>JANBPO010006450.1:0-724508 GCA_024336825.1 Amorphophallus titanum
CCCTACCGGGGTTTCCAGAAGCATTATTTCAATGTGCACCTGATCAGGGTCAGGGACATGAAGATAGCTGGGTTCAACCAGAAGTTTGAAGTCCCCATGGGCGTAGCAGAGTTCGAGTTGCCACTGGGAGACTTCACCACCAAGGTGTAGTTCCACGTCATTAATGTCGATACCTCATATAAGGCATTGCTCGGCCGGCCGTGGCTGCATCAAAACTGGGTAGTGTCTTT
The DNA here is from genome assembly GCA_024336825.1 of Amorphophallus titanum. Lineage (NCBI taxonomy): Eukaryota > Viridiplantae > Streptophyta > Magnoliopsida > Alismatales > Araceae > Amorphophallus > Amorphophallus titanum. The sequence continues at coordinate 231 of JANBPO010006450.1, forward strand.
GACCCAGCACTAGTGCATTAAGTACTCCCGGAATGGAAAAGAAGAAAGAATATTCACAGACTTACACTCCTTTGAGGTGTTTGAATGCCATCTATTCGATGCTTCACTTTACATGGAGGAGTCGAAGCAGAACCCCCAGCCAGCTCAAAGTAAAGGGAAGGAGATAGCGGAGGACGATGACTGGTTCCCTCCGCCGCTGCCCGATTACGTGGCACCACAGGAAGTGTCACACATCTCTGAAGTTGAAGGTGCGGTTTGAGCCATCCCCTCCAATATTTACCTCGAGACAGGAGTCCCGAAGCTCGAGGACTTGCTGGGGTACGTGAAGGTCCCTCCAGGGATTATGAAGCCCCTCACAGATTTAGACTGTCAAACAGTCGAATTCTTGAAGATCTGGGAGGTGCCCAACTTGGAGGGTCCACCTACGATATTCTATGCGGCTGATGAATAGCCAGTAAAAGGAGGCGCTGTCCAAGATCCGGCAACAATTTGCTTCAAAGCAGCAACATGATGCGGCCGCCAATATCCTCCCGCTGGAGCCCGAAGCCCTGCACCGGGCCTGGCAGCAATACGCCGATTATCTGCGTGAGAACCGAAATCCCGCCGTTCAGAGCCTTGAACTCGCCGTTCTACGTATTATGGATACGCAGACATTCGAAGTAGTCTCCGCTAACAACCTTGAGCAAAAGTTTATCGAGCAGGAAAAACGCAATTTGTCCGATCATCTGCAAAAAGCGTTTTCAAATAAGGCCTTATCTTTTACGGTGATCGTCGAAGCAAAAGAAGGCGAGTTCGAGGAACCCGCTGACAGACCGCTGAACAAGCGTGAACAATTCCAGCAGATCGTGGAACAATATCCCCTGGTCAAGGAATTGAAGGACCGGCTGCGGCTGGAGCTGGATTATTTGTGAGGGCAGGCCTCGGCCCGGACCGTTGCGCAAGCAATTGTTAAATTTCTTCTTCTCAATACCGATATTTCCCTGATTGGCGGGAATTTTGCCAATCCCGCATATATCTGCGGCGGCTGCGGGGGTGTGTATCGGGCGGGTGCGCTGGGCTGGTGCGGGGCCGGGTGGGGGGGGGAGCGCCGATGGCGACGGTGGGGTGTTGGCCGGGGAGAGGAGGGGACGCCGGTGGCGGTGTCTGGGTGGTGGCAACGGCCGGTGGAGGTGCAGGCAGAGGGGGGTGCCGAGCGGTGCGGCTAATGGGGAGAGAAGAGAGAGGGTGATGGGGAGGGTGGCGGTCGAGGCCAGTGAGAGGAGGGGACACCGGTGTGGTGAAGGGAGGTGGCGACGGCCGGTGGAGGTGCACGTGGAGGGGTCGCGGTGTTAGTGAGAGGGAGGTGGTGGTGGACGGAGGCTGCCGGCGACGGTCGGTGACTGGGTGAAGGGAGAGGGGGAAAGTGCAAGGGGGCTTCTGCATGTAAGGGAGTGGTGTGTTGGTGAGAAGAGGGAGATGGAGGCGGGATAGCAGTGGCGATGGGAGGTCGATGGTGGGGTGTGGAGGGCGTCTGCGGCATGGGAGAGGGAGGGTCGTAGGTGGCGGCATCTGGCAGTGAGAACAGGAGAGATGGTTAGTAGGGAGAGGTGTTGCGTGGTGAGGAGGTGGTCACGGTGAGGGGGGGTGGCCTCGGCTAGGTTACGGCGTGAGCAGGGAGAGGAGGTGGTGTTCGCAGGGGGGAAGTCTGCCGCGACGGTGGGTGTGAGAGGGTGAGGGGGGTAGCATATGGTGCGTGGGAGAGAAGAGAGAGGGGGGTTGGGTTTACGGTTTCTGCATGCAGGGGAGTGTGAGAGGGAGAGCCGGAGGGTGGTAGTGGTGGCGCTCGCGGCGGACGGAGGGTGCTCGGAGGCGGGGGGTGCGGCGGCGGCGGCGACGTGGAAAGGGGGGAGTGGGGAGGTTGGCAGAGAGAAGGAGAGGGGCCGCGGTGTGAGGTGCGGTGGGATGGGGGTGTAGGAGTGTGAGGATGGTTTTGACGTCTGTGGGAGGTCACCGGGAGAGAGGGAGAGGCGGTCGGGCATTAGCGGAGTTACCGCGGTGGTCGGAGAAGCCAGAAGGGAGGCGTCCGGCGTGGAGAGAAAGAAATGGAGATCGAGAGGGATCCATGCGTCGGAGGGAGAGAGAGAGGATGAGAGAAAGAGAGAGATTTACGTGGGCGGGAGAGAGAGACCCAGCCAACCGAGGGAGAGAAAAAATATATTTATTTGTAGGGGGTGGTGTGTGTTAAATAGGGTGGGGAGTAAGATCCGAGAGAGAGGGGAGAGAGTAAAAATCTAAAAAAATCATAATCATGTAGAGGACTAAAATTTTAGGTAAATTGTCTTCTCGGTCAATCCCTAAATAAAATTTTAATCTAGTCGAATTGAGGGAATTAGGACTACAATCGAGCTCAATTTAATCAAACCTTATATCGCTAAATTTGAACCCAAATCTCCACCATTTGACCTCAAATCAGATCCAATCAAACGGCCTTGATGGCTAGATCTTTTCCCCTCTTGTTGTGCACGAAAACCCTAACCCTAGGGGTGCAATTCAGAGCAAGAAGGCAACGCGACCCGGTCAAGCGCGAGTTTCGCGCCCATTCGACGTCGTGGCCTCTTCCTAGCCTTATCACGCCCCCTAGATCGAAATACCTCTTTAAAACTAACCCTATCCCTACCTAGAACCAACATTTGATGTGGCGGCTGGTGAGGAGCTCATACGAGGGAGGATTCGGCGAGGAGGCGGAGCGCGAGTTAGTGCGATCCCATGTGTCATTGTCCCATTCTTCCTTTAATTTAGGTAGGTAATCATGGTCTAAACTTGAAGCAAAAGATACCATGTGAAGCATCTTCAAGTCCTCTTTCCATCAGTAGTCAAAGCCCCAATTATTATTTAGTATAGCACGTGTATTGTCCATTTTAGTCGGAGCATGTTAATTAGGGCAATGATCTTGTTATCCCCTTCTTATATCGATTGAATGCTAGGATTAGTAGGTTTAAATATTAAATTGATCATGTTATATTGTGTACCTTTTTGTTCTCTCTCTAGTAGTATAATTTTGCCCAATTTTTATGCACTATACTGCTCGTATTCCTTGTCACAATCGAGGTCTGTCAATGTTCGTCGAAAATCAGAACGACGAACGGGTTGCAGCCCTAACAGGAACCACCCCGAAACCTGGCAGCCCCGCGATAGACCGTAAGGTCTAGGGTTGTGGCCATCTCCTAACCGTTTTCCTTGTTTAGTGCATTCGAAACCCATTGTACATTAGCGGTCCCGCGATAGACCGCAAGGTCCATGGTTGAGGCCAGTTACTGAGCGCTTGAGATTATAGCGGCCGCTCGACTGACCGCTTGATTCACGTTGGGATATGAAAACTTGTGCCCTACACGGCCTTGCGATAGACCACCTAACCCTGGATGGCAGCCCTGGGTAGACCATTTTTGATGCACTGTTTGGTTTACATAAATTTTTGTTCCATCTTATTTAAGACAACATGAATAGGGTAGAAACCCACTAAATAAAATGGAACCATTGAGATAATGAATTTGTCATCATCAAAACCATAAGATAAAGAATTTGTTATCATCAAAACCAGGGACACAACAACTTTCTTTGGCCATCAAGTGAAAATTGAGCGGATGAAGGAGGAATATGCTGATCATAGCCAAAATTACGGCCAAAGCGGAAAGGGTAATACGGCTCCAAAAAGATAGTCCCACCCTTTCGAAACACTCATACACTTGGGCAGATAGCTAATGCCCACTCAATCAGCTCAGGTTCCAAAATGGGTTGGGTCGTGGGCACGCCTGATATAGGATGGGTGTATGTTTCAGTGGCTTCCATTTTGCACTCGCGTTGGTGATTAACCAAGGGGCTAGAATGAGCAGCTAAGCTCCAGAAGTGAATTGTACCTACAAAATCTACTAGGACCTTTGTCAGCTGGCCCCTGATGGAGAAGAGTTGCTGAGTAGATCTATCTGACTCTGCATTGGCAAACTCAAGCATCCTCATATATAGTGTCAGTGCTTGAAGTGTCCTTGGCATGAACTTCAAAGCAAGTGTGCACACCTAGGCATTAAAAAAATGAATGGGCCCTATAGTCCTTAGACTCTGCAAGGTACGGGACTTGCGCAGCTCCCCCAACGTCTTGAAAATCAAGCAAAGTGTTGTCGGGCACAAAGATAGCTTTATACCCCAGGCCATCTGACAGGCCAGGTAAATGGCCTTTGGGCGAATAACTGTTTCATCTCCCTAGGGGAGAGCAAAAGAACAAAGCCAATATGCCGAGAAGGCTGCACAATGTGTCACGGCATCAATGCCTGCTGGCTTCGACCCACTTTGATATGCCTGGTGAAGAGAGGATGACAAGCTTGCTTTAAATCTGGCTCTTTTCACCTGCTGAACAGCAATTGGACCCACGGACGGGTAGTCGATGTGCTTTAAGTTACCTCAGAAGAAGTACTAGATCCACAGGCCCATCCGAACCTTCTTCCGATCTCCTTTCTTCCTACTCCGAGATAAGGAGGCTCTGGAGGAATCTTCATAGTAGGATAAGCATAATGTCCAATACACCTTCATTAAGTAATGATACGACAGGCCAATGAAGTATCGACCCTCGCTGTTGGACTCATCCTTCAGATAGTCAACAAGGTAGATTTCTTCATATGGCTCGCCATCAATGGGCAGGCCGCTAAGTTGTGACAAGCTCCACAAATCTAGCAAGGTTTCACCTTCAGCCGTATAAAAGGTGTTGAATTCGGTGTTGAACACCTCGATGAGAAGGCTTCGGCTGCTCTCGGCGAGATCGTGAAATACGCGGTATCGCAGGGCATTCCCGAGAGCGTTTTCACCGAAAATGCGGACAGCATCTCGTCGGCGGAAATCCTTCTCGCATGGAAGGCCAGTCAATACGACAAGACGCAGGAGGCGAAATCGCGGGTGGCCCCGAAGGCCAAGACCGCCGCCCCACCTGTCCGACCAGGTGTCGCCACCCCCCGCGCAACGCAGCAGCAGATCGCGCTCCAGAAAGACCTGAAACGGTTGAACGAGACCGGCAGCGTCGAAGCAGGCGCCGCCATTTTCAAACACTTCCGATGATAAGGAACTGACGACATGGTTATGGTTACGAACAGCGTGACCTCTTACGGCACGCCCACGAAGCGTGAAGACCTGATCAATGCAATCTACCGCATCGATCCGGAGGACACGCCTTTCTCCAACTCGATTCCGCGCGTGAAGGCGACGGCTGTTCTGCATGAATGGTCGAAGCAGGCGCTCGGCTCGGTCAACACGACCAACGCGCATCTGGAAGGTGACGTGACGGATCGCGCGGCTTCGACCACGCCGACCCGCTCGCAGAACTACTGCCAGATTTCGAAGAAGAACGCGACTGTCTCGGGCACCGAACGATCGATCAACATCGCGGGCATCAACGACATGCTGGATTACCAGAAGTCGCTGAAAAGCGTCGAACTGCGCAAGGACATGGAAGCGATCCTGCTCGGCAACACCGGGCAGGCTGCGGGCGCCACCAACGTTGCGCGAACCCTGCGTTCGTTCAATGCGTGGTTCGACGGTAATGCTTCGCGTGGCACTGGCGGCGCTGACTCGACTGCGGCGACCGCTGCCGCGACCGATGGCAACGCGACCAACGGCCTGCGGACGTTCGACGAAACCCTGCTGAAAGCTGCGGTCAAGGCGGCATACGACGACGGCGGCAAGCCGACGCGTATTTTCCTTGGCTCGGGCAACAAGCAGATTTTCTCGGGCTTCACGGGCCGCGCGAACAGTCAGCAGCAGATCGGCAATCAGGACAAGATTCTCGCTTCGGCGTCGATCTACGGTTCTGACTTCGGCGATTTGATGGTCATTCCGAACCGCACCCAGCGCGCCCGCGACGTGTTCGTGGTCGATACGTCGAAGGTGGCGCTCGCCGGCCTTCGCATGTTCGAACAGAATGAGCTGGGCCGCATCGGTGACGCCGACACGGTGGAACTGATTTCGGAATACACGCTGGAGATGCGACCGTCCACTGCTCCCCACACCCAAAACCTCCACTACGTGCGGCCCCGCCACTCATCCTACATCTTTCCACATTCATCTCCCATCTCCCAGAGAAAGTCCAGCCCTAAAATCCCCCTGGAAGTCCCGTTGCCACGTCATTCTTTCTCTATCTGTCCTGCTGCCTATAGACATGCCAGATTACACAGGCATTCACTTTCTGAGTCATCCCGGCTGCCACGGTAATCATTTGCGTCCCATCTTCCACGAGCATCTCAGGGACGTTACCGCCTATGTCGACGCCAAGTTTTGTGATCAGAGGACAACCAAAAGGCTATGTTCCAGGGCTCCCCGCCCGCTAGTCGTCTGCACCTGCGCAGATCGGCATGCAGTTTGCCCACCCGTTCGTGACTATACCGGAGGTTCTAGCGGGCTCCGTCGACGTCCGTCATCTTCCAGGAGGATCGTCATCCACTACCGCACGCTGTTAGGGATGTTTGCTCCATCCTCAGTATCCATGGCACGTCTTCCTCGCTGCTGGACCCAGGCCGGCTGTTGTTGCAATCCAGACCGTACCAGTTCACAGCGTTACGTGGTTGCCGTACTTCATCCACTTGCGGCCCGTCACCCCACTTCTCACGTCCCCAGATTCGCTGTGTAGCCTTTTACCTCCCTACGAGGAGTGGGCAGTGTTTGGATTGTACTTATTTAGCTTTTGTACTGGAGATCGTGTGATTTGGCCGAGAGTCTTCCCCATGCCCCGAGTGTGGAGGTACGCGACTGCTCCCCTCTTGGTTTAGCTTGCTCATCACGTATACGCTCTTGAGCCGCTGCTTATGCATTTATTAGGTTTCTACCTCATTATCATTTATCACTGCCATGGTGAGAGAGCGTGACCGTCTCGTGCCTCAATCTGAGCACGAGTGTGAATTGCCTACCCTAGACTCTATCGGTTCGTCAACCGTGCGGATCGACGCGCTTCCCTCGCTTGGGGATGTTTGCGAGCTTGTGTTGCTTGTTGTTGGTGTAGTTCCTCTCTTGGGAGTCTCAAGTGTCGAGCTTACACTACTTGATCTATTGTGTCGTTGCTAGTTTTGGTTGCCCATCTAGTCGCGTCATTGCATAGACTCCTAGTTCGCATAGCGTTCCGCATCAAATTTGGTATCAGAGCTATAGGATTGTCTAGGGTACATTTTAGGTTTATCTAGGGTGCATTTGAGTCCACATTGTACCCTTTACATTGCCATTCAGAGTCGTGTCTAGACCCCTTTAGAGTCTCATCCCTCCTTTGTCTCTTAGAGTCTTGCATGCCCACTCGGCGTGGTACTGAGTACCAACGCACGGTCCTGATGGCTGACCCTAGGAACGGTGCCCCTAGTTACTTTTTCCTTCAGGATATGATGTAGGCCCTCATGGATAGGATAGATCAGTCTGATAAAAACCTTAGAGATCATACTGCATTCATGGAGGGTTGGATGAAGGCCATGGAGGATCGCATGGAGGCCTCCGACCGGACTGTCAGGATTTTGTTGGACGGCTCAACCCGAGAAGAGCTCCGCATGGCGATACTGTCGGGCAGGCCCAGGGCCAACATGGGCCTGCTCCTCGGTCCATCCCCCCTAGGGCCGACGATCGGAGACCTCGTGTCCAGGAGTTTGATGATTTTGGGTCTGATAATGAGTTTGAGGGGTATGGCTGTGCACGGCGTGGCAATCGGCCCAATAGGGACGACGAGGATGATTGCCTCCTTAGGTCCGTGCGTGCGGATCCTCCCACCTTTGATGGGTTCTTGAACCCTAAGGTCTATCTTGATTGGGAGGCAGGCATGGACCGCTACTTTGAGTGGTTTGAGATGACGGACCACCGGAGAGTCCGATTCGCTAAGATGAAGTTGTTAGGACAGGCACAAACATATTGGAGGAACGTGGAGAGCCTGTTGATGCAGCGACATCAACCCCAGGTTGAGACATGGGATGACATGAAGGTAAAGCTCAGGCAATATCACCTTCCTATCACATACCGTTAGAGACTTATTGATAGCTGGCAGAGTCTCAGCCAAGGGGATCGGGCCGTGATAGAGTACATCGCTGACTTTGATGAGTACTTCTTGCGATGTAGGGTCACGGAGGAGAGCCCTATGACCATCTGTCACTTCCGTCAGGGTCTGCGGCTACATTATCAGTATGAGTTATTTCACCGCCATGTGACGACCCTAGAGGAGGCTTATTAGGTCACTCTCGAGTTGGAGCAGTTTGAGTCTAAGTTCGCTTCAGTCCACCGCCCAGGACCCACATCTCATCATGGGTCGGATCCTCGTACGGTGCCTGGACCATATCCTCGGGGACTGGTGGCTCGTCCATAGGAACCCATTCATCAGGACCCCACTGCTCCTCGGCCCTGTCCTCTCCCTCCGAGGGACTTTCCCCCTCGACCCTAGGCAGCTGCTCCTGCCCCTCGGCCCCAGCCGCCCACTCTTCCTGTCCGACCCCAGCTTCCACCACCCCCGGCCCGTCGTGATGACACGGGAAAGGGGCCGATGACTAGTGGAGGACCTCAGGACATTGGGTCCTATCATGAGTGTTATCGGTGTGGTGGGATTGGTCATTATGTTGCTAGTTGTCCCACCCGATCTTCTTTGGTCATAGGAGATGTTTCGGCCGATGAACCTTCACCTGGGATCGTGCCAGTCAGTTACGAGACTGACCAAGAGCTTATGGAGGAGTTCTTTGATGAGCTGATGGATGGTTAGCAGGTGGATGTCCAGGGTACACAGTACTAGGATGATGTGTAGCTGGGCGTTGTCAGGTGTATCTTGACCCAGCCTCAGGTGAGTGATGACTGACGTCGCACCACCATTTTTCATACCTTCTATAGGTTAGATGGGAAAGCCTGCAAGGTGGTCATCGATAGCGGGAGTTGGATCAACGCTATCTCCACGGGTGCTGTGACATGCCTAGGGTTGACCCCTGTGGACCATCCCTCCCCTTATCGTATGTCTTGGGTGGACTCCACTTCCATCCCGATCAGGCTGCGATGCCTAGTGCCATTGCAGTTTCCTACCTACCAGGATGAGGTCTGGTGTGATGTGTTGCCTATGGAGGTAGGCAGTGTTATCCTTAGGAGGCCTTGGTTATTCGATCGGGATGTCACCCTCCATGACCGGTCAAACACTTGCACATTCGACCATAATGGCCATCGGATTACCCTTCACCCCTCCCAGCCGAGGAGCCCATCCATCCCGGGTCCCGCCGGGCCTAGTACCCCGAGTCCTCCTGTTTCAGGGCCCAGTACACCATCACCGGCTCGGACTATGATTGTACCTTTGGATATCCCCACTCCGGATGCTCCGCCGCCTAGGAGGTTGATGTTGGTCAGCTCCCGGGAGTTCGAGCGTGACCTCGTGAAGGGGGGCCCTATCTTTGCGATCGTGGTTCGAGAGGTGGCGAGAGAGATGGAGAGTGACCTCCCACCCGATGTTGCTGATGTCCTTCGAGAGTTTGCTAATGTGTTTCCCGATGACTTACCCGAGGGGGGGTCACACGGCACTGGGTCTGAGTGACATAATTTTATGTAACGGAGAATCGGAGATATTAACATCTACATTGAATCACAAAATATACTTGCTGAATCACTTTTTGTGGGTGGCAATAAGATGTGGCTTGAATTAACTTTAATCACATGAGATCTTTTTCCTCATGCTAGATAGCATCTCACCATTATCAGCCAGCATCCTCTTGAAATGTTTGTGTTTCTAGTCATTTTGTCTCATTCATGATACATCATATTGACTTGAGAACTGCCCGATACCAAGGCAAGTAGCTTGCATATTCTAGGGGAATGAGTGGAGAAGATGATGATATAATGAATGAAGTATTTCTTGCAACTGGAGTTCAGTTTTTTGGTTTGAAAGTTTTTTATAAGCTATTTATTGGACGAAGTGTTAGTATACTAGGTTGGTTAAGCTGCCAATGATCTAAGGATCCATGGTTAACCCCCTAAGTGCATTTGTTGCTGAGTTTCCTGTTTCCTTCCTTCCACAGATAGATTTATTGTTTTCCACGATTAATTTCTAACAAATCTGCTATTTTGGATGTCCCAAACATTTGTTCTCTTGCAAAGTGAGTTTTGTAGCGTGTGTAGTGACTTGACTATATTTTCTTTATCAATTTCCTAATGCACTCTCTCTGTGGAACATGTGGGTCACAAAAGCTTGTATTTTCTTTATCAATTTCCTAACGCACTGCATCTGTCTCCATCTCCTTGTTTCAATTTGTTACTGAACAATCTTGGTCAAATACTTTCTTAGGTCAAACAGCATCTTCATTCACCTCATGTATGATACCCTCTTCAGATCACAATGCTCTTGATATATTTACATCAATTACTTCTGAAACACCTGCAGGATGAAGAAGAAAGGAAAAGGCTTGCTCTTCTGAATGCTGAGCTTGATGATTTGAGGATGAAATTGAGTCAGGTGGCAGAATTGGAAAAGAAAAATGTAGATCTTGAGAATGAACTGCAGCTTGCACATAATAAACTTGAGCAGGCATGTATAACCGGCTTCTCTGACAACTGAAAGTGGAACATAAGCGAGCTTTTTGTTGTTCTCTTGGTCAACCTATTCCATGTGGCTGCTGAGTGCAGTTCTTATCAAACTGTTCATCTCTCACTCGTATCTAGATCAGTCATGTTATTAGCTGTTGATCTACTTCATTTAGTTTTTCTGTTTGATTAGGTGCTCCTGTAGATACTTCACTGAGATTCTTTTTTTTTGGATGGATAATTCACCCCTCTCTTGGTTTGCCGTTATTTCGGGACTTCAATTGGTATCAGAGCTGAGGCTCTTTTTTTTTTTTAGTACATCTAACGATTTCGAGAGATTCTGAACAATGGTTTGGTTGATGTCTGAGGGTCATTCTATTCACCATCCTCCCTTCTTTGATGGATCTAATTATTCTTACTGAAAAAATATATTGCATGTGTTCCTTAGAGCACAAGAGTATGAAGTCTGGAGAGTAGTTGATAATGACCCTTCATGGTTAGTTAGTTGACTGTTCTGCAAAACAAGCGTTAGAAGAAGAAAACAACAGGACAAGGATCGGTTGACCTAAGATCACAGTCAGTCGACCGTTCAGACTGGCCAATCGATTGTTCAGGATGGTCGGTTGACTATTCGGATTGGTCGGTCGACCGTTTAGGACGCTCGGTTGAGCAGTCGTCTGAGCAAATCCTGAACACCTATGCACTGGGAAATCCGGTCGACCGCTGATAGCGGTCGGTCAACCGTTGGATGGTCTTGGTCGACCGTTGGACATTTGTTCATCTTGTCTCACACTTTAAATCACAGTTAGACCCTCATTTCACTTTCACTTTCCAAATTAAGCTTTAAGAATGGCAAGAATGGCACATTGTCAATAACACTTTGACATAAGAAATTCAATCAATGGCATGAAGGTTTGTTATTATCAAAATCAAATAGGAAAACCAACACACTTGATGTATGCTGCAATAGGATTGCCCCCTCGCTCAGGCTTAGGGGTTTTGACTTCTAGCCCGTGCACACGCTTCTGATTCGATGCTTAGGCGTCGGTTTCTTTCATCTCCGCCTTAACATGATGTATATGGTGAAGCGGTTGAAGGTGGACATAGTTGGGACATGACAATCCCGTAGCAAGATCAGCTCGCCTCCATTGAACCAGATGCTGAGATTCTTGACAAGAACAGTCTTGCCGGAGTTTGATATGCTTGTGCCGGGTTTTCTACTGTGGTGGCCGCGACATTGCCCCCATTTGACAGAGGCAGCTTGCATAATTGTTGGGTTGATGCTCGGGCTTTAGAAGGGAACCTTAGCCTCAATGCCCCCGACAATAGTAGCTATGGTCTATGCAGTCTCAACAATCATGATCATAGTAGGTTTATTACCATGGTAGTAGCTGCGTTGCCCTCCCTTTCAACAGGAATTGCTTTGGACATGTTTTGTTTTGGCATTTAGGCTTTGGAAGGAAGCCTTCATTTTGATGCCCATGGTGATATCTATATACACAACGATGGAGAGAAAATAATAAAAATAAAAGTAGACAAATACTAAAAATAAGAAAATATGGGAATATGTGTAGGGGGGAGAGAGAGAGAGAGGGTTAGAGAGAGAAAGATAGAGAGGGGTGGTGGCAGGCCGGTGGGTGGTGTGGAGGGGGAGGTCCCTGGCGTGGGGAGGTTGCCACGGAGGGGGGACGACGATGGGAGGCGTAGGTGGAGAGCGGCGGGGGATCGCGGCGTGCGGCGTGATGGTGGCCGGAAGGAGAGAGAAGAGAGAGGCAGTGGAGGAGTGGGGAGGGACTCGCGGTTGGACGAGGGTGAGAGAGGAGAAGCAGGAGGCAGCGGCGGTGTGGGGAGGCTCAGGTGGAGGGTTGTGACTGGGGCTGTGGCGTCGTGAGAGGAGATGTGTGAGGGCGGTGGGGTGCACCGGTGGCGTGGCGAGGGTGGCGCAGTGGAGGTGTTGAGGGGGTGATGGGAAAGTGACGACGGCGTGCGGCAGTGGTGAGGGAGGCTCGACAGTGCATGCACAGGGGGGTGCTGTCGCAGCATGTGGGGCTTTACGGCGATGGCGGACGATGGGGAGAGAGAGAAGAGAGCGGCTGTGGGGAGTGGAGGAGTTGGCAATGGAGAGAGTGGGGTGTGATGTGTTGAGAGAGGAGGGTGGGGTGGGCTCGCGGTGAGAGAGAGGGGGGTGGGTTCGCAAAGGTGGCATCAGTGCGGCGTTGAGGGAGGTCGGCGAGGGGTGTAGAGGTGGCGGCTAGGCAAGGGGGAGATATGGGGCGTCTGGCGAAGGGAGTGGCTAGCGGGGGGCGTGGGCACAGTGGTGGCTAGTGGACGGTGGGGGGCGAGTGAGAGGTGGTTGCGGCTGGTGAGGGAAGAGAGGTGGAGAGAGGGGCGGGTGCGTGCGTCGAGGGGAGGCGAGGTGGCGAGGTGGCGAGGAGGGTAGCAGAGAGGGGGAGGTTGGTAGATGGAGGGGGGCGACGACAGTGTCGACATTGTGGGGATGCGAGAGTGGAGGGGCTCGCAAGGAGGTGGCCGCAGTTGTGCGAAGGTGACCCGAGGGTGTGGAGTTAAGGGGTGGCTGCGACTGTGGTGCAAGTGGTAGCGGAGTGGAGGCGCTGGCAGGCGTGGGGAGGTGGTAGCAGAGTGGAGGTGCTGGCATGCGTGGGGAGGTGGTAGCGGAGTGAGAGAGAAAGGGAGAGAGGAGGAGGGGGTGGTCTCACGGTGGGGGTTACAGGCCTTTGTTCGGTTATGGAGCCGAACTCGGCGCAAGTTTTGTACTGCCCAACGGGAATCTTTTCCAGATTGGCGGCACGACGAATACTGCTATCTATACGCCTGGATCTACTTTGACGAGTGCTGGTAGCTGGGTGGCTGGTCCCGTGATGGCTTTTGGTACCAACCAACTAGGTGCGGTGGATGCACCCGCGGCCATGATGAGCGACGGAAATGTCCTGCTCTGTATTGGTCCGACTGGCGGTTTTGACTCACCCTGTTTTTTCTACGAATACAATTACATTTCAAATAGTTTTACCCAGGTCGGCGCTCCTGGAGGCGGAAGCACTTACGGTTCGGCTCCCTTCGCGACCAGCATGTTATGTCTGCCAGACGGATCGGTGCTTTTCGTTGGTGGGCAGAATTCCAGTTCGTTGTATGTTTACAAACCCAACGCCAATCCGCTGGCAGCGGGGAAACCTTCTATCAGTAGCATCGCGGAAAACGTGGATGGATCGTATCATTTGACGGGTGTTGGACTGGCTGGCATTTCCGCCGGCGCGGCTTACGGCGATGACGAGCAGATGGACAGTAATTATCCGTTGGTGCGAATGACGAACAACGTGACGGGAAACGTGTACTATGCGAGAACCTATGGCTGGAGCAGCACGACGATACAAAATCCAAATCCAGTGACGACAGAATTCACTTTGCCACGTAATCTGCCGGCGGGAACTTACACGCTGGTGTTAGTGGCCAACGGGAACCCATCTGCACCCACGAATTTCACATATTCACCCCCTGTCGGACCGACGCAACTGCCGGTGACTTTGGCTGGTCCTATTGTCGCTAACAACCAAGAGGTGGGAATTGTTATTTTTTCTACCAATGATACATGGGTTGGAACCAATTATGGACCTGCTTCGGGCAAGACCCTGTATGCTAGGTTTAGCATGGAATTTGACAATTTGAATGGTGAAACTGGCAATGGCGGTGGTTATGGCGGACTGCATTTCTTTATGGGCGGCACAAATGGGACTCCACACCTGATCGCTGGCAATGCCTGGATATCCACAAACTGGAGCATAGATCCTTCTTCTTCGCTGCCCCAGAGTGACTTAAATCCCGTCACGCCGATTTTGTTTCATCAATGGCATACTATCGTTGAGCGGATTGATTACACGCCGAGTGCAAACGCCACCGTCAAGGTTTGGTTGGATCCGAACTTCAACCTGACGGAAGCTACGCAGCCCAATGCCCCAATTGTTCTCATCCATCTGTTCGACTACGCTCCTCATGCCGCCACCATGTCGGCTGGCTCATGGAAGACGACGCCGTGCTCGGCGCCGAAGGCGTAGATCAGTTCCAGAAGGTTGCTTAGTTCTTCCTTGGTCATCTTCGATGTATGAAGGCCAAGCAGGACAAAGCTGCCGGGATCAATGCCGGGCACCACGCGCGCCTTGCGCAGCGAAGCGGTAAAGACATCTTTCCAATCGTCGGGCGCAAGCTTCTGGCCATGCCACTCGACCTGGGTGGCGATGTCCGTGAGGCTGGCCCAGAGGCGGTCGTTCTGCGGGATCGATCGCTGAGACGCCCTGAACTCAATGCGCGTGCCAGCCGGCGCCTGGTCAATCCAACGGACTGCCTTGGCGCGGTCGTGCGCGTTGCTGAGTATCAAGACGGCGCGGCTCATGGCGGCTCCTAGAAGGGTATGGAATCCCCGTCCATGTCGTCATCGGGAATGATGTTCACTTTCTGGCCCGACTGCCGCGCGCTCGTGCTGCTCGCTGGCTTCTTCTGTTCGTCCTTGGGCTTCACCTGGAACGACAGGGCGGGAGCCTTTGGCGATGCGCCCTCCCTACGCTTCCACGCAGAAACCCAATATTCGACGCCGCCGACATTGAGGCTCCCGGTGAAATCAGGATGCTTGTCGGTCTCGTTCTTGTCGTTCTTCCAGATCGAGCCACGGTTCGTATTGTCGTAATCAGCCATTTGCAGTTTTCCTTTCGATGTATTCGTCAGCTTCAGTTTTTTCGAGTTGGCGAAGGGCTGCGAGGTACAGCTTCTCCAACTGTTTGCGCCACTCATCCCCAAGGCGTGACGCGCGAGCCCGCGCCGACACCTTCCAGCGTTTGATGCCGGCAACGGAATCGCACTCGTTAATCTCGCGCTGGAGTTCAGAGAAGATTGTTCGCTGTGCATCGACTGTCAGCACTTGCACGTTATCGTCGCGCCCGATCGCCTCGTCTTCCGGCTCCTCGAACTCGTCGGCCTCTGCCTCGGAATAGAGGGCGCCATGGGCGTTCAGCAGCTTGAGGATCACACGATCCTTCGCTCGCTTCTCTGCCATCGCCGCCGGGTAGGCGTTCTTGTTGTTGTATGAAGCCGCTTCACCGAACGACCATTCCGTCCGGTCGCCTAGCTTCCCGAACGCGACCATGACCATGATCTTATTGGCCGGGTCGCACGTCACGATGGCGGGCCGATCCCAGACAATGCCGACCTCGGCAGCAATCCGGCCGGAAAGACTAGCGCAGCGCCCAGCTTCAAGTGGATGCTTGTTGGTCCGCCCGCTGTTGTCACGGCATGGCGCGGTGTGCAGACAGCACTAGGCATGGCTCCTGTGCCGTTCAACGGGCAGGCTGCCGGTTCCTATGTCGGCAACGTCATAGCTGCCAACGGCTATTTCTGGCTGGATCTGGATATCACCATTTCGATGATTTCAGCGGATGGTGAGCTGGCATTCGAATGGGCACAGAATGCTTCGAGTCCCTTGGCTACCCGGCTCCTGGGCGGTTCCAGCATGGAAATACTGGAGGTCTAGGATGCAACGGGCAGCAAGCAGCGGCATTGCAGACTACAGCCAAACCCGAATAATAACCGATCTTGGTGGCGGGCGCGAGGGGACGGTCCCGGCTTCTTCCTTTATTCAAGACCTCTCAGGCCTACAGCCTCTCGACGCCACGCTTACCGCACTGGCGGCATTGAGCAGTTCAGCAGGACTGCTTCGTCAGACGGGCGCGGATACTTTCGACAAGGTGGATTTCACGTTCGGAACGTATACGCCGACGCTGTTCAACACCACCAACATTGTCGCTTCTTCCAATGCGACCGGCCTGTATATTCGGCTTGGCACGCTGGTTCTCGGCGCGGTCTACTGTCAGATCGATCCAAATTTGGCAGCGCCAACTGGGACGGAGCTTGGCTTCTCCATTCCCATTGCGTCGAACTTCGGCGCGGTTACAGACCTGATTGGAATTGGCTCAAGCCGGTTTAACACGTCAGGCGATGTCGGGGCCAACACCACTAACGACCGCGCCCAGATGAATTTTGTTGCCAACAACGCTGGCAATGCAGAGTGGCGCATCCTCTTCATGTACACGATTATCTGAGACGTTCCCCATGAACCTGAAACTTGGCGATACGCAGCTCATCATAGCGGCATGCGGGAGGGCTGGTCTGTCCACAAAACAGACGGCCTATGTTCTCGCGACCGCATATCACGAGAGCGCTCACAGGATGAAACCCGTCCGTGAAATGGGCGGCGAAGGCTATCTCAAATCCAAGCCATATTATCCTTATGTCGGCATGGGCTATGTGCAAATCACATGGCTCTCAAACTACAAGAAGGCCAGTGACGAACTTGGCGTGGATTTCGTCAAGAATCCAAAGCTTCTCCTGAAGCCGGAATATGCTGCGCCGATCCTGGTGACGGGCATGAAAGAAGGCTGGTTCACTGGCAAGAAACTGTCTGACTATATCAGCGTAGATTAAGATTCGAAGCTTTAATACCAAGCATGCATCATGACATAATTCAGCAATCTTCTTTCACTCAGCTCTGTAACAATGCCGATCCTCCATCTATCCCTAGGGCCTTTTTCCTCTCAGTTCTGAGTACCCTTCCAGTCTTTTCCTCGTTTATAGCATCAGATCAAGATCTGAGTTTTTTTTCCTAACTTTTGGTACCCTCACCTATCCCATCTTCTTCTTCTCTTAACCATGGTTCGTTGTACCAGACCATATCAAACAGTACTGGCATACCATACCATGACACAACGGAACAAACTATCATCAGTGGAGCAGAACGTCTCGCTTCTTATTACTTTCGCTCAAGAAACTTCGTCATATTGAAAAAAATCCACCAGACAAGTCTGACAACAAGGAATATGAGGCTTGGGAGATGGATGATAGGACATTCATTTCAATTCTTGGAAATAGCTGTGAACCACACATCTTCAACAGTATTACTTTCTTGGAGACTACGAAGGAGATGTGGGATTCACTTAAACATACTCTGCTGAGAAGAACATTTCACATATTTATAATATTTATTCCAGACTATTCAATATCAAGAAGAATGGCAGGCCTACGGAACAGTATTTTTGAGCTACAAGGAGTTTGGAATGAATTGAAATTGCACCAGCCGATAATTCTTTAATAAATCTGTCCTAGAACGACAACAAGAAAATTTCATTGTGGCAAGGTTTTTGTTTAGATTGGATGATACTTTTCATCATGTTTGAGACACTCTTGGCTGATCCCGCCATTCCTAGTTTGGGGGAAGCTCTCTCTCGAGTGCTCCATGTCAGCACAAAACCTCTGATTGGTGGAGGATCTCATTCAGTGGGATCCACAGTGACATGGCTGAGTCTGGCAGTGCCTCTGCTCTTGCAACCACTAGACATGGCCGTGGACGTCCACGGCCTCCTTGTACTTACTGTGGGAGGACGAATCATCATTCTGATTACTGTTCAAAAAATACGGTAAAGGTGGTAGTAAAGCAAAACCAGCAGTTCATCTTGGAGTGATAGCAGAGGTAGCTCTTGCTCCTACTCCTGCCACTGGTTCTTCAAGCCAAGGATGACAGTTTCGGACTCGGTTTCGGCTGGGTCCGACATCAAAACGTATCGGTTTTGGTTTCGGTCGAAACTAACCGGAATCCATTCAAGTAATTCAAAATTTTCAGAAAAATCAAAAAAATCAAAAAGAATCAAAAAGAATCAAAAAGAATCCTCTTGATATTCTTGAAAAATCAAAAATGAAGACAACTAATTGGGCTCCTAAAAATTCAGCAACCTTCAAACCAAAGGGTACTTATGAAGGATCCTTTTGCTCTTCTGTGGTTGCTGCGTACTTTTGATACGTGTTTGAAGCCAGAATTTGTGTTGCTCAGAACCTCAGAAATTTTGAGTTGTTCACTATTAATCGTCAACAGAAAATAGGTAATCATATGTCTAGACAGCGTGCAACCTTGGAAAAGTGATTACATGACACGCGAAATTGTTGAAGAGCTCAGAGTCTTGGAAACATTTGTAGTAAGACAGCGTTACCCATCATCAGGAAGTTTCCCGATCAATTGAGTGTTGGCTTATTGTTCCAAACTTCCAATTCGGTATCCAAATATGTGGCTTTCTTGCGTTATCTGACATCAAATTTTCCATGAATCGTATTAAAACCTAGATCAGGAAAACTTTCTACATGAAAGGAATATGGTAGTCTTCTACAAAGACCAGTTGGCAGTTGACAACCTTTGGTAGTATATACCCCCCCTTATGGAAATTAAGGAGAGTGAAAATTGCCAGGGCTGCTACGGCCCATTATCACTCAGCCCACAATCCAGGAACGTTGCCAACCAAAGTCCACTCAGGACTAGCCGGCCCACGGACACATACTCTGCATACATGTGCGCACCAGACACCTTCGAGGTCCTCATTCTAGCGGCCATTATCGATATAATCGCAGAGGTTACCACAATAAGTGTCAGATCTCCACCCACATCACCGGAGCCCTCGCCGTCACGCGTACGTCACTGGGGTGTCCGCCATAATGCCGCCCTTCCAACTCTCCGAGAGTGGACGAGAGGGTAACCGACGATCCCATGATCGAGCAACTCATTACTATCACCAATCACGACTCCGCTAAGTTAGGAAACGGACAGAATCAAAATAAACTCTATATATAAGACCATGTATAGATAGCCAGAGGTATGCAATGAAGCCTACGGACAATCCCCCTCTCTAGAACTCTCATCTCTTACGCTCCGAGCACTCTCCTCATGCTCCTAGCACTGCTCTCCATGATCTGGACTTCCTTCTCTTTCACCCAAGCGTCTTAATGACTTAAGCATCAGAGAGTTATGATGTGACACGAGAATGGCAGCAAAGGGATATGCACCCTAGGATATAATTTGCAAAGACAACACAAGAGCCGAGATCAACTAGCGAGTCGCCGAAACACCGTGCACACCCGCTTCCCTTGGTTCTCGTGCCGCCCATAGCGGTCGAGGGCTTCGGCCATGCGAAGAATACAGTCTTCCGCAGCCAGGAACACATCTCGCTGTTGCTCCTCCATGACGCGGTCGGCTTCCTTCGCCAGGGCTTTGGGTTCGTCCAGCGTCATTGGTAGTCCCCCCTAGGCTTCGGCTCCGTGTAACCCTTATCGCCATCCCGCTTTCGACCTCCCCTGTTGACGACAATTCCAGCACTGGCATTGAATCGCATCGTGAAGTCGAAGTCCCTGTCGCCCTCCGTCTGCTTCATGCAAGTGGCGATGATTTCGTCCTTGCTTTCCTCGTCTCGCCAGAGGGCGACAATGGCGCGCGCCACCTCTGCGAAGGAAATGGAGTTCTTGATCAGCTCCGTTGTCGGGCGCAGATACATGCCCTCCTTCGTCGTGTTCCCGGACTTCTTGAGGTGCATGAGGAGAAGGACTGCCACATCGTGCCTCTTCGCGACGTCACGAAAGGCGCGCACCATGGCCGCGCTACGGATGTCATGCCGCTCCCCGCCCTCACTGACGTCCACCTCCGAGGCATTGTCGATGACAATGACTTCCGCGCCCTTATGGACAATGGCCTGCGTCGCAGTCGCCACAATCTGTTCGGGAGTGAGGTTGGTTCGGTCATCGATGAGCATGTAGTCGCCCCATGCCTGCGAGGCGATGGCGGCCTCTCCGAGGTAGTTTTCTCGAATGTCGCTGATACGGTCGCCCTGCATGAGGCTGCGTACGGGAATGCCGCTGGCGTCCGCGAGGAAGCGCTTCGCCAGCCAGTACTCCGGATCCTCCAGCGAGAAGAGAATGGAGCGCCGTCGAGGCGCATCACGGATAGCCGGGTCGTCACTGATCGCCGCTGCCTCGGCCATGCGCGCGTGAAACTGGGCGAGGTTGAGCAGCATGCGGCCAGCGACGGCGCCCTTCCCGGCGCTTGGGTAGGCTGGCAGGAGGGTGACGATTCCGCGCGTCAGGCCGCCCATTAGTTGGTCCCAAATCTCGATGCCGGTAGGAATGTAGTGTTGATGCCTACCTTGGCGGATGGCATCCAGCCTGTCCATCAGCGCCAGCATGGAGTCGTTGAACGTGCGGATGGCCGACACCTCAGCCGCACCAATGGCCGCCAATGCTCCCGAGGCGGCCAAGGCTGCCTCCTGCGGCGACTTTGTCGGGTCGCTGGCCATCTCCGCTGCCTTGACGGCTGCCTCGCGCAGGTGCGTGAGCTGCGCGTCGAAGAAAAATGAAAGGTGCGGCAATGACAAATGGACTTCCAAATATGTGGATATCATTAAAATTTTTTAAGAACACTAGAGGGTTATTTTCTCTCTACATTTTTATTTTAGATCTTCGACTGTCGATAGCTACGCACAACCCCATTTATGTTTCTTTTATTGGACCTCACTGTTCGATGTAAATCACCTCATATGTCTCAATGGGGATTCCCGACTACTAGGATTCAGCACGAATTTTGATTGGCATGTGGATTTTTTACTTCACCGTTTGACGTAAGTTTTCTCATTTATTTCAGTGGAGATTCTCGGCTATTAGGTTCGACATTTCACTTATTGATTGTTTGTGAGGTAGGTAACTTTTTCCTCATGATTACTCTTAATTTCTATGTAGAGATTTAAGTTCCCTTTAAAGTTTTGAAAAAAATTTCTAAAATCCTTATCGATCGAAGTCATTTACTCCATTATGTGCATGGTGTGTGGGTAATTATTTTGGATGTAGGAATTAAATTTGCCATAGCATAGATATGACTCCTCCTAAATGTATGCACGGTAGAAAATAAATCCTCCTCCTTTGTATATGTCATGGTTCATAAATGATTAAAATTATTCCATTCTTATTTATCAAGGAGGTAAGGTCTTAGGAAATTTTAAGGAAGGATTTTTATAGATTATGTACATGCAATCAAGCAAGGATATGGATATATGTTCAAGCAATGTGATTTTCAGTATGTGGCGGAGGTGAAGGTCCGAAGACCCAACTCACGCATAGTGAGTGTTTCCAGGTGGATGTAATATACCCTTGTACAACACACCATTTGAGATACTAGAGAATCATGGCATTCAAGCACGTAAGTATATAGCGTATATACAGGTATGTGCAAATATGTGAAAGATGATAAAAAATTATTCCTATTTATAAGTATGCAAGGATACATGCAATATGTTCATGAAATTAAATATATATGCTATGTACGCAAAATTAAATTGTGATTTGCAAAAGGATGAATGAAAGTATGAAAGTCTCTATGTGCAACCTCAAGCAATCAAAAACTGAATTTATTCACAAGATGTGCAACTAAGTTTATACAAAGCTATCTTAATCACCTAAACACCTAGTCTGCGATTATCATCATTTCTCTTTATAATTATCAAAATCAACAAAAGGTAAATGCAAAATTCAGATAAGTATCAAGTTTGACTTTATTTACAAGTTTGCAAACTAGCAAGCATGGACAATCAACATGGCAGTAGATTGCACCGGATTCTTGAGATGATCCCGGCATCTTTTGTCTTGGCCGGCATCGGTTTCTTTATCTGGATAGCGGACGATCTATGAACAACATGGACTTCTGGACCGTATTCGCCGCCGTGCTAGCAGCCAACCTGCTAACGGTGATGTTCGTTTGGGGTATGTACACCTACAGCCGCCACGAGAGAGACGGAACCGCTGGATCACGCGCCTCAAACACACCTTGGGCAGCGTTTATGATGCCTTTACTTTTCCTGGCCGGCGGCATGATGATCGCGCTAGACAAGGTCCCAAATTGGCTGAATGCTATTCTGCAATAGCGCGCTCTTTCAGCATCGCCGCGATTTCCGGGACGCTGATTCCGAGGGCCTTGGCTACATTCTCCACCCGTTGCACTCCCGCGATATCCATCTGACCGCCCCTCGCAAGGTCGGCTAAGTCCTTTGCCGTCTTGCCCCCGGAGCGAATGATTTGTGAAAGCTGCTCGACATTGCGTTTCGTCAGACGTTCAGCAGCGGCCTTAGACGCCATGCCGGCCGCGCCTGGAATAGCCATCAACGGGTTGTAGGCAGTTGCGCCGACATTCAGAGCGGCCGAAAGGCCACCTGTAGTCGGGGAGAGTCTTCCAACTAGGCGAAGGGCATCCTGTGCCGGTGTCCCGCTCACGACCTTCTCAGCCATCGCAACTTCAGCCGGCGTCATACCGCGTGACCGCTTGGGGTTGTCTAGAATGGCCCTGACATTCTGTCGAAGGGTGTTTTCCAGATTACCGCCCGTTCCGGTCGTATCCGCGCGCCTCTTTGCCTTGATGGCGGCTGTGTCGACCATTTCGGCCCGCCTCATACGAGCCCAATTGTCCCTGCCCTGACGGATGCCAGCAGATGCTTGCGAGGCGTTGCCCGTGATCACATCATCAGGCGAGAGGTTCGCCATGTAGTCGTCAAGCCGCTGTATGATCCGAGTGGCCATTGCGCGCTCTGCGGGCTCTGTGCTGCCTGCAACCTGGCCGGCAATCTTTCGAAGCTGATCGAGGCCCTTGTACGTGGTGTTCGTGTTCCCAAGGCGCTCCATCTCCTTGAGGATGGTCCCGATCTTGGGCTGCAATGACGGGTGATACCCGAACTCGGCTAGGTCACCTACCGTCTCAGTCGCAACGCGGCGCATGCCTTCAGGGCGGACAACGACGCCGGCAGCCTCGGCGGCCTTGTAGCCGGCTTGGCTGGCATTTCTGAGGTCTTCTATTGAGGGTGTATCGGTTTCGGTACCGGCCGAAACCGGTACCGAAACCAATACTGCCTTCCCTGCCTAGCTACACCCCCCCCCCCCACCAAAAGCTGTAAGGCTGGGTGTTTTTCTATGAAAGGTGTGCAAAGACGTCATGAGATGATGCTTGCCCTTCTTTCCTGGAAAAGGCCACAACCCGAGTTAGAATGAGACTCTAATTTCATAAGCTTCGTGATTAATTTGTTGTTGCTTATCATTTAGTTGAAGACTTGTGAATATCAAAATTTCTATTAACTAAAGATAGAACTTATATGGAGAAAATGTGTAGTAGTAGTTCTCTTGAAATGTACTTAGTTATATAAACTATGCTTCGCCTAGGCGCCTCACCTTGTCGCCTAAGCAGTAAGACAGTGGGCCACCGCCTTGGAACCTTCGACACTTTGACAACCATGGGTAGTACAATCCGATGAGATGAGGAGAGATTCCTCACCCTCAAAAAAAAACCTACATCAAATGAAGCATATGCAGTTCCTTATTCCAATCTGGAACAGAAATCCCAAGAATGTATCTACCCCAATTGTACCAAAAATAAACAACTCATGAACAAGTATTCTCCAAATGCACGTTACTTCTCCAAAAGATGTGATCATTTTGCTCCCTCCGGATACTTCAACAACGGCATGCGGAAGGAGTAGGAGTAGTCTATAATGTTATTGTTCTCAGTTCTCTGGTATTTCCTTCATTTTATAATAAGTCAAGATGGTTGTTTCTTATTTCCTTTGGAGACTCACTCTGCAAAATTATGAAATAAAATATGGAATACTTTTAGATAGTTCTACAAAATAGCAAGAAATCTATTCTCAAAAAGCAAGTGAAATATTTTTTATTATACCTAATACGTGATAAAGCACCCAACAACTGTGCAACAAGATCCAACAGAAGCCCTCGTAGATCAACCAATGAAGGATAATCAACCTGACTAACAACCCTGCAATAGCATAACAGTCGTAAATAGCTCATAAAAAGAAGTCACAAAAATAAACATAAGATGAATCTGATCAATGGTGATAAGCAAAGTTTGATACCAGTGCATGCCTTTCTTTACTCTACCAATCATTTCAAATGCAAACAATACAAACAGCAAGTTCCAAATTTGATATCAATATATACCTTTATTACTCTACCAATTGCTTCAAATGTAAGTAGCACAGACAGCATGTTCTCAAACATGCCTCACATGGTAAAACACATGCGAGTGAAACAAATTGGAATCAAAAATTAATTAATTCCATAAAGACTAAAATTTAATGTGAGATTGAAATTAAGTATAAAAATTACATAATTATTTCTATTAAAGTTCAAAAAATGAGTGTGACATAAATAATCATATAAAAACAAACATTTATCACTTGGCAGGGCGTGTACTTTGCCTGTGATGTGCTTCAAGTGTAATTAGATAGGGCACATGACACGTGACTGTCCTCAGAGGTCACACCAGCTACATCAATTCCAACAACAACAATAGCTCCAGCCTCAGCAATTTCGACCTCAGCAGCCACCATAACAGTTTCAACGGCGGCAACAGCATCAGGTGTAGGTTCTACCACTACAGCGGTCTACTAGCTTGGGGTGATAGAGATCCTGAGGACATGTGATGCACATGAACTAGGCAGAGACAGAGACATCTCATATGGTGGAAGGTTCAATCATGATTCTTGCATGTGCAGCTCGAGTTTTGTTTGATTCTGGTGCTTCTCATTCTTTTATATCTGAAGATTTTGTTGAGTGTGCTGGGGAGTCTACTACAGAGTTTTCCTATAACATGGCAATGGAGTTACCTGCTGGTGATTTCATGATTACCCCTTATTGTTTGGAGGGGGTGCTAGTGTTGGTGGGGGAGCAGAGTTTGCTAGCTAGACTGTATGCCTTGCAGCTGAGAGACTATGATGTGATCTTGGGTACGGATTGGCTTTAAGCCTATGGTGCAGCAATGGATTGCCGAACCAAGAGGGTTTATTTTCAGTCTCCTCGGGTACCTACATTTTATTTGCATTGTATTCGGTCTTCCTCATCCCGCTTTCTTATTTTAGCTATTGGAGCTTGCAGATTGCTTGATGCTGGATGCCAGGGATTTTTTGCTTCTATAGTGAGGCTTGACTAGTAGTAGCAGGGAGTGGAGGATATTCATGTTGTATGTGAGTTCCCAAAGGTCTTTCCTGATGAGTTGTCAGGATTGCCCCTACAAAGGGATATTGATTTCACCATTGAGATAGTGCTTAGTACTATGCCCTTGTCTAAGGTTCCTTATCGCATGGCATTGACAGAGCTGAGGGAGTTGAGAGCACAGTTGTAGGAGTTACTTGATAATGAATATATTCTCCCTAACTTTTCTCCTTGGGGTGCACCTGTGTTGTTTATGAAGAAGAAGGATGGCAGCCTGAGATTATACAATGATTACAATCAGCTGAATCAAGTGACATCAATAACAAATATCCATTTCCCCACATTGATGATCTGTTGTGCGCATCCGATTTGCCCAGCAGGAACCGCTGCGGCGCCCACGAGAGGTGATACAGCCGCCAGATGAGACGAATCGGCCAGGCGAGGTCGCGTGGCGGAGTGCGGTTCTCGTAGTAGATCAGGTCGTGTACGGTCGTGATCAGCCCGAACCTTCGCCCGAACGGCCCCATCGTCTGCATTGGCGTGAACACGACATCAGGTTCGTACTGGTTGAACTTACGCGACACCCACGGCTCACCCGCGGCGGTCGGCGACGGCCCCAGTACCCAGGGCAAGTCGGGCAGCAGTGCGAGCTGCCGCTTGTCGTTGATGATCATCGTGACCGGCGTCAGCTTCGAAAGTGCGGCAACGAGCCCCGAGGTGAACCGGCTGATTCCGTCGTGCCGTTCAAACCGGGTGTACCGGCAGTCGAACAGGATCTTCATTTCCTGGCCCGGCTTTGATCGGCCAGGAACGCCTCGATGATCGCGGCGGCTTCACGCGGCTTCTCGTAGTGGATCAGGTGGCCAACCGACGGGATGACGTGCAGTTCGCTGGTCGGAATCAGGTCGTGCAGGTGCTCTTCGTCTGCGACCGTCGAGATCTGGTCCTTCTCGGCCGCGACCAGCAGGGTCGGCACAGTGATGTCTGCCGCGTACTCGAGCACGTTGTGCGTCGTCGATGCCCGGAACGACTCGAGCAGGGTGTCGCGGCTGGCGAACCGGCTGAAGTAGGTCGTGTGCTGCCCGTGGATCCAGCGACGCAGGTCCGGATCGCTGGTTGTCGCCATCTGAAAGGTGACGAAGCGGGTGATGAGCTTGCTGCCGAGCAGCCAGTAACCGATGCGCGTGGGCAGCTGTGCGCCGAGCCAGTAGTAGAAAATCGCAAGTCCCGTGATGAATCGCTTCGGCCCGGTGAGTGCCGGCGCCGCAATCGGGTTCACGAGGATGAGTGCGGGCGTCGCGAGGCCTCCGGCTACGGCAGCAGACGTGACGATCGAGCCGAACGAGTGGCCGAGCACGACGGGCCGCGCTTGCAGGCCCAGAGACGAAATGAACGCCTCGAGCCACTCCGAGTAGCCGACGACGTCCTCTTTCGCCCGCGTCATCGGCGTCGATTCGCCGAACGCCGGCAGGTCGGGGCTGATAACTCGGATGCCGTTCAATGCGGTCACGACCGGCTCCAGGCCGTGGTGCTCGCCGCGAAACCCGTGCACCGCGACGATCGTGGTTACGGCATCCTCCGGGCCGTAGTCCCAGTAGCGGGTGAATCCAAAACCGCGTACTTCCACCTCGGGATGCGATGTAAGCTCGAAACCCAGCCGGATACGCAAGAGCTCGCTCAACGGCCCGCCTGCATACTCCGGCTGTAAAAGTTTGTCCAGCTGCTCCACCCGCCCGACAAAAGGTACGCCTATGGATCGCCGCGACACTTCCAGATAGACGCCTGCCGGCAATGACCGCCGGGAATAGCGCTGCAGCAGCTCGTAAATGCGCACCAGGATCTCGCCATCCCGGGAAAGAAAATACAGCGTATCCACACCCTCCGTGGCGCTGCGGCTTGCCACCCATTGCACGAAGGCGAGCAGTATCGGCCCGAAATACCAGTAACCAAAAGTCCGCAGGTCGCCATTCACCTGGCTCCCCCCACGCGGAAAAGGATCGTCATATACCCGCGCCAGCATGAGCCCAAACGACAACCGCGCGTACAGGCTCAACTGCGAAGGCGGCCCGGGGAACCCCGTCTTTCCCAACCCCGTCCTGCGAAAAAGCTCGATGGGCCTCATCACATGAAAGGTGCAGATACCCAGATCCCCCGCAACCTGCAGATCGCTGTGTTCGTTATCGCCGATATGGATCATCTGCTCCGGCCGGATCCCCTCCGCCTTCAGGATATGCGGAAATAGGGTACGGGTGTCCTTGCGCTTTCCTATCTCGGCCGAAAGATAAAGCGAATGATAGTCTACAATTCCCAATCCTTCCAGCAGCCGCACCATCGCCTCCTTGTCCAGGTACATATCGCTCGTGAGGATCACCCGCTTGCCTGACGCATAGGCATCCTTCATCACCTCCACCACGGCGGTCCGCGGCCGCATATAGCGGGACTCCAGCTGCAGCTCCAGCGCCATCAGCGCATCCCGCTCGCCTTCCGTCAACTGCAGCACGTCCGCCACCCGCTCGTAGATCGACGCGAAGGTCACATCCCTGCCCGCCGCCAGCCGCTCCCGCTGCCACGCATCCGCGGCTACCCGCACCCGCCGGAAATCCACGGGCCTTCCCTTTATCCGCTCCACCTCCGGCTGCATCAGCTCGAAAAGATCCGCCGGATCGCTCAACGGCCTCACTACCAGCGTATCGAAGATATCGAACGAAACTACGGCTATCCCGGGCCGCGCAATTCCCTGCCGCAGGTAGTCCAGCGAGCTGCCATGATACGCGGAGAGATCGATACCGTCGCTATCGTCTTTCAGCGTGATCGCTTCGCCATCCCTGCGGATAATATAATTGACATACCATTACGTTATTAAGAAAAGGATATGCGACATGGACTCCTCCCCCATGGATGTTCATCCCTAGGGAAGAATTGACCCAAACAAGGCCCATGAAGACGCCAAGGGAAAATCTCCTGTTATGACACTGGCACGGCGGATGGAGACACTGTACTCCTTCATCAAGGCGCATATCGAGCTATTGTTTAGACTTTGCATGGCACAGGAGCTCATAGCATTGCCAGAGTCTCGAAAGCCAGCCAAGGAAGGCAAGGTCAAAAAAGCCAGTTTTTGCTGGTATCATTGAATGCCGGGCCATGCCACTGAAGATTGTTATGTCATTAAAGACAAAGTCAAAAGTTGGATATAGTCGGGAGTTAGTCAAATTCAGAATCATCGAGTGTCCCCCCGCAACCTCATCCATGGGATCGGCCAAAGTCTTCAGCCGAGCAAATCCTCGCCTTAGCCGCGTCAGCATTGCCTGTTTGTGGCAAAGAAAACAAGAGGCCTTGTACCTGGCCGAGAAGCAGACTTTAAAATCCATTATTCTGTCAACACTCTAGGGTTGCTGCCCTCCTCTAGTAAGTCATACTCTGGTGAGGAGCCCAGTCACCCCGCAAATGAACAGCAAAAAGAAGCAGCGCTTGGAGACTAGGACAAATAACTTTGCTCGTCCGTTGTCAACAACCTAGAGTATTATCACGCCCATGCCGCCACGCCTGACGACGACAAGGATTTTATCGATCTGTAGCCAGCTCCGTGGGAACTAGAAGATGGCGGACAAGCGACTATAGATGAATTAGTCGAGCTCAACCTCAGGGATGCTGACAACTCCCGACCAATTTTCATCAGCGCCCTCCTCAATGAGGAAGAAAGACAGGCTTACAAACAACTTCTAGTGGAATATAAAAATTGCTTCGCTTGGACTTATAATGAAATGCCTAGGTTGGAGCCCTCCATGGTAGAGCATGAATTGGCAATACTCCCCACTGCCAAACCCGTCAAACAAGCTTAAAGGTGAATGTGCCATTAACTCGAACTCAAGGTAAATGCTGAAGTTGATAAGCTCTTGAAGGTCGATTTTATAGAGCCTTGTATTTATCCAATCTGGTTCACTAATATAATCCCCGTAAAAAAGAAGAATGACCAAGTTTGCGTCTGCATCGACTACAGGGACTTAAATAAAGCCTGTCCAAATGACGACTTTCCTGTCTCGATCACTGAAACCATGGTCGATAAGACCACGATACTTGACGCTTTATCTTTTATAGATGGATTGTCGGGCTACAACTAGATCCGTATGGCCATCAAAGATAAGGAACACACAACCTTTCGATCCCCCTAAGGGATCCTCAATTACAAAAGGATGCCCTTCGGCTTGAAGAACATCGATGCCACATTCCAAAGGGCAATGACCACAATTTTTGATGAAATGTTCCATGACTTGGTCGAGTGTTATGTTGATGACTTCGTCGTTAAAACCCGAAGGCGGGAAGATCACTTGGTCGATGTGCACCAAGTTTTCGAAAGGCTCCGACAATTTCAACTTAAGATGAACCCGATGAAGTGTACTTTTGGGGTTTCAAGTGGCAAATTTCTTTGCTTCATCGTCAGATACTGGGGAATAAAAATAGACCCCGACAAATTAAGGCAATTCAGGAGTTGTCATCTCCCAGAAATATAACTGAATTGAGGTCTCTCCAAGGGAGGCTAGCCTATATTAGACGTTTTATATCCAACCTCTTAGGAAGATGCACACCTTTTGGAAAGTTGATGAAATAGGGTGCACTGTTCATATGGGACCAGGAGTGTCAGGACACATTTGAACAAATTAAAGACTACCTCCTCACTCCCGCGACATTAGGAGCACCAGTTAAGGGAAAGCCTCTAATACTCTATATAACTGCCATGGACGCTTCTTTGGGAGTCCTATTGGCACAAATAAACGAAGAGGGCAAGGAGCACCCGCTACATTGCCTCAGTAGGAAGCTAGTTAGCCCTGAACACCGCAATTCGTCAATGGAGAAAGTATGCTTGGTGCTGGTGTTCGCCGTGAAGAGGTTAAGACATTACCTCCTGTCCCATCGGGTGGAGTTAATCTCAAAGCATGATCCATTCAAGTTCCTCCTCAAACAGCACATACTATTAGGGAGATTAAGAAAATAGACGCTATTTCTTATAGAGTTTGACATAACCTTTGTCCCTCAAAACGCAATCGAAGGACAAGGAATGGTGGAGTTTTTGGCTGCACACTTAGTCTTGACAGACTCTTCACTTAACATTGGACTTTCTGATGAAGAAACACTCCTACCTCAACCAGGAGCAAAAGACCAAGTTAAGGATGACCCATCAAAAGAAGAAGAAGATGCCCTCGTAGTTGACCTTCCATGCTAGGAGCTCTACGTTGATGGTGCCTCCTGAACAGTCAAGAAATCTGACGATATTGCAAGCCTCACATCAAGGGCAGATATTGTTGTCGTGACTCCTCAAGGTGGGATCCTACACAATTCCTGTGCACTTATGAAGCTACTAACAAATAATGAAGCGAAATATGAAGTATTAATTGTTGGGCTCCAAATAGCTCTGGAAATGGACATCAAATACATCAAAGTCTACGGGGACTCTCAGCTTGTTATACGACAAGTCGTAGGTGACTACGATGTCTGCAAACAGGAATTAATTCTTTACCATGTCACTATGATGAGGCTTAAGAAGAAATTCTACCTATTCGAAATGGGTCATGTTCTAGAAGCAGAAATTCTCAGGTAGACGCCTTGGCCAAGTTGGCCTCTGCCATAAAGCTTCCACTTGAAGGAGAATTAGACATAATCGTTAGACACATAAATCTTATGTCAAGTGTCTTAGACAAAGAAGCCGACCCAATAATTCCAGAGGTCAATGCAATTGAAAGCGGCGATCCCACTGAGGAAGCATAATAAGATTGGTGCTAGCCAATTATCAAAATAAAGAATGGTTGCCTCTCCTTGGATCTGGTTCAAAGGGTTCAATTGCTGCGAAGGGCGACATCATATCAACTAATAGGAGATCAATTGTACAAGCTTGTCAATGAAAAAGACAAGTCTGTTCTCTTACGCTGTCTCTCACCAAAAGAAACCAAAGTAATTATGCGCGAGGTCCATTCAGGGCTCTGCGGCGCCCATCAAGCAGGGGACAAGATGAAGAATAACATAAAGCAAAGCATAACATAAAACTTAAGGGCTTCTATTGACCTACCAAGTTGCGGACTGCAACCGGTATCCCCGCACATGCCATTAGTGCCAAGCTTTTGGCCTAGTGCCAAGAAGACCCCCAAGCTCGTTGCATCCCGCAGCGCCTATGTGACCCTTGTAGAATGGGGGATGGATATCGTGGGACCTTTCCCACCATCCACGAAAGGCTACAAGTTCATCTTAGCCGTGACAAACTACTTCTCTAGATGGGCCGAAGTTATCCGTTTGCCGGAGGTTACGGGAGAGGCAGTCGCTCAATTTGTCAAACACTACATTATATACAAATTTGGCACTCCCAGTCGGATCAATTCCCTAGAGGGATCACAAGCCTACACCAACCTCTACAGATGTGCACGAGTGCTACCGGGGGAAAAGAAGTACTTCAGAGATGAATGGTCGAACATCGAGAGTGACATATATAGTGGGAGATGGGGGCTCGGTGCGAGGGCCCATTAGACATTCAGTAAAGCACACAGACATTACTTTGACGAAGGACAGAAGATCTCGGGGAGGGGTTTTAGTGTCGCTCTGTTGGGCACGGCCATCGACCATTGGCGGGAGTAGCATCACATTAGCTTTCCCCACCAAGTGATTCTAGGATTTAGGGTGATTATAGCCCTCAAGGGCCTCCTCACACTCGAGGGGTGGCAGAGAGAAATCAACAAATTCACATGAAAGAAATTCACAATGCACACAAAGAAGAATGGATGAGCTGAAAGTCAGAGATGAGAAAGAGTACGAACTCTTCTTTTATTTAGAAAAGACAACAACATCAAGGGATACAATGAACAATTATTATAGCGAGACAGGAATCTAGAGATACAATCATCAGGGAGGGGAAAGGGGCACAGTGTAGAAGACCCCTATCCTGCTACCCACCTTCCTTCTCTTCTCTATCTGTGCTCTCTGCTAGTTCTTTCTTCGCTCCGCTCGTCTCTCCCTCAATATCCTCTCGTACTCTATCCCTCCTCTTATATGTGTTCTCCTATTGCCCCCACTTTTGTTTTTTCTCTATTGTCTCTTTTTTAATTTTTGAGCGAATGCCCATTCCTATAGATGAACGGGAGCAGGGGAATCAGTGCCGTCAGCACCGAATTGCCGGCACACCCCGTAGGGACGCCACCGACTCACCGGCCTGCCATTGCATGGGGTGCCGCCGATTCAGCCGCAGAGGGGCACTGTCGACACAAGCGCAATGAGCCCTTGAATGCCACCGAACCAAGGCACCACCAAATCAAAGGATAAGCGCCACTGATTCAACATTCAAGGTGCCACCGACTCAACAAAGGGCATTTTCCGTAATTTTGACATTTTGCCCCAAAATTGACCCATCGAGAGCTTGTCGTCCAGAGTAGCCCTAGAGTTGATGTAGTGGCCCCGTAATGTGCTTCGAAGCCCTAATTTGGGGTTTCCGATGATTTCCAACACGTGCTGAACCCATACCGACTTTCTCGAGTTTTGCCCTGATTCAGCCTTCGGCACTGTGACTTGTGCTGGTAGGCTTGCTTTAGTGTCACATGGGACTTATTCATCGAGTGGACCATTCCTCAAAGCGCACATGCCTATGATATTGATTGGTGTTTTAACGATAGATCGTATAATGTTTTGTTGAAGGTTTTGTCACTCCGGTGATATGAACCTACCGCTGGTTATTTGTTTATGGTAGTGTGATAGGAATCCTAATTCTTGGTAAAGTTAGAACCTTTCGCCGGATACTCTTTCCGTCGGACTGGAACTTTTTTCATCAAGACCTCCTTAAGATTCTGCGAGCCTGAGATTCTCATTATGACGCCGTATAAGTTGTACCCTAAAAATATTAAAAATCACTAGAATTCACGTCCTAATGTGTAAGATAAGATTCAACTGGCCTTTGAAAGGACAGAACGTGGTTCTGTTTGAGTTCTGTCATGACTATTCTGAACGCGGCCTCCACAGGCACCGCGTTCAGACTCTGTTTGAGAAGACTGCCATCTATCTGACCGTGTTCTTCTTGGACTCCGTCTCACTCTCACGTCTCGTCATTAACGCGGCCTAGTGACTGATCGCGTTCATAAGAAGGCGGCCTATTGACTGACCACGTTCAACCCAATTTTCTTGATGATCATGTTTCTGCAATGATTAAGTGACTACATATCCCTAAGTTCTAGGTTTATCATGCCTGACATATTTCCTCGTTACCCTTGACCCATTGGGGTTAATATTGAGAGTCTTGTATCTAAATATTCGACTTTATTGAATTTCTCCATGAGATTGATCTAAGTCCTATACTTAGCTCATATTTCAATAAGATCCTTGATAGGACCTATAATTGTATTGGCCTACAGTTATCCTTCCATATTATTGGAACATAATTTCGTTGGATTCATTGGTCACTGTTGAATGAATGGAATTGTTTAGAAACTAATGAATTAGATTACGGTCTAAATTGACCCAATACCTGTGCATATAGGGCTCAATCAGGTCTTGGGAGGAGTACCCAAAATATTCGATAATTAACCGCGAAAATATTGATCAAATGTGGTGATGGCATTGCACCAAAACTAGTGCAAGATTGAATCCATATACGTCACTAAATGAATGAATGAATGATTCGAATGAAATATTGTTCTTGACCTGAAAGAGGTAAATTATTATTGGAATTCGACTGTTATTGGGCTAATTCAAATATTATGTTCATCTTAATGCTCAATCCATTGATACATTATGTTAGCTTATTGTTGAAATCTTTAATGATCTATTTTCCTCGTCAAAGCTTATTCCTTGATATTGTCTCATACTTCTAAAGTTCTTTCTTCATTGATTTAGGATTGTTTGAAGGTCACACCATTCTGGTGGAGGTGGCCTACCGTTCACTCCCATTTTCTACGTTTTACACCTTTATTTCTTGCGATATTTGGGGCTCTCCACCAGATACTCCTTCCGTCTGACTAGAACTACTATCTCGAGACCTCCATAAGTCTCCGCGAGCTTGAGATTCCTACTAGGATGCCGAGCAAGTTGTACTTTGAAAGCTTGAACCCACCGACTTAACAGATTCTCATTTCTGGGATAGTCCGAGTTTATGACTATTCTGCCTGTCTTGACCAGAAGGCGGCCCTCTCTAGACCGCTACCTTTAGGTAGTGGCCGTGGACTGATCACCTTCTGCTTTCTGCTCTGGCCTGTATGCTAGCTTGTCAAGTCGACTTATCCTTGATTCAAGTCGACCTAGCCCTATTCTAGTCGACCTATAGCCCCTCAATTAACTTGGATTACATGGGCTGAGCCCTGGTTCAATCTAGCCATGCCTCAGGCTGATGGAGAACCCAATTAGGTCGACTGAATTTTGCCTCTTACCTGATTTGACCTGGTGACAGTCCTTCTTGGACCGCCACTTTCAAATAGCGGCCCCCTAATGGACAACCATCTTCTTCTTGCCCTGTTGTGCGTCGACCCGTTGATCCATCCAGTCGGCACAGGCCTCAATGCTATCTTTTTAATAGCGGCCCTTCATAGACCGCTATATCATGGTAGCAACCCTAGCATGACCGCAACCTATTTCCAGATCTGATTTTTTTCACGATTCATGTGTGATGTAGTAGACGGGTCAGTAGTAGCCCTTCAGGCTATGTTCTTGTCCTATTCATGACATCCTTAGTGAATCTTGACTTCCAACTCATATTTCTATGACTTCTTGTCCAAATTTTATTTGGAATTACCCTTGGTCTTAGTGAGAAGTTACTTAAACTTAACCTTGGAACTCTTGGCCGAATTAAAATGAATGTCTAGATATTTCTTGGGATCTTTGATCCACCTTTCAATGCCAACGCATCATAAAGGGCCTGGTCTATTCCTAAGAGGAGTGCCTGAAAGTACTTGTGTCCCGGGGAGTTTGTAATGACAATATATGGCCTTGCACCAAGTATTTGCTAACGTGCTGTCTATGACATTCTTTCCTACCTGGAATTATCTCTTCATGACTTGTTATACATGCGTGCTTGTTTCAGCCAATTACATGAAATATTATCGTTATTCTTGCACTGGTTGTAATACCCCGAAATATTTATTGAACCAGCCTAAAGCCCAACAAATTAGCAAGTGCAATGTTAAAGAACCCTGTGTTCCATGGGAGAACAAAACATGTGGAGATCCGATACCATTTCATTCGAGAGATGGTTGACAAAGGAATGATCAAACTGAAGTTTTGTTCAACAAATGACCAAGTGGTTGACATCTTCACCAAAGGACTGTCAGTTATAAAACATTGTTATCTTAGATGTCTACTTGGTGTATCTAATTTTGCAACAAGGGGAAGTGTTGAGATATGATGCAACATTTTAGGAGAATAATTTTTAGATTCTTTTTCCATTATCTTCTAGTCAAAGTCTGTTTCTGCTCATCTTCTTAGTGGCTGATATTTTGGGGTTTGTTAGCCCACAAACTCTAGTTTGTGGCCTTATTATTAGCTCATGTTGTAGACTTATTTTGGAGTGTGTTGTGTGCACGATCGACTCTATAAATGCCTACTTATAGGCTCATCTAGTATATGCTATATGAATAGGTACGATGTCGTGCCAAGTCTTGAGCCGTCTGATTTAGGGTGATCACGAAATGCAACCACTCCAGCACAAACTTATGCAAAAAGGGAAGAAAAATGGTCAGGGGGCCCAGAGTTATAACCCCGGGGAAAACGCTTCGATGCCTAAGTTAGCGTGTGATAGAAATGAGATGCGAACGGGGTAGGAGAGTAGAGAGGCATGAGATAGCTCTCCACTAGTTGAAATGGCTTAGAGTGGGCTTACCTTTTCAGAGGGGTCCTTTGGGTTTATATAGCTGCGGGCTCCTTCCTCAAGATAGGGGAGAAACATGGGCCTGGGGGAAGCTACCTCCATAAGTGAAGATGGCGAGAAACAAAAGGAACTCGATAATTGCCACGTTGTAGGAAGGTAGAAAGGATCTTCAGGATGGCTAAGTTCTGGGACCTTGCCCATTTTCCGAACTGACCCCGAGAATTATCACTTGGGGAGGGAGTGCTATCAGAAATCACATAGAAGACTGAGAAATCATCGGTGGGGGGAAAGGGGAAGACATACATTCATACTGAAGGAGTAAATGTAACAGCAAGAAATATAACACACATAGGAAGCAGCAAAATTTCAGAATCAAGGCTAGATCGCCAACTTATTTTTTAGGGATTTTTACATATTAGTCCCTACAAACTTATCGAATTACCGATTAGTCCCTCAAATCTGACTATTATCTTAAGAGTCCCTACAATCATTAATATTTTTCAAATAAATCCATATAGTTTGTTACCGCGACAAGGGCTGACCTGACACCCCTAAAACTTACGGTAGCAAACACACTAATCTGAATAAGAAATCGAAATCAACAGATAGAATTTCACGGCGTGACCCAACCCAGGGTGACTCGGGGATACTGAGTCGAGAACATGGAAGAGGCCCATCATTGGTGGAGGGCCAACATGGCTCAGGTCGCCCTCCCTTAGGTATGGCCCCCCATTTCAATGGAGCAGACCTCGCGCCGAGAGGATAGGGGTTTTAATACTCCCACTCTCTCACCGCAGTGGCCACTGGACGAGGGTGGAACCTCGGGGCTGAGAGTTCCCTTCCTCACCAACGGAGAGATAAGAATATACTGAATGAACAGAAATTAGGAGCCAACGAAAAGCGCTTACCTGGCCGGTTTGAAGAAATTGACCCCAGTCGGAGATGGGGGCTAGCGGGGAAGCGTGAGAACGCAACCTGCACGCTACGTCGGTGAGGCTTGACCTGCAAATTGTTGTTACAAAACTACATCTCGCACAAGAGGGTTGGTTCAGGGGTGGGGGAAAAATCGTTACAACCAACGAATATCTCCACACAGGGAGGGACGCTTAGCTGGCTAGGGATGGAGAGGGGAGGAAAGGAAAGGCCACCGACTTGCTCACTGACGGTGCTGGCAGTAGAATTACTGGGGAAGATTTGCTATCACTCGATCACCAAGGTGGGTTAGCGCTGCTGTATGGGACCTCGGGGACACAACTTCAAGAATCTGGGATGAAGCTGAGGTGAGCCGGAAGCAGCGGAGCACTGTTCCTAGACGGAATTAGCCGATCTCCCCTGTTCTGCCTGTACTCAGTCCTGTAGGACAGAGGGTCACTTCTGGAGTTGTTATCACTAGTATGAATCTCCGTCTGGGGTGAGACAAGCTCTGGATCATCCGAGAGGAAGCCGGTCACATCCAGTAAGAAGGCTGGGTCTAACCGAGACCGTTGCGGTGGGTTTTAGGTCATTTGAATAGACCCTAGCACAGTCTATCCAGACTCAGAGTAGCTGGACAGAGGAGCAGTGCTGGGACCACCGTCACCTACCCTGATCATTGTTGAAGGTGGGATCAGCACCAAATTGACCTTGACACGTCCTGGAACACCCAATAAAAAGGCTGGACCCAGACAGAATTGATTGGACCTGGTACCTGGAGTGAAGTGACGCGCGAGCAGATTCTGTCTAGACAGGGGCAGCAGAGCAGGAGCGCGGTGCGGAGGTCGCTGTCATCACCACCCCATTTCGACTTTCAATTGTCGACTGTCAACTCGCCTTCCCGCTATAATCCCTCCACTTTCGCGGACGCCACGTGCCCGCACCGCGAAAGCGCCGAGGTGCCTCATGCGCAAGCGATATCCCTTATTTACATTCATTGCCGTCGCAGCCATTCTCTTTTCCATCGTGACAGCCGCTCATTCCCACCCGAAGCCCGCGTCGTCGAAGGGCCTGATCGTCGTCGCCAACCAATTCGAGCACACCGCGTTGATCGTCGATCCCGACGCGCGGAAGGAACTCGCCAAAATCACGGTCGGCGTCAACGGCCACGAAGTCGCTGTCAGCCCTGATGGAAAATTCGCGTACGTGCCGATCTACGGAAACTCCGGCGTCGGCAA
Source organism: Amorphophallus titanum (assembly GCA_024336825.1). Taxonomy (NCBI): domain Eukaryota; kingdom Viridiplantae; phylum Streptophyta; class Magnoliopsida; order Alismatales; family Araceae; genus Amorphophallus; species Amorphophallus titanum. The sequence continues at coordinate 38,574 of JANBPO010006450.1, forward strand.
GCCTGGCACCGATGGCAGCACCATCGACGTTATCGATATCGCGAACCGCAAGCTTGCCTACTCGATCGATCTCGGCAAGCCGCTCCGCCCGCACAATCCTGAATTCGGTCCGGACGGCAATCTCTATGTCAGCGCCGAGCTCTCGCAGTCGCTCGACGTCATCGATCCAAAAACGCGGAAGATCATCGCCGAGATTCCGACCGGGCAAGACGAATCGCACATGTTCATCATTCGCCCGGGAGCGGGCACGGCGTATACCGCCAACGTTCACGCGGGCACGGTCAGCGTCCTCGATATTCATAACCGAAAGCTGATCACGACGATCCCGGTATCGAAAATCGTGCAGCGTATTTCGATCGAGCCCGATGGGCTGTACGTTTTCACTCACGATCAGGAAACCCCGCGCATCGTGGTGATCGATCCGCTCTCCAATGCGATCTCGACTTCGATCCCGATGCCGGAAACGGTTTATGCGTCGGAAGCGACGCCCGACAATCACTGGCTCGTCTGCGCCGGCATGAAGGGCCACATCTTTGTGGTCGATCTGCACACCCGCAAATTGGCAAAGACATTCGACGCTCCAACCGCGCTCGGCAAAGTGTTAATCCGTCCCGACGGAGGCGTTGCGTACATTTCGTTCCTCTCCGCGGGAAAGATCGAGGTCCTCAATCTCAAAGATTGGAAGCTCGAACCTTCGATCGACTTGACTCCCGGAATCGATGGCATGGATTGGGTTCCGGCAACTTAAGTTCAGCGCAGGGTTTTCAGCCTATTCACAAAACACTGTCATTCCGAGCGAACCGATGAATCTGCTCTTCTTCAATCTCGAGCGCAGTTAACCGAGCATATCGATGCACGCAGAAGAACTCCGCATCGGCGCCGACCAGCTCGCGCGGCTCGGCGCGTGGCACCGGATCGAAGAACTCGGAAAACTCGTGAAATTCGCCGTCGCCGTGCGCAACGGCGACAAGCTCGTCATCCCGCCCGGACTTCCGGCCACGGTCGAAGTGGAAACGCTGCCCGCGCGGCGCATCGACATCAGTTCGACGGAAATCCGGGAACGCTTCCGCGACCGACGCGCGGGACCCGAACTTTTCCTTCCGGACGCCGTGTGGCGTTACGCGAAAGACAAGGATCTCTACCGGCGGCTCCGCCAACCGTAGGGCTCCGCCGGACGTCCGTTCCCGCTTGCCTGCGTGGCGGCGCGGCGAATGCTGCGCGGAAAATTCCACGACATCCCATGTCCGCCAACGCCTCCTCGCGCGAAGAATCCCTCGCCCTCGTCCGCCTCGTCGTCAACGCGCTCGACGACAAAAAGGCGACCGACATCCGTGTCTTCGAAATCGGCGAGCAATCGAGCGTGACCGACTTCGTGGTCGTCGCCACCGGCACTTCGGATCCGCACCTCCGCGCGCTCGGCAACGAGATCGACAAGACGCTCGACGACGCGCGCGTGAAGGTGCTCGGCGTCGAATCGCAGCCGGAGAGCGGCTGGACCGTGGTGGATGCGTTCCACGTGATGGTCCATGTCTTCCGCGCCGACCAGCGCGCGAATTTCCAAATCGAAAAACTCTGGAAGGACGCGAAGGAAATCCCGGCGAAACAATTCCTTCCGGCCGGTGTCGCCCCGGCGTCCGAACAGGCCGTCTCCGTTTCCGGCAAACTCAGGCCCGCCAAGCCGGCGGCGAAGGCTCCGGCGAAGAAGAAGGAGACCGCCATCGTCGTCCGGAAGTCGTTCGTGAAACGTACCGCCGCCGTGAAATCGCTCCCGGAAGCCGTCAAGGAGCCGAACAAGAAACGCACCGTGAAAGTCGCGGCGAAGATCGCCGCCGGCGTCGTCGTGTCGCGCGGATCGCCCGGCTTCGCCTCGTTCAATGCAGGTTCGATTCTATCGAGCCGGGTCACATCGTCGCCGAGCGCGCGTCCATTGAAGCTGGCCACCTCAAATGCGGCGGACGTTCCAAGCTCGTAAGGCAACGTGTTGGGACAAAGCCGTGCAGCGATCAGCTTCCCGTATCCACGCGGGTCCGCCGTCGAACCGGCATAGGTCGTCATCTTCTCCGCAACATCCGCGATCGATTGCGCGAAGCGCTCTAGATCTTCAGACGGAACCGACGCGCCCCCCACAGGGCGCCCCTCCGTCATCGCGAGCTTGCCGAGTTCAACGCCCGAAGGCGGCCATACGCTTTCAATGACGCCACAAACCGCCGTTCACCCCCACGATTTTCTCGGCCGCGCCGTAATGAAATTGTCATGAATCCAATTTTTTCAGCAGGTGCTTCAGCGCCGTCCCGATGTGTTTCTCGATCGTGCTCTTTGAAACACCCATGGCCGCCGCGGTCTCGGCGTGGCTCAGCCCGTCCAGCTTGTGCAGGCGAAAGGCTCGGCGGCAGGCCGGTGTCAGCTCATCCAGGGCCGCCAGCATCCGGCCCAGCCGCTGGCGCTGAACCAGCGTCTCGTCGGCCGGCGGGGCATCGACCGTCGCCTCGCCGCCGATGGCCATCGTCTGGGTCTGCGCCCAGCCCGTATCGCGCGCCACCGCCCGGCGCTGCTGCTTCAACCGGTCGAGCATCAGATTCGCGCCCAGGCGATAGAGGAAGGCGGCCGGATTGCCGATGTCTCCCGGGGCGCCAATGGCGCTGACCTTGAAATAGATGTCCTGGACCAGATCCTCCGCGGCTTCGGCCGAGCCCAGGCGCAGGGTGAAATAGCGCTTCAGGTCGTCCCGGCGCTCAAGATAGGTGGCCAACAGGGGCGGCGTTGAACCCGGTTTTTTCGATCCACCCATCGGCTGACGCCCCGGCGTTGATACGCCCTAGCGCTTGGCGTCGGGATTGAGTTCGAGCCAGCGCTTCAGCGCCTGGTCGGGTCCGGCGTAGGCCTCCTGCGCCACCGGGCTCCAATAGCGCAGGGCGTCGAGCGGAATGCGCGCGCCGGTGACGGCGCACAGCACATAGCGGCCAGGCTTCATCACGGCGAACTCGCCATCGCCATAGTGCAGGATGGCCAGGTCGGATTGGCCGGGAAGATCGCGGTCGTGGGCGTTCATGGCGGTGGTTCTACAGAAACTTGTCGACGGGGCCAAATCTAAGCGCACGGAGCCCGGCTTAGAAGAGGTCGCCTTGTGCTGGGCCGCTGGTCCTGGGTTTGCGCTCGGGCGCGCGCCGGGCTGGCGCGGGCTCGCCGTCGATCACCGCGCCGCGCTCGCCGTCCTGGAACACCAGGCGCACCGCCTCGCCGGAGGTCAGGTCGCCGGCCGCGCGGGCGAGGGCGCCGTCGGCGCGGTGGACGCGGGCGAAGCCGCGCTTGAGCGGTCCGTCCGGGTTCAACGCCAGCCGGTGTCTGTCCAGCCCGGCCAGGATATCCGTTCACACTCCGGAGTTTGCGTTCGAGCGAAACGAGGCCAATGTCGCGCGCGCTGCGATGGACCTCGGCGTCGACTATCCTATCGCGCTCGATAACCGCTACGGAATATGGCGCCGCTTTGGCAACGACGCATGGCCGGGATTCTATTTCGTCGATGCCCGGGGGACTATTCGTTATCGGCGCCTTGGAGAAGGCCGCTATGAGGAAGCGGAACAGCTCATCCGTCAACTTCTGGCCGAGGCGAGTCCCTCGCCCTTGCCAGCCTTGTCCGTCGTGCGAGGCCAAGGCAAAGAGGCCGAAGCCGACTGGTCGAATATCGGTTCGCCAGAAACATATGTCGGCTATCGTCAGGCCCGGGGCTTTGCTTCGCTCCCCAAGATCATGCCGGACCATCCAATTCGCTATGAGATCCCCGCGACGCTGAGGCTGAATAGCTGGGGAGTCGGCGGCGCATGGACTGTTGGCGAGGAATATGCGCAGCTCGATGCGCCGGGTGGAAAAATTGCCTTTCGTTTTCATGCGCGCGATCTGCACATGGTTCTTGGCCGAAAGGACGACAACCGACCCATTCGCTTTCGAGTCACGATAGACGGAAAGCGTCCGGGCTCGTCGCACGGCACCGATACCGATTCAAACGGAGTCGGCACGATCAATCAAAATCGCCTTTATCAGCTCGTGCGCCAGTCAGGGGATATCGGCGACAGAACTTTCGAGATCGAGTTCCTCGACCCCGGTGTCCAGGCGTTCGCCTTCACCTTCGGCTGAGCGCCTGCGCCCTCACCGCCAGGCGCATCACCTTGCCCATGGCGTTGCGCGGCAGGGTCGCGACCTGATGGACGTGGATCGGCGGCGGGGTGCGAAACTCAGTGTTCAGGTGGGCGCGCAAGGCGTCGTGGTCGATTGGCGCGGCGGCCTCGACCACGACGTGGAGCTGCTCTTCGCCATGCTCGTCGGGATGGGTGAACAGGCAGGCGCCGCCGAGGCCCAGGGCCTCGCGCAACCGGGTCTCGATGGGTTCGGGCGAGAGCTTGTCGCCCCCGACGTTGATGACGGCCGTGACCCGACCCTGCAGGGCGATGCGCCCGTCCTGGCGCGTCATCGCCAGGTCGCCGGGATAGAAGAAGCCGTCGCGGAAGAACTCCCGCGTCGTCTCCTCGTCGCCCAGGTATTCACGGGCCTGGCCCCGGGTGCTGACGCGCAACAGGCCGATCTCGCCCGGCGGGCATTCCCGGCCATCCTCATCGACGAAACCGGCCACAACGGCGATCAGCAGGGTGACCACGGCGCCGCCCTGGGTGATGCGGCTCATCGCGCAACCAGGTCAATGATGTGGTGGAACACATCGGACCATGACCTGCGGTCCATGGTGACGGGCTTGAAATCTCCGCCGGTAAGCGGGGCGATGATGCGCGAGCCCTCGGCCCGCCGCTCATCGATCTTCGTCGTGCTGTCCCTGACGATGCCCGGCCCCTCCGTGTCGCGGAAACCCTTGTCACGCAGGAGCTTCTTCGTCGCAGAGATCGGCACGACGAAGCTAATGGCACCGCTCCGCAATCCGGCGCTCAATGTGCCGATGATCTGGCCCTGCTCGTTGAGCACCGAGCCGCCCGAATTGCCGCCGATAGCAACGGCGTCCGTCTGGAAGACCTGAAGCTTCGTGCCGCCCTCGAAAACAATGGTGCGCTCGGCGGCGGAGACCGCGCGCTGGCTCGCCGCCCGCGAGCTCGAGGACCTCGCCCTCGCCGCGTCGGCCGTCTGCTCGATCAGGTACCGGCCCGAGCTCGGCCGCAGATAGCGCAGCAGCACGCCGAGGAGGGTCGACTTGCCCGAGCCGGACGGGCCGGTGACGGCAGTGACCTGGCCGGGATAGGCGCGCATATCAAAGCGATAGGTGAGGCCGGAGCCCGGATGGGCATAGGTCAGGGCATCAAGTCTGAGCATTGGCGAGCTTTTCGAAAAGGCGGGGCAAGCCGACGAAGGCGACAACCTGCAGGTTCTGGAATCAGTATTAGGAGAGACTTTTGTTCCAAATGACACTAACCTGCATGCGGATGGCGAGTTTTGTCAGATTGTTACAGGGCCAAACATGGGGGGCAAAAGCTGTTACATCCGTCAAGTTGCACTCATTTCCATCATGGCTCAGGTACATAGTGTGCATTCACCATTAGATTCTTCTGATTCATAGTAGGGTTGTTCATGAGGACTTTCACTGCTCTGCATTACCACTTTAGTAACTGTGTGCAAGAGATTATTATGTAGATGTATTTTTTAGAATTACGTGGTAGGTGGTGTCGACCATGGCTGGCTGCTGAAGCTACATATTCTAGTCCTTAATAATTTTCACATTAATATTTAGTGTTTTTAAATACATTTAGAAATTGGCTTTTGTTCCCTTCCTCCTCCTGTGTGGACCATCAAGCCCTGTTCTCTTCTATTGTGCACTAGATTTATAGATTAAAACGGAAAAAAAATCTAGCTTTTGCAAGCTTGTTTGCCGCACGCGGCGAGCGCGGCGAGGAGCGCGAGCGCGGCCCTCACAGGCGCTCGATCCAGATCGGGGCCGACCACGCCATGCGGTCCGGGCTCGGCTCCTTGATCTCGAGGTAGAAGAACTGCTCGCCCGCGGTGGGCAGGTCGACGGTGATCGTCTGCCACGCACTGCCCTGGAGCGTGACGTGCTGGACCTCGCGCACGGCGTCGCCGCCGACCGCGCCGCTCCACACCGCGACGTCGAACGTGCCGGTGTAGTCGGCGTCGGACAGCTGCACCGACAGCGTCGCGGTCGCGCCGCGCGTCGTCAGCTCGCTGCCCATCGGGACGCGCCCGTCGGCGTAGACGCGCAGCTGCAGCTCCTCGTCCTCGCTCGCGAACACCGCGCGCGCGTCGATCGCGTCGAGCAGCGCGTCCTCGGTCAGCTGCTCCGCGATGATGCCGGTGCGCGACGAGTGGCCGGTGCCCCAGTTCGCGAAGTGGTTGTCGTGCGGCGCCGTCGGCGCGGTGCGGAAGCCCTCGAGCAAGTAGTAGTCCCAGTCGCTGTGCACGCGCGTGTAGCGCGAGACCTCGCCGGTGGTCGAGTCGACGGTGAGGCTCGGGTTCACGCGGTCGACGCCGCTGATCTCCGTGCCGCGTCCGATGAGCGCCTCGAACAGCCGCACGTACGGATGCCCGGCGGCCTCGACGTTGGCGAGCGTCTCATCGACGACCGCGCGATCCGGCATCGCGTCGCCCGCGATCCACGCCGGCAGCTGCGACTTGAGCGGCTCGAAATCGTCGATGCCGAAGTCGTTGAACTTCTTGTTGCGCTGCGAGTTGTTGGGGATGTCTTTCAGGTTGACGTCGAAGATCTGATCCCAGCTGCCGTCGAGCGACGGGATGAGGAAATTCATACATTTCTTCTTTAGATGTAATGAGGGCTTACTTGGATATTTTAGAAAGTCATCTTGTTAAAAATATTGATAAATCTTGTTGTACCATACTCGAGGGACTTGTTTTGATCCATATAGTGCCTTATCCAAGTGATAAACCATATCTTCTTGTCCTTTAACTTGATAACCTTGAGGTTGCTCCATATAAATATCTTCTTCTACATTGTCATTCAAGAATATAGATTTAACATCAAGCTGAAATACTAGTAATTTTAATTGTGCTGCCAATGTTAAGAAAGTTTGTATAGTTTTCATCATTGTAACTGGCTCAAATGTCTCATTGAAGTCAATATCAAGTTGTTGAGAATACCTTTTGCGATGGTCGCGATGGTCCACCAGGAGACCACCGGCGGCGTCGTCTACCTCTACGACCCGATCTCCGATCGCGGCGACAAGCGGTTCGCGTTCAAGGCCGTGCGCCTCGACAACCCGACCGGCGACACGCTCGAGCCCGGGCCGGTCACCGTCTACGGCGACGGGCGGTTCATCGGCGAGGGCATCACCGAGCCCGTGCCGCCGCACGCCGCGGTGGTCGTGCCGTTCGCGCTCGACAAGCAGGTCGTGGTGTCCCCCGACGTCACCGAGCAGGATCGCATCGCGAAGCTCGTCACCGTGCAGCGCGGCGTGCTCACCGCCGACCTCCAGCACCGCCGGACCGCGCGCTACACCGTGACCAGCCGGCTCGACACCCCGTCGACGATGTACCTACGCCACCGCCTCGAGCACGGGTGGACGCTCGTCGACGCGCCCTCCGCGTTCACCCGCGTCGGCGACTCGCAGCTGTTCCAGATCGAGCTCGCGCCGGGCGAGACCAAGGAGGTGACCATCGCCGAGGCGACGCCGGTGCAGCGCACGTTCCAGCTCGGCGCTCCCGAGGTGCTCGGCATGATGCGCGTCTACATCGACGAGCCCGACGTCGCTCCGAAGCTCGAGAAGCAGATCGAGGCACTGCTCGCGACCCACCGCGCCGCCGCCGACCTCGACGACAAGATCGCGACGCTGCGCGACCAGCTCGGCGAATACCGCGCGCGCGCCGGCGAGCTCCACGCGCAGGTCGTCACGCTCAAGGCCGTGCGCACCGGCGGCGACCTGATGACGGCGCTCAAGGCCAAGCTCGTCGAGACGTCGGACCGCATCCAGCAGACGACGATCGCGATCGTCGACACCCAGGAGAAGCTGATGCTGGCGCGCGTGAAGTTCCAGAACCAGCTCGCCGACCTGCGCCTCTAGCGCTCGCCCCGGCCCCGCGGTAGGAACGGGGCATGCCCGAGCAACGTTTCGATGCCGTCGTGATCGGAGCCGGTCCTGGTGGGTATCCCGCCGCGATCCGGCTCGGTCAGCTCAAGGTCAAGACCGCCGTGATCGAGCGCGAGTACATCGGCGGGGTCTGCCTCAACGTCGGCTGCATCCCGTCGAAGTCGGTGATCCACGCGGCGAAGATGTTCGAGAAGATGGGGCACGCCGACGAGCTCGGCATCGGCATTTCGAGCAAGCCGACGCTCGACATGAAGAAGCTGCAGACCTGGAAGGGCGGCGTCGTCAACAAGCTGACCTCCGGCGTCCAACCGTCGCCACGACCAGGAACTTGAGAAAGGACTTGAGCAGCTCCGTCGCGCCGCGCGCGGAGAACATGTTCTGCAGGCCGTTCAGCGGATTGAGGCGGTTGATATCCGGCGCCATCGCCTCGAAGCTCAGGTTCCAGCCGCCGATGGCGAGCGGGGACAGCAGCGCCGCGAGCGCAGTCATGCCCAGGATGGGGGCGATGGCCGACAGGCCCTGAGCGCCTAAGGCCAGCACCTTGGGCATCATGTAGCTTTCATCGAGCGCCTGGGCACGCGACAGCGACAGGCCGGCGCGCATGAGGTCGCCGAACTTGTTGCCCAGGCCCGTGCCCAGGAACTGCAGGGTGATGCCCGCCACCAGCACCATGGCTGCGGTGCTCAGGTCGCGTGAGCGCGGGACCTGGCCCTTCTTGCGGGCCTCGTCCAGGCGCTTTTGACTAGGTTGTTCGGTGCGGTCCTGACCGTTCTCGTTCTCGGCCATGTCAGACTCCGGACCGCAGCATCACGCGCAGCACTGCGAACGCATCCTCGAGCAGACGCTCGAAGGCGCCGCCCAGGGTGGGTACCGCTGCCACGAGCACCACCAGACCAAAGGTCACGGTCACGGGGAAACCCACGGCCATGAGGTTCAAGGAAGGCGCGGTGCGGCTGATCGTGCCCATGGCCAGCTGCACGATCAGAAGTGCAGTCATGGCCGGCAGCGCGATCAAGAGGGCGCCGCTGAACAGGGTTTCACCCCAGGTGACTGCCTGCCACAGGCCGTCGCTGCCCAGGCCCGAGTCCGACAGCGGCAGGGTGCGGAAGCTGTCGGCGATCAATTCGATCAGGCGCAGGTGGCCGTTGAGGGCGAGGAATACCAGCAGCACGAAGATGCCGTAGATCTGACCCACGGCAGGAGTGCTGACGCCACGCACCGGATCGACGGTCATGGCGTACGAGAGGCCCATGGTGTTGGCCATGAGCTGGCCGCCGAAGTTGACGGCGTCGAACACCAGCTGCAGGCACAGCCCGAGGATGACGCCGATGATCACCTGCTGGAAGGTGATCATGAAGCTGCCGGCGGAGACCAGCGGGATGCCGGTGGGAATCTGGACCTGCGGTGCCACCAGGCCGGTGATCCCCAGCGCCAGCACCAGGCGGATGCGCGTCGGCACTTCAGTGACCGAGAACATCGGCGCCACCATCAGGCAGGAACCGATGCGGATGAACGGCCAGATCATCTGCGCGATCCAGCCTTCTATCTGCCCGGGCGAGCTCGGCGGCCCCGCGGCGGGCGTGCACGACCACCTCGCGCAGCGCGTGGCCGATGACGTGGTGGAGGACGGGGCCGATGCGCTCGACGCAGCGCGCACAGCACCGACGCACCGGATGACCGATGACGTCGAGTCGATCGACGACGCGCTCGCGGAGCGGCGCCTCGCGGGGCCGGCACGGCGGACCGAGACGCGCGCGCGGGTCCGCGTCGAGGACGTCGCGTCGTACGAGCGAAAGCTCGGCGTCCCGGTCGCGACCAACGCGAGCCTCGAGGATGGAGTGCGCGTGCACTTCATCGAGGCGAAGAACGGCGACCTCCTCGTCACGCGCGTGGAGGTGGGGCCCCTCGCGCTCGTCGACGACGTGCTCGCGCACCGGCGGACGATCGCGCGCCTGACGCGGTACAACGGCGTCGTCGGCGAGCTGCGCCGCCTGTGGGACGAGCTGGTCGTCTTCCTGGGCGGCCGCATCCACGAGAACCCGTTCCGGAATCCGCCGTTCGGGCCCGGCTCGCGCGCGTTCGCGTCGTTCGAGGAGCTGCACAAGCTCGAGGAGCTGCTGCGAGTCCGGCGCGCGGCGTGCATGTGAAGGTCATTGCCGGAGAGGTTGGAGCAATCAAAGGACCGATCAGCCAGCCGGCGACCGAGCCTACCTACCTCGACGTGGAGCTGGCGGCAGGTGCAGCCTATACGCACCCGCTGCCGGAGGGTCATTCGGCCTTCGTGTACGTGTTCGAGGGTGCGCTGCAGGTGGGCAGTGAGGCTGATGCTCCCGTCGTCGACACGCACCAGCTCGCGGTCCTGGGGCCGGGGCAGCGGCTGACGCTGCGTGGTCCTGCGGCCGGTGGCGAGGTCGCGGGGCGCGCCATCGTGGTGGCCGGGCGGCCACTGCGCGAGCCTGTGGCGCGGCACGGCCCGTTCGTCATGAACACCCAGGCAGAACTGGTGCAGGCCTTCCAGGACTACCAGGGCGGCAGGTTCTGACGGCGCTGGTTCTGGCCGGCTTTGGCTGGCTGGCGCTCGTGCAAATTCCGATTGACGCCTTTCCCGATGTGACGAACGTGCAGGTGCAAGTGTTGACCACGGCGGGCGCGATGTCGCCACCGGAAGTGGAACAACTCGTCACACGCCCGATTGAAACCGAATTGCGCAAAGCCGGCGTGCGTTATCATTTAATCGGCGGCCAAAGCTTTTTCGACCGGCGCGAAATCAAAGATTTTCTCGCGTATCTGAAAACGTTTAGGTGAATGGGGCCTGGAGCTAAGTCCACGAGGGAGTCTCTGTTTTCTGAAAAATCAGCAGGAGATGGCCACAGAGGTGGCCGTCGCGTCCGGGGCAGGACGACCGTGGCTCTGGCCGTCCCAGTGCCTGGGCGGCCAGGGAGTTGACCGCCCAGACCTCTGGGCGGCCCAGCCCCCTTGTGCCCAAGGTCGGCGGCCAGAGGCCTGGCCGCCCTGCCCTCAAGGCGGCCACCCTGATGGCCTCCTAGCTCTGGTGGGCTCTGGGCAGCCAGGGTGATGGCCGCCCAGGCTAGGGGAAGCCCCATGGGAGGGTGGCTAGTGCTCTGGCCGCCCAGACCCTTGGGCGGCCAGCACCTTAGCCTTCTTGCCCCTTCAGCCTGGTTGCTTGTTGTGCTCCGTGGATTGGACTTCTGGGGTGTCTGTAGGAGGGGTGGCCTTGTGGTTTGGTGGTTTGCATGGCTCTGTGTGTTCTCCTGGTTCTTGTTTAGTGGTGTGGGTCACCCCTGTTGCTAGTGAAGTGTGTGGACAATCCTTGTGTCAGGCTGCTCGTGTTGACTGTCCCCGCGAGAGTCCCGTGACTGCGGGTGGCGTTCCCGCGTAAGGGTCGTGACCGCGGCTAGGTATCCCTTGTAGGAGTTGTGGACCGTGGTCCTTGTGTTTCCGTCCTATACTTTGGTAGGTCTTCGATGGACCGACAGTCATGGTTGACTGTCAGGTTAGTGGCCCTTGGTTCTCGTGCTAGTGAGCCATCTCGTGGTGGTGCTGTGTAGGCCAATGGTTTCCATGGTTGTGGTTGGTTCTTCGTGACTCTACCCACTTGATGTAGCTGACCTGCACACATACGCGTGCTGTCCCACCAGAGAGTGGTGGAGGCTTGTCCCGTGTATTGATTTTTAGGCCGGTTACCTGAGGGCCCCTTCCCTTTGTAGCCAAATGCCAACTGGGGGAAAAATAGGCTAGAGGACCGACCTTGAGCAGATGGTCTGTGTGTGCACACGTGATCGGGGACAGTGGACCCGCACTGACAAGCGTGACCCCGACTGTTGGGTCATACCAGCTTGGTTAGTTCAGCTTATGGTTGGCCGTGTGGCCTTGTTCGTGGTTCCGTCGGCTAGGACAGACTGTCCGACCTTGGGGTCGGGGTTGTGAAGAGGGCCGGTGTATGTGTTCTTCCTGGTTGACCATCGTCTGGTTCGAGTCTCCGTTGTTGGGTCATACCAGCTTGGTTGTAGTGTGGCTGTCGCGGTTGCTCTTTACTTGTTCCTACGTCATGCCTGCTTACAGCTTCCTTTATTATTGTTACTTTAGCTACCGCTTTCGTTGTAGTGAGGTTCCGCGGGACCCCTACTGAGCCTTTGCGATGAGGCTCACCCCCTGCTTTTCAGGTGCTACATCCTTTTCGGAGTGGAGCAGTTCGGTTGGCGGTTTCGTAGTTGCCAGCTCGCCAGGTTTCCGGGGTGTGCTCGGGGCAGTGTACGTTCTCTTGCCTTGACTGTACTTGTGGACTGGACTCTATAGTTGTTTAATTGCTATAAAATCTAATTTATTTCCTGTTATAACTATAGATTAGTTATATAGATTCCATTTCCTACTATTGTTAAGAATTTCAATGCATAACTACACCAACTCTTAACCCTTCCAAGTTTCCCAACTCGTGGGTGGCCGCGCAGGATCCAAATGGTATCGAATTTGTCTCGGTATTTGGATCTTGGGTCATTACACATAACGCATCGGGAATCGCAACAATAGCCATGAATCCTTGCACACATAGCCCAACTGACACTCATCCTTCCACGATAGCGCCAACACACCCATACATGTCAAGGGTGTTGATATTTTTCTTTAATGTGTGAAATGTGAATGTAATGAGTGACTTTCAATGAAACATAAAATGAAGCAAAGATGTAATCACACCAAGACGTGTATAAATACCAAAACAAGCACGTGATTGCCACCAAGGCTAGCAGTGCAAAAGGGGTGCACCACATACCTTGAAAAAGAGATGGATGAAGACACTCGCCAATGGGGACAGCACAGATGCCGACACAGAGACGGTCGTCGTTGGGCCGCAAAGCTCTGAGAAATGGCCTGACAAAGACCATTAACAGCACAATGACAGTCGATCGATAGGCCGCCACCAACACCCAGATAGCACACGGGTCTGATCCTCTAAAAATGTAGGCACGGGAATGAGACGGTCCTCGATGGGCTGCAATCTGAGTAAAACGGCCAAATGGAAGGCCGCTACAGAGGGAAACGGTTAAGAGGAAGACCGCTAAGTCGCATCCAGGCCCGAACATGAGACTTGAACCTCCACCCCTTCCGACTAGCTAGGAGGGATGGGCCTCGTGTAACAAGTACTTCCAACCTGCAAAATAGCATAGACGAATACAAAAAAAAATAACTCAAATTAGATCTAGGATGTGTAATATCTAGAAACTCAAATTATGAACAAAATGCATAAATGGAAGGGGAGATACCTGGTGGTGTTGGTTTTTTTAAACCCCTATGGGGCGTGGAAATGATAGGAGAGGTAAATGAATGCAACGAAGAGGACAGAAACGTGGAGAAAGAGAGGAAGAACAATGCTATGATGACACAAAAATGACAATAGATAATGGGGAAGACGATGTAAAAACACGAATGAATCGGCTAATCCCTGAACCAAAGGCTTGAAGGACGTAGAAGAGCAGTTCTCCCTGGCTGAGACTCACTTTGGAAACCGGTAGCACCTCGACACAAGCTCCAAAATCTCCCCCCTCTGCGAGCATGAGCCAAGCGTTCTATTTATATACCCTTGAAACCCTAGCTCGAATTAAGGGGATAACAGCAAAAATTAGGCCATATTTCTTTAATAAAAATTGTAGATAAATCCCCCAGGAGTCTCCAAGATCAAATGGCACCTCCTAAGGCTCAAAATCGTTAGAGAAAATAGTGGAGTAAGTCCTCTATTCGACCATGGATAGAGAGAAAAAGAAACAGTCGACGCAGGACTCTCGGCCATGAAAAGCAGTCGCTCGATAGATCACCACCTTCATTAAATGGTCTATCACGCGACTGCGATTAAGGTGGTCATTGGAAACAAAATAAGAGATAAATAGGCATATTTATCCCAAAGACCAAGTCAAATCAAGGCCCATTAAATCTAAATTCGAGAAAATGCAGGAGCAAGCCCAACCATGGAGAAAATACCCATAAAATAGGCCCCCAAAAATATCTAGAAATGGCCCAATGAGTAATAGATAACTTGAGGCATTATAAGGGTAAGAAAATGACTCAACTCAAAGGCATAAAACGGGTGTCAACAACCATCCCTTTTCATTGCCTCGGCATACGTGCAGTGCCGATGAATACAAGAACCCTTCAACATCTGGCCCAAAATATTCCCTACTCGAGCTAGCATAACCTTGACCTCGGGGGAAATTTACGTTGCGGTGGAGCGAACTCCTCATATCTTCCTTGAGGGCATGAATGCTTTCCTGCCCTAGCAACTAACGTACCCCAGGCTTTGGTGGCCGGTGATTTGGGCGCGAACGTGGCGGTGGCCCTGGACGAGGGCCAGACCCATTATCTGCTGCATGTGTTGCGGGCCAAGGCCGGGAACCGCGTACTGCTGTTCAATGGCCGCGACGGCGAATGGCTGGCGGAAATCACCCAGGCCGGCAAGCGCGGCGTCACTGCGACCTGTCTGAAGCAGACCGGGCCACAGATCGGCGTGCCCGATATCTGGCTGGTCTTTGCGCCGGTGAAGAAGACGCCCTCTGATTATCTGGTGCAGAAGGCGGCCGAGCTGGGCGTATCGTGCCTGCTGCCGGTCTTCACCCGCCGCACCATCGTCGCCCGCATCAACGCGGAGCGCATGGCCGCCAATGCCATCGAAGCGGCGGAACAGTCGGCACGGCTGAGTGTGCCGGAGATCCGCGCAGGTGTGTCTCTGGAAAAGCTGCTGGTGGCGTGGCCGACGGAGCGGCGGCTTTATTTCTGCGACGAGGGCGGCGACGCGAAGCCTCTGGCGGAAGCGGCACGGGGGGCGGGCGGTCCAGCCGCGATCCTCACCGGTCCGGAAGGCGGGTTCGACAGGAGCGAGCGCGAGATGCTGCGCGCGTTGCCGTTCGTCACGCCGGTGACCTTGGGTCCGCGAATTTTGCGCGCCGACACCGCAGCCCTGGCGGCGCTGGCGGTATGGCAGTCGGTCTGCGGCGACTGGCGCTGAGCCCGCTCAATAGCGCTTGTCGTAGACCCCGTCATAGCGGCGCCACACATCCCAGAAGGCCGGTGGCACACGGCCATTGGCGCGCTCTTCCAGAATGGCGAGATGGCTGTGCCAGCCGCCGGAAACGCCCACGGCAAAGCCGCGATCGGGGATCTTGCTGTGGGTCAGGGTGAAGCGGATCTTATTGTCTTTGGGATCGCCTTCCGGATCGAGGCGGAATTCCACTTCCGAATTGATTCCCTTTTCCGTCACGAAGGTGAACACAAGACGGTGCGGCGGTTCGTAAGCCAGCAATGTGTTGCTGGAGCTGTGGCCGGTCCTGTCCATCTCCGCCATCTTTTCCGGCGGCGTGGCGATATGGGGCGACAGTTCGGAATGCTTGAACCGCATCGCGAAGCTTTCGCCCACCCTGGTGGGCATGGGGCCAGAGGCAAACCATTCGCCGCGCTTCTTGCTGTCCCACAGATAGTCCCAGACCCGTTCGATCGGGCCGGGCAGGATGCGGACAAAGCGAATGGTGTGGGCGTCGAGCTGTTCGGCGAAACTGTCGGTACGTTACCACTGCCGACCCCGCCCGCATAACTGAGTTTAGCTTCGACGGCACAACGGTTGCCGGTGAATGCTTGAGCGCTTACACTACCGCAACCAAGGGGGACATAGCTTTGTTGACCCTTTCTGGCACAGCTGACGGAAGTGGTAAGGTAGCCATCTGGTTTCGGCGCAAGACTGGCTCAACCTTCGGCTACATCAACGGCGCCGTAATTCGCCCCCTCTGAGTAAATAAGAATGAAACTGATTGACAACTGGAAAGAAGCCTGGAAATTCTGGTCCGTGCAGCTCGGCGTGCTGGGAACCGTGTTGACGAGCGTGCTGCTGGCCAGCCCGGACGCTGCCATGGTGGCGTGGAACACCTTCCCGGATGAGTTCAAGCAGTTCATCCCGCCGCACTGGATGCCGCTGATCGGCGTGGGCATTTTCGCCTGCTCCATGATCGCCCGCGTCATCCAACAACAGAAGCTGCACCGCAATGGTTGAGATTCTGATAGGCCTGGCGGGGGTGATTGACGCCCTCGTCGGCGCCTTTTTCGCAGGCAAATCCAAGGGTAAGGCCAAGGCTGAGCAGAAATTGACCGAGGTCAAAGCTGAGCAGAAAGTAAAGGCCGCCGAGCGCAAAACTGAGGTGCAAAATGCAAGAAATGAAGTTCGTGTGGACGTACTTGGCGGCGGTAGCCCTGGTGATGCTGCTGAGCGGCTGCGCGACGAGTGGTCCCGTGATTGAGGTAGTCGATACCGGCTGCGACTGGACGGCGCCGATCTATATCAGCAAGCAGGACGTGCTGACCGAGGGGACCGCCCAGCAAATCCTGATCCACAACGAGACTTGGAAGCGCCTGTGTCATCCGTGATTGGCGAACTTACCATGTACCAGCGCCCGAACAGCCTCTACTCTGGCGCTGGCTTCTTCCAGCGTGTCGAATGTCCCTAGGTGAGTTGGGCGACCTAGAATTCTAAGGGTAGTGACGAATTTCCCGGTAGAGTTCTGGTGTACGCCCTTCACGCCCGTAGAGTTCCTTGGCGTCTTTCTCGTGTTGAACAGGTTCTGAGCCGGGAGGCACAGGCGCAGGTTCTCGTCAGAGTTGTTGGTACGGTTGCCGTCTATGTGATCGATGTAGTGTCCTTCCGGGATAGGTCCGTGCCTGAAAATCCATAGAAGTCGATGGGCCTTCCAGTTGGTGCCGTTGAACCACACTTGCCAGTACCCGTCACCAGACATTGACCCGGCAACCTGGCCCCCCCCCCGCGGCACGACGCCTAAACCTCGGCCCGCAGCCGGGCTTGCTCGATTGATCCGCAGAAAGCGCAATAATGCGCACAGGACAGCAAGGTCCACGGGTCGTTATCGTTCAGTTCGCAGGCGAGCTCCATGTGCGGTGCCGCCTCTGCTTCCCGGACGGCCATCGCATAGGACCAGCCGCAGCATAAATGCGCGCGGGAATCGACAGGATCGAGTTCGACGGCCTTCTGATAGTGCGGAAGCGATCCCTGTTGATCGAATTTGGCGAGCGCCGCATGCCCCAGACTGAACTCCTTTAGCGCGTCCAGCGATGACGTCGTGGCCGCTTCCAGCGGTGTGGGCAATTTCTGCAACGACGAAGCCGTGTCGCCGAGCTTTTGCTGAAGCGAGGTCGCCGCCTGTTCCAGCGACTTCAATATCTGCTCTTTGCTTCCTGCCTCCGCCTGAGCGCGTGCCAACGCATCCTCGCTCTGCGCATTGATCACTTCCAGCGTGATCACATAGTGCGTTCCAAAGTTCGCGATAGACCCGACGAGCATTGTCGAAATGCCTTCGCGCAAACAAATCTCGTGAGCCACTTCCTTCGTCAGTCGTTCCCCGGCAGGTCGCCCCATGAAATGCAACGCTTGTTGAACTCGCGACTCCGGCAGGATATTGAAATAGGGAGACCGTTCCAGTTGAAGCGCGACAGCTTCTTTCAAAGCTCCGTCGAATTCCGGATCCCCGGTGCTGTTGTCGAAATCCGCGAGCACGATCGAGTCTTTATCCGTGAGTGCATGCACTTTATGTGACGAAAAATACCAGCCGCCTAGTCCTATCGCGATGATGACCGCCGCCCCTACGGCCACTCGCATCCAGAGCTTCGATTTCCGTGTGACCACATGCGCGTGTTCATGCTCAGGCAGCGCCGCATGAAGCCGCCCCGACTGCAAATCCCGCTTTAGCCGCTGCAAGTCCGCGCGCACCTCGGCAGCGCTCTGGTATCTAAAATTGCGATCCTTCTCCAGGCACTTGTGCATCACCCGCACCAGCGACGGCGGCGCGGCGACCTTCAGCTCGGCGGGGTCGGCGTTGAGGATCTTGTAGCCGCGCTCCACCGGCGTCTCCCCGGGGAAGGCGAGCTGCCCGGTGAGGCACTCGTAGATGATGGCGCCCAGCGCGAAGAGGTCGGATCTCGCGTCGGCCACCTGGCCGCGCACCTGCTCCGGCGCCATGTACCCGGCGGTGCCCATGATCGCGCCCGACTTCAGGGAGCGGCCCGTACTTGGTGGACGTCAGAGTGGGAGGGAGCGTTCCAGTCCCGTCCCCTTCGGCAGATCACGTGGCAGGAGTTCGTCGGGGCATTTGAGCGTGCCTTCTGTCCGTCTTTCATCAGGACGCAGAGGCTGCGCGAGTTTCTGGAGTTGACCCAGGGCGACATGTCAGTGACGCAGTACCGCGCCAGGTTCGTCGAGTTGGGCCGTTATGCGTCGCACATCATGGCGGACGAGGAGGTGAAGACCGATCAGTTCGTCAACGGGTTGAGGGTTGAGCTGAGGCACCATCTTCTTGCGTCAGGTTTGACCACTTTGGATGCAGCATGCAAGGCAGCATCGGCGTTGGAGAGAGATCTACAGAAGGTTCGAGGGCAGGGCAGTGCTGGTCAGGTTCAGGTAGCTTTCGATCAGTCGTTAGTGGTTCAGCAGCAGAGTACTATCCACCTTTCAGCAAGTGGTTCTGTGGTGACGCAGTCAGCTGCCCCAGTACCGGAGTCTTCTTCCTTTGGGTCGAAGCTCAAGAAGCTACTTAGGGAAGTTGGTTGGGGCAGGAGGCGTCAGGATCGTAAGGGGCAGACGCAGCAGGAGTCCACTAGCAATGTTCAGCAGCCAATGACCTTGCAGCATCGGAGCTCGGTGAGTGGTGCTCGGGACGGGTGTCCCAGGTGCGGTGGTTCTCATCCAAGCAGGACGTGTTCAGCGCCCGTGGTTTGCTTCAGGTGTGACCAGCCAGGGCACATGGCACGCGACTATCCGCAGAGGTCGAGTCAGCCATCCGGGTTTCAGCCCCAGTAGGTCCCAGCGTAGCCGCAGCAGTACCACCGACAGGAGCAGTTTCCTTTGTTGTCTCGGTCAGCTATTATAGGGAGGCAGAGATCCCGAGGCAGAGTGACCCACATGACCAGAGTAGAGGTTGAGATGCTGCAGCTTGTGGAAGGTACTCTCTCGATTTGGGTTGTGCGGCTCGCGTTCTGTTTGATTCAGGTGCTTCTCATTCATTTATCTCAGAGGATTTTACTCAGAGCGTGGAGGACCCGGTGACCGAGGTGTCCTATGACATGGCGGTGGAGTTACCTACTGGCGATTTCGTGCACGTTCCGTACTACTTCGAGAAGGTGCCCGTGTGGGTGGGTGGAAGGGCGAAACTTGCCGGCCAAGCTCTACGCGTTACCGCTTCAGGACTTTGATGTTATCTTAGGCATGGATTGGCTCGAGGCACATCATGCTTTGGTGGCGGTGCCGAGGGCACGGGTGCACACTTCTCCCACGATGGTCACTCGGAAGCAATCGGGATTGCGGGACCGAGCTCTCCCTCACTGTCCAGCAAAGCTATGAGCTAAGATTGAATGAAAAGTACTTAAACTAGAGCAAGGTTATAGGGATTACTCGACCGGTTTGAAGAAATCGGTCTTGCTTGGAGACGGGGGCACGCAGGGAAGCGTGGGGCTTACCCACGCCGCGGCGAGGTCGCTTCAACTTGCTCGAGCAAATACAACACTACACCCCACGTAGGGAGGGTGATATTGGGGTGGGGGTTAATGTAGGTACAACCAAAACTACCTCCGCATAGGGAGGGGCCTTCAGCTGGCCAAGCGGGGAGGGGAAAGGCGAAGACTTGGACTCCACGCAGTGTCGGTGATGAATCTTGTCCTACGCAGGAATAGGGTACTGACTATTGGTGCTGGAATTTTTGTGGAAGCTCCCGAACTCCGATGATAGAAAGATTAGTGCCAAAACTTCTGAAATTGGCTTGGGATGGTACTGGAATTTTGGCGGGAACCGATGTAGCCTTCGCCGGGCGTGGTGGAGCTGGAAGCAGGGCCTCTATCTTCTGCCACGGAATGTCATAGAACTGTAGCTTCTGGAAGTTGTCATCGCCACGAACAGCCCCGAACTATGATTTGGGCACGGTCGGTGGCGTTGGAACTATTGTCGAGCTCTCTTCGAAACGAGACCCACGGGGTGCCAGCAGATGTCGGGGTAGGCCGCTGCAACTCGAACACTGATGGGGTGTCAGCTCTGTCCCAAGGTGGACTGAACTGCGCACCCGGAGGAGAAAAGAGAGAAGAATTTGATCCGATGGCCGAACGGAGCCCCGCTTCCTGGAGGAGGAAGAAGACTCGTCGAAGAAGGTGTCGGCCAAGTCCTGTCATCAGATCTTCAGACCACTGGTCGTGGCGGCATCTGCAATCATTCTCAGGTTGCTGACTGGGGCTCTTCTGCGTAGTCGGGGTAGATCGCTTCCCCCAGACAGCCACGAAGTCGGATGAAGGCGAGACGACCACCGTTGCGAAGTAGACTCGGAGACGCTTCTTCTGATACCTCTTGGGCCTTCAGGGACGCAGGGATGAAGACGCAGTGGCTTCTGCTAGATGCTGATCTTCTGGATGGCAGCAGACAGGTTGGCAGATTCCACTCAATAGTACAAGAAAGAGAGGGGATGGGGGTGAGTGGTGGAGGGAGGGGATGGGGTGGCTAGATGAAGTACATGGGAATCCGAGATATACAGTCTCCAGAGTCCTTAAGTCCAGTACAGTCTTCAGCTGGCTTAGGTTTTGCGATTCATGATCGCTTCAATTTTCATGTGTCGTCTTGTGCGTGTCGGATTAGCACTGTGCGAGATGGTCCTGCTCTCGTCAGGATGTGACGAGGTGCTTCTTTTCTGTCGTGATGTCTGTCTCAATCATGTTGTACTTGGCAGTGTTCGCTGAAAGGTTCGAATCTACAGTACGTTGTTCGAGATTTTCTCATGAGTTGTTCAGGTTACTGTTGACTTTTAGCGTTGGTTTGATAGCCATTCACATTCTTACATTGTTGTGGCCGTCCCAGCTTAAGGCTATTCAGCTCCTGATGTGCTTCGCTTCTAATTGAAGTGCTCAATTAGATTTCGTGATTGAGAAGATGCTCGGGCGAACCTAGGATTTTCCCTTCCTGGCGAGCTTCTATTGGTCCAGCTTGATGTTTCTCATTCCGTCTGGTGGAGTCTTTTCGAGGTAAGCCTTGGAATTGCTGTCTTAGTGATGCCTTTGTCCTATGTCTGCTTAAGTATGAATAATTTTATTCTGAGTCTGACCTTCTCCTTGCTTTACGGTTGCTCGATTTTGGACCTAATCTCTGTGTCGAGAGCTATTGCGTACCGTGTTTGGCGTGCCGTGTCCAGTGGCCGATGTGTTGTGAGGGCTCATTAATTGTTTCAGGACGTAAAGGTGGGTTGAGATTAGCATTTTTCCTTCAACATTTGTGAGTATTGGGGAATCTATCGACATTCCTACTGATTGAGTACCCTCTGCTCCACGTTTCTTTATCTTCAGTGTGGTGTTCTCAAGGCGTGCTCGTGGTCCTGGAGATGCATCCCTTGAGATTGTCGTTCTGGCTGTTGTTTCTCGTTGTTGTGGGTCGTTCTTGGTGAGCTGCTCGATGCATGACTCATTCCCCGTAGTCGTGTGCTCAGCTGCTATTGTGCCTTGTTTGTGACCCAGCTTGCAGTTGTGCTCTTTGGTTCTGTGTCCTGTACGGAGCCGGAATCCTACAAGTACTGTCATTGTTGTTGTTTTTGCAAGTGATGTTTCTCTATGATTTTGTCTGTCTGGTTAAACCGAATAAACCAAACAGAAGAGACCCTCCTAAATTTTGGCTTTCACAGCCCGCTCCCTAATATTGGCTCCCGCAGCCTGCTTCCTCCAACATTGGCCCTTTGCGGCCTGCTTACCCAATTTCGGCTCTATGAGGAAATGCAATGAATATAGACCTTTTGCAGTGAATATAGACCTTCATCTAATGATTCATCTGACAGACATGCAGACTGAGGGACTTATGCAGATGATGACTCATCAATAAATTCTCCCCCTTTGACATCAGTAAAACATGAGGAGAGTGCTTAGAAGGACCGGTGAATAAGGTATGTGTAAAAGATTTCTGAGGAGAGATTCAAGGCGAAGACAACTCTGAGCATATGACTGAACAAATTCCAAATGCAGATATCTCTGAACACAAAAAACATTGCATGGAAGTATAGGGTGAATTAAAGAATTAAAATCAAGAGCGTTAGAAGTATGAGAAGCCAAGTGACTAGCAGGAGTGCATCCACTTAAGATTACTGAAGCTGATGCACATTGGTGGACCAAAGTCCTTGATATTCCATGTTCAGTCTTTCTCATGAAATCCAGTGACCTTTCAGGATCAACTACCACTAGTATTGAAGTCAAACAAGCTAGTACAGTGATATTATATCCATTCATGCACCTCTAGTTTGCCAAAAAAGCTACATTGATAGTCAACTTCATCTAACACCTTTTTACGTGAGGAATCACATTTGTTAGATGCAACTGTCCCAGTTACTCAGTGTAGTTAACTATCATGTCTCATTTAGACCAGAGATAGCTTGCCACTTCGTGCCTGACCCTCTATCACTTTATTGGTGAAAGGGTGAAGGTTCCCAGTAGACTAAAGCCATTGCTCTGTTAAGCTCCTTATGACCCATTTTTTAATTAATTTTACCAGATCTGTAGCGACCCAACAATTAACAGAAATAACAACTAACTACAACAGAGTCTAGTCCAACAAAAGTATAGTCTAAAGCAGGAAAACATACCCAACGTCGAGTGAACACTCAGCCTGGTGAGCTAGCAACTAAGAACCTCCATGCAGCAACCTCAAATCTCAAGGAAGAATCACAACACCTAAAAATCAAGGATGCGCATCCTATCACTGGCTCAGTAGGGGTCCCGCGGAACCCCAACCAAAAATAACAGCGGTAGTGAAAAGTAGCAACTGCAGGAACAACCGTAACAGCAGGAGTAGCCATGATAACAATGATAGAAAGTGTGGCAGCACACGAATCCCCAAAACACGACAGCCGATAAAACCATAGCTATACAACTACACCTACTGGAACAGAACCCAACACCCTGATCCCATAGTCAGGGAACTGCCAGAACATGAACCACTCTAGTCACTCTACCAGAGAAGCTCCATGGCATTTCTATCGTGGAGGCCTATCATCACAGACAAAGGTCGACTCCAAAACCACACAGTCCAAAGCCACGATAATGACCTCGTTGTCATGGACACTATGCCAACTAGGAAGCCCTCAATGACGCTCACTAGAAACCCTAAACCTCAGCATCGGGAAATGCTAAAACTATACACGAAACCACGTCTCGCAAATAGGAAATGGAAACTCGACTCACGAGAATCTCATGTCATGTGACGGGAGTACCTACCCACTAGAAGCAAGGCCGGATGCATCTACTGATGACTTAGTCTGCAGTCTCAGGTGTCTCCCAACAATGCCCCAGGTAGAGACTGAGACACCGTACAGAACCAGGAACACAAAACAAGGACTAACTAGGGTCACGCTCGTCAGCACGGGTCCGACGCCCCTAATCACGTGTGCACACACCGACCATACGCCTTAGGTCAGATCCTCTAGTTAGTTCTTCCCCCGAAGCCCAGACTCAGGCTATGCGTGGGGGCCCTACGGTAACTAGCCTAAAAATTATCTCTCTCAGGTCACGCTCTCCACCACTCTCAAGTGGGTCCGCACCCGCGTACGCAGAAAAGCTATGACTACTGGGGGCTCAAAAAATGTGAACACTGAAAACCACGCACGCACCGATCATGAGTAACATGGAGTAATGGGTGGCTTGTGGCCACCAGACTCTGGACAACCCACTAGACCTACTAAACTCAACGATTCTTGAGTCACGAGACTCGGGTCAAGACCGCTGCACACGATGGTACAACGTCGTTAATCTGGCCTAATCCCTAGGTCTGAAACCACGGTGACATGATCTCCAAGGTAGCTTACAAGCCGCTGAGTTGATCCTTCATCCAAGGGACACACGAAAAACCTCCAGCCCCAGGCTGGTTAACTGGACTCACAGTCCAAGGCCACACATGGCCCTACTCGAAAATCACTTCTCCGAGAAACCCACGATGAGCGGGGAAGGCCCACCGCACTCGTACTAACTCACGGTGACTCGATCTAACGCAACACGAAAGCCTGGAACACAAGGGCCTCCCTGGACCCTTAAGACCATGGGCATGCAAACTGAGGCAACATGACACTCCGGGACACCCTAAAACACAAACACAGGACCCACGATGTTTGGGACATCCACGAGACCGAAGGTCGACCACGGGGTCACGATCGGGTCGACCGGAAGCCAACATAATGCAAAACAGACCCGACGAGCATGAAAACCAAGTGGCGGTCCTCTTTGGACCGTCACAGTGCTTGGCGGCCCTCTCGGGTCCACAAGGCCTGGCCTAGCGGTCCGGCCAGGACTACAAGCCCCGGAGACACATCGAATAGTAGGCAGTTACCCCCAGACCATGAAGTAGGGTGGTGGTCCTTGGCCTGACCGCTAGCCGTCGACTGGCGGTCAGTCACAAGGCCACTACCCTACCTGACCTCAAACGAAAATCAAACAGAAAAATGGCCATGCCCTGATCGCTAAGCACTGGCTAGCGATCTCCTCAAGACCGCTACCCTTAGTGGCTGTCCATCGCTTAACCGCAAGGCACGAACTGACATAGGGGGACCTTGGCGGTCTCCACATGATCGCCTCACCCCTTAGCGGTCCCTAGAACGACCGCAATGTTGTCCCGAGCGTGAAAACGGCGAATACGGTGGAAAACCCCCTTCCACGCCCCATTCACACCCATGTGAAGGGGAAAACAATGGGAAACTAGTCTCCAACCTCTCTAACACCGAGAGGATCCATCTACACCCCAAAAATCTCATCAAATCGTGAAAATCAGGTCACACCCCAAAATCATGGATTTTTCTCAAAACATAAAAATAACCTCGCTCGGCTCATCACGACTGACAAAACTCGCGAGAAAGGAAGTACAAGGATTAAGGATCCATCCCCTTACCTCCACCAAAAATTTCACGCGTCGAGGACGCTGATCCATCTCGAAAATACCGTTCGAACTACCGTCAGCGCCCCGAACTTGCAGCCGGGCTTTGTCGTGCCACCATCACTCGATCCTCGACCCGTTCTCACTGTCCTTGCCCCCACACCATCACTGCTTCACCCCTGCCTGCAGCGATCGGTCACCCGCAGAGAAGAGAGGTAGAGGAAGAGAGGTGAGAGAGTGAGAAAGAGAGAATGAGAGAAAGAGAGAGGGTGAGGGGGGATTAAAAAGAAAAGGAAAATATATTAGTATTTCAAAATTTTGATTTTTGACCCAAAATTTCATAAAATCAAAAAAATATGAAAAATTACCTGCATGCGCACGGAACTGGGCGTGGAAGCGAACATGGGCAACCTATTTTGCGGTGTAACGCCCCGCCAGCGAATGTTCTCTATTCTGTGGTGTAACGCCCCGCCAGCGAATGCTTCCTCTTCTGTAGTGTAACGCCCCGCCAGCGAATGCTTTCTCTTTTGCTGTGTAAAGCCCCGCCAGCGGATGCTTTCTCTTCTGCGGTGTAATGCCCCACCAGCGAATGTTCTCTATTCTGCGGTGTAACGTCCCGCCAGTGAATGTTCTCTATTCTGCGGTGTAACGCCCCGCCTGCGAATGTTCTCTATTCTGCGGTGTAATGCCCCGCCAGCGAATGTTCTCTATTCTGCGGTGTAACACCCCACCAGCGAATGCTTTCTATGGTGTCTCTTCTTCTCTTCGTTTTCCTTTTTGGGAGAGGCGGGTGCAAAGACCGCGTTTGCCTCGTGATTTCTTTTTTTTTTGAGAGAGACTGGTGCAAAGCCACGCCTGCCTTACGTCTCTTCTTCATTTTCTTCTCTTCTTTTCTCTCTCTCCTTTTTTGTGTGGAGACGGGTGCGGAGACCACATCTGTCCCACATCTCTTCTTTCTCTTCTTCTCTCTTGGAAGAGACGGGTATAAAGGCCACGTCTGAGAGGTAGGCTATAAGGCCATGACTGTGAAGCGGGCCGTGAGGGCCACAATCTGAGAAACGGGCTATAAAAGTGCAATTGGGGGAGCGGGCGACAAAGGCCAGAATCTGAGAAGCACGCTGCAAAGAGCTGAAGTGAAGGGTGCAGGCTACGAGAGCCGAGGTTAAGGAAGTAGGCTGTAAGAGTCGAAGTTTGGGGGGCAGGCTACGAGAGCCAACATCGGATAGCAGGCCACGGAGGCCAAAGCTGAGAATCTGGCCCCAAGGAGCCGAAGTTGAAAATCGGGCTGCCAAGAACCGAAATTGGAGGAAGTGGGCTATAGGAGCCAGGCGTTGGGGAAGTAGGCTACGGGAGCCAAGGATTGGGGGAGCAGGCTGTCAAGAGCCAAAAATCGGGCAGCAGGCCACGGAGGCCAAAGCTGGGAAGCTAGCTACGAGAGCCGAAATTGGAGCAGGCTGCGAGAGCCAAAATCGGGCAGCAGGCCACGGAGGCCAAAGCTGGGAAGTGGGCTACGAGAGCCGAAGGGAAGCAAGTGGCAAGAGCCGAAGTCAAGAAGCGGGCTGTGGAGGCTGAATTCTGAGAAGCAGGCTGCGGGTGTCCGAAATCGGGAAGCAGCCGGGAAACAGAAGGTTGGTGAGCCTAGCAGATCCTGCCCTTCACCCAAAAGTAAGTCTCAGGTTCGGGGTCAGCCTCCTAGCAAATCTAAACCCCAGGGCAAGGTCACCAAGTCTCCACCACCATCACCTGTCCAGAAGAAGACCCAACATAAACCTGTACAGAAGTCTAGTGGGTCAAAAGTGCAAGGGAGACCGAATGCTGCTAGGGGCCAGACCAGCCAAACTTACCAGCCCAAGGTCCAGACCTATTACACTTATCCTCAGAGACAGCCACAACAATTCTATAGGTCTGGATGGAATCAAGTCCAAGGGAGGTTGTGGACGCACTTTTGGGACATTTATTGTTTTGTTAGTGTATTCATCTTTTTATTGGTTTATTTGGTTTATTAGTGTGAGGGTGTGCCAGTCACCTAGTTGACGATTTATGAGGGCTTAAAGAAGCCCGTGGTGCGCTCGATCTGATGAATCAGATGATTGTGTAATTCATGTCGGGACTGAGAACCTGCTGTACCATAAAGGCTACAACATTAATTACATCCCCTCGGAGAGGGAAAAACACTTGATTAATCACCAAAAAGGGGGCCATATGACCTCATATTCATAATAATGAAAGCGAGAGCAGAAATCTCAGATTGCATTTAGCATACCCCACCTTAGGGCATAAAGATTCATAGATGCAAGCATGTCGGTCCCTAAAGGACCATTTCATTTTTAGACAAAAGTCCGTATGTAGTAGAAGAGATGGTGATAAAACTGTACAAATGTTTGTCATAGGTACGGCAAGTTTGATGTGATTGTGGGATTGAATCCCGATGTATATATCGGTCACTAACAAACCATTCATTGTTCGGATGAGAGTCCGCATTTGAAGCATCGAAGACAACAAGAAAGCCGTATGAATGTCTACCGTAGGTACGACAAGTTTAATGTGGTTGCGGGATTGAATCCCAGTAGAAGTGGGTCACCTTAATGAACCTGTTGGCCCAAGATGGTTCAGGACTATGGCCATATCGGGGATTTCAAGATCCACGTCTGATTCCACAGGGCATCCTTGCTTTCTCTTCATTGCACATAGTCCGGGGGGAGTGAATTATTAAGTGTGTAACCCGAACTCGCCAACATGCACTCTCACACACGGATCGACCTACGCGGTCAGGTCGCGGGGATTAAAGGAGGGGCATGCTATCATCATTGTTCTGATTATTGAATTATGTTGCTTATTCTCATAAGAGTGGCTTATATTCTTTTCAGAATCCGTGGAGTAGCCAGCACCTGCTCCTACTCTGGATGTGGGCGACGCTGCAGCACCTGGGGTTGCACCTTCTGTTGAGAAGATAATCCCCGGGCCGCCTTTGGCCGCGAGGACCAAGCGGGGTAATTATTTTCACTGGCATGGCTAACATTTTCATTCGTTGGGAGCCCAAAGACTTTCATCTAACCAAGATGCTTCTTCATTTGGCAGTTCCATTCGCACCCCTCCCCGGATGGGTGCGGGCTCACAAGGTCCCCCAGTTGACGAAGGCGTACTCGAGGAAGAGGCTAAAATTTGGGAAGTCACCGTCGTCGAGTCCGCACGGAGCGGAGGCTGTTGACTCCAAGACAAAAGCTCCCTCGCCGGCAAGGGAGGAGTCTACCCCAATCGAGTCTTCATCGGGCGACAATGTAGACTATGACTACTCTTCTAACGAACTGATTTTGAGCGAGGATTTTGTAAGTGTAAGCTTGTTCATACACCCCACCCTTTGCAGCTACCCTCTAATCTTGTCTTCTGTTATTTGGTTAACTTGCAGGAGCAAATCCAGCTAGAGGCTGTGGAGGTGCCTGCCCCGGACGCATTAGTGGAGCGACCCGGGGGAGGCGATGCCGGCTTGGACAAGCTGGTGACCTTGTTCGAGATCCCACGATAGGAAGTAGCCGCAGGGACCGTAATATCAGTGGATGAGGCCCTGGAGGAGGGGGAGATATCACTGAAAAGCAGCATAGTTCCAGTGACTGGGGTAAATATGGGCCTCCGGGACTTCTCTTGCATCTCTTCAGGATTTGGGTAGCTCGCCTCGATTGGTGAAAGACTGACCCCATTTTTTGTGTTTTAGGAGGAGACAAGGCTTCCTGAGGCACACACCGCTAGAGCTCACAGGGCTGTTCCGAAACGGAGGGAACCAGTCACCCCCGCGTGGGTAGGTGGACTGCAACCGCTCTCGAGGCCAGACGTGGAGCGCCTAGTGTCCTTCCTACAATTGGGGGGCAGGCCGAAGCTCATGGCTCCTCTTCCACCCCCCCGACTGCTCATGACGCTTGAGGAGGACCAGCTTCTGGGGAAGATACTAATAAGCATCATGATCTCCCGGGAGGAGGGAGCACAAGTGTGATGCGGGACGGACACGAGGAGACCGACTCTATAAGGTATGAAACTCAGACTCTAAATGGTGACACGACCAGCAACACGTAGCATTAGAATCGCTAACCCGACACTATGAGTTCCTACGGGTTAGCATCAGTCGAATACCGGGCATACCCAGTTTATCCAAGTGGGCGGCTCCTTTTATAGATGCAGGGAGCTCGTCAGAAAAGAAAAAAGAATTACATTGTTGGAGACAAGCATAGGAGGCAAGACTATCAGCTACTGTGTTGGCTTCTCGGAGAATGTGTTGTATAGAATCACCAGGAGTGAGGAGCACTTTGATTTCCTTAACATAAGGAATTATTGTCCATGGGCAGCACTCTTGATTATTGATGGCTTGAAGAAGAATGGTGGAGTCACATTCAATCTTGGATGGCTGAGAAGAAAAAGCCTTTAGATATTTGATGCCTTCATGTAGAGCTCGAGCTTCTGCAATGAGACTGGAGGAGGATCCATAAAAGTGAGAGAAAGCGAAGACAACCTCACCCTTGAAATTCCTAATCACTCCACCTCCGCCAGAGGTGTGAGCATCCCTGTAGGCTCCATCTGTGTTTAACTTGAGTAGTGGCCATGGGGGAAGCACCCACTTTACTATTCTTAACCTGGGGCTATTGGGGGAGCCAACACTGATCCCAAATTGAGACAAGACAGCCTGTCGGTTAGGAAAGCTCTCCCTGAGATTAGACAGCATGCAAATGGTTCTCACTTGAGTCTTAATGTTCTGGAGGATAGAAGACTTTGCTGGGCACTTGCCTTCATATTTAGCATGGTTCCTCGCCGACCAAATTTCAGACATGGTGTAACCGACAACAGAGAGAGTAAACAATCCAAATAGAGACTTGGGTTTTATAGAGTGAACTAATTGAAAAACCCTTTGCTTAGCAGTGGACCCAACTACTGGAACACCCAAGGCCGCAAGAGCTGACCAGACATAGGAAGCAATATCACTGTCGATGAAAATATGTTGGACTGATTCCACGTTTGGATTTGAACAGCAGTGGCATTTGGAACAGATCTGGATACCCAGCCTCTGAATATTAACATCAGTAGATATAGAGTTGCACAGAATTTTCCATAGCAGAACAGAGATTCTAGTGGGTAGCCATTTAGACCATAACTTTGCCCAGTTAAAAGATTGCAATCTGGTGGAACCAGTGGTAAGAAGCTGATAGACGGAGGAGACAGTGCAGTGCCCCAAGGAAGAAAGAGACCATACAGCTTGATCAGACTGGGAGCTATGTAGAACAGTCCCTCTGATGGCAGAAGAAATTTCAGTGGGGAGACAACTACTAATAACCTGCAATTCCGCTGGGGAGGGGTGCAAAATGCAGTGACTTCGAATTGGGCCACTAGGGCTGCCCACTTGGATGGGTCTCGGGGAAGGGCCATGGGCTGGTGGGTATTTGGACATGCAAACAATTGAGTGACACTCCAAACTAACTAGACACGACCCTAAATGCAAACTCGACTACAAACCTAGACTTAGCCCAATATTTGTTACTTGGCAGGGATATTAGTCTGAAGACCCAACTCACGCAAGGGACTACCTTCCGGATTGGCGTAACTGAACCTTCTGAGTAACATCTTTTGATATACCGAATAAAGGGATGCAATGCAATTTTAAAACACCATTTTTTTGTTTTGAAAATAATGATGATCCTAGACTTAAGACACTTCCCCCCCTTTATTTTATGCAAAGACAACCCTAGACTTGACTAGCTCTGATACCAATTTGATGTGGGACAAGATGACGGACTCGATGCCAATTTGAAGTGCACACCTAGGACTCTAGCAAGCTCATGTTCGTCCCTAAACAAGGGAAGTGTCAGACTTGCATAGTTGAGAAACCGACAGTGAGCTAGGGTGGTCGGCTCTTTCTCGTGCCCGGGTCGGGTCACGGGACGTATCTCGCTTTATCTCTTGCAGTGGTGAGTGATTTGTCGAAGAGCTAGCATCCTAACATGCTCTCTAGCAGTGGTAGTAAGAACTTATACTAAGAAAGTAAACAACTACGACTACAAGGGGGGTAGCGGGTGTACCTCCACGCTCGGGGCATGGGAAAGATGTCCCGGCGAAGACAGTAACTCCCAGCACAATAGTAAAAATTAATTATAGCAGTGAAAATAATGGCCTACTCCACGCAGGGAGGTAACAGGCTACACATGACTCCGAGAGCACTGAGCTTGGATTGGCGGGCAACACTTTGTTGGGTCCCGTGTGGCGGCAGGCGGTGGATCCGGTTCGGTAACTTGCTGGTCGGCAGGACAGCAACCACAGACGTACAAAGGAGCTACGTCCTCCGGGAGGCTTCTGGAGGGGGCAGATCACCGGGACGACGGTCGTAGGTCCTTGGTCGACGGCCTACCATTAAAAGGTCAGCATTCAACCTTTGCAAGCATATTAGCAACAAGAATAAGGCTTATAAGAGGCACGCTGACTCTCATCGATGCCATCTAGAATTCCGTGTGGGTGACTATGCGATGGTGAGGACGGAGAGGCTCTCCCTAGGAGCCTCCTCCAAATTGAGGCCTCGTGGGGCTGGTCCCTTTCAGGTCTTGAGGCGCACTGGCATTGACGCCTATGCCCATTGCTGCGTCCCAGCCACCCTCCTGCACCCCTCCATCACCACAACAACCTCCCCTCCACCTCCCACAGCCATTAGCCTTCACCCCTTCACAAATCCCATTACCCCCAATACACCTATCACCCTCCTGCACACCCAGTTCACAGGCTGCAGCAGAAGCCCGTTTTGCAGAGGCTGCCCCGTGGTCATCCGACCTCCACTGGAGGCCTACCATATACCGCCGGAAAGGTCTTCAAGTTAGCTTCGACGCTGAGGTGATCCTGCCTTCATCCAAGTTCGTGGCTGTCCGGGAGGTCTATTCTCGCCGGAGTGCGCAACTGGCATCCGTGGGGAGACCTGAGCCCTGGTGCAGAAGCTGCCACGACTGTATCCCTGCTCCCCTTGGCACGCTGCTTAGCCGGAGCATTCTCCTACTAGTCCTCCTTCCAACCCAGTTGACGGAGCGTCATTCGGAGTCCGGGGGTGTCCATGGCAAATTTCCTCTCCCGGGTGCGCAGGTCAGTCCAACAAGAACCAACTCCGACACCCAGCTACTATTCATCCCCTATCTCTCTGCTCCGACCTCTCCTGGAGACCATCGTGGTTGGAGATTGAAGAAGACTGGTAGACGGACGCGACAGCTTTGGTCCCGCCCCGTTCTAACTCTGGGAGTGCTCGTGGCGCGTCGTCTTCCCATTGCTGCGCCTAGAACTCTATACCAGCCAGAGCATAGCAGCACCAGTGCAGAAGCTGTTACGGCCACATCCCTGCTCCCCTTGGTGCGTCACTTGGTCGGGGCATTCTACAGCCAGTCCTCCTTTCAACCCAGTCGACGGAGCTTCATTTGAAGGTCGGGACTGCTTGTTCCGAATTTTCTCGTCAGGGTGCGCAGACGGACGTGCTGGCTTTGGTCCCACACCATTCTGACTCCGGGAGCACTCGTACCGGCATCATCGTCCTGTTGTTGCATCCTGAGGAAAGAACCAGTCAGGGCAGAGCCGACCTGCCATAGAGACAGCTACAACCAGAGGCGACTCCAGGCCGTCCCCCAAAAATTCTGAGGACTTCCTAATCCAGCTAGCGACGTCTTGGCACTGGTTTCACCATCAACCGAGTTCACCTCAGATCGTGGCGCCGCCAACAGCGACCGGTGGTCAGCCTGTTCCTGAAGCGGGCAGATTCGGTCGAATCACTTCATCGGCAACTTCGTGGCTTTCTTCCCCCACCCCGCCTGGCCGGCTTAACGCCCCTCCCTGCGTGGAGGTAAAATCTTATCAGCATATAGTTGGCACTTAACACACCTTCAGACATAAATAGAACAATCCTCTTCTAGAGTGGGCCAATAGAAGCCTATTCGAAGAATTTTCTTGGCTAACATCTGGCTATTGACATGACCCCCGCAGACTCCTAAATGGGCCTCTTCTACAACCTTCCAAGCTTCATCATCGTCGAGGCATCTGAGCAAGATTCCAGTGAGACCTCTTCTATAGAGCATACCTCTGACTAGGGTATCTCGCTGGGCAACTCTTCTAATAGCTTTCTTTTCTTCGGTCATGGCTTCTTCGGGATAAGATTGGTCTTGACAATACTTTACAATTTCATAATACCACGGCTTCTCTTCATCAGTCAATTCTTCCTTGAGATCTAACAACATGATTTTCTTGTTCTCAATGATTTGCCCTTCCTTAAGTTTCCTAAGTGTCTCCTCCTTAACTTTAAGGAATGATGGATCTTTAATGACAGGAGTATGACATTTATGAACAATGATAGAGTGGGAGCTTCTTTCGGGAAGGAAAACCAAAGAAGAAGCAAGGGAAGCTAGAGCATCGGCTAGGATATTCTACTCTTGAGGAATGTGGATGAAGATTAGCTTAGTAAAGAGCTTGGCATATGCAGAAGTCAATTCCTGGTAAGGTTTAAGTCTAGGATTGAGCGTGTGACACTTGATAAGCACTTGGCGAAGAATAAGCTGACTATCACCTACAATTCGCAATTGGGTAACAACGAATTGATGGGTGGCCTACAGTCCAGCCAGAAGCACCTCATATTCAGCTATGTTATTAGTGACCGAAAATGCAAGCTAAGAGGCGAGTGGAATAGTGATACCTTTAGGTGATAGGAGAACAATACCAATCTTTTTTCCTTGTGAATTCAGAGCTCCATCAAATTGCAATGTCCACATCGAATCGGGCTGATTGATGGACATCAGTTCCTCATCTGGAAACTCCGAGCAAACAGGGTCAAATCTAGGGAGAGGATGATGAGCTAGATGTTCTGCTATGGCATAGCCTTTAATCACTTTTTGCTGAACATAGGTGATGTCGAATTGAGAGAGGAAGCTT
Organism: Amorphophallus titanum; assembly: GCA_024336825.1. Classification (NCBI taxonomy): domain Eukaryota; kingdom Viridiplantae; phylum Streptophyta; class Magnoliopsida; order Alismatales; family Araceae; genus Amorphophallus; species Amorphophallus titanum. The sequence continues at coordinate 72,474 of JANBPO010006450.1, forward strand.
TGCCATCGTGCTAATCGGTCGGTGAGGATAGATTTTTCAAGAAGGAATTTAATCGGATTCATGCGAGCAATGAGGTGTACCTCGTGAGCTAGGAAATAATGCTTAAGTTTCTGCACTACCCAGACTAAAGCTGCACAAGTTTTCTCCATGGCTGAGTACCTTTGCTCACAATTTCCCGCCTTCGCCAATTCTATATGCGAAAGGTGAAGTACACTCAACAGAATTTTCATGAGAAGCTTTCCACCATAATTGATTTGTTCCCATGATTAGATGACATTCAGCCATTCTATGGGGATCTTCTTCATGTTCTTTACAACAAGGACCACTATAAGCTGGCCCTTGGCCAAATCAACACTGCAAGGAACCTTGTAGGAAAGGTTGCAAAAGACTATGTTAAGCTGCTCAAGCTTGGGGATTCTCTCTACCGATGGTCGCATGTGTATAATTATAAAATGCATTGGCCCAAGCTTGGCCTACTTGGAGCAGGTCAGGCAGCATATGGATAGGCTCCCTTCCATAGGCCCTAATACTCGGACAATCTTAATTTGTGGGTACCCAAATGTGGGGAAGACTCTTTTATTAATAAGATCACAAGGGCTGATGTCGATGTCAAGCCATACGCATTCGCCACAAAATCACTTTTTGTTGGTCACATTGATTACAAGTATCTAAGGTACCAGGTGATTGACACACCGGGGATTTTGGATCGTCCTCAAAGACTGAAACATCATAGAGATGTGCAGCATCACAACATTGGTGCACCTTAGAGCTGCTGTCCTGTTCTTTCTGATGTCTCAGGATCCTGTGGTTACAGTGTCGCCCAGCAGGCAGCCCTATTCCTTAGCATAAAGTCACTGTTCACGAACAAACCTCTTATCATAGTCTGCAATAAGATTGATTTGCAGCTTTTGGATGCACTGTCAGAGGAGGATATGAAGCTGGTTATGGAAATGAAGGTCGAAGCTGCCAAGACAGTATTGGCTCAAGGTGGGGAAGTGACTGATGATGGGATTCTTGTGACCATGAGTACCTTGACAGAGGATGGAGTGATTGCTGTGAAGAATGCAGCCTGTGGGAGATTATTGAATCAAAGTGTGGAGATAAGATGAAATCAAAGAAGATTAATGATTGTTTGAATAGGTTTCATGTGGCAATCCTGAAACCTCGTGATAATAAAGAGCGACCTACATGCATTCAGCAGGCAGTTTTGGAGGCTAAAGCAAAGGAGATTACGCAGAAGGAAACGAAGAAACTTAAGATTGATTTGGAGAATGAGAATGGTGGTGCTGGTGTTTACTCTGCAAGTCTTAAGAAGCATTATTTGTTGGTAAATGATGAGTGGAAGGAGGACATTATGCCAGAAATTTTAGATGGGCACAATGTATATGATTTTGTTGATGCTGATATCCTGCAAAGTGGGTTCCCCACACGCCGCGCCGGTGTCGCTTGAACCTGCTCAAGATCTTACATCACTACACCTCTCGCAGGAGGGGAGATCTTGGGGTGGGGGTTAAGCTCTTACAACTAAAATTACGTCCGCATAGGGAGGGGCCTTTAGCCGGCCTAGCAGGGAGGGGAAGAAGAAGACAAAGAGCTTTAATGAACACTGGAGTCGATTCAGTCCTCTCTCAGGAACAGAGGACAGATAGTCATTACTGGAATTATAATGGTTGCTCCCAAACTCTTTTGTAAGCGGAACCAGTGCCAAAATTTCATAGGTTGACCCAGGAAGGTGCTGGAAGTTTGGCAGGAGCTTTGGAAGCCAGCGTTGGTCGGGGTAGGACTAGAAGCAGAGGCTCTGTTCTCTGGTTCTGACTGTCTCAACACCGCAGCATCAGGAACATGAAGCCGCCACGAGCTGTCCCAAACTTCAAATTGAGCGTGGTCGATGGCGTTGGAACCGTGGACGAGTTGCCTTCAAAGCGTGACTCACGGGGGTGCCAACTGATGACAGAGTAGGTCGCAGCTGCCCAAACTATGATAGGGTGTCAGTTCAGTCCCAGGGAAGACAGAACTGCGCACCTTGGGGAGAAATGGAGAAGAATTCGCTCTGGTTGCCAAATGGAGTGCCGCTTCTTGGAGGAGGAGGGAGACTCGCAGTAGAAGGTCCCGTTCGAACCCCACCTTCAGATCTTCAGGTGACCAGGTGTGCCAGCTTCTTCAAGCCGCCTCTGGATGCTGATCAGAATCCTTTTGCGTAGTCGGAGTAGATTTCTTGCCCCGGAGAGCCATGAACTCAGAATGAGACTAGATGACCGCCGTTGCGAAGAAGACTCAAAGACGCTTCCAGAGGTAGCTTTTGTGCATCCAGGAGCTCTAGGATGAAGTTGTGGCAGCCTCTTCAAGTCGATAGTACTCTGCTACTTGCGAAATGGGAATGCAGGTTGAAGAGGAGAGGTGGGGAATAGGGTAAATAGGAGGGGAAAAGGGGGGGGATGGGTGTGGAGGCAACCCCTGACTGTTAGGGAGTCTTGGAGTGATGTGACACGACCTTAGACCTCAGCAAGCAAGCACAATTGCAAGTCGAACGGATCGATATTGGTAGCCAACTCACCCAGCACTCACCCAAACCCGTGAGTAACTCAGCGATGCCGAGTGGAGGATGTGAGGGCTGGTCCCTTGCTGGTAGAGGGCCAGCAAGGCCAGAGGGTCTCCCAAAGGGCTCTGGAAGGGCTCGAGCTTCAGTACGCCTTACGATTCAACTTTCCAACCACGAACAATGTGGCCGAATATGAGGCACTCCTCACAGGGCTGTGCATGGCAAAACACTTGGGGCGACCAGCGTACGAGCGTACACCGACTCCATACTCATCGCCAACCAGGTGAGGGGGAAATTTGAAGCACGCGAACCCCCCATGGTCAAGTACTTGGAGCAAGCCAGGGTCGTAGCAAAGGAGTTCTCTCACTTCGAGGTGGCCCATATCCCATGCAAGGAGAACGTCCAAGCAGACGCTCTGTCTCGCCTGGCGTCAGTCATTTCGGTCTCCAACTCAAGGTCAGTCCTAATAGAAGAATTGTCGACGTCGAGCATAGATGAGCCAACCCCCCAGGTAAACGCCATCGACTACGAACCCTCTTGGATGGACCCCCTCTTGGATTTCCTTCTTCGACAACAGCTCTCGAGCGACCGCCTCAAGGCTCGGCGCACGCGAGCAAGAGCGGCCCACTTCACAGTGGTAGACAGCAGATTATATCACCGCTCCCTCTCAGCTCCACTGTTAAAGTGCTTATTCCCTATGGAAGCCAACCAGGCTATCCATGAGATCCACGAAGGACTCTGCGGAAGCCACGTAGGGGGCGAGCACTCGCACGGACGCTAATCCGATAAGGATACTGGTGGCCAACCTTGCAGTAAGACTACCTCAACTATGTTCGGAGGTGCCCTTAGTGTCAGAAATTCTCTCACCTACATCACCAGTCGGCTATGCAACTACACGCCTTGATGGAGCCTCACCCATTTGCCCAGTGGGGGGTGGACATAGTGGGTCCCTTTCCCGAGGCACAAGGGAGGAAGAAATTCCTCATAGTTGCCATTGATTACTTCACCAAATGGATCGAAGCTGAACCATTGGAAAAAATCACGAGCGAAGCGACGTGAAAGTTCATGTTGCGGAGCATCATCTGTCGCTTTGGGATCCCAAGGGTTCTCACAACCGACAACGGCAGACAATTCACGAGAACCACTTTTCAGGAGAAGTGCTCGGAGCTGGGGATTTAGAACCACTACACTTCGGTGGGGCACCCCCAAGCCAATGGGTTGGTAGAGAACGCCAATCGAACGCTCCTGCACAGCATTAAGACCTGGCTGGACCAAGCAGGTGACTCATGGGTAGACTCGATTCTGAGCGTCCTATGGGCCCACCGGACCACCGCTAGAGCAGCCACTGGAGAGACACACTTCCACCTCGCCTACGGCGCTGAGGTAGTGCTTTTGGCAGAAATATCCAACCCCTCGCTACGAGTGGGACACTTCGATGAGGCCAGGAACAACCAAGCAATGCGATAGAACTTGGACCTGCCCGAGGAGGATAGAGCGGGCGCGCAAGTAAAGCTCACAGCGTACCAACAGAAGCTGGCCCAATATTACAATGCCCGACTTAAGGAACGACACTTCTTCCCTGGAGATTTGGTGCTACGGTGAGCAAGCATTGTTGACCCAAGAGGAGCCGCAGGAAAGCTCGCACCAAATTGGGAAGGCCCGTACAGGGTGGCAGAAGCACTCGACAAAGGAGCGTACAAGCTGGTGATGGGGGGGGGATACCCAGGATGTGGAACTCTATCAACCTCAGAAAATTCTTTCAGTAAAACATCACCAGTCGTACCCCACTAAGGTAAGTTACTCTCATATCACGAGAAGCTCCCCTTGAAAATGAGAAGATAACCTATGGGTTCCCTAAAGACGAGCACCGCTCCCCTTGAAAACAGGAAGGTAACCTACAGGTTCCCTAGAGGCGAGCACCGCTCTCCTTGAAAATGAGGAGGTAACCCACGGGTTCCCTAAAGGCGAGCACCGCTCCCATTGAAAATGAGAAGGTAACCTGCGGGTTCCCTAGAGGCGAGTACCGCTCCCCTTGAAAATGAGAAGGTATCCTATGGGTTCCCTAAAGGCGAGCATCGCTCCCCTAGAAAATAAGAAGGTAACCTACGGGTTCCATAGAGGTGAGCACCGCTCCTCTTGAAAACGAGGAGGTAACCCACGGGTTCCCTAATGGTGAGCACCGCTCCCCTTGAAAATGAGAAGGTAACCTGCGGGTTGCCTAAAGGCGAGTACCGCTCCCCGTGAAAATGAGAAGGTAACCTACGGGTTCTCTAAAGGCGAGCATCGCTCCCCTTGAAAATGAGAAGGTAACCTACGGGTTCTCTAGAGGCAGGCACCCCTCTCCTCGAAAATTAGGAGGCGACTCAAAGGTCCCTTAGAGGCAGACAGATGCCCCCTCGCAAGTAATAACCACAAGCTAATCCACCTAAGAAAAGGCGCAAGTACCACGAGGACAAGTGCATGGAGAAGCAACCAGGAAGCACACCATATGAGCGTCTCTCAGCTAAGAGGTACACATTCGAAACAAGTCCAAAGAGATTTTATTTAGTCAAGACTGTACAAAGGACTTTATTCTTTAGTCAAGATACAAAATTACCAAAGTGTCAGAATGGCTTTCGTGAAGCCATCTTACTAACTCGCAAGAAAATAAAGGAGTGGAAACACGATCCTGCCCACAGCTTCACGTGGCGGTAATAGACGACCTTCCCTCAGTTCACTTCTTATGAGGAAGTGGACCAATAGAGAAAGCCATCTATGCCGGAGAAGAGGAACGGACTCCACACCTTGCGTCCCTTTTGATCCGAGATAGCGGACCAACTAGGGACACCGGCGATAAGAGGCCTGTGTCAGAAAAGTGAACTAGTCGATCCACCCCTGGCTGACGGTGAATAGTGGAGCAACAAGGCCCACCCATTATGGAAGCTGACCCAGTGTGCTGGCCATGTCTGCAAATTGGAGCACGAGGTCTGCTACCCCATCCACCACCCTCTTCAGGCAGAAGAGCACACCCCTCAGCTCGGGGAAGTACCTCATCACGCACCTGTAAGTAAAGAAAAGCAGTCACTACTATGCAACAAGAAGACGGCGGGGGAACAATATCAAAAAGTAAGGAGGAGGCAAGTACAAGGTCATCCTTTGTCCCCTTAAGGATGAAACCTGTCCGGTTCAAGGAGTAGGACTCCCCGGAAGGCATGCAAGTGGTTGACCTTCTCCAAGGCCTCATGCCAGCCGTCCAAGTATCCGTTCTGATATTCCTCGGAGATAGGGCCATTTGCCCCTGGTTCCAGCCGTGGCCGCGAAGGAGCTGGTAGGGGATCCCTCTGAAGAATCAAAGGCTGGCGGTGAGCTTGCAGAGATTCATCGTCCGACGAAGTTCCAGACTCGCCTGACGACATCCTACAAGGAAGCTCCCCTCAAGGCTCACCGGTTCGGAGATGGCCGAAAGGGTATCGCAAAGGTTGCTATTTATAGGAGGAGCAAAGTCCCCAGAAGTATGAGGACTCCTACCGCCTCAAGTAAATCTCCAGAAACTAAAGCAATAGATCTCAAAACTCGTGCCCTTTCAAAGTCCCCTCCTAAGCGCCGTTTCATATCCCCAGAGGATCTCACAACCGTTCAAAAAGGGGGAGAGTACTCTTAAGGATGATACTCCTGCAATCAGATCTGAGGATGAAGAAGAGAACAAAGGAACAACTGAAGTGGAGCCAGAGGTTCAGGGGGAGGTAAATCAGAATGACCCAATTATCAATGTTCGGCCATCGAGGTTGATCTGGGAGAGACCTCTACCTCTCCGATGATTAGTGGGGACACCCGGATGTCAGAGGAGCCTCTGCCCTTTCCAACTCCAGTAGGAGACACTACTGAGGTGGAGGAGAGACTACCCTCACCGACCCCGAGCAGGGGTGTTACAGGCACGGCGGGGGCCATAGCAGGTGAGAGCCCGAACATTTCTCAAGTTTTTCACCTTATCTTGTCATAGGGAAGTCCTGAGCGTTTCCGACCCTCTTTGTGTTTGGTGGTGTTACACAGGTCCTTCCGGCGTGCTGGCTGAGGTGGGCCACTCCTCCTTGGAGCTGGGGATCGAGTGACCTACATCTGTTTCACCATCGAAGCTGCTGCTGGATGCCAGCGTGGGTGCGGCCTTGCTCCAACGAGCCCGAGGCTACGTAGTAGGCGATCCCCTGCCTTCCTCGAAGAAGCTCCGTCAACTGTTGAGGGAGTGTACCCACGGTTATCACAGCCATGGGTTCCCGTGCGAGCTGTGGATGTCTGACCTGGCCAGCATCTGGGTGGAGTACCTACTGCTACTAGAGGCGCAGGAGCAGAGGGCTCGGCGGCAAACGGCCATTCGAGAGCTGGAGGAGCAGCGGGCTCAGCTTGCACTGGAGGCTGCTGAGCAGGAGAAGTGTGCTGACGTGGCCATGCTGCTTGCTCGGGATCACGCCGCATGGCTGAGGGAGGAAGAGAGCAGAGCCGAGGCCCTAGAGGAGCAGCGGCGAGACACGAAACTTGCTAGGGTCGAGTGGTGGACTGCCGAGACGGGGGCCGAGGCGAGTGTGGGGCTTGTGTCGACCTTGAAGGTAGAGCTGGCTGCCACTGAGTCCCACTTAGCAGAGCTGGAGGGGAGCGAGGCTGGGCTATGATTGTATCACTCCCCCCTTTTTGTTATCCAAATTGTACTTTTTGTTACCCCAAGGGCATGTCTTGGGCTCCCTTTTTATAGAGAGTATTGATGACAAATTCTAGATTTTGATGTCGTTATTTGCTGGGTTGTTCCACCTCTTGTTCCATGGAACCATATCGAATGCAGGGACTGGCAACCACTTACTGTTAGTCTGCTTGATTCTCCCCTACCACGTATTTGTACAGGGTGTAACAGGGACGGCTGACCGAAAGCTGCCTGAACCTGACCAGTACTGCCCTGCCCTCGAATCCTCTGCAGATCTCTCTCCAATGCCGACGCTGCCTTGCACGCTGCATCCAAGGTGGTCAAACTTGACGCAAGAAGATGGTGCCTCAGCTCGACCCTCAACCCATTGACGAACTGATCGGTCTTCACCTCTTCATTAGCCATGATGTGCGACGCATAACGGCCCAACTCGACGAACCTGGCACGGTACTGCATCACTAACATGTCACCCTGGGTCAACTCCATGAACTCGCGCAGCCTCTACGTCCTGATGAAAGATGGACAGAAGGCACGCTCAAATGTCACGACAAACTTCTGCCATGTGATCTGCCGAAGGGGATGAGACTGGAACGTTGCCTCCCACTCTGACGTCCACCAAGTACGGGTCACTCCCTGAAGGTGATGCGTAGCCAACACCACCCGATCCTCCTCAGCATACTCCATTGCACTGAAGATCCTCTGCAAATCTCTCAGCCACTCTCTAGCCACCTCTGGATCTAGCTGCCTGCTGAAAGAAGGCGGCTGAAATTGCAAAAACTCCTTCAACACCCAACCGGGACCACCTCGAGAAGACGAACCCTCACCAGTATCACCTCTCTACTGCTGGTCCACCTGCTATCGCTGCTGGAGGGCATAATCAAACATGCCTCGGAAGAAATCATCCATCCCTGGAGCTCGCGCATCTCCAGCTACACCCTCTGGAACCGTGGCTCTGCTCTGCTCCTCTGGACAACTGCTCGACTCTCCCTGCTGGGAACGAGTCCTCCTCCGCGGCGCCATAACACACCTGGCATCAAAAAAATCGTAATTCAATAAAACACACAGATCCTAAGCCAGTCGTCGACTGTACAGGACATTCATGGACCTTCTGGACCACTACGATCATTTCATATTCTTATACACCTTCACAACCTCGCTCTGATACCAACTGTGACGACCCGGGATCCAAGTACCGGAAAGGAACCGACACATCTCGAACCTCGGCCCGCCTCCCACGAGCCCGAAGACTCGAAAGGGAAAAAGTATGGTGTGAGAGTGTGTAAGAAGCTAAAGTAACTGCAGAGATAGCACAATATATAACTAACTATTAATGCAGAAATTAAATAAATAAGCTACTACAAGGTCCAGTACATCTCATGTCTAAAATAAAGTACAGTCAACTGAAAGAAAGTACGAGTATAAAGGAAAGGTACAAGTACACGGGGCATACCCCGACTGAGTCTACCTCCCAGCGACCGTTTGAGTGTCGTGTTGGACTCCGGTCGACCCGGTTGTGACCCAGTGGTCGACTTTCAGTCTCGTGAGTGTCCCGGACACCCCAGAGGTTCCGTGGCCGTGTTTTGAGGTGTCCGTGGATTCTGTGTTATCGTGGTTTGGACCTTGGGATTAGGCCAGATTGACGGCTCAGTGCTGTCACGTTCGACAGTCTTGACCCCGAGTCTCGTAACTCAAGGACCGTTTGGTTAATAGGTCTAGTGGGCTGTCTAGAGTTGGTGGCCTCGAGCCACCAGTTACTTCGCATTACTCGCGATCGGTGCATGCGTGATTTTCTGAGTCCATGTTCCATGACCCATCCACTAGTCGTAGCTTCCACGGCACGCGTGTGTCGGCCAACTGGGAGCACTAGTGTGGCGTACCCGAGTCAGACGGTGAGTAGGCTGGTTACCATAGGGCCCCCGCATACCGCCGAGTCTGGGCTGGTGGGGGAATTACCAGCTAGAGGATAGACCTAGGGCGTATAGTCTGAGTGTGCACACAAGGCTGAGGGTTCGGACCCGCGCTGACGAGCGTGACCTCAGCTAGTCCTTATTTTATGGTGCTTCTGGTTACTTGGTGTGTCTGAGTCTTGCAACCGGGGCGTTGTAGCTAGACACTTGTGACGCGGTGTAAGACGTCAGGGGACGCATCCGGTCATTCTTGTAATGGGCTGTGCTCTTGTCACGTGACGTGTTGTCTTGTCTCAGTTTTCATTTCTCGTCTGCGAGACGGGATTTCGCGTGTTGTTTCAGGAGCATTCCCGAAGTCGAGGTCTGGGGTTTCCGGTGAGCATCCCTGTAGGCTTTCCCTAGATGACATAGAGTTTACGACAGCGAGGTCGTGATTGTGTTCCAGATCGTGTGATTTCGGCTTGGACCCTTTAGAGAGAGCAGGCCTCTGCGACCGAGGCGTCATGGCATTTTCCTAGTAGTGTGACTAGGGCGGTTCGTGTCTGGTGGTCTCTCGATCGTGGAATCGAGATATCGGGTGCGTGACTTGGTTGCCCCCGACGGGAGACCAGGTCGTGTTTTCCGGTATAGTAGGAGTAGCTGTGGAGCCGAGGTTTTACCGGCCACCGTAGTTACTTTCCTACTTTTGTAGTTGCTTAGCTAGCGTAGCTTTCCTTTCTGCCGTTGGTTTTCTCGGTTGGGGTTCCGCGGGATCCCTACTGAGCCAGTGATAGGAGGCTCACCCCTGGTTTTCAGGCCTCACATTTACATGGCGTAAGCAAGTGGATTGAAGAAGAAGAGACTAGAAGGGAAAGAGAGTACGAAGAAAAAAGTCGAAGGAGGCACATTTTCCTGCCTACACTGGGTACACATACCTCAAACTCTTATGGTCAGTGAAAACCTCAAACTTTTCGCTGTACAGATAATGCCTCCAGATCTTCAAACAGAAAATCACCACCGCCAACTCAAGATCATGAGTAGGGTAGTTCTCCTCATGTGGCTTCAACTGACGTGACACATACGCCACCACTCTACCATGTTGCATTAGTACCACACCCAAACCTACCCTGGAAGCATCTGTACACACCATGAAACCTCCCGATCCTGAAGGCAACACCAACACCGAAGCGGTAGTGAGCAATCTCTTCAGCTCCATAAAGCTTTGCTTACACTCCTCCGTCTAGACAAACGACATGTCTTTCCACGTAAGCCTGGTCATCAGGGCCGCAATACGATTGAAATACTGAATGAATCTCCTATCGTAGCCCGCAAGCCCCAAAAAGCTCCGAATCTCCGTGATGGAACCCGGCCTCAACCACTCGTATTGCGGGCTACGATAGGAATATATGAGCCTTTATGCATGTTCTGATATGAACAAATGTGCTTTGACCTATTTATGTAGATATGAAAATCTGCACAGACCTTACAACGTGTGTATGACTGCATGAATAGACTTCATAGAGTAATCTGTAAACATGCACAGACCTTACAATGCATGACTTCTACATGTGCACCGACCTCAGAGTACGAGATGCAATATATGCATCATCAACCTTAGTATGTAGCACAGACAATGTGCACCGACCTTCATGCTATGAGAATGCGTATGTGCACTGACCTTATGTGAAGGTGCTCAGACTTCATGCTTTACAAATGAAGATGTGCACTTACTTAGAATGGAGATGCTCTGACTTGCATAGCACAGTGAACACACGTGCTTAGACTTCTATGTGAATATGCTCAGACTTGGTGCAGCATGTGCTCCAACTTTAACTAATCTTTTTATTCATGTGCTCAGACTTGGTATGCTATTGGTGAGAAGATGCACAGACCTGTTATGCTACTAGTGAAGACATGCACCGACCTTAGTATGCAACAATAACAGTGTGCACCGACCTTGGCTGGCGCTTGGCAAAACTAGCATCAACCTTAGTTGCTTTGAAAGCAAACAAGCGTCGACCTTAGTTTTATGAAAACCAAAACTAGCATCGACCTGTATGCAACCCCCACTCAATTTGGGAATCCCAGACCCTTAGGGGTCAGCCTAAGCTAGCCAAATCCCTTTGAACGATTGGGTTCCGCCTTGGACCCTCACCTTCATCGCCAGGTCACCTTCAGGGGATCATGTGCACCGTGAGAGCGAGCCGTTCGTGTGAGTCCATGTTTGTCTTTATATGCTTGCTGGTCTAGGTCCTAGGGTCGTCATTGCATTCAATATATCATAGGGCTGTGCCACATCACGTGGTGTCGGGAGGTCGTCATTGCCCTCGTCGTCCTTTCGACATCGAATCGGCGTCCTCATCGTACCAGAGGTAGGGGGATGGACTCCTTACTTCGCTAGGATTATTACCACACCACTTGCACGCCCATCCACGGCCGTTTGGCCCATTGAATGTCCATGTTTAGTTTCACCCTAAAATATATTAAAAATATGCTAATTACTATTTTAATTGCTTATTAATTATTTATGGGCATGATTATTGCATTTCTTGCTTCTGTGGGCTTTTGTGGATGCATGGCATAGTAGGTTTATAGGTTTAACAAGTTTTTGTACTCGAACCCGTCGATTTCTATCGACCGGGGAACGGCTCGGTTTTAAACCGTGCCCGTTCGTCACCCAGATTGCATGGCGGTCACCTCGTGACCGTTATGTGTTTAACGCACCTTTACTGGCACGTTATGCCCCCATGGCGGACCGCTCTAGGTCCGTTATGCTCGTGAATTGGCTTAGATAGGTGGTTAGTATAGTGCACCCCTCCATGACTGTTATGGTCATGGGTTTCCTATGGATTTTCCATGTTCGGGTGGCTTTAACGCACCCCTAGTGAACCACCATGTCCCCTTGACCGACCGGTTTGACCATTGACCGTGGACTAGTAAGGACGTTAGTATGGCGGTGTAGGGTAGATCCATCGTGCATTGTATAACACTCCTTGCCCGATGCGATATATACTGCATTGAACCATGGTTTCCTATGGATTCCTGGTGCTCGGGAGACTTTAACGGACCTCGACCCATGCGTTATAGTCCCATAACGCATGAGCCCAGGTGCGTTATGCTCCCTGGGTTTCCGGCTTCAGCTTATGGGAGTATAATGGCCATGAGAGGCACGTCATACTCAGCATAACGCCCCATGCCTGGTGCGTTATGCTCTGCATCCCTGATTACACTTCATTGTGCATTAGAGTATAACGCACTGGAGTAGATGCGTTATACTGTACATAACGCCCTATCGCAAGTGCGTTATGGTTCTAGTCCCTGAACATGGATTTCATGGCTCTAAGCTTGTACTGTAATGTCAGGAGGGGAGAGAAAGAGATGGGGGCATTAGTCGAGCATACTTTGGCAACTTCAAGAAAATTGTCATGATCAATCCACATCCTCTGAAAGGTGAACCGAGAGTAGAATTGAGGCTTGTCCGAGATGAGTGACAGAAGCAGAGGGGAATCATCAGATGCCTCTCTGGATAGATGAGTTAGTTTGATAGGGTATGTACTATGCCATGTCGAATTGTAGAGGACCCTATCAAGTCTAGCCCAGATAGCATTCCCACCTTGTTATCCATTGTACCAAGTAAATAAGCTACCATTAAAACCTGCATCATCAAGGCCAAGGGAGGAAATGCAGTCATGAAAGTCAGACATACTAGTGAGGTTAGGAGGTCTGCCCCCAGCCTTCTCTTCTACATATAGAATGGTGTTGAAGTCTTCAGCAATGAGCCAAGGATTTTTGGAGTTCTAATATAGAGCATTCAAATCATTCCATAAAGATCTTCTATCCAGAATTGAGCATTTAACATGAACAATAGAAATAATAAAAGCTGGGTTACTGGGGTCTCCATTGCAGATAGTTAGGAATTGATCATGTTGATGCATAATAGAAAAGTGTAGAGGCGATTTCCAGAATAGCCAGACATGAGCTCGATGGAATTGGCTACAGCAAAATCCATCTTGAGCGTCCTCCGAAAAGTGTCAATTTTACATTCATCAACCATTGGTTCTGTCACGCCCCGAGCCAGCGGAAGATAACTCGGAGGTGGCATGACGGAGTCTATTATATCGATAATGTCAATCAGAGCGTAGTGCATCCAACACATCCAGACAGAGTGCGTGAAACCTAAATAACCCAAAATTTATTCATAATCATGTTTCTCTCAAATAGTATGAAGACTAAATGAGTAGAACTTACAATCTTTGACTCAAGAAAGTAAAATTACATAGATGACTAAAGACAAGTAGAACTATGGACTCTTGGTAGATAGATAGCGCTATGATCACTCTTGCTCTTCCCCATCCATACTATGTTCATCGTCATCGGACTTACCTGAAAGGAAAAGGGGAAAAACTTTATGAGCGGACGCTCAGTAGGGATAAACTTTCAAGTACAAGCATTGCTTTAAGTGATTACCGATTAACATGTAATGCAATAAGCTATGCATGCTCGCATGAAAAATGACTCTAGAGAGAATGTACTTAATCATGTTCAAGTGATGATAAATCTATTGATATCATCACATGATTGCGATTATACATTCTCTCTCTAGTCGTTTCATGCGAGCATGCATAGCTTATTACATTTCATGATAATTGGTAATCTACTTAAAGCAATTGCTCGTATTTGAGGTTTAGCCCTACTGAGCGTTCGCTCATAAAGTTTTCCCCCTCTTTTTCAGGTAAGTCTGATGAGGATGAGACTAACACGGATGGGGATGAGCAAGAGTGAAGTTCTAGAGCCATCCAAGTGTCAAGAGTCTATAGTCTTGTCTATTCTTTTGTTTCTTGAGTCAAACATTGTAATTTTCTTCTTATTTAGTCGTCATACTATTTGGGAAGAAATACGGTTATGATTAAATAAAGAATTGGGTTTTATTGCTATATTGCGCGCTCTGTCTTTGTGTTGAATGCACTGCGCTCTGATTGACATGAACGTTATAGACCTGTCACGTCACTTCCGGGTAATCTTCCGCGCTCGGGGCATGACACCATGACTCAAAATAATATGACAAACATGATGGAGCACTGCCAGTGAGCATCAGGGGCCTCGAAAAATGTGGAAGGGTTGGGGATGTCCCCATCATTCCCCCGAGGTGTGGAGAACACAACCCCGTCGAGTATGGGTCCACTAGTGTGGCGGCACACCAAAATAGCAGCAGAGTCAGGTGAAGCACGTCCTTCTTGCTCATCCTCGCGTCCTTGGTCGGGGGATGGTTCTTCAGCCTCTCACCCTCTTACAGATGATGGTACCCTGCTTGCCTAGTATTGCCTTCGTGTGCTCACGTCAGCTCTCAAGCTGATTTGTAGAGGCTCTCTGAAGGTGTCACTCTCAAAGGTGGGTAGAGACTCGAGACACTCACTAGGATCCACCGCGGTGCCCTTAGAGATTGCCGGATCTGCCACGTGAAAAGTGGGGTGTATCCCAAAACCCATCGGTAAGTCCAACCCATAAGCCGTGTTGCCAAAGCTACTCGGAACTTGGGAAGGTCCAAGTCCTCGTGCCCTCGATTTGGAGGTGACCCTAGGGTAGAGCCACTCCAATCTCACCATCACTAGATTGTCCATGGGGGATTCCAAGTGGCGCTCGTGAGCTTTTGTCCACTCCTTGTGAACCTCACCGCTCATCGTGAATTACTTGCGTGTATGCTCATGCCATGCATCATGATATGATGAGTGGGTGTGAAAGGGAATAGTGTGTAAAGGCGGACTGGGGAAACCATACATAGACCTATCAGGCTTTGATGCGATTTCTGGGCCACTCTCCTTATAGCTTTCTTATCCTCTGATGTGGCCTCTTCAGGGTAGGACTGATCTCTACAATACTTAGCAATTTCATGAAATCACAGCTTCTCCTCGTCAGCCAGCTCTTCCTCTAATTCTGCCAACATGATTTTCTTCCTCTCAAAGATTTCCTCTTGGACCTTCCTTGCTAATTTTTCCTTGATTCTTACGTGGGAAGCGTCTTGGATAGCAGGGGCGTGACGCTTGTAGATGGAAATGGACTCAAACCATCTACCTAGAGGGAACCTTAAAGATGATGCCAACGAGGCAAGAGCGTCCGCCAGAATATTCTGGTTGTGAGGGATGTGGACAAAGATCAGTTTGGTGAATAGTTTGGCAAACACAGTAGTGAGTGCTTGGTAAGGCTTGAGCTTGGGATTGTGGGTGCGGTATTTGGTGAGCACCTGGCGGAGAATGACTTGACTATCACCTATAACTCACAGTTCAGTGATACAAAGAGAATTGGCAACTTCCAGGCTAGCTAGAAGAGCCCCATATTCAGCTATGTTGTTGGTAACTGGGAACGTGAGCTGATATGCCTATGGGATGGTGATACCCTCAGGCGAGAGGAGGACAGTGCCGAATCCTCTCCCTTGGGAGTTTAGAGCTCCATCAAAATGTAACGTCCACATGCGATCATTCGATTGGTTGTGGACATTAGTTCCTTATTTGGAAACTCTGATAGGAAAGGATCAAATTTAGGGAGAGGATGATGAGCGAGATACTTGGCTATGGCATATCCTTTAATCACTTTTTTCTGAATGTAGGTGATGTCAAATTGAGAGAGAAAGCTTTGCCAGCGTGCTAACCTATCGGTAAGAATAGATTTTTCCAAAAGGAACTTGGTAGGGTTCATCTGAGCAATCAAATGGGCCTCGTGAGGTAGGAAGTAGTGTTTCAATTTCTGCACCGCCCAGACAAGGGCGACACAGGTTTTTTCCATAGCTGTGTATTTCTTCTCATAGGGGTTGAGAAGTTTAGACAAGTAATAGGTTGCCCTTTCCTTGCCCTCTTCATTGGCTTGTGCCAAGACAACTCCCACGGAGTGATCCAGTACCGACATGTAGAGAATTAGAGGTTTTCTGATGGGGACATCACCTCCCTTGCCCACACTCATGGCTCGTCTCCTCGCCTCAGACGCATCTAGCATGGTCTAGTTATCTATTTTGAGTCATATGATGTATTTTCTTATTTTTATGAGAGTCATATCATTTCGAACCGTGCATTCGTCGAGCCGTTAGTTATCAATTAGAACTTGTTCAAATACCTTTGATTGAATAGATTTTTTTTAAGCATCAATATCTTATCACATATTTTGTAAAAAAGCTAAAATTTCCTAAAAAATTGAAAACACCCAATTCACCCCCCTCTTGGGTGCCATTGACACGGGACTTCAAAAGAAAGGAAACGTACACTACCTGGGGCATACCCCGACAACCTGGCAACTAACGAACCTTCGACTGGAATGCTCCACTCCGAGGAGAATGCCACACCTGAAAAGCAGGGGATGAGCCTCATCTCATTCGCTCAGTGACGATCCTGCGGGTCCCCACTACAACGAAAGTAATAAACAGGAATAGCGTAGGAACAACAAGTAAGAGCAATAGTGACAACAATAGTACGATAACACCAGTACAACACAACAATGGTGACTGGAACCAGAGGATGGTAAACAAAGGGAAACACACACAAGCCCCCCAACAAAGCCCCGACTCACAGTCAGACAGTCCGTCCTAGCTGACGGAACCGCAGACAAGGCCACACGACCACATGCTGATCCAACGCCCTCGGGAGAATCTCTCGATCCCGAACTAGAAATAGGGAAAGAACCACACCCGCCACACATGGCGACACCAGCTCGACTACCGGAAGGGCCACGTAAAATGGAACAGACTGAGCCTCTAGTACAGTAACTACGTCGAAAAGAAACCCATATTGAAACCTCTCAGGTGACAGGAGTACTACCCCACTAGCAACGAGACTGGAAGCATCCTCTGACGACTTACACCGCAGCCTCAAGTGTCTCCCTACTCATCCCAGGTGAAAACTGAGACACAGAACACTGTACCATAGAATGAGAACTAGTCGGGGTCATGCTCGTCAGCATGCGTCCACTGCCCCCGACTATGTGCTCACACACAGACCATCTGCTCTAGGTCAGGTTCTCTAGCTGATTTTCCCCCCAGTCGGACTCAGGTTGCAAAGATAAGGGGCCCTCAGGTAACCGGCCTAAAACCTCTACACGGGACAAGCCTCCACAACTCCCAGGTGGGTCGACACAAACATGCCTAGGTCAGCTACATCTAGTGGGTAGAGTCACCATGGGTGAGAGCTCGCCGTAACCACAAAAACTATTGGAGTACCACTGGTATGTACCAATCCACCACGAGGTGGCTCACTAGCATGAGAACCAAGGATGCTAAACCATGACTGTCGGTCCATAGAAGACTAACCAAAGCGGGCAAGGGATGCCCCCATCACCTCTTGTTGAAATCTTTTTCTTCCATCAAAGTCATCAAATGTGAGCAACTTGAAACTTAGTTTTTGAAACAATTACAGTCTAAAAATCATTGTAAAAGATGGAAAACATGAAGAGCAACATGTGTAGATTTGCATTTATGTGATTTCAATGATTTTAGACTTCGAACTAAATGACTTCATGTTGGTTAGACATCATCAAAACAAAACTATACCTAACACAAAGGCCGATCCCAGCACTTTTCACTAACAGCTTCTTGCTACCAGCAATGGTAGATCAGGTCTTCTCCGTCTACCACCTCAGAGCGGGATCCTCCCCCACTCCCCAGAAGAAGTGTCGTAGCGATCGTAGAGGTAGGCGACCCACTGTCGCAACTAGTAATTCCAGCAAGACCATCCTTGTTGGTGACTTGTGAATTCATCTTAATGGAGGGGAACTGATAGTACCTCGAGATCGGGCTGTGCCTACAGTCCCCACTACTAACCGCTTCAGCCTCCTGCAATGAACACGGGAGGATAAAGCTGAACTCAGGGAAGTTGGTGCCTCAAAAATTAACCGGGGGCCCCTACGGTAGCCTAGCACCCAGACTCCCAAGTCCCATCGAAAGAATCATGGCGAGGGAGGTCAACAACTTAGCCTAAGAAGAATCTGGGTTACCCCGGAGGAGGCTCAAGCTGTTCGGAGGGCACGTACCAAGAAACCCCTTTGAACTCCCGGGTGCGGCATCGATCGAGACATAGCCGAGCTTGCATCGGCACTATCCGATGACACCCAGTCACTCAGCGTCTCCTGCCTGAATAGGCGAAAATAAAAAAGGGCTAATCCTGGGCCCCACCAGCACCCAGCATCAAGCTCTCCTCGAGTCGACCCTATAGCAGAGGCTCCACTTCCACGGACCTCAGTCTTCGACATGCTGGGGGCTCCAGTCTGCTCTGAAAAGTAGTCCCAGAGGAAGCAGACGGTTCAGCTCATCAATGACATGGTTCGGGTGTTCGCGTGTTATGTCACCGGACACCAACCCGACATGCTGTCTGATGACCTAAACCAGCCTTTGGCTCAACTCAGGAGGCCTCGCCATCAAACCCAACCCCCGGCACTACCAAGTCATGTCGGCACTTCGGTCAGACCACAGGCGTCGAAATGCGCCGAAGAGGTCCCAGTCGAGGATCGTGGTGCTCCTATAGACACAGAGCCAGTCAACAACGATCCTCTGACAAATAAGGCTCAAGAGGTGACTCTCGAGACTCTCATGAAGGAGAATCAACACTTGAAGGCCCTTCTACAAGATCTTCTTCAGGAGCGAGACCTTCACCCTCAGCAACCTGCTAGGCCTCCGGTCGAGGCACCGGCACCACCCGTCGGGCACAATGGTGCCAACGCCTTAGCCATAGCCGCCCAAACCCCAATAGTAGCCAGGTTCAGCACGCCTTTAGTAGAAGCCCATCTGTGGGCATCCAGCATGCCAGTGCCAGAACATCTTGTGGCACAATGGCAGATGATCGAGCGGATCGTTGAGACAAAGCTCATCCAGTATGGTGAAGGGGTTGCCACTATAGACCTCTGTATCATACCCTACCCACTGCATCACCAGCTAAAAAAACTTCCTCCGGAGTACGCCAAGCCCTCGAAGCTATAGAAGTTCGACGGTCAAGGGTCTCCCCATGAGCACTTGGCCTACTACATTACGACCATGGGCGAGCTAGCATTGGATGAGTCATGCCTCCTCTGCTACTTCGCCACTTCAGTTACGGGGATGGCCTATCAATGGTATTCCGACCTGAAGCCCAACTCAGTAGTCGACTGGGCAAATCTCCAAAAGAAATCCTTGGACCATTTTCAGATGGCTGAGTGCAAGATCTCCCTGGCCGAACTCTGCTCTCTCCGACAAAAGAAGGGTGAGGGCACCCTCAACTTCATCAATAGATGGCGAGACCTCAGCATGAGGTGTATCAACCCACCAGTCCAGAAGGACACCATCACCATATGTCGTAAAGGCTTAGCATCCGAGGTCAGCGAAAAGCTTCTCGACACTAATATTAGAGGCTTTGACCAGCTCAACTCGACAGTTGCCGAAATAGAGATATTCTTCGTCGATAACCTGAGGTACACTTTGGCCAAGGGTAAACAAGCACAAGAATGCCAACCCGGTAAGGTGAACATCATTGAATTCGCCCCCATTGCCAAAGCCAGCAAGGAGGGTAGGTCAAGCGGCTCTGACAAGAAGCTAGTAGACAAGTTGGCTGCTCCTTCCTTTTTAGAGTGTATGAAGACGCCCTTCTGCTTTAAAAAGGAGCACACAAAGATGCTCTTCGACCTCTGCATGGCTCAAAAGATCATCGAGTTGTCAGAAGTTCACAAGCCAGATGATGCCCATATCATCGTATGCTGGGACACCCGCTTGAAGATTGCTATGTCTTCAAGACTCAGGTACAGAAATTCATCCGAGACGGCCTCATCAAGATGAAGAGTGGTTTCGTCGATCCTCCGCAGCCACATGCGTGGTCCAGACCTGCTAAGGCAGCACGTGTGATTCACTATTCAACTAATATGATTCACATGATGGCCGCCTTTTCCCTCTCCGATGTCGAAGCAGAGGAGCCCAGCACCAGCCAAGTCGATCATTCATTATGGTATTCGGGGTGGTGACCCTGACATGGTCACACACCTCTCTCCTTTCCAAAAGAAAGGACCAAGCGGCTCTTCGATATCCTCGTTCAAAGGGGGCAAATCATGTCGCATGAGCTGCCAATAGACTACACCTAGTGGGACTTCAGTCATCCCCAGTACTGCCCTTTCCATGCTAGAATCTGCCACATGATCAAATCCCGTGATAAAGTTTAGTACTTAATCAAGGAGCAGATCCAATGGGAGTAGTTGATGCTGAGGGAAACTCTATGGAAACCCTGAAGCATCGAGACGCCATTGCAGAGACCATGGGCATTGCCAAAAGTGCACCTGATCAGCCAGATTCTCCTCAGGTAAATGGGCACGGGCTGCCTTATCAACATGTCCCAGAGTGGCTCAAGTTTCAAACTGATAATCGAGAAGCTCTCGAGTGACTGTGAAGGTGTAGAAGGCGGGACGCCAGTCAAGAGACTAAGCCAGGGAATTTCTCAGTCAACGTCATCCACTCTCCTGCCACCTCAACTCCTCCAGACTCCCAGATACTGGCTACCCGTCGGCCAGCTCCTACCACTTTGGCTTTGCAATGGAGGCCTTGGCAAGAGCTGGAGTCTCTTCCATTCTCCACAGAAGATACCGCCAGACTGCTTCGGGTTCTTCCTAGTCGAGAGGATGTTCTGGTGAGCGAGACAACGATGGGAGTCCCAAGCTCCTCTCGCTCCCCTCCTACTCTACCTCTACCTCCTGTATCAGGAGATAAGAAGGGGAAGCAAAAGCAGGGCAAAGTTGTGGCACGGCAATGCCATGACTCCCTATCCGGCGAGCCTTCGGGTCTTCTCTATATACCCTATAGCCCCGTCCAGATTGCGCTTCTTTTCTTTGAAATTAATTTTCTTACTCCTTTTTTTTTCTCAACCTGCTACAGTAAGGAAAATTAAATGATACAGTGAAGAAAATAACACGTGAGAGAATTAAGAGAGAGAGAGAGAGAGAGAGAGACGTGCTCAGCGGCGGTGGGGTGGCGACGAGGCCGGGCGCGGAGAGGGGGCCGCTGGCGAGGACCGGCTAGGCAGTGACGAGTAGGGAAGAGGAGGCGCGAGCAAGTCGTCGTCCGTGCTAGTTGCTAGCGTCCAGGGGCTAGTAGGCTTCACGGCGAGATTGCATGGAGGTGGAGCACCCGCGGTGGTCCACGAGCAGGTGAACTTGGTTGGCGGTGGTGGTGGAAGCACGCTTGCCATCATGCTCGATATGCACAGATGGGGTGTCGACGTGCCCGGGAAGATGCTTGTGGAGGGAACGTCGTGCCCAAGCAAGGTACTCAGAGGAGGCACCGCCATGCTCGGGTATGAGCTCGCCACGCTCGGAGGGGGGGGCGTCACCACGCTTCCGCTGCGTGTGGGGGCATCGTGTTCGCCCTGCTCGAACAGTGCTTGGAACGATGAATGGTGGTGAAGCTCTCGACAGCCGACGGCGCTAAGGGTGGAGACCGACTGGGCGGGGAAGGCATTGCCGACATTCTCACGTTCATGCCGGCGTTGCGGACTGCATGCTCTTGCCGTTACGTGGACGACGGTGGTGGTGAGAACGGGTTGCTGGAACGCTACAGCGTGCTCGGGCCCTCGGTGTCGTCGGCTGGAGGTGAGCTGGGCGTGGGTTGTATGGCGGAGTGCCATGCTCGTTGTGTGGCCTGGGTGCTCGCCGCGTACTGGGTGTCGCCAAGCTCAAGAGGGGGTCACGCTCAGAGGGTGACTAAAAGGGGAGGGGAGGAAGGGGCAGTTGTCCGACTTGGTGTTGGCGCCGCTGCTAGCACCGGTGGTGGTCGCACAGGGTGAGGAGGATCATGGGAGAGGTGGCTATAGCCGGTGACCTTTCACTGGTGTTGGTAGTGGGCATGGGTAGGGGCGAGTATCGTGTGGCCAACGTGGGAGTGTGGCGCCAGTGGGAGGGGGGGTATCAGCTGCTACGGTTCCTTGTTCCACTCCTGGATGGCAAGACTCAAGGATGGCGGCCAGCTGGTGGCGTTGTGGTTTGTAGAAGGTGGTGGCAAGCAAGTGTAGGGGATCTTGAAATGGTGACAACGGGCCTGTGTGCAGGGAGACGCTAAGACAACGACGGTCTTAGGCCACGGAGCCCCTAGTTTCGGCAATTAATCAAAGGTGTTCCCTCGTATGGGGGATGTAAATGACGTCATGGCCTTTATGGCATGACGGGATTGGGTCCCGACTCGAACCACACAATCGTCTGACGAGGTCAGATCGAGCACACCATGGACCCTTCGGAGCCCGAATAAATTGTCACCTCGGTGACTGACACGCCCACGCACTTAATAAACCGATAAAACCAAAATAAGTTAATTTTAATTCAACGTAAGTGCGTCCACAGCAGGGGAGGGGAGAGGCGAACTAGGAGCTAAACGGACGGCCGACGTCGGTTCTGCCCGCTCTCTGGAATAGGAGACAGATGGGCGATGTTGTCGCTTCTGCGGTCGCTCCCGAACTCCTTTTTTGATGAGACCAGTGGCAAATCTTCCCTAACTGACCCAGGAAGACGTTTGGTTTTTTGTGGGAGCTCTGGTGGCCGGCGTGGGTTGGGGCGAGGCTGTGAACAGAGACTCTGTTTCCTGCTCCTGACTGTCTTAGAACTGCTATAGTAGGAAGATGAAGCCGCCACAGGTGCTCCCGAACTTCAAATTGAGCGCGGTCGATGGAGTTGGAACCGTTGACGAGTTGCCTTCGAAACGTGACCCAACGGGAGTGCCAGATGATGTCGGAGTTGGTCGCAGCAACTCAAATAGTGACAGGGTGTCAGTTCAGTTCTAGGAAAGATAGAACTGCGCATCCTGGGGAGAAAATGGAGAAGAATTTGCTCGGGTTGCTGAATGGAGTGCCGCTTCTTGGAGAAGGAAGAAGACTCATCGTAGAAGGTCCCGGCCAAGCTCCACCTTCAGATCTTTCAGTGGAGGGACGTGGTACCCTCTGCAAGTCATCTCTGGTTGACAGCCAGGATGCAGCTGCGCAGTCGAGAGAGATCACCTGCCTCGGACAGCCACGAACTCAGAATGAGACGAGATGACTGTCGATGCGAAGAAGACTCGGAGACACTTCCAACGGTACCACTTGGGCCTCTTGAAATGCCAGGATGAAGCCGCAGTCACCTTTGCAAGCTGATGGTACTCTGCTACCTCCAAACTGAGAATTACAGATTGAAGTTGATAGGGGGGAAATGGGGTTTATGGTAGGGGAAGTGGGGTGGATGGGTATGGGGGTGACCCCTAGCTGTGAGGAGGTCTGGGAGGGGGTGTTCCAAGATGTGGGAGGGGGAGAATGAGGGCTGGAAGGGGGTTTACCAGGTGGTGAAAGGGCCCCTCGCTAAGGGAGAAAATGAGAAACAAGTTATATTCCTTTTCTCGAGACAAGTCCCGGCTCTTGTTCGAATGGGTAACCAACTACAACAAAATCACATTGCCAGAACCGAAGAGGCCTGGTGACCTAAAGAAGAAGGATGACCCTCGCTTCTGTCATTACCATCAGATGTTGGGGCATACCATCGAAGACTGTTATGTTTTCAAGGATGTGATTGTGTCCTTAATCAAGAAGGGGGAGCTAGATATGGGGGAGCACAAAGTGGATCCTCCACAGTCGCATGAGATGCCCAACATGACTTCTGCCATCAACATGATATCTCTATATCAAGAATTACCCGAAGAGCGGACGGAGACCAGCACCCGCGCCACGTATGAGGCCTTCGTCGCAGCGCCAGTTCAAGACCAAGGCGGGTGGCAGGCTGCACCTAAGAAGAATAGGAGAAGACGTGCTCCCGGGCCCGCCCCGGAGGTTCATGTGAGGGGTGTCACTCCCCTGCCAGCACCGCCACCGGTAAACCCTGTATGGCATGATACAACCCCTCGGCTGGTCATGAGGTGGCCTACCTACAACAAGAAAGAGCACATCCCGGTGTGGATGCACAAAGAGGTCAGTCCGACAATCGAGAGACTCCAGGCTATTATTAACGGGTTTGAATATTATGAGCAGCTTGAGATCCGGCCCATTGAGCTGAAAGAATATGTCCCGTGGAAGGAGTTCGAGTCCCTCGAGCTGGTTCCCAAAGCGGAAGCCCAAGCAGAACAAGAGCCTCCTTTGTGGGGTAAATTGCCTCAAGAGTAGCCAAAGGTTGCTGCGGAAAAGAAGAAGAAAAAGAAAAGACCCAAAAGCAAGAAGAAAAAGGAGGTCGTCATCACCTGTAACACTCTATCGACGCTGTTCGACACCGCCCTCTCTCTAGAGGAAGAAGAAGAGGAAGCATCTTGTGATCTGTCGGAGGCAAATCAGGCGAAAACATCCACCTCCCAACATGCTACCCGGTCAGGGAAGAAATGGGGATGCCCCCTCAGGAGAACCACAACATCATGCTAAGGGGAAAGCAGCCATACCAAGCCCCCGAACCCAGGGTTCGAGGTACGGAGATCCCCCCACCGTCAGGTCTTTATCCTGAGAAGTAAGATTAAGAAAATATTAAAGTCAAGAAAAATTAAAGTCACGCCTTAATGAGAGGCGTTAATTTCATAGCTAACGCCCTTTGTTAGGACGTCAATTTATTCCGGATAAGACACTGACTCAAATAAAGAAAGATTACACATACATGACTCAAATAAAATGAAAATTACATGACTAGACTCATAAACACACGACGAACACAATGGAACCATGCCGATGAGCAATCAGAGCTGTGGAAAAATGTGAAGGGTAAGAGATGCCCCCATCATACCCTGGGGGTGTGAAAAATTCGACTCCATCGAGTATGGGTCCGTCGGGAAAGAGGTCCTCCAATGCAGCTCCGGACGAGCCACAACCTCCAAACTCAACCTCTCATCCTTAGCTGGGGAACGGATCTTCATCCTCTCAAGGTGGCTCGGGCACACCATCTTGTTGGCGATGGTACCCTGCTTGCCTAGTACTACCTCTGTATGCACACGTTAGACTCTCAAGCTGATATGTGGAGGCTCTCCGAGGGTGTCACTCACAAAGGTGGGGGTAGGCTCAAGGTAATCACTGGGATCTACCGTGGTGCCCTTAGAGGGTGCTAGATCCACCACGTGAAAAGTGGGGTATATCCCAAAATCCCATTGGTAAATCAAACTCATAAGCCAGGTTGCCAAAATCACTTGGAACATGGAAGGTCTAAGTCCTCGGGCCCTCAAACTGGAGGTGACCCTAGGGTAGAGCCACTCCAAAGTCACCATCGCTAGGTTGTCTTCTTGGAATCCCAAGTGGCACTTGCGAGCTTTGGCCGCTCCTCGTGAACATCACCGCTCGTTGTGAATTACTTGTGTGTATGCTCATGCCATGTATCATGATGCGGTGAGGGTGTGAAGTGTGTGATATGCAAAGGTGGACTAGAGCAACCATAAAGGGACCTATCATGCAAAGCCATGTAGACTTTAATGGACCTAGGAGGGCCGGGGCATCCGTAGGTGAATCTACCATGCATGGGGGTGACAAATGCCGGGGGACCCGGGCATCCATAAATGCTCCTAACATGTGTATGACCAATGTTGAATGGGGGAGGGCCGTTACACCCAAATATGGAACAATCATGCATCCTTGATGCGGGACGGACCCACGGACTCGACCTAGGACTCTAGACGAGCTCGCAAATATCCCTTAGCGAGGAAAGCGTGCGGATGTGCGCGGTTGAGAAACCGGCATGAGCTAGGGTGGTCAGCTCTCTCTTGTACCCGGATCGGGTCACGGGACGGGTAAACACTCTCTCTCGCAGTAGCGGTAATAGCAATGTAAAGCGAGCTAGATAACCCTAAACATGCTCTCTAGCAGCGGCATAAACAAATATATATGGCTGCCAGCTGGTATACCCTCTGGTTACAGAAGTGGCTGCCATTGTCAGAAATAATTCGGTCGGGGGTGCCGAACTAGAATATGATGTTGCAGCGGACAAATCTGGTGATGATTTCCCCGGTGACCTCCCTTAAGGTGACAACTTCTGCCCAGCGGGAGAAATAATCAGTTGCGGCCAAGATGTACTTGCATCTGGTGGCTGAAGCAGGCAGCGGGCCTACAACGTCTGTTCCCCATTGGGCAAACGACCAGCTAGGCACCGTAGGGTGCAGTGGCACGGGTGGCCTTCTGGGTATTACAGCGTGCTCCTGGCACCTCTGACATGACTTAGCATATTTACAACAGTCATCGAACATCGCCGACCAGTAATAGCCAAGCTTCTTTATTTCGATTTTCATTTTCGGCCCCGCTTGATGTGCACCGGCCGCTCCAGTGTGAACTTCCTTCATGACTCTCCGGGCCTCTTCACTGGACAAGCATCAGAGGAGTATATTGTGTCGGGCATCGGCCATGATTCGGAATAAGATTCCATTCCGGAGCTCATAAGAGTCCTTCATCCTGATCAATCTGATCCTTTCTTCCCTTCGTACTGGTAATTGCTGGCACTTGAACCACTGTATATAAGGGACCCTCCAGTCAGGTAGGCTGATGGCTTCCGCTGTGCAACTTCTAGCTCTTCTTTTTCCTCTGGTTCCTCTTCTATCATGCTGGGCACCTGGCGTTGGTTGATCACTCGAATGTCGAGTGATACATCCGGTGGACTGCCAGCGAGCTTGCCAATTTTGCCAAGGCGTCGGCCTGGGCGTTCTCTCCTCTGGTGACGTGGCCTATCTCGAGGAGGTAGAATTACTCCATGAGTCTTTTCGCCTTGGCGTGGTAAGGAAGTAGTTCGGGCTTCCGGACATCAAACTGTCCTTAGACCTATCTGACGACCAGCAGTGAGTCACCGAACACCTGCAACATCTTGATCTCCATCTGCAAAGTGACTTGGAGACCGATAATCAGGGCTTCATATTCTGCTTCATTGTTTGTGCAAGGTTTATTGATGCAGCAGGAAGTGTGCAACACTTCCCCATCTGGAGATTTGAGGATGATGCCTACACCAGCGCGCACTCTGGTACGCCCAGAGGGAGCTGTCTCTGTTCTGGAAGCCCCATCGAAGTATAACTGCCACACGGCTTGCTGGGCCTGATATGCTTCCAATGTTTCATCTTCGGGCAGCTCCGTGGCCAGTGGGGAGTCTTCAGTTGCATTGCAGCCCATCCTCCTTGCTTCCTTAGCCATCACAAGGGTGCAGCTCTGGTAGCAGGTCACAGGTAGACAGTAAGGACCCTGAAGATCACAGCTTCTTTAGCACTTCCCCAACTCTTCTGGTGGCAAATCATATACCACTGAAAAGTTCATCTAGAGGTCCTTTCAAGGGTGGTGGTTTCGTCTTTATCCGAGCTTGGAGCTGTCCGCGAGAGCGATTCTCCCCCGACTGCGCAAGAGCTCCCAGGTAGAGAACTAGAGCCCTAGAAAATCTTCCACCACGACCACTCCTTGGCAGATATGGACGTGCAACTTGGCTGAGAGTAACTTCTACCAGTTCTCTATCATCCCCAAGAAGCGGAATGAGATTCAGACCTCGGCATCAGAAGTTACAAGTTTTCTACCGAGGTCGCTCCAGGTTGGTTCCTATGTTCCTGAATGGACACACCTCCACTATTCTGGCAAGTACGATGGACCACGATGTCCTCTGAGATTGTCGTCAGTCCCATCCAAAAGAAGACTCGTCCACGGTAGTCTCGGTACTAGACCCGCCTCCATCCGAGTTCAGGGCGGCCCATGGCGACTCCATCATCCTGCAGTAAGACCCTGGGAGCGGTCAGCACCAGAATGGACCAGCACTGTTCCATGGCCTGTACCATCTAGCAGCAGATTCAAGGTTGATCCAGAAAATTTAAGCTTCTTCCTGGGCCAGATAGGAGTGTTTTGGCTCTGGTCTCGGCCCATTTAGAGTTCGGGAGCTTCCGTGGTAATGTACTCTTCGACCGGCTGTCCTGCAATTCCAGAAGCTGGCAGCACCGACATGGAGTCCGACGCATCTAGTGTTAGCTCCATCCCCTCCCCTCGCTTGGCTAGCTGAAGGCCCCTCCCTGCGTGGAGGTAGTTTTGGGTGTAAACGCTTAACCCCCACCCCAAGATCCCTCTCCTGTGTGAGGTGTAGTGTTGCATCCCTCCTTTAATTTTCAGGTCAAGTGCCATCGCCGCGGCATGCGGGTGCGTACCCACGCCTCCCTGCTCGCCCTCGTCTCTGAGCGGGATCGGTGTTTTCACACCGGTCAGGTAAGCGTCTGCTACCCCTTGGTTGGTTACTCACTTTGCTCATTTTGTATTGCTTTGAATGCCCGTCGGACGGTGAGCCGAGTGCCCACACGTACACCACATCTAGTGTGCCCACCGCGGTAGGCGAGAGAGTGCCACCCCAAACCCACGCCCCCGGCGTGCCGGGGGCCAACACTACCAGCAATGGATCTAATCATGGCCTCATTGTAAAAGTTTGCAGGTAGCCCAGGAAGTTCCATCCAAACCGGAACAAGGGGCGAATCTTCATCCGGGGTGAATGCCATCGACCATTTGGAAAACCAGAAAGGTTTACCTTTCACATACAAAGACTCCTTGAGAAGCACAAGGAGGAAATCTTCATTGGACTGAAAACGCAGCAGGAGGTGGCGTCCATCAATGGCACTAAGAAAGAAATCTTGCTTGAATGGAAACCGCTGCAAGAAATGTTGGCGGATGTCTTGGAAGGCCGGCCTGCCCAAGGGAGTCTTGGCAACAATGGCATAGTCGAAGGGCTGGCAAGATAAACGAATCTCCTCCATGGTGAAGAAAGCCGCGGGCTCCCCATGGTCTGTGAGGGCAGGGGAATGCACGGACAGAGGTGCAGCAAGAGGAGGGACCGAGTTAAGTAAAACCTGGGCGAATGATGGAGTTGCACCCGAAGGAGAAGCCCCATCCACGGTCTTCGCAGCAGATGACGGAGGAAGGCGAGGCCATGGACCATGCGCAGCATGCTTCGGGTTGTCAACAGGAGGAGGGATGGCAGATCCTCCACGAACAGCAGCAGGGCCACGACGGCTGGAGGAGGCATGGCCGGCCTGCGCGGTTGCACCAAGGCCAGGAGCAGGCAGTCGATGAAGATGGTCACCCACGGTTGCAGGAGCAAGAGGAACAGCAGCAGCATGCCCAGGAGGAACTCCATCACCGCCATCGATCAAGGGAGAGGAGGAGACCCTTGGAACGGCAGCCATGGAGGAAGAGATGCCAGCCAAAGATGAAGGGGCACCTGGAGGAGGTGAAGAGACAAGCCCTTCCACCGGTGGAGAATGAGCACCCGCGGCCACTCCAAGGATACCAGCAGATAGAGGAGGACGAGATGAGTCCAGCACGCTGGATGGGGGAGGCAAAAGCCCCCCCCCCCCTGGCCAGCCATGGCTGGCGGAGGCAAGCCCCAAGCAGGGAGGAAGGAGACGCGCGCTCCACCAAGGGGAGAGGAAGGGACAAGGAGAGAGAGCAATGAGAAATTTCAACAGCAGCAACAGATTACTTCTTCCGCTGGGCGGAAGCCGTCGCCTTAAGAGAAGTCACTGGAGAGATCGTCGCCAGATTTGTCCGCTGCAATATCATATTCCGGTTCGGCACCCCCGACCGAATCGTCTCGGATAACGGCAGCCACTTCCGCAACCAGAAGGTCTTCATGGAGTTGACCCAGGGTGACATGTCAGTGATGCAGTACCATGCCAGGTTCGTCGAGTTGGGCCGTTATGCGTCGCACATCATGGCCGATGAGGAAGTGAAGACTAATCAGTTTATTAGTGGTTTGAGGGTCGAGCTGAGGCACCACCTTCTCGCATCAGGTTTGCCCACTTTGGATGCAGCGTGCAAGGCAGCGTCAGCGTTGGAAAGAGATTTGCAGCGGATTTGAGGGCAGGGCAGTACTGGTCAGATTCAGGTAGGTTTTGGTCTACCGTCAGTGGTTCAACAGCAGAGTATTGTCCAGCTTCCAGCAGGTGGTTCCGTGGCGACGCAGTCAGTTGCCCCTGTGCCGGAGTCTTCTTCCTTTGGCTCAAAGCTCAAGAGGCTGCTTAGAGAAGTTGGTCTGGGCGGGAAGCGTTGAAGTCGGAAGGGGCAGGCGCAGCAGGAGTCGACTGGCAGTGTTCAGCAACCGACGGCTTTGCAGCGTCGGAGTTCGGTGAGTGGTGCTCGGGATGGGTGTCCCAGGTGTGGTGGTTCTCATCCAGGCAGGACGTGTTCAGCGCCTGTGGTTTGCTTCAGGTGTGACCAGCTAGGGCGCATGGCGCGTGACTGTCCACAGAGGCCGAGTCAGCCATCTGGGTTCCAGCCGCAGCAGTAGTTTCAGCCCTAGCAGGCGCCAGCGCAGCTGCAGTAGTACCAGCGACATGAGCAGTTTTCTCAGTTGTTGCAGTCAGCTATCATAGGGAGGCAGAGATCCCGAGGCAGAGTGACCCATATGACCCGAGCAGAGGTTGAGGCACTGCAGCTTGTGGAAGGTACTCTTTCAATTTTAGGTTGTGCGGCTCGCGTTCTGTTTGATTCTGGTGCTTCTCACTCATTTATCTTGGAGGATTTTGCTCAGAGCGTGGAGGACTCGGTGACCGAGGTGTCCAGTGACATGGCAGTGGAGTTACCTACTGGCGACTTCGTGCACGTTCCGTATTGCTTCGATCAGGTGCTCGTGTGGGTGGAAGGGCAGAACTTGCCGTCTAGGCTTTACGTGTTACCGCTTCAGGACTTCGATGTCATCTTGGGTATGGACTGGCTCGAGGCACATCATGCTTTGGTGAATTGCGACTCGAAGAAGGTCTACTTCCGACAACTTCAAGGACCCATCTTCTGCTATCAAGGTATCCGGTCTTCCTCTTCCCGCTTGCTTATTTCGGCTATTAGGGCTCGTCGTATGCTTGATGCGGGTTGTCAGGATAAAAAGTGCGTCCACAAGTCTGGCACGCCCGGTGGGACCCATCTACCTTTCATCTCTTTGCCGGAATTAGGGGCTTCGTGGCCCCCTTCTTGTAGTACTGATAGTTTTTATTTCTGCAAACGCAGGAGGAATACGTTCCAGTTCTGATGGCAGTCTCTTTCGGCCCCCTGGTCGTGGAAGGCCACATCAGGGATGGCTACCTTGCCGTCCCTCTCTGCTTCGGGAGCTTCCCTCCCGTCGTTGGCTTCCCCAACTTCTTGGGGGTAGCGTTTGTCACCATCCTGGACGTGGAAGCGTCCGACAGGCCCAAGGTCGGTCCCCCTGCTACAGGGACTACTGAAGCCATCATCATCCGAGCCAGGGGCAAGAGCTACAATAACGCCCCATCCAATATGCTGAGCTGCCACGTGCACCACGTGTGCCCGACTACTGACGCGCCTCGCCAAGGATCGACATCCCACTGAAGGAGGTGCCGAAGAGGCCGTGCGGCCGCTACACTAAGAAGCCGGCTCTCTAGCTCTGGCAAGTCCGTCGTTGTCGGAGGCATCCGAGTCCATCTGAATGGACAGAGGTCCGAGGTCATCCCGGACCGAATAGTACCAACTATCCCAGTTTGCAACTCTTTCCAGGGACTGGAGAGGATGAAGAAGGGAAAGGCACCCGCTATTCCGGCCGCCGAACCCAGAAGCATGCCGACTCGCAAGTCGGCGAAATTGAAACAAGCCTGGGTCCCCAAGGAGACCCAACCCGCGGCACTTGTGTAGGCAGGGCCCAGCTGCTCCCGCCATGCAAGGGAGCGAAGAGACAAAGAGGCCGAGACGCCAGTCACGACCCACCAACCAGCCGCCGCTGCACATGGGCCGACCGGGGGCACTCGTCGCCGATGTCACAGGCGTAGTCACCACGCCAACCCCCCGGCCAGCCTGGATCACTCCTACCCTGGCATCGTCAGCGACGTCCCACTACCGGCCGCTCTCCCTGACCAGGAGTGGGAAGGGATTGAGCAGGCCATGCGAAACTATCTTCGGGGCCCAGGTAATACTCCCTTGGGTCGCCAGAGATTGCTGGGGGCAATGGCCTCCGCCTTTCGAGAAGAAGAGCAAGCCCAACCCATGCCTGACGTGGGATCGGGGAACCAGCCGGAGGGGCGACACCAATCTCCCGCATGGGAGGAGACACCACCTCGACGATCGGTCTTCGACAGGCTGGTCTTCCCGAATAAGCAGTCGCGGAAGGCGGCAAAAGCCTGCATTTAGAAGGAAGTTGTCAGTGCATGATCACATATAGGTTATAATTAGAAGAGTTTTAGGGTTTAGGAGTCATACCAGTTGGCGAGCACCCCGGAACACCTGGTCCCAGTAGTGTTGGGCGTACGGTGTGTAGTACGCGCTGTCGCTCTCCGCACGAGCAGTCACCAACTGCCCGTGTGACGCCCAGTCAGCTAACTGGTCGGCAGCCCGTACCGTCCAGTCTGTCACCACAGCTACTCCCCGTGGGTGTCGACCCACGCGCTCCCCTGGCCTCTCTGCCGTCGGGAACTCTACGCAGGTTGATGGATGCCGATCGTCCTCAGCACCAATCGGGAGTAGAGTGGCTCCACCACGTTCAAGCAATGGAGCCACACGTCCCGGCTGGAGTAGGCAAGGGCCCCAACCACCCAGGGATCTCCCTAGTGTCCCTCCTCAGCATAGGGAGTCCACCGTACCTGTCAAATAGCAAGGCTGAGTTAGCATCATAAATATGTGGAGTCTTTAACCAGGGGTCTAAGTTTAGAAGTGTACCGAGGTGTACAGAAAGGTGTCTAGGTTGTCCTGAAGGGCACGGACCTGTCTCCTGAGCCCTCCCGTCTCCCGGGGTGCAACCCAGCGTCTCGCAACCAGAATCACGCTGGGAAAGGCCATCTCCCCTCTCCCGAGCCCGGGTAGCCAGACGTAGGCCCAGACCTGCATCACAAATAGCGAGTCAGCATTTAGAAAGCATCTAGAAGTCATAGGAACCAAGCTGAGGTCAGAGTAGTACCTGGAGAAGGGGAGAGAAGCCCCTGAGCATCGTCCGCCCGGTCATCGAGCCCAGGGTGTCGAACAAAAAGGCGAGGACCGTCGCTCCCCACGCATAGTCGCCTACGTGGGAGAGGTCCTCAAGAAGTGGAAGGAACCTGTAGCTGATCACGTCCGCCCTCATCGCAAAGAGGAGCCGCCCGACCCGCAGCATCAGGAACCATCGAAGGACTCTGTCCGCCTCTGCTCCCACCGCCATCGCGACTCTTGGTCTAGCTCGGACCACGAGCCGCTGAAGGTGCTGCTCGGGCAGCTCGTCGGTCGCTATCCCTGCACCTCTGAGCCCCAGGCTGTCCTGGAGTGCCGCTCTCGTCACCGTCGTCGACTGCCGCTCCGGGTGTAGCAGGTCCAAGTCTAGCAACTCCCGGGCCATGTCACGGTAATCGGGATAAGTGCTCCCGGTCACCGGAGACCCATGCACGCGCAAGCCCGTCTTGAAGGAAACATACCTACAGGAATCACTTAATTGATCTAAGTAGTCAATCAATCAACTATAGTACTGGGCGGAGGCTACCCTCTACGCAAGGGATGCCAGTCCTGTTAGGTGTCACCTAACTTTTCTGACATGCCATTTAATGTACTTCCTTGATTGATATCCGACTGAGATCAGATAAGTGACCTACTAGTCACAATTGAAAAATAGTTAAAGAGCTTTCCTAAGCATTCATCTAATGAGGCAAAACCACACAGAAACAATCACACAGTGAGAAAGGATTTTTAGGTGGTTCAGTCTCTACTAGAGACCTACATCCACCCCACACTCAGATCTGATTGTGGCTTACTACTGCTTAATAGCTTGAATCGCTGAGTATCACAGCTTGTTTACCGATAGCTGAGCATCACAGCTTGCTGTCTGAGGTATCCACCTTGCCCATTGAGCATTACAGCTTAGCTCTGCTGACACAGCTTGACAAAGGTATAAAGAAAATAAGAAAGGAAAGGAGAGACAGAAAATAGATATTACTCAAAATACAATGTAGCTTACAAAGGAGAAAATGATCTTAGATCTGATCTAGGGATCGTGACCACCAGCCAGCTCTTCAACTCTCAAATTCTTCTTCAGAGATGATGCTCTATTTTTCTCTTCTGTAGAATTCTCTTTGCAACTCTCTCTTCTTCTTCACTTTTCGCATTGGCTATTGTATCTTCTTTTCTCTGTTACCGTCTATCTTCTCTATCTGCTCTATCTCACGTTCTTCTGAGAGACCAGGCTTCTATTTAGCTTGGCAAAATTTGGGTGCGTGGGAAAAGTGTTCCCGCCTAAGGAAATCGAAAAGAAGAGCTCTACTGAAAGTCCACGTGTTAGGAGATAAAGGCGCGCTGTCCACGTGGCTAAATCTTCAGTCGAGATTCCTCTTGAGACTTGCCTTGGATTACATGCCCAATAATGAGCTTCCTGGGTTCACGTGCCCATCATTGGAATCTTGGATCACGAGCCTTAACTTCCACAAGCAAGAAATAAAGTTTGCCTTAATGCCAACTAGGCATTCGATCCTGGTTGCTTAAGCCTTTTCATACTCAAATCCTTATCATCAAAATAGATAGCATTATGTCAAACACTTTGTCAGCATTAATAAGCATCGACCTATGAGACAAAAAGTCACAACATAGAAGCACATAGCTTATGTATGAAACATATATGCTCAGACCTAGGTATGCAGCTATGACAATGTGCTCAGACCTTAATATGCTTAGACCAGAATGTGCATGGGCCTCTATACATGCGTAGACATGAGCTTCCAAATATGCACAGACACTAGTATGTTCACTAACACAATGTGCACAGACTATGCCTAGTATGCTTTGACCTGATGCCTTCATGTACAGTGGCTACAGAAACAATGCTTCGACTTTAGTTATGCATGACACAGTTGTGCATAGACCTTTAGAAAGCAAGACACAGAATGTGCTTCGACCTTAGAAGGCAAGATGCAAAGTGTGCATCAACCTTACATGCTATCGCTAACACATGTGTATCGACCTTACATGCTATATGCAAGTATGCACTGACCTTAAGTATGCAATGACTTGTATGTGCGTAGACCTAATGCATTGTCAAACACAATGTGCTCTGACCTTGTGTATGACTAAGGCAGATGTGCATCGACCTTAGTTAGGCTAAGGAAAGATGTGCATCGACCTTAGTAAGACTAAAGAAAGATGTGCATCGACCTTAGTAATACCGAGGCAAGATGTGCATTGACCTTAGTAAGACTAAAGAAAGATGTCCGTCGACCTTAGTAATACTGAGGCAAGATGTGCATCGACCCTAGTTAACTGAAGATCAAATGAGCCTCAACCTTAGATGAGTTACAGTAAGAGTGCACAGACCTACATATGCACTACAGTAAACATGCATTGACCTTTATATGCACTATAGAAAATATGTGTCGACCTTAATATATGCACTACACTAAACATGCGTCGACCTTTGTTTAACCATGTAGAAATATGCATCAACCTTTGACACTTCAGTCTAAAACCTGCATGGACTTGATGAGAAGACATAGTGAATGTGCATCGACCTTAGTGGTTTGCATCCTGAATCTGCATCGACCTTTGTTTTGACACTTAGATAAAAATCTGGCATGTTCAATACGAAGGTGTTTATGCATTTTAGTTTGAACATGATTCATAGCCTATCATTATCAAAACTAG
Source organism: Amorphophallus titanum (assembly GCA_024336825.1). Taxonomy (NCBI): domain Eukaryota; kingdom Viridiplantae; phylum Streptophyta; class Magnoliopsida; order Alismatales; family Araceae; genus Amorphophallus; species Amorphophallus titanum. Next base: position 108,057 of record JANBPO010006450.1, read on the forward strand.
GGTTCCAACATTATGCTGGCTAGCTGGGCTCTCTTCTGTCCCTTTCCCAGACGTCTCTGCATTGAGCATGAGCTCAACTAAATGGGCCAGGACTGCTCACTCCGGTTCGAGGAGATGCACGAGCTATTTGTCCCAATTATCTCACTTTTGTGTCCTAGTGTAAGATTAAAAAGGGTTTTTCATCAGTATTGTTTTCTATCTTCCTTTGATTGAGACCGCCAATTAATCACCGGGGAGGGGAACATTACACCTATTTAATTTTAGTCTGCTAGTCTCTATTTATCATGGGTTCCAGGGGGTCTATCAAACTACGATATGTTCTCCTGGAAGCCCCTCTGCACAAGGTGACACATAAACTGCCACTCAGCTAGCTACAAACTGCCCCTCTATGATTCCTGAGTCCCCGGATCATCATGAATCCTTAGTAGGCTAGCCCTTAGGATTCAATAAGTGTTGATTTCAGGTTCTGAGATAGTCTCATTGGGCTTCTCAGCTGTTTGTGGTTTGACACCGACTATTCCGTGTGTAAACCCCCTGCAAAATTGAGCATTCCCCTTGTCATGGGGAGATGCTGTCCAATTCTTGCCAGAGCATCAATGTCATTTAAAGTTTCTGATTGGTGTTAAATGCCCTTGTGCTTGGCCTAGAAGATCCTATTACTGAGCTGTGAGCAAATGACACATTCACCTGTGCTTGAGTATGAACCTCGCACAGTCAATGAAACAGGAGATTAAATAAAATAAGTGCTGAATAAACAAAAAGGGGGAAGGTCTTCATGTATCCTAACTCCGTTCATTATACAAACATTCCAAGGAACCCCTAAATCTACTCAGACACTCCCCCAAATACCCTCCAAGATGCAAGGGTGTGGAATTTCACCTGAGAAGCATTGAATTGATACCTTCCGAATTCTAGCAGAAGCCCAGTCAGTGAGGGGCATTATAGTTCAATTGGGCCACTACCGACTCCTTTGTTCCTCTCCTGTAGTTTGGTGGCGTCGCCACCGATTCACCTTTCATGTCGCCCAGCGAGTCGGTGGCCACGTCACCGAATCACCCCTCTCGCGTTAATCTCTCTGCCGAGTCGTCATATGAGGATGCCTTAAACCCTTTCAACCCCTCTCGTTACCCTCAATCTCTCCACCGAGTCGTCATATGAGGATGCCTTAACTCAAGATCAATTCTGACCCTTCAATCCATGGCTTTACTAACCCTTAAATAAATAATCAACAACTAAAATCTTACTAAATCATGAGTCTAATAAGCCCCCTCAATATATATATTGTGTTGTGGTGATGGCCGTGTAGATTATTACAATATGTCGGTTGCCCCAGCTTAAATCGGGTCAGCTCCTGACGTGTTTCGCTTCTGCTGAAGTCGAAGTGTTCGATTGGACCAATTTGGCTGAGAAGCTGTTCGAGCGAACTAGGCTCTTCCCATCTTGGTGAGCTTCTGTTGCTGAACTCGATGCTTCCCATGTTGTTTGATGGATCTCCTTGTGAGGTTGACCTTGGAATTACCGTTTCAGTATCGCCTTGTCCTGTGTCTACCCAAGTGTAGACAACTTAATTTGAGCCTGATCATCCCCTTGTTTTATGGTTATACGAGTTTTGACCTAATTTCGGTGTCGAGAGCTATTGCGCACCATGTTTTCATCGTGTCGTGTCCAACGGTCGATGTGATGTGAGGCTCATTGTCATCTACAAGACGTAAAGGTAAGCTGAGATTAGTGCTTTTCCTTAGGCTTTGTGTCGAAGCTGTTGCTCTCCTCCGTTGCACTTGGACCCTTTCTATTTGGTTGCTCGCTGGATCAGTGTTCGAGGCATGTTACATTGCGATTTTCGGTGATTGTGATGGTGCCTAGTGTGCGCTGAGATGCGAAGGCCAAGATTCTTTCAGATGTCTTTGTGCGTTGTAGAGTGCGCAGTGAAAGTGTGTGGGCTGATGTCCCACAGGCCGAAGATTTCTTTTCGTGTAATTCTATCTAGTCGAGAGGATTGTTCCTTCTCGATGTGACTCCATCTCGGTTGCATGTGCCTAGACGTTGTCGCGACCATACCGTTGTGGTCATTTCTCTAGTTTTAGTGTCGGCATTTGCGATTGTTGGGAAAATCGTCAGCTTCCCTGCTGATAAAGTACCCTCTACTCTACATTCATTCTCGTGGGTATTGTGCTCTTGAGGCATATTCGTAGTCCTTGAGATGCGTTCCCTGAGATTGTGGTGCCTCTTGTCGTTTTGCAATCGATTTCAATTGTTGTGGGTCTTTCCTTGGTGAACGGCCTGATGCATGACTCGTTCTTTATAGTCGTGTGTTCAGCTGCCACATACCTTGTTGTGACCCTGCTTGCAGTGTGTTCCGTGATTCTGGGTGCTGTACGGAGCTAGAATCCTGCAGGTGCTGTTGTCGTTAGTAGTTGTTTCCGTAAGTGCTACTTTCGGATGATTCTGCACTTATGTATTGGACCATTGTCATTGGCGTCCAATGACAATGCTGTAATGCTGTTGATTTTGTTGTCATTCTTCCTTGTAATTCCGAGAGGGGTGTTTTTGAGCGGGTTAGGGCAAAACCATGCTTTGGGGAGTGATCGCCCGATCTAGCGATTCACCGCATTTTTGGCCGATCCGAGGCCGTAGAATCATGCCTAGGGCTATTGGGGAGCTTTCCCCTTGATTTTCCCGTCTCCCGTGGAGGTATGGGGGCGTGGTCGACATTTTTGGGTTTAGTTCTCCATTTCGCCGTCGGGACGATATAGCGGTCGTTCCAGTAACCGTCATGAGCATAACGCGCCCAGGCAGGTGCGTTACGCTTCGCACGATTTGAGTCTGGTCTTCGTGGGCTTGACGGTCCCGCGACTGACCGCCATGTCAGGCATAACGCCTCAGTGCTGGTGCGTTATGATTTTCTGACTGTTGGTTTTTGACCGTTGGGGGCCTTGGTCACATAACGCGCCTAGGGAGGCCCGTTATGTAATATAGCGCCCCAGGGAAGGTGTGTTATGCTTAACGCCCTTGCCTTCCGCTTAACGCGCCAGATCTGATCCGTTAAGGCCCATAACGCCCCTTGAGGAGTGCGTTATGATTTGCTTTTCTCTGTGTCATAATGCACCATGTCTAGTCCGTTATGTACATAACGCCCCTGGAGGAGTGCGTTATGTTCGCTTTCGTGGCTTGGGGCTTAACGCACCATTGTTGGTCCGTTAAGCACTATAACGCCCCTGGGCAGGCGTGTTATAGTCTGGTTTCCGTGGGAGTGACGGACGATTAGGTTGGACCATCCATTCTCCCCCGCACGACCATGAGTTAGCCGTGCATCTGTGAGTGGCCAATGATGGGCCGTTCATCATCTGAGGCCTAGCCGGTAGGTTTTCGTGCCGATTCGAGTCCCGGGTGAGCGGACCTCGAATCACGTGCTGACCTGTGGTCTAACTGATGCTGGGCATCATGTGGGGACCAGGTGTGGGGCGTCGTGAGGGGTCCCGGGACTTGATGACTTTGGCTTGTGTCACCGTGAGTCAGTGTTGGTACGAGGGGCGGTCTCCCGTACTTCATCTGGTTCAGACGTTGTTTTCCGTTGACTGGAAAGTCTACCTCCCAGCGACCGTTTGAGTGTCAGGTTGGACTCCGGTCGACCCGGTTGTGGCCCAGTGGTCAACTTTTGGTCTCGTGAGTGTCCCGGACACCCGGGAGGTTCCGTGGCCATATTTTGAGGTGTCCGTGGATTCCGTGTTATCGTGGTTTGGACCTAGGGATTAGGCCAGATTGACGGCTCAGTGCTGTCCATAACGCACCATGTCTGGTCCGTTATGTACATAACGCCCCTGGAGGAGTGCGTTATGTTCGCTTTCGTGACTTGGGACTTAACGCACCTCTGTTGGTCCGTTAAGCACTATAACGCACCTGGGCAGGCGTGTTATAGTCTGGTTTCCATTGGGAGTGACGGGCGGCTAGGTTGGACCATCCATTCTCCCCCGCACGACTATGAGTTAGCTGTGCACCCGTAAGTGGCCAATGATGGACCGTTCATTATCTGAGGCCTAGCTGGTAGTTTCCCATGCCGATTCGAGTCCCAGGTGAGCAGACCTTGATCCACGTGCTGACCTGTGATCTGATTGATGCTGAGCATCATGTGGGGACCAGGTGTGGGGCGCCGTGAGGGGTCCTGGGAGGTGGCATCTTCAGCTTACGTCACTATGAGTCGGTGTTGTGCGAGGAGCGATCCTTGTACTCATTTACTTTCGGAGTCAGTTTTCGTGACTTGGGGGTCTGTACTACCGGTGATCGATCCACTAGTCGTAGCTTCCACAACACGCGTGTGTCGGCCCACTAGGAGCACTGGTGTGGCACACCCGAGAGACGGTGAGTAAACTGATTACCATAGGGCCCCCACGTATCGTCGAGTCTAGGCTGGTGGGGGAATTACCAGCTAGAGGATAGACCTAGGGCGTATGGTTTGAGTGTGCACACGAGGCTGAGGGCTCAGACCCGCACTGACAAGCACGACCTTAGCTAGTCCTTATTTGTGGTACTTTGGTTACTGTGCGTGTCTGAGTTTGGCGCCTGGGGTGTTGTAGCTAGACACTTGTGACACGGTGTAAGACGTCAGGGGACGGATCAGGTGGTTCTTCTAGTGGTAGGTGCTCTTGCCTGCCGGTAGGTGTGGACTTGAGTTTTGTCGGACCGAGGTTCAGTAGTATGGTACTGTTAGAATAGATGATTTTCTGTTTATTTATTCTAGCTTGTTGGTTCTACCATACTCCTGTTAGCTAGAGTATCTTTATTGCTTTGCAGGGTTGGTTTTACTACTGTAGCACCGAGTTTTCAGTGCGAGGTAGGGTTCGAGGGAGCCCTACTGAGCCTGTGAAATGAGACTCATCCCCTGCGTGTTTTCACCGTGTTTCAGGCGAGGTCGGCACTTCAGGTGGTGCGGCAGGTGCTCAGCGTGGTTCTAGTAGCCGAGGTTAGTGCCAGTTGCCAGAGCCGGGGTATGTCCCGTGTACTTGTACTTTTCCTTTGTACTTGTACTTTACCGGTACCAAAACCGGTACGTATCGGTTTCGGAACCGGCCGAAACCGGTACCGAAACCGATACTGCCATCCTTGGTGCCGGCCCTGACCGATACCAGCTCCGGTACCGGAACTGCATACCTTGGTTCCCACACCCTGTCACAAACGAAAGAAGCTATCCTCTTGAAGTTCCCGGTCTCCCCACTAAAAACTCCTTTAAAGTTGGCAAGCCAATGAACAGATGGCAGCGCCAGTTGCTAATTGTTGTGATGTAAGTGGTCCTTTGGTCAAACTCTTCCTAGGTGCTAATGTCATTCTTCAAATGAGTGATGCACTGACCATGCCCGACCAGCCTGGTTTATACAGATTAGGCCAAGTCAATGTGATAACCATGTTATATGACACTCAGAATTATTTTTGATGAGTTAACATTCTGTACAGATACTCGAATGGGGATACACATCAGTAGTATCATTGTGCCAATCCAACCAATAACTCGACACAAGCTACCTTAGCGTGGCCTACACATGTTGTGGAATGAGATAGAGACCTGTTTTGGTGCAAGGTTATGACCAATTTACTTAGGATTTTGTTCCAAATTCAACAGAATTTGCTGATGCAAACTGACATTCTAACTTAGAAACAACTCCACATTTGTTACTTCAGCAAGGTAATTGATGACGATGAAAGATGGCCGATCCAATCGGATTTGGGTCGAGCTGATCCCAACACCCCTGGTCCCGTGAGTAAAGTTAAAAAAGAAAGAGAGACGACGAAGAAGAAGAAAACGACTTACCTGCTGCGCCATCGTCGTCATAGTCGTCGCCGCCATTGCCACAGGCCACCAATGTCATCGCCAACTGCCATCGGTGCCGCCGCCTCCTCTTAATTCGTCCTGCATTCTAAGTCCATGCATTGTAAAGTCCATGCATGTACAGTGTCTCCACATAAGTTCATGCATGTATAAGGTCCATGCATATTTTGGTCTTAGACACTTTGTTGTCTGTGTTTCATCCAAAACCCCGTGCATGAACAGTCTTTGCAATATAAGTCCTTGCATGTTTCACGTTGAGTCCATGCATAAACTGTCATGCCTTCAGCTAGTCCGTGCACGCTTTCACGAAGTCCGTGGAAGCTAAACCCCATGCACGTTTGGGTTTTAACATGAAGTCCATGCACGCTTTCACATAGTCCGTGGAAGCCATACCCCGTGCATGTTTGGTTTTCAACATGAAGTCAGTGCACGCCTTCACACGGTCTGTGGAATAAAAATCGACGCTGCCCTCTCTCTCTCCCTATTCTCTCTCGATCTCTGTCTCTCATCCTCTCTCCCCCTCACTCGTTCTCTCTCTTCCTCTCCCTTTCTCTCTCGATTTCGGTCCATTCGGCCTCAGATCGTGGCGAGAGAGGTACAGTTGGAACAGGCTCGACGCGTAGATCGTGGTGGCGCCCTCCTTCCCTCGGTTAGTGGAGAGTGGAGACGAGGTGGGTCGAGTGGAGCCACGGCGTCCTCTCACTTGCATGCACCTCGAACGACGTTCCCGTCACGACCGAGGTAGGGGGATGGACTCCTCGCCTCGCTAGGAACACTTTGGCACCACATGCACAGGCATGCGTCGCCGTTTTCCTCAATTTTTATGTAAACCCCATGCTACCATAATTTTAGTCAAAATTGGTAAATTCATCTGCCTCACTATTATTTTTAAGTTTTAAAAGCATGTATAGCTGTAGAATGAATGGCATGCATGACAGGTAAGCTTTTCCGTGCGTTCCCCCGTCGAGCTTTTCCATGAGTTCCCCCGTCGATTTTGGTCGAACGGGAGGGGGTTCAGTTTTGAACTCCGCCATTTGCAACCCAGACGATGTAACACATCTACCTAGATGCGTTACAGCCTTGTAACGGACGGCCCTCGTCCATTACATACCCCCCCTCGATCAGTCGGTTGATCGTGGACTTAGTTAGGTGGTTGGTATAATGGTCCACCATAGGACCGTCATCTTTGGGTAACGCCCCACCTTGGGTGCGTTATATTCCCTGTAGAAAACTATGGATTTCTTGATGTTCGGGTGCCTTTAACAGCCCTTGCCCCATGCGTTATAGTGTTGTGGCGCACCTGTCGTGGTGCGTTATAGTTTGATGGAACCTGTGTGTTCCCTAAAGGTTCGGGTGCCTTTAATAGCCCCGTGGTGGTGCGTTATAGTGGTGTAGCGCACCTAACCCAGCCTGTCACGCTCTGTGACGCGGGGGTGCTGATGCATCACACTCCTGGGTAGTTCAAAAGATGCATGCTCATTTCCTAAAGCGTTCCTCATTGCGTATTCGCTATGTTTAAGATATTTTATAAATCAAAGGCATACTTTTAGATCCCAATGGAATTGCTTTCCCTTTCCTTGTGATGGAGCCACTAGTCGTAGCCCAGTGACCGAGTGTGTCATCCCACCTGGGGGAGGTGGAGGGGTGTTCCCGTGGAACGGTTTGTAAGCTAGTTACCGTGGGCCCCTGCGGTTACCGGCAAGCTATTTTCCAGACTTAGGCAGCTATTTCTCACTGCTATCCGGCATCTGTCAGCACTAGGCAACTAGTTGGTCACGAACCCGGTGTATATTATAGTTGGCCTGGCACTGACATCTTCTCATTTTTTCATGCTTGGTATGACTTGTCACCTCGCGCGTCCCGATGGGAGGGCCATCGAGGACAATGAAGTACTTCCCTTTAGTCTTTCTTTGAAGAACAAGGTTCAATTGGAGTCGGGCTCTCCTTCCTACCTATAAAAAGGTCTCGAAGGGCGTCTTTACTACTCAAATCTTCCCCTGCGACTTCTTCCCTCTCCTTTTCTACGGGGTGGCACGGAAGGCGACTCAGAGGATGAAGACGCAGGTGATTGTAGGGGTGTTCCCGCAACCTCGGCGTAGGAGAACAGTTAGCAATCGGTGGCCAGCATAGGAGAACTGTTAGCACGTGGCGATGTGCTTTCTCTCTACTTCTGGACCGTTGACACTACCTTAGGAGGGAGGTAGAAGCGAGGGGAGGCCGGACGGAAGGGTACATCAGGCGTCACTGTTGGGCCAAGAGGGGCAGCTCTTCAAGCTTCCTTCCTCTTCTGCCTCTTCCTGGTGGAGGCGTCTTCGCAGACGGGCAGTTAGGCATTCGTTCATGGAGTTACCGGATTCGTTGACTGATGACCTTATGGAGATGGTCCTTACGGAACGAAATGCTTTTGTCGAGGGATTCTTTTGCATAACGCGCTTCTGGCTGCTGTCGGCATAACTGCCTTTGGACTGGTTCGCTTTCCTACCTTTGTCTTCAATACTGCTTCTCTCGCCATCTTCTTGTTTCATCGTTATGACAACCTTTCGTGATTGTAGGTATGTGGTGAGGAGCCTCCCCGAGTTGAGGAGCATGCTCTCCTGCCCAAAGAGGGCGATGGATGGGGTAGCAGACCCTGCTATCCAGTCTGTAAACATGGCTGGCGCGTGACGAGGTGCTCCCCGCGGTCGGAGCATCTTCCTTTTGGTGGGACGGGACATCTGAAGGTGTGGGAGGAGTTTTTCCTTCTTCCACTTTGCGAGCATGGCTGTCTGGCTGGTTGGTGCGGCCTTTACGCCAGTTGGCTGGCTGGCCTTTACACCGAGCGGGTCTTGTTGCTCCAATGTGCCCCATCAAGCAAGGGAAGATGGTTTCGCTTCCTCAAAGGAGCGGGGGATGCTGAGTGTGGAGCTCGTTATAAGGGCTGCAATAGCAGCCATACGTATGTTGAATGAAAATGAATACCAGAGAAGGCTAGAAGAGCTTGCCGATCTAGAAGGCAAATGGCTCGAAGCCTACAAACACCTATAGATATATCAGGCACGCATGGCGCGAGCCTATGACAAGCTCGTCAGGCAACGAGCCTTCAAGCGAGGCGACCTCGTCATGATCAAGGAAAGGAAAGTCATAGCAGGCCGCCCCAGTGGCAAGCTCCGGCCGAATTGGTGGGGCCCGTACATCATTTGCGATGTCTATGAGGGTGGGGCCTACACGGTCATAGACCACAAGGGCCACAAACCCTTCCCGCCTCTCAATGACAAGTACATAAAACTGTATTACGCACCAGAACACGAGTTCGCGTGCCACACTGGATAGTGCACACACTCCCAGTCTCATCCCTCGGAACTGGTCTTCTCTCCAAGAAGAACGAACCAGACATTCTTTCCAGTCCTCCTCTCCAGTCAAGCCAGGGGGCCAGTCAGGCCCCTCTCAGAGTCGTCGTCAGACACCCTCAGAAGACAGCTTCCCGCTTTTATCCTCGCAGCGACATGAGCGGGGGCACCACTGCATCAACCACAGCTTAGCCGCTAGGTTCTCAGGTAAGTAAACAAAAAAAAAATAACAGTAAAAATAACAATAAAATTGGGGCTAAAAATAGAGGTGCCTCGCCGGACCCAGTCGTTCCCCTCCGTGAGGAGTCAACTGGGGGCAAAAAGGCCAACAACCTGGTTGAGGTGAAACCCGCAAGGGCGCCTCAGGTAAAATTGAGAAATCCCTCGACGTGAAAACCCACAAGGGCGCGTCGGAAAAAGCTAAAGGGGGTCGGCTTCGGGGAAAACCCGAAAGGGCGCTGGGGCCGATAACGAGAAAGCTTCTCTTCCCCACCAGTCAGGGTGGTTTTTACCTACTCTCTAGTAGGCTGCGGAATCTTCCCGCATCAATCGGTAGTCAACCCACGGTTCCAAGCCGGTGGCTCGACACCTCTCAGCCTTCCTCTGCATCGCTCGCTTCAGTCTCCTGTCGATACCAGCCGGCACGCGGCATGCCAGTCGCTATGCTAGCAGAAGCCAGTTCTAGCCAATCTCAAATCTCTGCCATCACATAATCCTGTACTCTACATCTGATCCAGTATTCCCTACCACACTTGGCCGTGACAACACATCCCTCGGCCTCACAGGTCCCAGAACTCGTAAAAACCTAAGGGTAAGGGTAAAACCATGCCTAATTACCTACACCCTCCAGTTTTCAGATGTGCCTTCTACAGACCTGGCATCGTTGGACTTGGGAACCTCAGGAGACAGCTCCGTTCCCATCAGGGTTTCAGATTTAAGGGTCGAAGTAGACCCAGCCAGGGGTTCTACATTTGTACCTGCTGCGGTGATGACCATTGAACCTGAGTCCGCAGTCCCCGCAATAGCATCTATGGAAACTGAACCTCTGTCTACTCAAGCCATGACCCCTGGGGCCTTATTATTGAAAGACGTAGCCGCCGCAGAAGAGGTGGCCGAGCAGGAGGCAGCCGTTGCAGCAATCGATTTACTACCTATAATCAGCCCCAAAGCAGCCTCCATGTTACAGACCCACGAAGAGACAGCTCCGGCGCTCACCAGCTCTCCTCCTATGAGTGTTCAGGTAGTAGCCCCTGAGGAGGTGGCGGTGGAAGAGCCCTCAGCTTCGCGAGAAGTTATAGAGAAAATTCAGTCAAACCTTCCTGCAGATCTCCCGTCTTCTTCCTCCCGACCGGACGTCGCACTGTGGGCAGACATTGACAATGAGGTGACCTTTGAAGTAGCCCCATCTGTTTCCCTCGGCTTTGCTTCCTCCGAGAGCTTCGTCTGGCAGAATCTGGACATGCTATGCCAGTTGGTTGAATCTCAGCCCAGACTAACTTATCCGCAATTGAAGGAGATAGCCAACCGTTTTACTACTGGTCTGTAGGCAATGGGCTGTCCCTTGGAAACATGGGCCCAGCGCGTCTTGTTGCTATTAAAATTTGTGCACTGTCAGGATTTCCTAGCGCATGTTTCAACTGACAGGCTGGTGGCTCTGAGGCTGCAGAAAGCAGAGTGCAAGTCCGAGCAGGGGAAGATAAGTTCTGTCCTTCAGGAGCGACAAGGCCAGCTGGAGGCTCTGACTGAGCGGGAGCAATTTATACACGACCGGATAGGCGTGCTTGAAGCGGAGTTGAATGACCTCCGAGCTGAGTTGCCACGGGTACGGACCGCCTGGCCACAATTTACCGAAGAGATAGCTCTGCTGGAGGGACAGGAGGCATCTCTTCAGGATGAATCCGTCCGGGTCTAGGAGGAGGAGGCTCATCTGCATGAACTAGGATCTGCTCCATATGTAGGCCTCTTGACTTCTGAAGACATATTTCGGCAACCGTAGACGCCATTTCCTTGAACATGCCTCCCTTGAGGGTCGTATTTGTATCTTGTTCCTTTCATAATGAAAGTGGTACTTTATTACAACCTCATGTGTATTTTTATTTTCATAAGGGGTCTCCGTGCGCTTCATTGAAGCGAGTGGATCCTCACCGGTTTGGTGAGGGGTGGACGTAGGGAGCCCGTCGTGGTCCCAAACCACCTAAAAAATCTGTCTCGCACTTGTGTAATTGTTGGTTGCATGATTCCTATTCTTGTTGTTAATCGTGTGTGATCGGGAAGCTTGAGAGAATCATTCTACACGTAGCTTACTCTTCGTTCTATCTTCTTTCGTGCTAGTAGTTAAATTTTAATCCACTGCATTCAAGTTTAAAGTTGCCATTGCATTTGGCGGGGACAATTCAACCCCCCTTCTTGTCCATACGTGCTCCTAGGGTCAACACGGTACATGGCGGAGGTGAAGGTCCGAAGACCCTACTCACGCATAGGGAGTGCTTCCAAATGGACGTAATCCACTCTTCCACAAATATCATTTGATATACCAAAAAATCTGTTGGGTCTTACAGTGTAGTGGCACGTATCTAGAGGGGGGTGAATAGATCCCTCTCTAAAAATTAGGTCCAATTAAACTAACTTGGAAGCTTCTCAATCAAGCCCCACCAAATGCATGCAAGCGATAGAATCACGCACGGAGAATTAGCACAATTAGTTAACCGTTTGCATAAACAAATCTAACATTGATAAACGACATGAATAGCAATCCATCCTGTGAATGATGGTAGAGGATAAGGAGCACACACACAACCAATCACACGTGCACAACGATTTTTTTAGATGGTTCGGGACCATGATGGGTACCCTATGTCCACCCCTCACCACCTCGGTGAGGCTTCACTAAACATGCTACACAAGGTAACACACAGGGACGAACCCCAATACACCAGACGCTACACGATGGCAGCAAACCACACACGAGGACGGAGCCTCAACGCGCTGCCACACAGCACACACACAAGGATGAGCCTCCACACGCTGCTTTCGCAACACACACACACTCTAACATGGGGAACTTTCCCCGACAATGAATCCACACTCAGAGACACCACTCCGAACACACACACAATGGTATTCAGTTTAAGGAATGAACACAGATATACAATGCAAGCACAATAGGCATCAAGTAAATAGATGATGACTACTAGTAGGGACAGAAAATGGTTCAGTAGACTCCTGGTCGGAGGATGATGGAGTTGGGTTCTTCAATGACTAGACTGCATTTTCCCTTTACTCATTCCATAGATGGAGCACTCAGCAGGTTCCTTGTGGTGACTTGAGAGGTGGACGGCCTGTTGCTCTTCCTAGCCGGGCTGGCCGGTGCCAATTTGGAGCACTAGGTCCCTCTCTCACACACCCACGGTGACCGCTCGGGAGTGGAGTACTCTGGGGTCGGGCACTCTCTCACTTGCTCAACGGAGTAACGTTGCGGATATTAAATGAACAAGAATAAGCTATGGAGAAAGGTTTAGAGTTCACCTAGTTGGTTTGAAGAAACCAACACCGCTCGAAGATGGGGGCGAGTGGGAAAGTATGATTCCCCGCACACTGCGTCGATGCCGCTTCCCTATAACAATACAAGCACTACTCCCCGCACAGGGGGGTTGGACTAAGGGATGGAAATTTACGGTTACAAAAAAATACTACCTCCACACAGGGAGGGGCGTTAAGCCGGCCAGGCGGGGTGGGGGAAGAGGACCGCAAGATTACCGACGTAGTCACTCGGTCGATTCTGCCAGCTTCAGGAACGGGCTGACCACCAGTCGCTGTAGACGGCTCCACGGTCTGTGGCAAACTCGGATGACACCGAAACTAGCGCCAATACGTCGCTAACTGGTTCAGGAAACCTCCAGAATTTTTGGGGAATGACCCGGAGAAGTCGCTGGTCGTGGCTGATTCTGTAGCAGGGCGGCTGTGGTCTGACAGGTTCTATCTTTAGAGCGTAGCAGCGGGAAGTTGGCACTGTCACGAATGCTCCCGGAGTCAGAATGGTGCGGGACCAAAGCCAACGCGTCCGTCTATGAGTCGCCTTCAATCTCCAACCAGGAAGGCCTCCAGGAGAGGTCAGAGCAGAGAGATAGGGGGTACACAGTAGCAGGGTATCAGGATTGGATTTCTATGGACTGACTTGCGCACCCCGACGAGAAAATTTGGAATGAGCAGTCCCGACATCCGAATGAAGATCCATTGACTGGGTTGGAAGGAGGACTGGCAGAAGAATGCCCCGGCTAAGCGGAACACCAGGGGGAGTCGGGATGTGGCCGTAGCAGCTTCTACACTGGTGCTCTGGTCTTCCCACGAATGCCTGATGCGCGCTCTGACGAGAATGGACCTTCAGGATAGCCCCGAGCTCGGATGAAGACGAAACCACCTCGCAGTCGAAGCTGACTTGAAGTTCTTTCCGTCGGTGTATGGTACGCCTCCAGTGAATGCTGGAGGACTTCGGGGCAGCCTCTGCAAAACGGGATTCTGTTGTAGCCTGTGATCTGGGTGTGCAAGAAGGTGCTAGGTGTAGTGGGGGGTGATGGGACTGTGAAGGGGTGTGGGCTAATGGCTCTCTCAAACTTTCACAAAACTCTCTCAAAGCTTTCTCTCTCAAATCTTCTTTCAGATCTGCTCTCTTTCTTGTTCTCGCTGGATCGTGCTGGCTCTTGCTCTCTCTACTTCAATTCTCAATATCACGATCAGTCTTCTCACGAAGGAGAATCTTCTTATTTATAGGCAGCAACGGAGAGGTAGGGCATGTGGTTACCATGATTCCCGCCCAAATGCCAGATCCAGATCTGGGGTTAGTGGCCACGTGGCAGCATCCCAGCTTGTCTACTTTCCACGTGTCACGATCTTGGCACCTCCTTCATTCTTGGATCACGTGCCATCCTTAGACTCCACGAAAAAGGCACATGTCAAGTATCAGTCATAAGGTCAACGTCAGACAGTTAGACAAGAAACAAAGAAATGTACGAAGTTGATCTATTGTCAGAATTGGAGTGCACAGACTCAACATGGTATTTGGACACAGATGCACTGATTCAGTGTTCGCACGTCGACATATGCACAGACTATGTAAATGCAGAGTACAAGCATTGCACAGACTCAACATGCCTTGAGCAATGATGCACAACTTATTATGCAGCGAGCCTAAGCTTGCAAAGACTTTAGACTCATGAAACTTTTATGCACCAAATCGCCTAAGAAGAAATGCATAGACTCTATGTACAAGGTGCAAAAGTTGCATCGACTCAAATGCATGCGACGATAGCTATTGCACTGACTCAACTAATGTGAGCAACAACTTGGTCATGTGCAGAAATGAGGCTTGCACTGACTTGGTGAATGCATGCACAGACTTTGCACAGACTTAGTCGCATGCTACAACTAAGATTGCACTGACTCAATCTAATGCACAGACTCTGCACAAACTTAGTCTTGTGCCACAACTAAGGTTGCACCGACTCAATGTAGACTTGACTAAGTATTGCACCAACTTTAATCTTACGCACAGACTAAGTGAACAGATGCAAACTATACTTATATGCAATTCTAACATAACCAATGCATCAAAATACATACACCGTCATGTCAAGGAAAGGTTGACGAAGTCAACTGTGCAGTCAACGAAGTCAAATAATAATGTTACCCATTTTTAAAATAGGAGTTTCAACATTCTCCCCCTTTTTGATGATGACAACACCAATGGAAGATGCAATGAGGATGATGTATTTTGGTGTGTCAAGAAGCTTGGTCAAATGACATGCATGCAGATGCAGACTCCATGAACAGACACTCTTCCTGACTGCATCCTATGTGCGGCCAAGTCCTGACCGCCCATCCCAGTTGACCCTTAGTCAACAGTTGAGTGTCGGTCGTGATGAGCAGTCTGGTCAAGACCGTTTTGACTAACAGTATAGTATGTCGGTTTGGGTTAGCGGTTCGGTCAAAATCGTCCTGACCAGGAGTCGGTGGGCTTGAGCGGCCAAGACTTGACCGCTCATCCCCTTGGGCGGTTCTGCCCTGACCGTCCATCCCCCTTAGGATTTTAGGCATCTGTCCACTGAGCCGCCCTCCCTGGACCGTTCATGCCCTTGGGCGGCCCTCTTGTGACCGCTCATCCCCTTGGTGTTTTTGGTTGGCCGTAATGGTTGTTTCGTGTCTGTCTGGCTTAGGTCCCTATTCTAGGGCGGTGTCTATCTGTCGGTAGTTCTCCTGATTGGTCAGTTTCAGGTTGACTGTGTGTAGTCTACTCCCCGACTGCCACGGTTTCCTAACGACTCGATCTAAGACTGCCAGCGTCACCTTCTATCATTCCGATTGTCCATTTATCTTGGCTTGTCCTTGTGGTCTGTCCATTTTCTCATGGATGTCTCCTGACATCCTATGAGGGCTAAGATTACGTCATAAGGCAGCCAGGAGTCTTCTTACTTGTGGTAGGGTTCTCTTCCCCACTGTCGAGTCATCATTGTTGGGTTCTGGTCAACCCGGAGTCACCCAGGGGATGACAAGTAACCTTGTGTGTCTCGACAGTTCTTTCCAGTTCGAGACATGGTTCTGGCTGTAGTGAGGTATCGCCTTGCCTCGTTCTGCATGTCTAGGTGTGCTGAGGGTCCTCGGTGTTCCCTCAGATCTCCGCGTGTCATTTTCTCCGGCATCGTCATTTTCCCTGGCTTAGGATTAGACCGATTGGCAGCTTGTCTCGCTGATTGTGACGATCTTGCCTCCGAGTCGTCTGACTCAAGGGTTGTTGCGTGAGTAGGTCTAGTTGCCTTGTCCTGAGTTTGTCGGCAGTGGCTCTGCTGCCATTGGTGCTTTGTAGTACAGGTGACAGTGCATGATTAGCTGGTCGGTACTTCAGCACTCGTGCTTTGGAGTCAGTGTTTCTGAGCCTTCACTAGTCGTAGCCTTACTTCACGTTGCGATGTGATGGCTCTTGTAGTGGGGCACCTTCCCGATACACGATTTATAAGCTAATTTTCGTGGGCTCCCTTGCTTTGCAGTAGCATCTGCTAGGGGAGAAAACTAGCTAGAGGCCTGGCTCAGGGCAATGAGCCAGTGTGTAGCCTACTGGTGGATCAGGGGGCAAGATTTGTGCCTGCTCGACGAGGACGTCGGAAAGTCATCGGGTTCTTTTCCTAGGGAAGGAGAGGGATCTACGATCATGCCAGGGCCGCCACCTTGGGTACCAGATCAAACGCTCTCCCCGGTTGGTGTTGGGCTCCTCCGATTCATCGTCAGAAAGAGAGAATGCTGCCATCATGTGGATCACATTGGTTGGGTGGTGAACCACACATGCTGCTTTGGCTGGTCTGGACCATATATGTAGTTGTGGAGGATCGACAAGACCGCTTTTCATTTGAATCAGGCCGTCTCGGATTAGCTTTTGTGACTGGGTCTTGAAGACATAGCAATCTTCAAGAGAATGACCTAGCATATGGTGGTATAGGCAGTAGTTGGGATCGTTAGTTTTCTGGGCTTCGTCCGGCTTGCGAACTTCAAGCAGTTTGATGATCCTCTGAGCCATGCAGAGGTCAAAGAGCATCTTCGTGTGTTCCTTCTTGAAGGAGAAGGGCATCTTCATACGCTCTGAGAAGGAGAGAGTAGCCGGCTTATCAGCTGGCCTTTTGTCGGAATCACTCATTCCGGCTCCCTTGCTGGCTTTAGTAGCAGGGGTGAATTCGATGATGTTCACCTCCTTACCGGGCTGGCATTCCTGCATCTACTTACCCTTTGCTGAAGTGTAGCTTGGGTTGTCGGCGAAGAGCATTTCTATCTCGATGACTGCCGAGTTGAGCTAGTAGAAACCCTTGATGTTGGTGCTGAGAAGGTTTTCACTGACCTCGGCCGCCAAGCCTTGATGACAGATAGTGATGGCATCCTCCTGGACTGGTGGGTTGATGCACCTCATACTAAGGTCTCGCCATTTCTTGATGAAGTCAAGGGCACTCCCGCCCTTCTTCTGTTGGAGGGAGGAAAGCTCAGCTAAGGAGACTTTTCGCTCAGCCGTTTGGAAACGACCGAGGAACTTCTTCTGGAGATCTGCCCAATCAATGATGGAATTGGGCTTGAGGCGGGAATACCACTGGAAGGCCGTTCCCGTGAGTGAGGTGGCGAAGTAGCGGAGGAGGTAAGACTCGTCCAACGTGGGATCGCCCATGGCCATAATGTAGTAGGCCAGATGCTCATGCGGAGAGCCCTATCCATCGAATTTTTATAGCTTCGGCGATTTGGCGTACTCCGGGGGAAGCTTCTTAAGCTGGTGATGTAGTGGATAGGGGACACTGTAGAGATCTACAGTCGCGATTGCATTGCAGCCCTTCCACCTTGCTTCCTTAGCCAACTCAAGGGTGCAGCTCTGGTAGCAGGTCACAGGCAGACAGTAAGGGCCCTGAAGATCACAGCTTATCTGGCACTTCCCCAATGCTTCTGGTGGCAAATCATATACCACTGGAAAGGTCATCTAGAGAGATTTCTAAGGGCGGTGGTTTCGTCTTCATCCGAGCTCAGAGCTGTCCGTGAGAGCGATTCTCCCTTGACTGCGCAAGAGCGCCCAGGAAGAGAACCTGAGCCCTAGCAAATCGTCCACCACGACCACTCTTTGGCAGATTTGGGCATGTAACTTGGCTGAGAGTAACTTCTACCAGTCCTCCATCATCCCCAAGAAGCGGAATGAGATTCAGACCCCGGCATCAGAAGTTGTGAATTTTCTCCCAAAGTTGCGCCAGGTTGGTTCCTCTGTTCCTGAACGGACCCACCTCCACCTTTCTAGCCAGTACGATTGTCCCTGACATCTTCTGAGGTTGCCGTTAGTCTCATATGAAAGAAGACTCATCCACGGTCATTTCGATACCAGCCCAGCCTCCATCCGAGTTCGGGACAGCCCGTGGCGTCTCTATCTTCTAGCAGCAACACTCTAGGAGTAGTTAGTACCAGTGCTGTCCAGCCCTGTTCCAAGACCTATACCAGCCAGCGACCATATCGAGGTTGTTCCAGAAAATTCAAGCATCTTCTTTGACCAGATAGGAGTGTTTTGGCTCTAGTCTCGGTCCATTTGGAGTTCGGGAGCGTCCGTGGCAGCGTATACTTCATTTGACTGTCCTGTGAATCCAGAACCTGACAGCACCGGCGAGGAGCCCGGCACCTTAAGTTTCTAGCTCCATCCCCTCCCCCGCTTGGCCAGATGAAGGCCCCTCCCTGCGTGGAGGTAGTATTTTGGTTGTAAACACTTAACACCCACCCCAAGATCCTCCCTTCTGCGTGAGACATAGTATTGTACCACATTAATTTCAGGTCAAGCGTCACCGCCGCGACGTGCGGGTGAGTACCCACGCCTCCCCGCGCGCCCACGTCTCCGAATGGGATCGATGTTTTCACACCGATCAGGTAAGCGCTTGTTACCCCTTGGCTGGTTATCATTTTACTGATCTCCTATTGTCTTGATTGCCCGTCGGACGGTGAGTTGAGAGCCCGAGCTTGCACACAACTTCTAGTGTGCCCACCGCGGCAAGCGAGAGAGTGCCACCCCAAACCCACGCCCCCGGCGTGCCGGATATGTTAAGTCCTTCCAAGTCCGTGCATAGTCCGTGCAATTGTTGCACGTCTCACCTTCCAAGTCCGTGCATAGTCTGTGCAAACGTTGCACGTCTTACTTTCCAAGTCCGTGCAATTGTTGCACGTCTCACCTTCTAAGTTCGTGCATAGTCCGTGTAAATGTTGCACATCTTATGTTAAGTCCGTGCATACATGTCCTAGGTCTGAACTTAAGTCCGTGCAGATTTAGCTTTGCAAAGTCTGTGCACGTTTATGTGAGTCCGTGCATGTCCGTGCACATTTTATTAAGTCCATGCAGGTTTAGCTTATGCAAAGTTCATGCACGTTTATGTGAGTCCGTGCATGTCCGTGCACATTTTATTAAGTCAGTGCAGGTTTAGCTTATGCAAAGTCTGTGCACGTTTATGTAAAGTCCGTGCATGTCCGTGCACATTTTATCAAGTCCATGCAGGTTTACTCTGTTCACACCAAGTCTGAGCACATCAAAGTCCGTGCACATGCTATCAAGTCTGTACAGGTTTACTTTGTTCACACCATGTCCGAGCACGTCAAAGTCCTTGCACCTTTTGTCAAGTCCGTGCATGTCCGTGCACTACTAAGTCCTTACATCTCTCAAGTCTGTGCACAATGTTCAGACTTTGCACTTTTTGTTCATACGGAGTCCGAGCATGTAGAGGTCCATGCATTTTTGTTCATACCGAGTCCGAGCATGTTAAAGCCCATGCTTGTTTCCTTTGGCATCACGGAAGTACGTGCACATTGTTTCAACAAAGTCTGAGCATGTTTGGCTTTGTCAAAAACTGAGTCCGAGCACATTGCAAGTCCTTGCATGTTTTTCTGCTCATAGCAATAACCAAGTCCGTGCATCTTCTGCCAAGTCTTAGTCCATTCATCTTTTCCTTTTGGACTGAACAAACACTATGTTTAATCTAAGTCCAATGCAAGTCCGTGCATATTTCTCTTATGCAAACTGTGTTTCCGTGCACTTTCTGGCTGATCCCTTATCAACACCGTGCACATCTGATATTTATTCTATAAGGTGTTTGACTAATGACTATTGTTCTCCTGGCAGAGATTCTTCCAAATGTCTAAGATCAAGTGATCATGAAGGAGGGCACATGATCCAAGGTAGTTCTTTGTTCGTAGATCCTATCACGTGGACTCCTATTTGAGCAGATTCTGACAAGTGGCAAGAGTCTCTTGAAGTTTCTAGGCGGGAGCATTCTCTCCACACTCCCAGGGTATTAGTCTAATTTCCTGAAATTGACTCGATGGGTATCATCTTTAAGTTTTGATGGCATGCATAGCTGTAGAATTATTGTGTGGGCTGGGCAGGTTTGTTTAAAATTTGTTTCCCATCGATCCCAGTCGACCAGGAGGGGTTTCCAATCTAGACAACCCGTTCCCGTCACTGTGGTAATGGCGCAGCCACCCCGTGACCGTTCTGTAGTGCACGGTCCACTCCCGATCGCTTAAAACCCTTGGAAGGTCCAACTTGGACCGTCCTAGACCCTGCATGGTACACTCTCTACTGGGTAGCCCCCTTGAATAGTAGGGCGGTGTGAACTAGCACTGCCGAGGCCTGTCCGTTCAATCCACTTGAACGGCCTATCGCCCGACCACCTAGGGGACCCTTCGTCCCTCTGAGCGGCTAGACCCTAACCACCGAACTCTTGAGCGGCTTGTTCCCAGCCGCATCGCCCTTAGGACCCTATGTGGTGTTGGTGGTTGAGCAGCTAATCCCAAGCCGTGCAGATCCTTGAGCGGCCCTTCCGTAGCCGCATAGGCCTTGCAGAACAGGTTTCAGTATGGCGTTGAGTGGCTAAGACCTAACCGCGTAGGTCCCTTGCGTGGTCAGCCGTCTGACCGCTCAGTCGTTGAGCGGCTGAGTTAAAACCGTGTAGTACCTGCAGAATCTAATGGTTGCATATTAATGTTATTATGCATTTAATTGCCGCATTATCGCCATGTTTAAGGTATTTTATAAAACTATGGCATATTTTACATCCCAATGGAATTGCTTTCTCTTTCCTTGTGATGGAACCACTAGTCGTAGCCCAGCGACCTCTAGAGTCGGCCCACTTGGGAGAGGTGGAGGGGTAGTCCTGTTGTACGATTTTTAAGATAGTTCCGTGGGCCCCGGCCCAACCGTAGCGTCCTACGGAGAGGAATACTAGCTATAGGCCTGGCTCTAGGCAGGAGTCGGTGTGTGCACACGTGGTCAGAGGCTTGGACTGACACTGACGAGTGTTACTCTGACTAGTACTTGGTTCTAGTACTATTACGCCTCCCGCTTGTCGTGTTCCGAGACTTGCGAGTTACTTGAGATGCAGTATAAGCCATCAGTGGACGCATCTGGTCTCTACTTTCTGGTGATCTCCTTCTCTCTCCTGTCACTTGGTTAACTGAGGTTTATTCTATTGGTAGATTTAACTCCTGTCGCTTATATTTAAATTAAATTGGCATATATTTAGCTGTTAGAAACTATTTCGGAGGGGGGAATCTCACGGCAGAGCTCCCTTCTTCTTCTTCTCTTCTTCTTCTTCTTCTCTTCCTCTTCTCTCTTTGTCTCTGTCTCTGCACGTGTCTCTCTCTGTGTCTTCTTCTGTCTCTTTGTTTACCGGTAGAGGAGGGGTTTTTATACTCCAACGGCAGCGGGCGTCGAGCGCAAGCGGTGGAGGCGGGAAGGAGGGTGCATTGATGAGGATTTGACTTCCCCTCATCCTCATTGATAGAGGAGTAGCCTGCGTGTCCTCCTCTCCGGGTGACACTTCAAACGGGCCACTACGCACCAAGAATCCATAGGGCATGGGCACAAGATCTCGTCTGCCGGGGCATGCTGCTGGAGGGCTGGAACAGCATGCCGCTGGAAGACACGGCTAGTGTGCCACTGGAAGGCCGCCAACGCGTGCCGCTGGAGGGCTTCACGAGGGTGTGCCGCTGAGGGCTCCCCTGGGGTGTGCCGGGGAAGACCCACCAGGGTGTGCCACTGAGGGCTTCACGGGGGTGTGCCGCTGAGGACACCCATGGGGTGTGCCGGGGAAGACCCGCCAAGGTGTGCCACCGGAGCGTGGGCTAGGTGTGCTGCTAAGCGATGGCCAGGGGTGTGCCACTGAGCGAAGGCCAGGCTGGGTGTGCCACTGAGCGAAGGCCAAGCTGGGTGTGCCGACGAAGGGGTGTGTCGGCCAGGCTGGCGGTGCGCCAATGAAAAGGCACCAAAGTGTGCTGTTGAGGGCTGATCGGGACGTCGTTGTGACGCGTTCAAGCCCATTATGAGCACAAGTTGTTGTTTATTTGATTTTCTTCTGGGCCCATAGATTGTGGGCTCCCTGGTAATTGATTTCTCTTCACTGCCGTGACTCCAGAGATGGCTTCACGGCAGTGTGTGTTTGTTCGGAGTGTCCGGATGGGACGTCTTCTCCGCAGTTTCTTCAGTTGAGGTTGCTGTTGATGTTAGACTGGTCGGGACATATGGATGTGCAATTTTACGCGTCCACAAATCCCCCCACCCTTAGGTAGCACAGACGAAGGATGAGTCGGGCGGTGCCCGTGGGTGCATCGATTAGTCGAGGTTGTACTAGAGGCCTACCATCCTAAGTAGACGATGATCTCAGCCGGTGCTTGTTGTTCGTACCTGCATGCACACTCAAGGACGCTCGCCGGCACATGAGAGCATGCGGACAGAATGCTCCCACATGTGTACACTGCTCATCATACATTTTTTTACACATTATACCACTCCTCACGCGGCGCGGCAGTCGGAGCTAATACTAAGCAAGCAGGGGGAGTGGCGAACGCACGTACCTAGCCGTCTGAAGGATCGGCTCCGGTCGGAGACGATGGCGAGCCGGGGAGCATGCGCACCCAGCAGACACGCTGCGTCGGGGAGGCTTGATGTTGTTCCTGCTATTACATGCACTACCCTCCATGCAGGGAGGGGGGTTCGCGGGGAGGGGAAACAATCGTTACATTCACTACCCTCGCGCAGGAGGGGGGGTCACGGGGAGGGGTATGCAACAGTTACCCGTTCGTCGAGCTTGGACGTCCACTCAAGACGTTGCCATCTCCTGGACGAAGACCGAAGGATGCTGACGGACGCCTGGCAGTCTGGTGTCGAGCTGACGGCACTGGGTGGGGGCGGCGGTCGCAGCAGCAGGCCGGCGCGGTTCTGCTCGGCTGGACTGGTCGGCGCAGAAGTGGTGCAACAGTCGGTATGGGCACTGCAGAACTCCAAACGCGGTGGGGCCAGGTCGGGAACGTTGCTGACTGGGAGGTCTACGAGCCCTCAGAAGGGGGCGACCGTCTGATCACCTCGTTGGGCGTGGTCTCAGGGAAAGTTGGCATCATATTTCTGGGTGAACAATAGGATAGGGCATCGAAGAATGTGGCACAACTCCCAGTGCTGATGTCAGAACGCAACGTAACCACTTGCGTTGGTTTCGTTTCATCGAGGGATGCAACTTCTATGAAGACAGCATGACCTGAAACTGACAGAAAGAAGGGGTGTCGGGGCCGACTTGACAGTAGCTCGTCCTAGGCGAACAGGGGTTCCGGGTCTGGCGCGCCTATGGGAGATTAGACGCCACGGACAGAGACGACGTCAAAATCAGGTGGGACCACTCTGGTGCATCGGCGCTTTGGAGAAGCAGAACTCTCATGAAGAGAGCTCCGGCTGGATCACGCAGGGGCGGGCTGTGGAGCTGCTACCAGATGGGGATCAGGTTCAGACCCGAGCTTGGTGCAGTTTCACGAGGGCGGGCGGTGCGTATGGTGCCGAGGTCGGATCGCCACGGGATCACTTATGGAACGAAGCTGACTCGACGATGTACGACTCCACAGAAGGAAGCTTCAGCTGGTTTGCACCGTGGATGCCAGGGTAGTCTCTGTAAACTCAACCTCTATTGTAGGCTGGTTGCAGGGGCAGCAGCGAGGTCTTCTCGATCCACGGGAGGGCGTAGCGAGGACGGGGCGACGCCGGGTTGATAAAAAATGTCATACTTCAAATAGTCACCGTTTTTCCGAAAAAAAGAAAAAAAAGAAAAAAAAATTTCATCATCATGTCTTGCATTCATTTCATGCATTGCATATCATATTTCTTTTGTCTAGTTGCCTATTTAACAAGACTTATCCCCTTGACCAAAAGTCAAGAGTTCATCGGTTGCAGGTAAGGGGTTAAGTCTAGAACAAATTTAACCTATTTTCTTATTTTTCTTGTGCGCAGTTACAGGTCGAGGATGAAGCTCAGAAATCATGATCATCACACAGCAAAGGTAGAACCATGATCCACAAAGTCGCAAGCCAAGTTCAAATTCTATCTCATATCAATCAACTCATTTGTTCTTAAACTCTAGACATCATGAAAAGGAAAAGGGGTACAATCACTCTGTCCTCCTCTGGGCATCTCCCCGAGGACATATCTCTCTCAATGCCCTAATATAAGCCTGGCGGGTCTCTGCCACCTCAGCCACCTCCGAGGGTAGAGTCCACACCCTGCTGATTCCCCACATGATCAGGGTGCTCCTGACTATCTACTCATCCTCCTCAGTATCGATCCTCATCGCCTGCAGCGCGGGAAGGTGGGATAGGGGTGGTAGGATCGTCCTGGGCATCCCAGTCTGCAAGTAGCACCGGTGCGGGCTGTACATCGCCAACACTGCATCGCTCACGAGTCGCAAGTCCAAGCCCCAACCTCTAGGCAGCCTGATGTTGGTGTCAAGAAGGAAGCTGGGACGCATCACGAACTACTCTAGGGGCAGTCTGCTAAGGTACTGACGCCATTCGTCCCTGGTCTTCATGTCAGACGTCCTGCACTCAACCTATGAGGGGAACCTGAAGGCGCCGCCTATGAAGAAAAGGGGATGGCTCCCATAGATCCTGCTAACTATGTCAGCATCCTCCCGAGGGGTGAACTTTATCCTAACTCCCATCCAACACTCCAGAAGAATCATGGAGCCAAACAATGGACCCCCTAAGGCTGCTGAGCTGAGGCCCTCATAAAGATAGGCCAGGACGGACTGGGAAATGGTAAGACCCTACCACAGGCTGCTAATGGTGGTGAGAAGGGGTAGATCTAGGGTATGGTCGGCTGAAGGGAACAAGATGGCACTGCACAAACAGATGGACGTAGCCTTGGCTATGGCCTCGTCCCACGCACACTTATTCCTACAGTGCTCTACCACCCACTGACTAAGGGGAAGGAGGTGGATGTGGCGTGGGCCTATGAAGGTGGTTTGGCCGGTACTCGATCTAAGAGAAAGACGGCCATGGGCTGCACGATAATGGGCCAAAGATCAATCAATATCCAAATAGGCCAAAGCCCATCATCAATTAATGGCCAAAGGTTCATGCACGGCGGACATGGGATCCCTCGCACACGTGACCAAAGCGGCGTCTCCACGAGCGGCGCCGACGTTGGCGAGTTCTCAACGGCGGGCTCCCTCTTCACGTGGCTTCTCATGTGGTCAAAGGCCATCCTTCATGCAGCCTCTTCACGCAAGCTTCAACGTGGCGAGCTCCCCATATGAGGCCGATCTTCAACGCAAGCCGCAAGCTTCACACAGCCCCTCCCTCTCCATTCACACGGCCAAGGCACGGGCGCGGAGGCGTCAAACCGGATGGCGACATCGACAGCAGGCCAAGGTGGCCATTTCTTCACGTGGAGGCTGGGTGCGGTCTTCATGCAAACAGGCCACAGGGTCCCCCTTGGCGTTCTCACGTGCCTTCTTCACGCCGAACAACCCAACCGCATGCATGCATGCATCTTCTTCAATGCAGGCGGGTTCGGCTGCGGGCCAATGCGGCAAGAGGAGAAAGAACAGGCTTCACACACGGTCAGCAAAGGCGGGAGGTCGGCAGGTGAATGACGGGCACACAGGCGCATGAAGCTTCGGCAGGATCAGCGGTCTTTCCCGTGGCCAGCTGGTAGGTGGCAGCATGCGAGTGGCTCATGCTATTCGGCGGGGAAGCTTCAACGCGATGGGTGGCCTTCTCTTCACGCAGGCGGAGGTCAGTAGAAGCGGTGGCTTCGGCAGGCAGCCGACGCAAGTGGCCAAGTGCGATGGCAGGCGCGGTGGACTTCTCACGCGCTGGCGGGCTTCAACAGTCTCAGCAGCGGAAGCTTCAGACGTGGCTTTGGCAGCTGCTGCAGGCGGTCAGCATTCTCACGCTGCAGTCTTCACACGCAGGTGGCCTTCACGAGGGCTTTGTCAGCAGCAGGCGCAGTAGGCGCCTTCACACGATCCACACAGAAGCCTTCAATGTATGCGGCAAGCTCCCATTCACACGAACGGCAGAGAGAGGAACAATGCTATTCTGGAGCCTACAAAAGGAGGCATGGGGAGTGGCTCTCTCTCCCTCTCTCTCACTCTCCTCATGTTACGTAGATAGCTCTCTCCCAATCTTACTTAGCATTCTTCCTCCTTTATTTCTGTTTCTTTGGTGTTAAGAATAGGCTTTTCTTTTCTATCTATTTCTTCCCCTGCAAAGAGAGCGTTAAGGAGGGGCATCTGTTGACACCCATTTTTTGCCAATAAGTTGAGTCATTTCTCTTACTTTTATTTATTGATGCCCCGAGTCATCCCTCGATTGTGGCTCATTTTTGAACGTGATTTTGGGCTTATTTTACGAGTATCTCCCTCCCTAGTCATGGTTTGATGGTGAAATTCAAGTTTAAGCATTTTTGCGTTTGGACGGCTCAATAAAGACCGCTTAATCAATAAGACGGTCTCATAAAAACCGCCCTGAAAAGTCCGTGTCAATACGAGGCTAGGCATAGCTCGTGTTGTTTCTGGGCAAAGGTCTCTGAACGGTCTACACTAGACCGCTTTATTAATAAAACGGCTTATCCATGACCGCGTGCCTTCTCGTGTCAACGCGAGGTTGCCCTCGTGTCGTTGCGACACGAGGGTCACTTTCACATCTTCTAAACGGTCTAAGTTCAACCGCTCAAATGCTCGTATCAACACGAGGTACCCCTCACGTCAACACGAGGTTCTCTTCGTGTCGTTCCGACACGAGGTACGTTTACAGATAATAGGACGGTTCTTATCCGGCCGTTTATAAGAATGGACGGTCGGACATAAACCGCCCAATAGTTCGTGTCAACACGAGGTCCTCTTCGTGTCGCTCCAACACGAGGTGCTCCTCGTGTCGTTGCAACACGAGGGTTGCTTTATCTTTTGAACGGTCTTTCATGAACCGCTCCACACAACTCGTGTCAACACGAGGTGCCGAGCAATCTCGTACCGTTCCTGCACGAAGTACGTAGACGGTCCTTCTGGGACCGTTCTTACAAAGTACACGGCCTCTTTGTGACCGTTCAATGCCCCAGGCTTTTGAAGAATATTATTTTCGGCATTTTTGAATTTCCACCGACAGGTTTTTAAGCGGTTCTTTGAAAACCATCCTATCATCCAGGTTTCCTCGCCTTGGAATCCGGGCAGTTGGATGGGATATTAAAAGATAATGCTGGATTTTCTAATTTCCACCGACTAATTGGGCGGTCCTCACTGAGCCGTTCAATAGTTGGGCGGTCTATCGGTCGACCGCCCTATAGCCCGATTCCAGATATTTTAACAGAATTTTCTCTCTCCGAGCTTATGGAATCCCTTAACTTCCTCCACTGATTTCTCCGTGGTTTCTCAGTCAAATGGGATGCCGTTTGAACTGGTGGATAGATAAGAGGATTATCTTTGTTTTTCGTGATAATATCTTCACCTGAAGTTTTCCCATCTTTGGGCGTATCGCCACCTTTCATAGGATGTGGGCCTTTGGTAATCCATGGGACACGGGAAGCTATGGGATGGCCATGCCGACACTTGGTGACAAGACACTAGACACGACCCTAGATATTCTACCAACCTAGACACAACCTAGACTTAAGACACTTTTTCCCCTTTTTATGTAATGACGACCCTAGACTCAACCTGGCTCTGATACCAATTTGATGCCGGACGGACACGCGACCTGGGACTCTAGTTCGCGATCGTCCCTAAGCGAGGGAAACGTGGGACCGTGCACGGTTAAGAAATCGGTAGTGAGTCTCGGGTATCGGCTTACCGCATGTACTCGGATTGAGTCACGGGATGGGTCACTCACTCTCGCCCTCTCGCGGCGGTGATAACAATATATCGGGCTAAGAATCCTAACACTCGCAGCGACATATACAAATAGATACGAGTAAAGCAAATACGAAAGAGAGAGGGAGCGGATTTACCTCCACGCGCTAGGTGTGGGGAAGACGATCCCGGCCAAGCCAGTAACTCCTGGTATAGTAAATATTTAAATTACAATAGTGAATTTTGATGCCCACTCCACGCAGGGAGGTAAAGGGCTACACAAGTGAGCCCGGGAGGACCGATCTTGGGTTGACGGGCAGCGTCTTGATGTAGCTTTGGCGGCATGCGTACTCATGACGTGGGGCCCACGTGTTGGTCGACAGGTCCGAGTGGGCCCAGAGTGGTACCGCTGTGATAGTGGCTCTTGGAGAGGTGCTCCCTAGGATGGTGGCATGTTGGTTCATCTTGTGGAAGGCGAGTCGGCTCCGGTCTCCACTTATTGGAGTTGCTGTCCACGGATCTGAGGCTCTATTTTTACAGCGCGCGACCTGGCGAGATCAGCTGATGCGATCACTCCTAACGTCGGATCGACACGAAAGAGGTACCATTGGAAAGTTGACTTGAAGTACTTCGATCTATGGTCAGAGAAAGAATTTTGACTATCCTAGATCTGGCCTTGGTCGAATTTATAATTTGCTGGCTGACAAACTCAGAAAACTCAGGACAGAAATAGATTTTTCTGAGAATTGGTGTTTACCGTGACTCAAACGTCAGATCTGGGTGTTGAGTTTGAAAGTTGTAGAGCTTGAGGTCAGAAAGATGGGGATATTTTTTATGAGACTTTTAATGGGGGTTTTGATTTTTTGGATATTTTATGGTGGACAGGGGTCAGATCTGGACTGCACAGGACCTATTCCTCTCCTGTTTCTTGGCGATGGCCATCTCCAGGGGAGTAGGAGGAGGAGGCACTGGGACTGGAGTTGACAGATCCCCGCGGGGATATCGTCGAGCCACTGGGTTTGCAGGACAAGGTCGACGACTCCTCATAGCCCGGATCTCAATCCAGGCACCTTCTGATTGTTGTAGTTGGAAGGTGGTGTTGATCACCTGCTCGATAACTTTGAGTGGTTGTTCCTGGTAAGCGGGGATGCTGGGGCCGGCGTCCGAAGACGCGGATGCGGCTTGTCGCCTTTGTCACGATTATTGAGAGAGTTTACAGGGGACCGGTTGACTCGTGCTGGCGTCCGAGGACATGTGCGTGGTTTGATGCCTTAGCCACAGTGGCGAGGAAGATTTCCCCTGTTGAACTATCATACTGGTATTGGTGTCTGAAGACATGTGCGCGGTTTGATGCCTTAACCGCGGTGGCTGGAATTTCTGCTGAGGGTCCTGAGGAGCATGTCCAACATCTTGGTTCATGGTCTGACCCCTGTGATCTGGCTGAGGGCAGGGTCGGGTGATGCCTGATGACATCTGGGGGCCTTGTTGCCCCTGGTGGCTATCTTGATCTCGCTCGTCGGAGGGCCTTTATGATGGCAGACCCGGCTTGCGAGCTGTGGGGAGGACCTAGTCCGGCGGAGCCAAGGTCTCGCTCAACTTTTGCTTCCCCATTCTGTCCTTGAGCATCAAAGACAAAGGTAGAGTAGGGGGAGGATGAGAGGGGCTCACAGAGTCCATCCGGGTCTCGCCTACCAGGACATCCTCTCGACTGAGAAGGACTCGAACGAGCCTTGCAGTGTCTTCCTTGGAGAAGGGTAGAGACTCTAGCTCTTGCCAGGGTCACCATTGTGCGGCCGGAGTGGCAAGGGCTGGTTGACCGGCCTGTGGTGCCGGAGCCTCGAGATAGGCCGGAGGAGTAGGAGGGTGGATGACGTTAGCCGAGAAAGTACTCGGTCCCGCCTCTCGGCTGGCATCTTGCTCCCTGCGTCTCCACAGTCGTTCGAGAGCCTCCTGATTATCGGTCCGAAACTTGACCCATTCCAGAGTATGCTGGTAAGGCAGCCCGTGCCCATTTTCCTGGGGAGGATCAGGCCGCTCTGGTGCATTTCTGGCAGTGCTCAGGGTTTCTTCGATCGCTCGCCGCAGCCGAACAAGTGCCATGGAATTCCCTTCGGCATCAATCTGCTCCCACCGGATCTGTTCTTGGATGAGGTACTCGTGCCAGCCTTATCCTCATCGAATGAAGACCTGTCACAGAACAGAAACATTAGTTCAATTAACAATATACTGAAAAGAAAAAGATGCACGGGGTATGCACGGAGTATGTTAAGTACTAGTAGACTGGCTTAGCTACAGTGTCTACACCGACTCCAACATGCAGTGAGCCAATATATGTACATGTTATGACATATGCTCCGACTAGCAATGTCAGTATAACAGTGTATGCTCAAACATACACTAACTTGGCACGATGTATATTTCAAAGAAACTTGCACAGATGCAGGTTTTGAGAAGCTATCAAAATATGCACAGACT
Source organism: Amorphophallus titanum (assembly GCA_024336825.1). Lineage (NCBI taxonomy): Eukaryota > Viridiplantae > Streptophyta > Magnoliopsida > Alismatales > Araceae > Amorphophallus > Amorphophallus titanum. The sequence goes on from JANBPO010006450.1 coordinate 138,320, forward strand.
TTAACACAAGTTCCACACATAAGAAAAAATGCACGGGGTTTGACATGCACGGACATTGTGAAGGAGTGCACGGGCTTCGTGCTAAAAATAGAACATGCACGGACGTGATGTTCTACTTGCAAGGAAGAGATGCACGGACTTTAACTCTTCTACTATGCTTGCAAAGATGAGATATGCACGGACTTAATAGATCATGCAACCCAACAGCAAATAGTCTAAGTCTAGAATGTGCACAGGGTTTGATGTGCACGGACATCATCACAAAGTGCACGGACTTGGGTTAGTCAAAAAGGTGCACGGACTTTAGTGTACACGGACATTGTACTGCTCAGTCTTTAGCTAGAAAGCCACGTGCACGGACTTTACAAAAACGTGCACAGACATAAGTGAATGTGAACGGACTTGGTTGATGAAGAAGTGCACGGGCTTCGTGAAGAAAAGTCAAAACGTGCACGGACTTAACAAGTGTAACGTGCACGGACCTGTTCAAGGCATCCATAGACTTGGAAGAGTGTGCACGGAGTTGAAGAGTAGGTCGTGCATCAAATGCACAGACCATGCACAGACTTGGACGTTGGTCGTGCATCAAATGCACAGAACATGCATAGACTTTAAACAAGCGAGATAGCGGACTGTGCACGTACTTTATGATGTGTAGCTCGGACTCTACGTGGCTAAGGCAGATGTGCTCTGACCTTGCTACAGGGTGTGCTCTGACTTGGATTGAGCCTAAGACTTTATATACACGGACTAGCTATAGTGTATGCACTGACTTGGATTGAGTCTCAGTCTGTGTATGCAAGGACTTGCTACAGGATGTGCTCTGACTATGCACGAACTTAGCCTAGATGGCGTGCAACATGCTCGGACTTACATCGAGTATATGCACTGACTCTAAGTGTATGCTAAGACATGCACGGACTAGTCGTGGTCGTGATGGTAGTGGTAGTATTTCTTCTTGTTCCTCGCGCTCGGGTCTGACTTCATCCGGGGAGGCCATTTAAGGAATGGTTCCTCACGGATTTCTATCAGGATCTAATCAGGAGGAGCTATCAGAGGCGTGTAGTGGCGGTAAGCGCCTCTTCCCTTTCAGGGTGGTCGCGGTGGTCCCCATCACGCCGCTCGCGCTTGCTCCGACCCTCTCAGGGAGGATCTGTAGATCTTTTATGGTCTGACCTTTCGGTCCCAGCTGTGCGACCTAGGGCCGCTGTGTTCTCCTCGTAGCGGGTGTGCTTCTGTGCCAGGGTGAGGAGATCGGGAAGGGTCGCCGGGGCCTCGACCCCAAGGGCGTGCCAGAGGATGTGGTCGCGCATCCCTTGGGTGAGGGGTGTGGTGGCGATGCTGATGTCGAGGTGTGGGATCCGCAGCACCTCCGCGTGGAAGCGGGAGATGAAGTCCCACAACGTTTCTTCTTTTGCCCTGCTTAAGGGCGAGCAGGGTGATCGCCGACTTGGCTACCTTTCGGCAGCCGACAAAGTTCTCCTTAAATAGCTTCTTGAGCTGTTGAAAGGAGGAGATGGTCCTGGTTGGCAGGGACTCAAACCATGCCCGGGCATTCTCTCGAAGGGTCGTGACGAACGCCAGGCACTTCACCGTATCCGAGGCCCGGTGGAACACCAGGTGGGACTCGAAGCTGTGCATATGATCGGCCGGGTCAGTGGTACCGTCATAGGAGGTGAACGACGGTAGCTGAAGCTTGAGCGGAATGGGGACTTCCATTATTTCCCTAGAAAAGGGAGCATGGGAGTCCTGATCGTCGCCGATTAGGCCGCGGTTCTTCACGGCTAGGAGGACGTCATCCAAGTAGCAGACTTTGTCTTCTATCTCCTCAAAACGCTGGAGTCGGTGATCCATCTCTGGGTTGGAGTGGAGCGGGCTACGTACCCTCGGTGCAGGCACGCTGCGGGATCACCGGGTCCTTGTGGCCGAGGAGCGGGAGGCATCCCGCCCCTGGTAGAGGTTCTCCCCAGCTTGGCCTCTCTCGTCCTCCCGTTGTCCGGGCGGGACGTAGTGGAGATTAGCCCGTTGCTCCTTGAGCTCTTGGCAGAGTTCTGTCAAGGCCTAGAGTTATAGTCACAGCTCGTCGATATCGCCCGGGGTGACCTCCTGCCGGGGGTGAGCGGAGGAGGCCTCCTGAGACTCCCGGCGGGAGTTGGGCCCCTGATGGGACCCAGGCTCCGGTCGGAGACGATGGCGAGCCGGGGAGCGTGCGCACCCGGCGGACACGCTGCGTCGGGGAGGCTTGATGTCATTCCTGCTATTACATGCACTACGCTCCACGCAGGGAGGGGGGTTCGCGGGGAGGGCAAGCAATCGTTACATTCACTACCCTCGCGTAGGAGGGGGGATCGTGGGGAGGGGTAATCAACAGTTGCCCATATGTCGGGCTTGGGCATCCACTCAAGACGCTGCCGACTCCTGGACAAAGACCGAAGGATGCTGACGGACGCCTGGCAGTCTGGTGTTGAGCTGACGGCGCTGGGTGGGGGTGGCGGTCGCAGCAGCAGGCCGGTGTAGTTCTGCTCGGCTGGACTGGTCAGCGCAGAAGTGGTGCAACAGCCGGTACAGACGCTGCAGAACTCCAAACGCGGCGGGGCTAGGTCAAGGACGTTGCTGACTGGGAGGTCTACGAGCCCTCAGAAGGGGGCGGCTGTCTGATCACGTCGCTGGGCGTGGTTGCAGGGACAGCCGACGTCGGATTTTTGGGTTAACAACAGGACAGGGCATCGAAGAATGGGGCAGAAATCCCAGTGACGACTTTGGAACGTGACGAAACCACTTGCGTTGGTTCCATTTTGTCGAGGGCTGCAACTTTGGTGAAGATAGTATGACCTGAAACTGACAGGAAGAAGGGGTGTCGGGGCTGACTTGACAGCAGCTCGTCCTGGGCGAATAGGGGCTCTGGGTCTGGCGCGCCTGTGGGAGATTGGATGCCACAGACAGAGACGATGTCAAAAGCAGGTGGGACCACCTCTGGTGCGTCGGCACTTTGGAGAAGCAGAACGCTCATGAAGAGAGCTCTGGCTGAATCATGCAGGGGCGGGCTGTGGAGCTGCTACCAGATGGGGCTCAGGTTCAGACCTGAGCTTGGCGCAGTTTCACGAGAGAGGGCGGTGTGAACGGTGCCGAGGTCGGATCGCTGCGGGATCACTTCTGAGACGAATCTGACTCGGCGACGTACAACTACACAGAAGAGAACTTCAGCTGGTTCACAACGTGGATGCCGCGGTAGTCCCTGCAAGCTCAACCTCTACTGCAGGCAGGTTGCAGTGGACATCAGCGTGGTCTCCTCGATCCACGAGAGGGCGAAGCGATGTCGTGGGGGCTCCGGGATGCCATGGAAGCATGTAGCAGGGGAGGGCGGACCCTGGTTGCTGAGGGAGAGGGGGCTGGGGCGTGGGATGAAGGTGCCTAGGGTTGGGGGCACCGTTGTGGCTGAGCTATTGAGTGATCGGTTGTCGGGGGTCCCGATGTGACTGGAGTGGCTAGCAGTGGGGTGTCGGGGGCACCGTTGTGAATGAGTTGTTGAGCGATCGGGTGTCGGGGGCCCCGATGTGACTGGAGTGGCTAGCAGTCGGGTATTGGGGGCACCGTTGTGACTGAAGTGGCTGGCAGTCGGGTGCCGGGGGCACCGTTGTGACTGAAGGCTGGCAGTGGGGTGTCGGGGGCACCGTTGTGACTGAAGTGGTTGGCAGGCGAGTGCCCGGGGCACCGTTGTGACTAAAGGCTGGCAGTCGGGTGCCGGGGACACCGTTGTGACTGAAGTGACTGGCAGTCGGGTGCCGGGGGCACCGTTGTGACTGAAGTGGCTGGCAGTCGGGTGCCGCGGGCCCCGACGTGACCGGAGTGGCTGGTAGTCGGGTGCCGGGGGCACAACTGTGACTGTTGTTGATGGGCACCGCGAGACCTTGAGGGTCGTGCTCGAAGCTTCTTGATAGAGGCGGGGGCCTGACGCTTCACCTTGCGTCAGGACTTGTGAAGTATGCCCAGTGTCTGGGTAACAGCACTGAGGGCACGCTTATGGATGTGACACCAAAGTGGCACACGATCGTCGAGGTGGGGAACCAGGCTGGGCTCCTCGATTGAGCCATGTCTGATGGTGCACGACCATCGGGACCGAGATTGGGTAGGGTGCTCTCATCAAGCAATGGCCGCGTCGTGCACGAATGTCGAGGTAGGGATCAGGTAGGGCGTCTTAATCGAGCAGTGTTTGAGGGCCGTGCACCATTGTCGAGGCAGGGACTGGACAGGGTGCCTCCATGAAGCAATATCAGAGGTCATGCGCGAATGTCGAGGCAGGGCCGAGCAGGGTGTTCCCGTCGAGCAACGTCTGGGGGCGCATAATTATTAAGACAAGGCTCAGGCAGAGTGCTTTCACCAAACGGCATCAGGGTCGTGCATGAATATCGAGATGAGACCTAGGCAGAGTACTTTTACCAAGTAAGATCTGGGATCGCGCATGATTATCGAGACGACATACATTCATCAAAATAAGGGGCCGCCTTTTAGGAGGTCGGTGTTTAGGCTAGATGCCATATGAGGGATGACCATGCGGCATGCCCTCGGCGTAAGCCTACCAAACACACATAAATCTCATTGGTGTTTGGGCTAGACGCCGTAGGAGGGATGATCATGCGACATGCCCTCGACGTAAGCCTAGCAAACACTAAGGTCGCTGGGCTACGACTAGTGCCTCCATCACAAGGAAAGAGAAAGCCATTCTATCGGGGACTAAAATAATGTCATAGTTTTATAAAATAGCTTAAACATAGCGAATATGCACTATTGAATGCATTGGAAACTAAACATGCTCTATTGGAATGCCAGAAAGCATAACGGACCAACATAGGGTCATTACCACGCATAACAGATCAGGGAAGGGGCGTCACACATTACATAATGCGTCCCCCTACGTCCGATATATTCACCCGAACGCTCAGGTGAACACAAGGCACAGGTATGCAGATCATAACGCACTTGCGATAGCACGTTATGTACAATATAACGCATCTGCCCCAGTGCGTTATACCCTAATGCATGAGGCCGTGTAATCGGGAATGCAGAGCATAACGCGCCAGGCATGGGGCATTATGCTGAGTATGACGCGCCTCTCATGGCCGTTATACTCGCATGAGCTGAAGCTAGAAACCCAAGGAGCATAACGCATGGGACTCATGCGTTATGAGACTTATAACGCATGGGTCTGGGTCCGTTAAAGTCTCCTGAACACTAGGAATCTACAGGAAACCATGGTTCAATGCATGACATAACGCACCGGGTGAGGGGTGTTATATCAGCATAACGTGTCTACCCTACACCGCCGTGCTAACCGTCTTACTAGTCAATGGTCAACGGTCAAACCAATCGGTCAAAGGGGATATAGCAGTCTACCAGGGGTCCGTTAAAGTCACCCGAACTTGAAAAATCCACAGAAAACCCCTAACCATAATGGTCAGGGATAGATGCGCTATACTAACCACATATCTAAGCCATGCAGGAGCATAACGGACCTGGGGTGGTCTGCTATGAGGGCATAACGCGCCTGGTGAGGTGTGTTATAGTCATGACGGTCACTAGGGTGACCGCCATGTGGTCTGGGCGACGAGCGAGTTCAGTTTGCGACTGAGCCGCTCCCCGGTCGATAGAAATCGATGGGTTCGAATACAAAAACCTAAAAAAATATAAATCATGCTATGCCATGCATCCATACAAGCCCACAGAAGCTAGAAATGTTATAAACATGCCCATAAATAATTAATAAGAAATTAAAATACTACCCTAAAGCTTGTTTGATTAGACGGAGCTGGGAAGGATCCAACCGGGCCATCATATGTAGAATCTGGTCGGCCGAGTTGGAGGGATCAGGAAGAGAAGATTGAGCTCCGTCAACTGAGGCAGTCGGCAGAGGAGGAAAATTTTCCTTAAAGTTTGTAATCACCCAATTCACCCCCCTCTTGGGTGTCATTGATCGCGGGACTTCAACCCAAGGGTTTCCTAGAAGCGAGCACTGCTCCCTTCGAAAATCAGAAGGAGACCTAGAGGTCCCGTAGAGACAGACACTCACAAACAACGGCTGCAACTTGACCAGCCCAAAGGAAGACACAAGCACTGCAAGGGCATGTATACAGAAAAGTAACCAAAAGCACATCATGTGAGCGTCTCTTGTTAATGAGGAACACATTCAAACAAGTCCATGCTAAAGGGATTTTATTCTTTAGTCAAGATACAAAGAATACAAGAAGTTTTACTCTTTAGTCAAGATACGAAACCACCAAAGCCAGAACTACTCTCGCAAAGCCGTCTTACAAACACGCAAGAGAGCAAGGTAACGGAAACACGATCCCATCCCCAGCTTCTCATGGCGGTAACAGACGACCTTTCCTTGGCCTACTTGTTCTGAGGAAGTGGCCTAACAGAGGAAGCCATCTATGCCCGAGAAGAGGGACGAGCTCCACACCTAGCATCCCTTTTGATCCAGGGAAGCAGACCAACTAGGGATACCGGCGGCAGAGAGACCTACACCAAGAATGAAGACCGGTTGACCCATCCTCCCCTGGCTGACGGGGGACACTGGAGCAACAAGGCCCACCCATTACAAAAGTCGACTCAGCGCACTGGCCATGCCTGCAAACTGGAAAGCAAAGTCGATCGCCTTGCCTACCGACACCTTCAGGCAGAGGAGCATGCCCCTTAGCTCAGGGAAATATCTCATCACGCACCTGCGAGTGTAAAGGAAAGTGGTCACGGCCATGCAACAAGAAGGCGGCAAGAGGGACAATACTAAGAAGCAGAGAGGATGAGTATAAAGGCGTTCACCATCCCCTTGATGATGAAACCTGTCCAGCTTAAGGAGCAAGACTCCCCTGCCAGTATACAAGCGATTGACCTTCTCCAAGGCCTCTCGCCAGCCATTCAAGTACCCATTCCGGTATTCCTCAAAAATGGGACCATTCACTCCCGATTCCAGTCACGATCGCCAAGGAGTCGTTGGAGGTTCCCTGCAGAGGATTAGGGGTCGACGAGGGATCTAAGAGGCATCATCGTCTGACAAAGTACCAGACTCCCCTGAAGACATCCCGTAGAAGGACGCCCTCCTCAACACTCACCGTTCCAGAGATGGTCATGAGCTCATCCCAAAAGCCACTATTTATAAGGAGCTGTCTCCCACTCACAGACAGACACCACAGAGAGAGGGAGAGGGGGGGAGATGGAGGAAAGGAGGAGATGGGAAGACCTCCCCTTGGACTGCCTGGTGAATGTTTTCCAGAGGCTGGGTCTTGAGGACAAGACGGAGGGCGTGCCTTTGGTGTGCAGGTCGTGGCACGAAGCCTCCCTGAACCGCCTCTGCTGGCAATCTGTGAGCCTCGCGCTCCTGGACTCCCAGTTCCTCAGGAGGAGGAACCACATCCCCGGCAAGAGCTCCTACATGGGCCTCCTCAGGTTCCTGGTAGATCGCAACCATGGGTCTGCTGTCAAGATCATCTTCCCGGACTATACCATCCGGCTGGAGGAGGTAGCCTACTTCACAGAAAGGTATCATCGGCATCATTCTATATTAATATGTTCTGATCACCAAAGCCATTCAGTGTCGCATGCGACATTCATGAACCACTTTCACGTTGATATCAATTCTACGTCTGCCTACGCGCTGACTCAAAGTTTGAGTTCGCGTTCGATACGGTAGCACAGTGTCAAAATTAATTTACTTCCTGGGTTCCTCCTGTCTAATCTTTGATTGCCGTACGAATTCACCCAAATTAATGTGGAATGGATCTCGGTCCCTTTGTAAAGTTAACCTGCATATCGTTCGTGTCACCCAGGTGCCCGATGCTGGAATGCCTGGCCTTGCCTCGGATCGACGACAGGGACGAGGATCGTCTGCCCCAGCTGGTGCCGGGCCTGAGGAACCTCCGCCGGCTGTACATGAGGTACAAGCCCTCTTCTTTCGGGCCTTTCGTCGAGCAGGTGAGGCGCCATTGCGAGAACCTGGTCGGGTTCCAGGTGTGCGGCATACTGGAAGAGCAGGACATGGCCACCATCGCCGCGCTGCTCCCGGGGCTCAGGTACCTGTGCGTGAGCGGATCGGTGGTGAGCAGGGCCAGCCTGCGGCTGGTGCTGACGGGCTGCGCGCAGCTGGAGGAGCTGTACGCGGAGGAGTGCAGGGGTTTCTACGTGGACGCGGAGATGGCGGGGCAAGCCTCTCACCTGAAAGCTTTCGAGTTCCACGGCTCGCGGCCCTGCGAGGACGACTACTTTAGCGACGACTCGCTCGAGAGCGACGAGATCTGGGAGAGGATATTCGGGAGGCGTGTCTGGTGTGGCGGCGGCGACGACGAAGTTCTCATCCGCGTGTTCGACCTGGACTGAGGAAGCGAGGAGTGACGAGGAAAATGCTTTTCTTTTTGCGTCCTCTTGGATGTGTCTCAGCCTGTCCCTGCTCGTGTATGGATTGGTATGGGTTCGGATGGCTTTTGGCAACCAGTTGTTTGCCCTCACTTGCCTATGTTTTGCTCCTCCTGTTCTCGTCTGGGCCACTCCTCCAGCAATTGCAAAAAGTGTGCACTGGGTTCTCATGCGCGTGATGCCCTCGGCGGTGCACCTCCAGCCTCGGGTGGCAGTGCTCCTCCACGCACGGTGGCTCAGGTGTGGAGGGCCATTTCCAGGCCTGTTTGTTTCCCTGTGGACGAGGGCGTTCACGCTGGCCCTTCGGTGTCTTCCCAACCGGTGCCTTCTTTGATCACTCTTGTTAATGATGTGATTATTGCACCTGCACCTGCAACGGAGGCGTCTCATGAGGGCGCTCTTGTTGCTATTGGTGGAGCCCTCCACCCTCAGGGTGCTGCTGGTGTGGACCATGTCGATGAGGCTCCTCCCTGTGGAGAATTTGCCGTTGCAGACCCCCCCATTCAAGGATCATCTGTTCAACCGGTGTCTCCTTTGAATGCTCTTGTTAATGATGTCATTATATCTCCTTCGGTTGCAGTTTCTGGTGGGCATTCGGGCTCCCTAGGTGATCATGTTAATGTGGCTCCTAAGCCTCCTTTGATTGCTGCTGTTATTGATGGGGCCGTTCATCCTGCTTCTCACTCTCCTAGTGTTACCGTTGCTGTGGGTCCTGCCATTCATGGCAATCTGCATGTGGCTAACCTACCTGCTGATGGTGGAGCCCCCCTTGATCATGCAGCTGGTGGCCCTCTCGCGCCTCCTTCTGATGCCATACTTGCAGGCATCTCTTTGGCTACTGGCTCTCATGAAGGCGTCGATGCCCTTGCTGCTTGTGTTGGCTTGTCTTCTTCCAAGAAGGTGTTTCCTGGGCTTAGTGCTGTCGTTGTTCCTTGGCTACCTGCCAAGGACTCTGCTACTCTTCCTCCCTCAGTGGCCCTTGGTGCTCCAGCTATTGTACCTTATGCTCATTCTCCTCCAACTGGTGTTGAGGCTGGGCCCCTGAATGGAGTACCGCTGTCTGCTTCGTGTGCTGCCCCTGCTGTGGTCTCCCCTTCCAGCTCCCCTACTGATGGCTCTCCTTTGGAAGTCGGGTCCCAACCATCGTTATCGCCTGCTACCCCGGGTGCTACTCGTCTTTCCTTTGCTCAGGCTCTTCGGTGTTTCGTTCGGCAGCATGCTGATGTTGCCCCTCCCCAACAGGCTCACCCAGACAGGCATCTACTGCCTATGCAAAATGGACTGCTGGGATGGGGCCGAAAGAAAGTTCCTTAGCAAGCAAAAGGAGGGTGTGCTTGACATCGAGCCGGCTCATCTACTTCGGCTAAAATCCAACAAGCAGCAAGAGGTGACAGCCTATCTATCCGCTCGCAAAGAAGTCTAGGTGACCAAGCCACATCCCAAGATCGAGCTCTCGCCGGCCGTCGAGGATGAATTCAAATAGTCCCTCTGTGGCTTATGTCGTTTCGGGTCAGATCGTCTGGATCTGATCAACTATCCATTCCCGGTGGAAGAGGGACTCCTGCTCGATGCTGGCATCCGAGGCAGACCCCGCATGCCCCCATCAGACATTCTTAACAAGGGAGGACCGAAAGCCCGAGCATTATAAAGTACCACATGGCTATACATTCTCCTTCGGGTGCACGGGCTAACAGTTGAGGGTTCGGCGGTCGCCATTTTGGACAAGAACCTCAATGTGTCTTTTCACTATGTTGATGGGTGGGGCATGGATCACCTGAGCCTCTATTCCCATCTCGCCTTCCGATGACACTCAGACCTGGCTGACCTTGTAGACCACTATGCTAAGGTTGGAGATGTGTGTTGGCTGGTTCGAGAGGTGGCTCGTCGGGATAAGGAGCCTTCATTGACGTATTGGCCACTGTCCTTTCTGTATTTCGGTCTGCCTAGTATGAGGCCCCGTTCATTCATTTTTATTCCATTTTTTTGCATGCTCACAATTCTCAAGGTGTCAATTTCTTCATGCAGAGCATCCTCTCGGTGAGAAGATAGGTCGCTACCGGCAACTCCTCCGACAGGCACATAAGCCTCCTCAGTTCGAGGCACCTGAGTCGGCCCCCACGACTACCCCACTGCCACGGGCGGGGAAATGTGCACGGACCAAATCGCCAATGAAGAAGGCATTGGCTACCACGAAGGCGGCTGAGAAACAGAGGACAGAGTGGAAACGAGCGAAGGTCGTGTCCCCCATCGCCGCCCCCTTGGTCCTGGAGATCCCATCTTTCAAGCAATTTGCTGCCTTCCAGACAGATCTGATTCCATCTACGGGTGAGCACCCTTTACCTTTGAGGGTCCTCAAAAATCGGTTGCATATTCGGAGAGCAACATCATAATATGTATGTCCCCCCTTCTTGCATTTCAGTAGGTGTAGAGGGATCTGCCCCCACTGTTACCCCCGACGTAAGCACAGCAGCAGTTTCCAAGGTGCAACCCAGCAAAGTTATGATTTTTTAATTAATTACATGTGAATTCACCCAACAGTCACATCTCTTTGTGGCAGCTAGCAGCAAAAAGGCTCAGAACCTTGGGTTCTGATGCGATTGGGTTTCCACCTCCACAGAACAGTTTGGGTCAAGGGCCCAATCTTTCTAATGGGTCAAGTTTCATCTCATTTGGTTGACTGTGGCCCAAGATATCCCCATTTTAATGGAAGGCCATTATTCTGTAACTGTTTCGACTTATTTTCATAAACTCCTCCTTAACTCCTATTAGGGCTATTTTTTAGAAGTGATACTCTTCACCAAAGTTGTTCCTTACCCAATGGTAATTGTGTGGGCTTTAGTTTCACCTAATTTTGACGACACTACATTAAGTTATGAATTTTCTAAGGATCCTTTAATAATCTATCTAGATTCTAGCTCATTAAGTTCATTGGCCCGAATTGTACTCGATTGGGCAAGTTCCCAATTAGTGGTCATAACACGTCGCCTTCAACATGTAGTGCTAGAATGGGGGCAGTGGTGAGATGCTCCTTGAGAGTCAAGAAACTTTCCTTACACTCCGTGGTCCACACAAACAGATTTTCCTTCCTAGTGAGTCTTGTTAGAGGAACGACGATTTTGGAAAAATCCTTGATGAACTGCCGATAATAACCAGCCAAGCCAAGGAAGCTTCTGATTTCAGATATAGTCGTTCATCGGCTCCAGTTCTTGACAACTTCTACCTTAGTAGGATCCACATCAATTCCTTCCTTGGAAATAACATGGCCAATGAAAGAGACTTCCTTTAGCCAGAATTCACATTTATTCAGCTTTACGTACAGTTGGTGCTCCATTAATGTTTGCCAGGTAATTCTCAGATGTGTTGTGCCCCTTGGGCTCTGATGATGGTGTGTTATTTTGATGATAGCAACTCAATGAGCCACCACATAAGATTGCTTGTATGCTTGAGATGTATGGTGGATTGTACCTTAATACTACTGTCTGTTCTGGGTTCGTGCACATTCTGGTAAGTGCTCAGATAGCTTGGTCAGTGCCCTACCCTGTGCACAAGTGTTTGCCTGTTGCATTTGATGCTGCAAGTCTGTGCATAATCAGTTCATAGCATTTGGTGCTGCAAGTCTGTGCATAGTTAGAGTATAGGAGGTCTGCGTGTGTTCTTGTCTGTGCACATTCTTAGCAAGGTCAGAGCATAGTCGGTGCACATGAACAATGTGCTTGCATAAAGTCAGAGGGTTCATTCCAAGCAGAGCAAGAGTCTCCCCTGTGGGGCGAGTTCCCTCAAGAGCAGCCACCAGCTATTGCAGAAAAGAAGAAGGAAAAGAGAAGATCCAGAGGTAAGAAGAAAAAAGAGGTCGTCGTCGCTTGCAACACCCTCTCGGCGCTGTTTGACACCGCCCTCTCTCTGGAGGAAGAGGAGGAAGGGGCATCCTATGACCCGCCAGAAGCGAATCAGGCCGAAGCATCCACCTCCCAACATGCCACCCTGTCAGGGAAGAAATGGGGATACCCTCCTCAGGACAACCGCAATATCATGCTAAGAGGTGAGTAGCGCTACCAAGTCCCCGAACCCAAGGTTCGAAGTATGGAGATCCCCCCACTGTCGGGTCTTTATCCCGAGAAGTCAAAAAGTCAAGGTGCTCCCTCTTTTGCTGAGTTCCTTTAGGCCCGCACAGAAAAGCAGGTGTGCCCGCAAGGGCCCCGACCAACCAAGGGGGCCAGCAGCCTCCCGACTCCGCCTGCGAGTAACCCTCCGACCCTACCTGTGGCGGTCCTGTCCCAGCCAACGAAAGAATTTGATGGCATCCCTAACCTCACCAAATTCATGAAGGAAAAAGAGGAAGTCCGGCAGGCCTCGCAGGCTCAGGTAGTTGTGCTAGATCCGACAGAGGAGTCGCCTTCTGACCCGATGCCCCAGACCCAGGCCAGGGGTAGACGCGACAAGGCCAAAGAAATGAAGCTACTCAAGGTTCGGGCTGTCGACCGAATAGTGAGGCATCTCAAGAAGATCCCGGCTCGGTTTATCATTTGGGAGATGCTATCCCTGGATGAAGAAACATGGCAAGCCATTATTACCGCACTCCAGACGCCAGCATACCTTGAAGCCTGTTTGGCGGAGATGTGCCCGGAGGTGGCCGTGGCCGTCATGGAGGACGACATGCTCTTGCCCACCTGCAGTCATAATAGGCCGCTCTACATGAAGGGGCAGTTGAATGGGCAGCCTATCAACAGGGTCTTGATCGACCCAGGAGCAGCAATCAACATCCTCCCCTACCGGGTGTACCATATACACTACTTCGACATAAACCTGGTCAAAGAATGTCAAGATTGATGGTTTTAACCAGAAGTGTGAGGTGCCCATAGGGGTTGCAGAGTTTGACCTGGCCTTTGACGACTTCATCACTAATGTCCAGTTCCACGTCATCAACTCCAACACCTCCTACAAGGCGTTGCTTGGTCGGCCTTGGCTGCACCAGAATAGGGTGGTGGTTTTTTGAGGTTCGTAGGCTTTGCCGAAAAATAGCGATGGTTTTGCTATCAGTTAGTGTCAATGGACTCCCTGGAACGTCGGCATTCCATAGTCACTGATTTCGTCTCGATTGGCTGTCCCATTTGACCATTAGGAGCTCGGGAAGTCTAGATGCTCCATTTGGGCCGATTTGGTAAAATCACCCGTTTCTCGCTGTTTCTCAGCCGATCTGGCTCCAGATCGAGTCTATGGGTTTCCCGGTGTGATTGTGGTTGTATCCCCTTCGTTTCAGTACGAACGGGGCGTGGGAAGGCCTCCGTTGGTCCAACCCCATGGGTTGCTCGCCATGACGATTGGGCGGTCAAACCTGGGCCCGTTAATCCCCATAGGCGGCCCTGTCCTGACCGTACATCCGCTTGGTGTGCAGTGATTGACTTGAAAAGTAGTGGGGGTTATGCAGTCTATCGTGCGACCGCATAACCCAAGTGCGGCCAAGGTCTAGCCGCCCACCCCCTCTGGTTTTGATTGGTTGCTCAGTGCACCATGGTGTGCGGCTAGGGGCTAACCGCATGTCCCATTGTGTGGCCAACCCCTTGCCGCACATCTCTTGGCGCCGTTGGAGGACGTGCGACCATGGTGGGTCCGCACATGCCTTGTGCGGCGAAGCTCTAGCCGCCCTTCCCAAGGTGAGGCTAGGGACCAGCCGTTCTTGTGTTTCACCGTTGGGGTGATGAACGGCCGAGCTGGACCATTCACGCTTGGGCAGTCTTGCCCTTGACCGTCCATTCCCCCTTTGTGCGAGCTGTCCCTGACCGCACATGCTCTTGTGCGGTCAGCCCAGAGCCGCTCATCCCCGTGCGTTATCGGTTTGCTTTAGTGGGTTGTCCCGTGACTGTTTGAGTGTCGTGTTGGACTCTGGTCGACTCGGTTGTGACCCAGTGGTCAACTTTCGGTCTTGTGAGTGTCCTGGACACCCCGGAGGTTTTGTGGCCGTGTTTTGAGGTGTCTGTGGGTTCCGTGATACCGTGGTTTCTAACCTAGGGACTAGACTCGATTGACGGTGTTGTGTCGTCGCGTGCAACGATCTTGACCCCGAGTCTCGTGACTTAAGGACCGTTGAGTTCAGTATGTCTAGTGGGATGTCCAGAGTCTGGTGGCTTTGAGTCACCTGTTACTTCGTGTTACTCACGATGGGTGCGTGCGTGATTTTCTGAGTCCACGTTCCGTGACCCATCCACTAGTCGTAGCTTCCACGGCACGCGTGTTGGCCCAACGAGGGGTTGCCTAGACCCCTGAAGTAGCTTCTGACCATGTTGGTCATTTCTTCTTGCCCCCGTCCCTGGTGTAGGACCAGGGATAGTTGTCGACCTCCCATGGGAGGGATGTAGGCAAGCCGGGCTCGTCCGATGAGTTGCTGGAATCTTCATCCCACTGTGGGAATGTTGGCTTGTCAGGCGCAGGCCCTGAAACTTCCACGACGTGGAGGGTCCACAACCGTCTCTTCCTTCCTTGGGGCCAGGCCCCTTTCCTTCTTCTCTTCTGATCCGTCACGTGCAGGGCGGTGATGGACTAGTGCATTCTGGTGGGCGGGTTGGATCTTCTTAAGGATCCAAACCTGCTTGAATATCCTTGGCCTGGGGGCCAACCTCTCTTGGCCATGATAGTCGGCTTCTTCTTTCTTGGCTCACCTCCCAGAGAGGGCCTGGTAGGAGTTGTGGACAAGTACGATGGAGATGACCCGATCCGGGACCACCCAAGCATCACATCCATCCAAGAAGATGCAAACTCCAATGATTAGTAGAGATTTGCTAGACACAGAGAGGCGTCTGGTAACAGCAGCAGCATTCCTCTGGGAGCCCCTGTGCCAGCGTCCTCCTGAATTCTTGGCAGGAATGGGGTGGGCCCCATGAGTGATGTGGTGCACCAAGCAGCTGGCGACTTGAATTGGGCTTTTGATCGAACCCGCACAGCATCGAGCCTTTAAGGCCTTGACTTTCTTTACAGCATCCTCGACAGGCTCTGAAGACTCCACTTAAAGTAGGTCGGCGAAAGGCCAGCCCCAAAAGGTTGGGGAAGCCTACAGCCGTTGGGAACGTCCTGAAGACAGTGGGCACCGCCAGGTACCCGTGTTCGGCATGGCCGGCAACGATCGCAGGGCCAACAGTAAGAGCCGCAAGTCCTGATGACGTCATTGCTTGCCTGCAAACATAGAACAAGCAAATGATCAGCAGTCTTTGGGAGGGCCCCAGGGCCCATATATCTTGGCAAAGAGATGAAAGGAGACACCGATCCCACCGGGTGTGCTAGACTTGTTTGTCTTCTTTATTTATTTATTATTTATTTGGGGATCAACTAATTAATTAACCAATAATTAACTGATTGATTAATCACACAGGCGTGCCTGTCACATGAGTGACAGATTTATTATGTGCTCAATCTGACCCTTATTGGGCGAGAGTGAGATTCGGGTCGGGACCAGCAGTCTACCATATTATAAAGACTATGACGTTAGGAAACGACGTCTACGGACGCCGAAATATGTCTTCAAAGTCCAAGAGGCCTACATATGGAGCAGATCCTAGTTCATGTAGGCGAGCCTCCTCCTCCTGGAGCCGGATGGATTCGTCCTGAAGAGATGCCACCTGTCCCTCCAGCAGAGCTACCTCTTCGGCAAATTGTGGCCGGGCGGTCTTTACCCGCGACAACTCAGCCCGGAGATCATTTAGCTCTGCTTCAAGCACGCCTATCCGGTCATGTATAAATTGATCCCGATCAGTCAAAGCCTCCAGCTGGCCTTGACGCTCCCGAAGGGCAGAACTTATTTTCCCCAGCTCAGACTTGCACTCCGCTCTCTGCAGCTTGAAAGCAGCTAGTCTATAATTCATGACACGCGTCAGGAAGTCCCGACGATGTATAAACTTCAGCAACAGCAAGACACGCTGAGCCCATGTTTCTAAGGGACAGCCCATTGCCTGCAAACCAGTGGTGAAGCAGTTGGCTATCTCCTTCAGTTGCAGATAAGTTAGTCCAGGCTGAGATTCCACCAACTAGCACAGCATGTCCAAGTTCTGCCACACAAAATTTTTGGATGAGGCGAAGCCGAAGGAGATGGATGAGGTGACTTCAAATGTCACCTCATTATCTATGTCCGCCCATAATGTGACATCCGGTTGGGAGGAAGAAGATGGGAGAGCTACTGGGAGTGCTGACTGAACTCTCTCTCCAATTTCCTGCAAGGTCGATGCCTCCTCCGCTGCCACCCCTTCGTGGACTGCTGCTTGAATACTCAAAGAGGGGGAGCCTACAAGTAACGAAGCCACTTCCTTGTCGATTTTCGGCATGAGGCTTGTGCCCTCAACACTTGCCTCCTGGGATGCCACTTCTTCTGATACTGAAATCGTGGAGACTGCTTCTGCGCTGGTTATCAATAATAGACCGACCGCTGCGATAGTTGCTTCCTGCACGACCTCCTCTTTTGGGGCAGCCACCTTTGCCATTGACGGGACCGTAGGGGATACAACCTGAAGAGATAGAGGTTCAATTTCCATGGGCGCTACTGTAGGGAACGCGGACTCAGGTGCAATGGTCATCACCGCAGCCGGTACAAATGCAGAACCTTTGGCCGGGTCTACTTTAGCCCTTAATTCTGAAACCCTGATGGGAACGGAGCTGTCTCCTAAGGTTCCCAAGTCTAATGATACCAGGTCTGTAGAAAATTGTATCCTCACTGGCACAAGATGAATTATCTCCAAAGTTTCTCAGTTAACAATTCATGAAAAGGCTCCTTTCCAACAATTTATGCAACTATCGCTGACGCAACCGCCGATTCTCTTGGTGCAACAGATGCCGCCAGTAGCACAATCTATGCCACATGATACTGCTATGAAAACCCCTTTCATACACCAGTATGCACATTTCTACCCATAGCCAATGGACCCTACTGTGATGAATAAACTGATGGTGGAAAGAATGATTGAAATGAAGCTGTCAGAGAGAGTTGATGGTGATTTCAGCACCTTTGATGCATATCGAGTGCCTTACCCACCACAATATGCTCCAAAGAGGATACCACCAGGCATTAATAAATCGCCCAAGTTCAAAAAGTTTAATGGGTAGGGTTCCCCTAGGGAACACATAGCCTACTACATGTTAGTGATGGGCGACTTGGTGGCAGACGAAGCTTATTTATTGAAGTTTTTTGGGTCATCTCTTACCGAACTGGCTTTCGAATGGCATTGAGGCTTGTTGGCGGGATCAATCCTAGACTGGTCAAATATGCAATGGTAGTTCCGCGAAAGATTCCATGTCACTGAAAGAGAGGTCACAGTGGTAGAATTGTACTCCACCGGCAGAAGCAAGATGAAACTGTCTTAGAGTATATCAATATGTATAGGAATCTCAGCATGAGATGTAAGTGGCCTCCACACCAAGAAGATGATGTTCAAATTTGTAAACAGAATCTAAGAAGAGAAGTGCTAGAAAAGATGATCGACATCGATATCAGGATGTTTGACCATCTTAACAATGTGGTGGCAGAAGTTGAGTCCTTTCTCGCAAAGCACTCTTCAACCAGCATCCTTGTAGCTCAAAAGGGCAGGGCTATTGATCAGCGACCAGCCCCGAAAGAAGTAAATACAGTTGATTTCAAAACCTTTGAGTAGCAAAGGGAAAAGACTAAAATAGTAGCTACTTCTCCACCGGCCAAGTCTGCCGATAAGAAAGAAGGTCCTTCATTGAGGGACAAGATGAAAAAGTTATATCCATTCCCAAAGGATAAAACTCAGGTCTTGTTTGAATGGGCGTACAAGTACAACAAAATAACACTACTCGAGCCAAAGAGGCCTGCTGATGCTAAAAGGCAAGATGATCCCTTGTTCTATCCTTATCATCTGATGCTGGGGCATGCTATAGAAGACTATTGCGTGTTTAAGGATGTAATAGAATGGATGACAAAGAAAGGGGAAGTGCAAATGGGCGATCACCAGGTTGACCCATTGTGCCCTCATGAACCTCTAGTGCTGAGGTAGACCGTTAACATGGTGTCACTGTACCAACAATTACTAGAAGAAGTGTCTGAGGCCAGCACTCAACACACCTATGAGGCCTATTTTCTCACGCCCATTGTAGAACAGGCAAGATGGCAATTCGTTCCTACAATAACAAGAAGAAGACTGCCAGCTCACAGAATTATAGGTGCTTACATTCATGGCATCACTGCATGCCACGCTCCACCCCTGGTAATTCCTGTCTGGTAGATGATAGAATTGTCGACAGTCATCCGAATCCCAACTCACAACTAGAGGAGACAAACTCCACTGCCCACTCACAAAGAAATAAGCCCAGAAGTGCAACGCGTGCAAGCTTACCTCAATGGGCTTGATGAGTATGAATAGCCCAAGTTGACACCCCTGCTAGTAAGGGACCATGTTCCATGGGAGCGGTTAGAAAATCTGACCATTGAAGAGCAAAATGGGAAGAAAGCAGAGTAAGTCAGTGACGATCTGTTCTGGGGGCAGATGCCAGCCAAGCCTAATCGGTGAAAGAAGAAAAGAACAAGAAACAAGAAAATGGTAACTACTCTACACTACAACACCCTATCGGCATTATTCAGCTTGCCAGGAGAGAGTGAAGTGGAAGAATCAAGCGATACATCGTCCGAAGCAAATCAGGCAGAAGCTTCAACTGCGGCTCATGCCACCCGGTTTGAGAAGAGATGGGGGTGCCTCCCTCCAGCAAACCATAATATCATTTTCAGTGGCGAGCAGCCCTACTAGATACTGGAGCCTGAGGTTAAGGGCGACATGATTCCCCCTCCACCAGGCCTTTATACACAAGAAAAAGGGGACGACAACGTTCCCTCCTTCATTGAGTTTCTGTACATGTTAATGGGAAAATAGCCTGACTAAGTCAGTAGCCCCCAAAATTGAAGATAATTACTTTCCACCTCCTCTTGCACCTCTAGTAAAGAGTGGGGTGAGGACCAACCCTATCCCAGCTGAAAAGGCCCCCCAGCATGAAGGACCCTCTCAGCAACCCTCTCAAGAGAACGAAGCAGCAAGGGAACGGTCTTCACCAACAGCACCACATGATCCTCTAAGGCCTCGATGGGTAGAAGAGATATGGTTGTCCAATGTCAGGGTGGGCAGTCGAATAATGAAGCTACTAAAGAAACTCCCAACCAGATTTACCATATGGGAGATTTTATCTCTGAGTAAAGATGCACGGTAAGCGATGATCGAAGCCTTCCAGACGCCAGCTCAGTATGAAGCATGCTTAGCAGAATACAGCCCGAGCCGGCAATCACCTTTACAGAGGATGATATGCTGATTGCAGGAGGTAGCCACAATAGGCCACTACACATGAGGGGGCAACTCAATTGCCAACCACTGAACTGAATCTTGATAGACCCAAGGGCCACGGTCAATATTCTCCCCTACCGCATATACCCAAAGTACTACTTTGATGTCCACCTTACGAAAGTAAGGGATATGAGAATTGCAGGCTTCAACTAGAAGTTTGAAGTTTCGCTTAGAGTAGTAAATTCAACCTTACACTGGGGGATCTCACTACAAAAGTGTAGTTTCATGTAATTAATTCCAGCACCTCTTATAAGGTGTCGCTTGGCCGACCCTGGTTTCACGAGCACCTGATAGTGCCTTCCACACTCCACCAGTGTATCAAATACTGTCGAAATGGGAAAGAAGAAAGAGTATTCGCTGATTTACACCCTTTCGGGGTATTCGAGTGTCATCTACTTGATGCACCTCTATATATGGAGGCATCCCGAGAGCATATGAGGAGGGGGCCACCTGCAAAGAAAAAGGAGGAAAAAACTTCATCAGATGGTTGGTTCCCACCGCCACCACCTGGCTATGTTGAATCTCGGGAGGTCTCTCATATCTCAGAGACAAGAGACGTCTACAGGGCTGCACTGCTAGCCACCTATCCCGAGGGGTATGAAGCTGATATGAAAAAGATATTTGAATGTATTGAGGTGCCATCAGGGCTCTTTAAACCTGTATTGGACCTCGAATGTCAAACAGTGGAATCACTGAAGGCCATGGAAGTCCCCCACTTCTATGAGCCACCCACAATATTCTATGCTGGAGGGCCTGCTAGCAAAGATGATGATGACTGTGTAATCCCTGAAGAGTCCACAAGCCGGATGGCACCAATATCAGGCTTGGCTTACATAACTGACTGAGTCTCCCATCTTTTGGCCAAGATGCAAGTCCCTTCTCTTCAACCTCTCGGCTAGAAGGAAGCATTATGCTGTGACAGTAATGGTGGACGGCCGAATCTGGCTCTCTGGTATGCCACACATTTTCAGTGTACTTGGTGGCAAGACATTAATTGATGTGCCGGTGTCAACTAAGCATTGCTTTACTGGCACCTTGTTGATATCCACTGTGATGCATAGGGCATACTTCCTGGATGGCTGTGGAGCCAGTTCGTGCTTGTAAAAGGTGATGGATGGTTGGCTGCCGGCTAGAGTTAAGACTGTAGTAATCTGCTCGGCTGATATATCTTCATTCACCATCACTTTTTGTAGATATTGCTTTATAGCCAGCTGATGTGCGGCAGATCCTTTGATTAATTCCAGAATTGAGATCCGAGCTGGTGTCCTGTCTAGATGTTTTAACAGATCATATTCTGTGCCCGGCACAGATTCCTGTTCTTGCTCTGCTTGTTCTTGTACGGGCTCCTGCTCCCGCTGAGGAAACACTCGGTGGAACATCCGTCCACTTCGGAGCACCATTGTTTCTGATGCCTTTGTCGAGGCCAGAGTAGGAGTTGGGTTAGTGGAGGTAGAGGGAACAGTGGAGGGTGCATCGGCTGCTGGTGCAGGCTTGGTGGCAGGAGGGGTTATTATAAGAGGCCTTGCCGATGGGGGATTATTGGAAGGCAGAGGTGGAGGTCGTGTAGTTGGTGGACGGACAAGGAGAGATTGCGGAAGCATGGCAGTGATAGGTGGGGTTAGTTGTCGTGGAGTCGGCTGTGGTGGAGTTGGAGGAGAGACGGTTGCCGGCTAAGGAGAGGTCTATTTGACGGGGGGTTTTGAGGTGGAGGATAACTCCTGGGTTAGCAGATGAGAAGGGGCCGTGGGGGAGTAGGGTTAGGGTTGAGCGGCCCTGGGGTAGTGGGGCGTGTGAGGGGACGTGGGGGTTGAGAGGATGCAGGTTGAAGAGTTCTTGATAATTGGGTGGGTTGATTAGTATTTTGTGTAATGGCCTCGACAGAGGTGCTTTCTTCTTGCCAACTCTGCCCTCTCTCCACTTCATGGATTGAGGTAATAGGGTTTACTTGCTGATTTTGCACCGGGTGCTCCAGTAGTGGATTGTTCACTATTCACATATTGGGCTGGGGTGCAGGAGCCTACTGTTGTTGTGGGCCCTGTTACAGTTCTTGTTGTTGTTGACCTTGTTGCTGCCGTGGTGGTCTTCTTGCCTTCATGGAGGCCACTACTTTTCTCATCTCATCCCAGTCTATACCTCCCTGATCATTTAGATCATACAGTTTGTCTCTGTTAGGCAAGATGACATATACAACAAGCACAAGATCTTTTCAGAGTTTGGCTATTATTATGGTCCTGATGGCGAGCTTCGCCGGGACATTCCAACCTATGAGGAAGAAGAAGACATTGAGGAAGAACAGGAATAGGTACCATAGCAAGGTGATGGGGATATCCCACCTCCAGTTCCAGCTGAGGAGCAGCCTCCTCCACCATCACCTTACCATTAGGATTTTGAGATGCCTCCACCTGAGATGCCTCCACCGACTCAGTTCTATCATGGAGAGTCCTCCACTCAGGGTGCCGGACAGCGCCCTTCGGTGGACTACGAGGCCTTTGAAGGGAGGTTCACTGGATTAGAGACCTGTGTGGCAACTTTCGGGGATCGTCTCACTACCTTTGGGGACACCTTCAGCACTGCTATTGACACCATGTCAGGGCGCATGGATACCTTCTCCACTGCCTTGGACACTCTCTCCGCTTAGATGCCCATGCTCACCACCCACATAACTTCCATCCAAGAGAATGCCGCTGATATTCGCCCATCCTTCGGCCTCTTTAACCTTACCCTTCTTGGAATGCAGTGTGGGAATGCGGCCCGTGACGAGAGCCTTGCCCATATTCATGATCTTCTTTAGATTCATGAACACTATCTTGGCGACCTCTGTCAGCACTTTCGCTATCCACCTCCTCCTCCAGCATATCGGCCACCTCCAGCAGATCAGCCACCTATCGATCGGCCACCTCTAGAAGCTACTCCATGAGAATCTCTTTTGATTTCCCCCTAGCATGTTATCATTTTGTGTTGTCTCACTTGGGTTCTGCCCTTTGTCTATACTATCCCTTTTTTGATGTTGCCAAAGGGGGAGAAGTAGTAGGGCAGGTCTATATATTTATGTATGTCAATGTGTGGTTGTCTTGGTTGTGTGTTTGCATGTGTGATCATGTGAGAGTCGTCTCTTGGTCAGTCCTAGTCGTCTTGTCCGTTCTAGTTTGTCTTAGAATCGTGCATTCACTCTTGCACTAATGTACTAATGGAATGATGAATTGAATGTACTGGTGTTTGAATGTAATGAATGGCACTTGTGTTTCATTTCTGATTCTATCTTGGCAACCAAATGATTGATCGGCTTGCGCTGAAATGTGATGAATGTTCATCAAGCACTGCGTTCCAGAACTGCATTTCCGAACTTGTTGTAAGGCATGCACTAGAAAAAATAAAAATGATTTGAATGCCCAGAGTTTTGTAGATGCATGTTTAGGATTGTTTAAGTTCCGATCTCTTTGAGCTCTCTTCCTGCGATTGTGATTGAGTGGTTTCTATCCGCTCTACAGTAGCTTGATTTAATTCTGCAACAGTTGCTGTTGTAGTTAGAATTTTTATTGGGTGATCGATCTATTCACCCCCCTCTAGATCATCCTCTAGGGACCCTACATTTCCCGCTGATCCCCAACTTTCATCCAGACATCCCACCGAAGCCGGCTGCAGTTTCCCCGAAGGTGGAGAAGAAGGCTACTCTTCTTCAGGAGGATCGCCGAACCACTCCCGAGTTGATGACCACGGCCAACATTGAGGAGTATCCTTCTCAGCATGTGCAGCCTCCAGGCAAGGGCTTCGGCCCGCTTGAATTGATGTTGAGTCACAAGAGTAAACTTCATGTTGCTAACTCACTTGTCTCTGTCCAGATTCGAGGCGAGTGGCTGATGAAGAGGAGTTGCCGGCTGAGGTGGCGATCCTCGATGAAGAGGAGGCATCTGCTCCCGGGGGGCCTCAAGTTCCTGTGAGCTCTTCCCGTGCCCGTGACAAGGGCAAGCAGATCACTCGGGATGGGACTTTCGAGCATCGCGGGGCCAAGCGCAAAGATCCCATGGAGAAGGTGCTGCGGTCTTCAATGAAGGCCGCGACTGTCGAGAGAAAAAGGGCGAGAAAGGTGGAGGCCGCTTGCTTAGTCGAGGGGGGCGCCCAGTTGGCCCTCCCGTCCGTTGAATCTGAGGGGGCCGCCATCGTCGAAGGGGCCGTGACCGAGGCAGGTAAGTCTCAGGCGGGGGTGACCGCCGCTGGTGCACCTATCATGGTCGAGGGGGCACATGATGATGGGACCCAATCTGAGCCAGTCGAGGTCGAGGGGTCGCAAGGCGAAGCAACCCAATCCCTGCCGACTGAGACTACAGAGGCGCAAGGGGGAGCGGTCCAGCTCGGGCTAACCGGTGGGCCTCTAAGAGTGGAAATACTCGGGGGGGATTCCCCGATCCCAGCTACTCCTTAGAGGGTCGTCCCTCGTGCGGTAGGTGCTTCTGTCATCTGAACCTCCTTGTATCATAGGTGCCATTCTATGACTTCGGAAGCAATTTGGGGAAGTCTCGGGCGTAGCCCTCCTTCCGTGCTCCTCGAACAAGTCATGGAAGGCAGGCTGATTTGGTGAGGACACGCGTCGCACTACTCGACGGAGCACCCGGAGCACACCTGCCTCACTTTGGCTGGGCGACGACTGCAAAGTCCGCGTCAGAAGCTTGATCTAGGAACGCTCCGGCTAGGCATGCGGAGGCACGTAGGAGAGTGCTCGCCTCCCCAGGGGGGAGCCGAGGGGATCACTCCACCACGCGGACCTCGTGGCGTCACCGAGCAGTTCCATGAAGTGGGTTGACTGAGACGACGGACCCTGGGTCAAGGGGTGTATGGGTCGCCCGGGAGACAGGGAAGGGAGTCATCGATGGAAATGACCCAGATGGGAGGTCCAAGCTGGGGAACTATTCGTCACCCGCAGGGACAGAGAGAAGAGCTTATTGGCTCAAATGACCTGAACGGGAGGTTCAAGTCAAAGGGTTGTAGGCGGGTTGCTCGCTCATCGGCGTCACCAGGGGGGCGGAGCCAGACGCAGTTTGTTCATCTCTTGGGGCATTCATCAGCATTGGGTCGGTGTTGATGCAAAGAGAGGTTTACTTCCCCTATCCCAAGCGTAAGGCTTGAGTAAGGTGTCTATTTGTCGATGTTGCCAGGGTGGCGAAATCGACAGGCTTGTTTGTCTCTTGAAGTGGCCGTCGACACTGGGACCAGTGCTGACGCAGAGAATGGTTTATTCCCCTATCCCGAACGTAAGGTCCGGGTAAGGTGTTCGTTCGTTGGCGTCACCGAGGTGGCGAGGCCGACAGGGTTTATTTATCTCTTGGAATATTCACCGGCATTGGGTCGGTGCTGACACAAGGAAGAGGTTTATTCCCCTATTCCGGACGTAAGGTCCGGGTAAGGTGTTTGTTCATCGGCGTCACCGAGGTGGCGAGACCGACAGGGTTTATTTGTCTCTTGGGAAGTTCGTCAGCACTGGGCTAGTGCTAACACAAGGAAAGGTTTATTCCCCTGTCCAGACATAAGGTCCGGGCAGGGTGTCTATTCGTCGGCGTCACCGAGATGACGAAGCCGACAGGGCTTGTTTGTCTTTTAGAATATTCGCCAGCACTGGATCAGTGTTGACGCAAAGGAGGATTTATTCTCTCACCCCAGACGTAAGGTCCGGGCGAGATGTCTGTTCGCCGGTGTCGTCGGAGCGATGAAATCGACACGGTCTGTTTATCTCTTGGAAGGTTCGTCGACAGTGGGCCGATGCCGATGCAAAGAAGGGTTTATTCTCTTATTCCAGACATAAGGTCTGGGTAAGATGTCTATATGCCGGTGTTGTCGAGGCGACGCGACCGACATGGTCTATTTGTCTCTTGTGGTGGTCGTCCGCACTGGGTTTAGTGCTTCCCACAAGTTTCAGCCCCCATCCCCCTGTCATTTGGTCGCCCATACCCCCATCACCACACCTATCATCTTCAACCTACAGTCTGGATTCACAGGCAGCAAGCGAGGGTCCTGGAAGCAGCATCGTCTCCAGTCCTTACCCAAACTTTCTGGTGGCAAGTCTTATACTTATGGAAAGGTCATCCAGATAGCTTTCCAGGCGAGGTTGTTTCGTCATCATCCGAGCACCGAGCTGATCGTGGCAGCCATTCTTCCTCGACTGCACAAGGCCACTCAGGCAGCAAACCAGAGCCTCAGAAAATATTCAACCACGGCTTCTCCTTAGCGTCTATGGGCGTCAAACATGGCTGGTAACATACTATACCATTCTTCTTTCATCCCCAAGAAGTGGAGTGAAGTTTGGATCTCGGCATCAAGAGTTCTGAATTTTCTCCCTGAAGTGCACCAGGTTGGTTCCCAGTTCATGAACTGTACCACTCCCACCATTCTGGCCAGTTCGATCATCCCTGACACCAGTGGAAGTTGTCGTCAGTCCTGTATGAAGGAAGGCTCGTCCGCGATCATTTCGATACCAGTCCTGCCTCCAACCAAGTTCGTGACAGTCCATGGCGACTTCTTCTTCCAGCAACACCACCCTGTGAGCAGCTTGAACCCGAACTGTCTAGCTCTGTTCCAAATCCAGCACCGGCCAGAGACCATCCCCAAGTGAATCAAGAAAATTCAGGCATCTTCCTGGGTCCATTGGGAGAGTTTTGGCACTGGTCTCAGGTCATTCAGAGTTCCGGAGTGTCCGTGGCAGTGCCCTCTTCGTCCAGCTGTCCAGTGTTCCAGAAGCAGGTAGAACCGACGCCGTCCGTCTGTTTAGTCTCCGTTCAATCTTTCCCCTCCCCTCGCTTGGCCGGCTGAAGGCCCCTCCCTGCGTGGAGGTAGTTTTGGTTGTAATCCCTTAACCCCCACCCCAAGAACCCCCTCCTACGTGAGGAGTAGTGTTGTACCCATTTTGTTTTCAGGGCAAGCTTCATCGACGCAGCGTGCCGGCGTGTGCCCACGCTTCCCGGCTCGCCCCCATCTCCGATCGGGATCGGTGTCTTCACACTGATCAGGTGAGCATCTGGTTCCCCTCCCTACTGGTTTTCACTTTGCTGGTTTAGTATCGCCTTAGTGCCGTCGGTCGGTGAGGTGAGCGCCCGAACTCATACTCGATCAAATTGAGTGTCCACCGCGGAGCGAGTTGTGAGAGGTATTCCTGAATAAAAATATGTTTTTAAACAAAAATATATATTTTATAAAAATCTTAAAACCCTCTCTCTCCCCACTCTCTCTCTCGCCCACATTTTCCCTCTCTCTCTCCAACCCTCACTCTCTCTCTCTCCCACGCGCGCCCTCTCCCCCATTCACCCGGTTTCGTCGTTTCAGGGCCGGACCATGACGCGGGAGGCACTGCGGGGACCAGTGCGATGAGAGGATCGCGTTGGCGCCCTCCATCGCGCGATTCGGTGGACGGTGGAGCGAGTAGGAGCGAGTGAAGCCCGGAGCCTTCGTCGCCCGCATGCGACCGAATCGCTAGTTTCGGGACGATCGAGGTAGGGGGATGGATCCGCTTCCTCGTTAGGATCATTTCCATAGCTCATGCACGTCCATGCACGGCCGTTTGGCCTAGTTATGATCATTTTTAGGCTTTGCCCTATAGTAGGTTAAAATGTGGGTTTTAATGGTTTAATTACATTTTAATTGATCATTTAAGCTTTTATAGGCTTGCATGCATTATGGGATTGGCAGGTTATGAGTTTTTGCAGGTTTTGTAAGCTTAACCCGTCGATTTAATCGACCGAGAGGTGGCACGATTTCAAGTAAAACTCGTTCGTCGCCCAGCTCATATGGCGGTCCTACCAGAGACCGTCATGAGCATAACACACCAATGAAGACGCGTTATAGTACTATAGCGGACCACTAGAGACCCGTTATGCTTGTTAGAACTGTAGATTAGCCGGTAGCATAACGCACCCGCGATAGACCGTCGTGGTCTGGGTTTTCTGAGAAATTTCCATGTTCGGGTGACTTTAACGCACCCGAGGTAGACCGCTATGATTTCTAAGAAATTATTTTATGAAAAACACATGTTCGGGTGAATATAACGATCTAGTGGAGGTGCGCCATGTATTACATGACGCACCCCCAGTGATCCGTTATAGCCTTTGAGCTCGGGATTCTGCAAGAGGACTTAACAGCTTAGTGGAGGCGCGCCAAGCATTGTATAACACACACCATGAGATCCGTTATGCTCTTAACGGCCTAGGACTGATCCGTTATGCATCATAACGGGGCAGCCCAGTCCGTTATACTCTCTGCTATCCCCAAAGGTAATGAATTGATATTCTAAGGTATTTTCTGCCCAGTTTAAGTTATTTTATGAATAAAAATGCATCTTTTAGTCCCAGTGGAATTGCCTTCTCTTTCCTCGTGATGGAGCCACTAGTCGTAGCCCAGCGACCTTCCCCTAGCGCGTCCTCCTCCTCCCTTTTCCTCTTGTTGCATGATCTCCACTGATCTCCAAAAAAATGTCAATTTTGAAACAGAGATTTCAATGGAGGATTACGCTCTCTTCTTTTCATCCTCCTCCTAGGGGCACGAGGCACCTGCTGCTTCCTTTCCATTAGATTTTCTTTCTCCTAGGTTATATGTAAGGTCCGTCGAATCTAGGAAAGTAGAGTCTGTTAGGTCTAGAGAAGTAGGGTCTTGTTCTAGGTCATCCAAACCATCCTTGCCTGAGGCATACCCACTGGCACACCATTCCAAATCCGTTCTCGATAGGTTCTTACAGGATCTAGCTCAGCGATGTCGTGCTCTTCTTAAATGCCCAGAGTTTATAGCTACAGAGATTGTGATAGAAGAAGACGAGGAGCAAGACGGGGTGTAGGGTGACAATGGATTGGGAGTCTATGAGATCATGGATGAGAAGGACCTGGTTATTTTTTAGGACAGTGACGTAGATGACACTGCCAATTTATACGCCCAAGGCTTGAAGAGATTCGACGAGCCTTCATCAGCAGTGGATGAACCTACGAAGGAAATAAATCTGGGAACTAAAGAAGACCCCAGGCCCATTATTATTGCTGCTAATCTCCCTCCAGAAGTAGAAGAAGAGTTGATCAAGGTCCTAAGGGATTATAACGATTCTTTTGCCTAGTCTTACGAGGACATGTCGGGTCTTGACCCCTCCTTGGTGGAACACCGATTAGTGCTTAAGCCAGGGGCAACGCCTATTAAACAGAAGCTAAGAAGATTTCACCCCCACATGGTCTTAAGGATGAAGGAAGAAGTTGATAAATTGCATAAGGCCAGGTTCGTTACAGTTGTCTTATATCCTCAGTGGGTGACGAACATAGTCCTTGTCATGAAGAAGGATGGAAAGGTACGCATTTATATCGATGTCAGGGATCTGAATAAAGTATGTCCCAAGGACTATTTCCCGCTACCTCATATAGACGTATTGGTGGACAACATTGCCAGGTATGAAGCTTTGTCATTCATGGATGGCTATTCAGGATACAACCAAATCCGTCTCGCTCCAGAAGATCAAGAGAAAACCTCCTTCACCACGCCCTGGGGCACGTACTGTTATGTGGTATTGCCGTTTGGTCTAAAGAATACAGTCACCACCTATCAAAGGGCGATGATGGCTATATTCCACGATATGATGCATGTCTACATGGAGGCTTACGTGAATGATATTTTGGTGACCTCGTGCACATTCTTGAGCTATCTTCGTGCTGAAGCACACTGCGTGCACATCATTTCTGAGTTGTATTCTGCATGTATTTTCTCTCTTATAAGAACTACCCCGAGCATGTTTTGTGCAGTTGGTCATCTGTATTCGAGCAAGTTTTTACCTATTTGATATAATACCTCGAGCATAATTATTTTAACCACATTATTCCAGAATGCTTTACTGTTTGATAAAATTTCAGGTACCATCTGTTGGTTGGAAGAAATATTCCCCAATGATGAGGACACGTGATCCGAGGTTTCAGCCCTCTAACACGTGTGACAGACGTACATGTGTTCTGGAAGATGCCAAGAGTGAGATCATGTCGTCCACACATCCTTGGTGACCTTCTGTAGCTCCTATAAATATAACTGGTTGTCGTTCAAGACCAGTAGCGCTTAAAAGAAAAGAAAAAACTACTACTGAGAAGAAGAGAGAGTCAGAGAAGAAGAAAAGAAGTTGAGCGCCATCTAAGAAAGAGAGAAAGAGAAGACAAGAGAGAGCTACAGAAGAAAATCCTACTGAAGTAAGGTTAAGAAGGAGAAGCGAGCAAAAGTGTGAGTGATTGAAGAATTGTCTGACTCGTGGATCAAATCAAGAGTCGTTTACTCCTTTGAGCTACATTGAGTCCTGATCGAGCAATCGATTGTATTTCATTCGATTGTTTTCATTTTTTATTTTGATTCTGTGTTCTTCAGAGTATCTTATATTTCCTCCTGAAGTTCAGGAGAAGAGAGACCGGAGTCTCTGGTTTGTCTGCAACTGGGTGTTGCAACTGGATTCCCTAGTGTGAGGAAGGAAGACAGCTTGTCTTCAGTTGCTTTGAGTAACTCTGCGTTACTCGAAGGGGTCCCTCTGTTTACATAGGAAGGGATCGTCGTTCTCTGGAGCTTCAAGTGAGCTTATCACTTGGCTGGTCCCTTCGTGTTGGAGGAAGAGGGGAGGCTGTTCCCCTGGTCAAGCTGTGTATCAGAAACTGTGATAGATTCTATTTAGTGGAAGGAAGCCTTACTCAGGTTGAGTAAGGGGTGGATGTAGATTGTAATTGGCAATCGAACCACCTTAAAATCTCTGAGTCTTCTTGTGGTTTGCATTTTGTGCGCCATTGTTCTTCATCCGTTTAACCTCTGTTCGACTAATTACCTCTAAAGTCATCTATTCTCATTGTCGGGTTTAATTGAACCTTAGTGTGATTTGAAGGTATTGAAAAGAATTTTTAGTAGTGCATATATAATATGTTTATCCTTTCATGGATAAACATGCAGGAGGAAGCGCGCATCTGGGTACTTAACTCAGTGGGGGCGTCACGCTTCCTTCAATTAATTTATCCATGCATAGGGTTTCTACTTATAAATTTCTTTGCATGCAAACCACTACCGAGTTGGAAGGAGGAGGATAGACGTAGGACAGGTGGGCGAGCCATGGTGGACGAGCCCGAGTCGAAATAATTAACACCGAGTCACCTCCATATATATATATACATGGCTGAAATCGAGAGGGTGACATGGAGAATGGAAGTCATCGGGTGTGCAGATGCCACAAATAGAAATATGTAATTCTTTTATAATGAAAAATAATAATTTCTCGAAATATCTCTACTATTTTCTCTCGTGATCATTGTCTCGGTAAGTTCGTGGGCGGTGCTGGTGCGATCACGGCGGCGTGTTTCATGCGTCAGCTGTCGTGGAGGTTGGTGGTTGTGCACGGCTGCACAGCAGGGCGGAGCCAGTGGCAGTCATGCCGGCTGCAGTAAGCTGCGGTGGGCGCTGCAGCAGGTGGCGACCAGTGCAGCGTCGGTGATGATTCTCGGCAGGATCTACGATGAACGGGCAGGAGGCCAGCGGTAGTCACAGGCCGCTGGGTCCTCCCAGGGTCGGTGGCTGCATCAGGCCGCAGCGACGGCTGTTTGAGAGCTCGGCAGGCTGAACAGCGGCCCCGGTGATCGAGACAAGCAGTGGCAGCGGCCGGCGAGGAAGGTGGCGGCGGTCAGGGGCGGTTGGGCGAGGTGCGCGGGACCCGACCGGGAGCGCTGCGACGACGAGGAGACTAGTAGCAGCAACAGAGGGAGGCCGGCCGCGGGTAGTGGCGGTTCCAATGGGCGGCATGCCGCAGGGGCGGCCGGGAGCACAAGGCGACGGCAGCTCCTGCGCACTAGAGGCAGCGGCCGAGAAATGCTAGATGGGGCGGTTTCCGGAGGAGAGAGCCATCGGTGGGGACGATCTCGAGATGCGCAGGGGTAGCTGGTTGAGCGAGACGGTGGAAGCTTCCGGTGGGGAAGACGTTGGGGATGGCAGTCTCCGGTAGCACGGTGGCGGTGAATGCAATAGGAGGTGACCCGTGGCCTAGTGGGCTTCTCCCCTAATGGGTAGGTTCTCTCCCTTGTTCCCATAGTGTGATGTAGAGAGGAGGCGGAGGGATGAGGAGATAGACATAATAAAAATTCACTATTTTTAAATTAATTGGATTACTAAATTCCTGTAAACCCCTATTTCCTATCTGTCCACTGTGTTTCAGATCCGACCCCCAGTCACTCAAAAACCCCTAGTAAATCAAGGCCTCTATGTCAGGTCACCAAAAAAATATCTCCATCTTCATTACTTCCATGGCTACAACTTTCATGAAAAGCCCAACTCCTGAATCTGACGTTTGAGCCACGGTCAGCGCCGATTCTCAGGAAATCCTAATTCTGTCCTGTCAAACCTGGCTCTGTAAATCAGAAGATTGTAAAATCGCCAAAGACCATTCAAGAGGCATTTTAAATTCCTGGCTTAGCCCTGGATCGTAGATCTCTGAGTCATCTTTCCAACGCCACTAACCTTGCATCGACCCAACGTCGGGGCTGGACGCAGCAGCAGTTTTTGTCAGGTCGCATGCTGTAAAACAGCAAGTGACAGCTCGTGGATAGCAAATCCAATGCTTGGGGACCGGAGCCGCCTTGCCTCCCACGAGGCGAACCAGAGCACTGCCGTCTGTGGGAGCATCCCTCCAAGCCCTCCCGTCACAGCGGTGTCACTTCGGACCCACTCAGCCCCACAGAGTAGCACGTGGGCCCCACAATCAGCAGCAAGCGTCTTCCGAATGGCACCGACGGAGTGGACTAAAGTGCTGCCCGCCAACCTAAGAAAGGTCCTCCCGGGCCCGCTATAGCCCTTTATCTCCCTGCGCGGAGTGGGCAAAGATTTATTGTTGTAAATTATTGTGATTGTTGTATTAATCGGGAGTTACTGTCTTAGCCGGGATCATCTTCTCCACGCCCGGAGCGTGGAGGTACACTCTGCACCCCTCGTAGTCATAGTTATTTACTTTCTTAGTATACGCTTTTACTACCGCTGCATGTGAGTAGTTACTTTCTAGCTCGCATTATTCAACTCACCACTACGAGTGAGAGAGTGAGACCGTCCCGTGACCCAACCCAGGCACGAGAGAGAGCTTGACTACCTTTGACTCGCCGCCGGTTTCTCAACCGTGCAGGCCCGAACGCTTCCCTCGTTAAGGGCGAACGTGAGCTTGCTATAGTCTGAGGTTGCATCCCCATTTGGAGTCGAGTCTGCATCTCTGTCCCACGTCAAATTGATATCAGAGCGCCAGTTGAGTCTAGGGTAGTCCTTGAATTATTCTTTACATAAACCAAAACCACAAAAAAGGGTGTCTTAAGTCTAAGGGTCTTGAGTCTAGAGTGTCTTGTCCAAGTCGTCACTTGCATGCGCACTCGCTCTATCTGCGCTCGGTCAGCGGCGCCGGCGCAAACTGCAGGAACATCGCCTTGATGTGCGCCCCCAACTCACCGGGCCATGTGTCCGGGTTGGAGCTGACGTAGGGGATGTCGAGTGCGAGCTTGTGCTGCACGTTGTCTTCGCGTGAGCATTTGGCGTTCCCGGCTCTGCGTCCTGGTCCTTGGGTGCCGGCTGCGACGTAGAGCAGGAATGGTTCGAGCAGCCTGTCCGCTGGGTATTCGGCGAGGAAGGCGCGGACCTTCGCCGTGTCGAGGACGACGGGAGTGTGCGCGAGGTAGGCCAACGGCTCGGGGTGGCCGTGGGTGTGCAGCCAGTCGGTGGTGTGTCGGACGGCTGTGGCGTAGGTGCCTTTGCCGGTCTTGTACGCGGAGTAGTTGCGTGCTGGCCCGAGGTGGCAGATGTCGACGGTGGTGATGGGTTCGGTGACGTAGATGTCATCCATGGCGAGGATGATCTGGTCTGCCGCTGCAGGTGAGTTCACGTAGGCGCTGATGGATTGGCGGGCGTTGGGAAACTTGGCCGGCTTCGGTGGCAGGGGCATCTTCGCGCCGGTGAACCATGCAGGCACGTCACCCACGATCCATGTGTCGCGGATAGTGCCGAGGTAGTTGGTGTCCCATGAGCGCAGTGCGTGACGCAACTCGTCCCGGTCATCAGTGTCGGGGCCTCCGACGTAGATCACGAGGTCGAGGGTCACGCCTTCGCTTTCGTCCTGACGGTCAGCGTGCCGCGCTTGAGTGTGTCGGTGCCGTTGTGGATCCAGGGGGCGAGTTCGCGTCCGGCCCAGTCGAACTTGCGACGGTTGGAGAACACTTCCTCGGCAGCGGAGTAGACGCCGCACGTGGGGTTGCCGGCGTCGTGCAGGATGACCGCGGCGTCTGGGGCCATGAGCGGCAGCCACGCCTTGAGGTCTGCGACAACCTCGTCGTGCAGGTGGCTCGCGTCATGCCAGAGGAGGCCCACCTTCGGACGCTCGTCCTTCTTCCACGTCTTGGCGACGTCGGTGGACCATCCGCAGATGGGGGTCACGATGTTGCTGATGCCGGCGTTGAGCAGGTGGGCGTCGTAGTCGTCGCGGACTTGGGGGTCGGCGTACTTGTCGATGTAGCCCGGGTGGTCTTCGGGCCATGTATCGAGGCCACGGGTGTCCCAGGTGTCGATGCTGAACACAGGTGCGCCGTTGCCTTCGCTGGACCCGAGGGCCAGCCAGCCGGTCGACTTGCCGCGGTATGCGCCGATCTCCACGATCGCCTGGTCCGCGGGAACCTCAGCGGCGAGCGTCCGTAGCCGTTGGCAGGCGTCCGGTTCAAGCCAACCTGATTGGCGGCGAATCACGTCAATGGTGGGCATCGCAGGCCGTCCGTTTCTGGTCAATCCAAGCCTCAGTACGCCGTCGTTGCTCATCAAGGATGTGCATGATCGCGCTGTGACAGATGGCTTGTTCGCCACCGTCACCAGCGTCAGTGGCGACACTGTGGGCGTCGAGGAGCTTGGTCAATGCGGCATCGAGGACGGCGACGTGTTCGTTGGTCAGGTCGGTCTCCATGCGACCTCCCGCTGTCAGACCCCGCGAACCGTGGACATGCGTTCAGGCTGGAACGAGATCCGTCCGTGCCAGCCGCAGGTGTCACAGCGGCGCATGGAGTACGAGAGCATTTGTGCGGCCCAGCGTCGGGCTATGGGCGTCGTCTCGTGGCCGCATGAGCGGCAGGTGGTCGTGGACTCTTGGCCGTCGACGAACAGCGCGGGGTGGTTCTTGATGTGCGGGCGTTCCCAGTCGTAAAGCCACTGGGTTGCGATGACGTCCCCGGCACAATATTCGGTGAGGCGTTGCTGGTCCTCTTTGCTGCCTGCGACTGCCCGTTCCATCGCTTCGGGGTCATAGGTGTCGGTCTTGCCGGGGTGCCCGAGGATTTTCAGCACGGCGTCGAGTGACTTGAACGGTGCACCGGATTTGAACTTGCGGCGCAGCACCTTGAGGGTGTCGACGGTGGTGGGGTCGGGCAGCGGCGGGAGGTTCGGAACGTGCTTGTGGCCGATGCGAGGGAGGAAGAAGTCACCCTGCAGCCACGGGACGTCCGCGTTGTCAACGTTGTGGCCGATCAGGATGTCGGCTTCGCTGACAAGCCGGTGTACGCGCTTGAGGAAGGTTCCTCGGCCGCCCTTGTCCCATTCGGCGAGCTTGATGATGTCCGGGCTTTCGTACCACTTCGCGCACACGATCGTGGTGCGTGGTTCGCGGATGACGCGCTCGGCGTGGATGTAACGGTTTTTCAGGTCCCCACGGTCCCACCAGTGCTGCATGGTGATTCCGTTGACGCGCTCGACGTCCAGGATGAGGATCCGGTTGCGGACCTTGGGGTTGAGTTTCAGCGGCGCCCGGTCAGCGAGCATCGTTGCGCTCGCATTGGCATATGCCCTTGCGGTGCCGGTTCACGGATTGGCCGGTCGGTGCGTCGCCGTACTCGTCGCGGAGTGCGTCGGAAATGGCTTGACCGGACACGTCCACATCGGCCAACCAGGCGCGGAGTGTTTCGGCGTCGGCTTCGGGGATGCGTGCGAACAGTCTCGCGATCGAGCAGCGCATGTACTGACGTTGCCGGAGGTTGCGTTGGGCTAGCGCCATGTCATTCACTCCTTGCCGCACTCACGCGCTTGCTCGACTCTTGGCCGACGGTGTGGGTCGCGGGGTTGGCGTAGGGGAATGCAAGAAACCGCCAGCCCTTGGGCATGACGGTTACTGGTTCCATTATGCACCCTTGCCTAGGGATTTGGCTAGGCGTTCGATCCGGCGCGTGTCGGCGGCGTCTCGAGCGTCGGGCCACCAGACGTGGAGGCGGCCGTTTTCCCAGTGGGTTTTGACGGTTTCGCGTCGGATCCAGGAGCGCATTGTTTGGACGGGGACGGCGAGTGCTTCGGTGGCGTCGGTGGCGAGGACCCACTTGTCGGAGTTCTTGGATCGCAAGTTGGCCGCCTTCGCTTGGAGGTATTGGGCTTGGTCGTAGGACAGGAGGCAGCCGGTGCACTTGTAGCCGTCGTATGCGGCTGTGCGTGACCAGACTTTGATGAGTCGGGGCTTGGCCTCGCAGTCGGCGTTGATGCATGGGGTTTCGGTGCGTTCTTGTCGGACGCCGTCCTTGAGCACGTCCTCCATGCGCCGGATGAGGGTCCGCAGCTCGGTTGCCATCTCGAAGCACAGCGGCCATTCGGGGTCGCCGTAGGTGTCGACGCGGGTGGCCCAGTCGAGTTGGCCGCGGAGGTAGTCGACTTCGCGGCTGAGGGTTGGGGCGAGCGACGTGGGTTGGTTGCGGTCTTCGCGGATCATGCGCGTCCACGACTCCAGGACGTTGAGTGGGTGCTCGTCGGAGTTGCCTTGGTACACGGCTGGGTCGCGCCAGTTCGAGGTCGGCTTGTCGGTGTTGCGTCTGAGCCAGCGGTCTTCGCCTGTTGCGTCGTCGAATCGTTCGGCACGCTCTACGTCCTCGTAGAGGCGTCATATCGCAGGGGTCACGTTCATCGAGGAAGATGAACAATAAGGCGGTTAGGGTCGCGGTGGTGAGACCAACCGTGACTAGGTCGCGGTCGCCAGCCCCGCCTCATTCAGCTGTTGTCGTGACCGGGGGACCCGTCACGTTCACGAGTATTGCGGCACTCCGCTCGACCGCATTCGATGGAGTCACCGTCGTCTTCCCCACCGCATCCTCATCGTGGTGTGGGTGGGTCACGTCAATGCAGGTTTGCGCCCAGGGCGATGGTCACGTTCATGGGTGGTCGTGCCCATGGTGGGCGACACGTTCATGCCTTATGGGCCCGAGTGTGTAGAACACGGCTGATCGTGTTCCCCTCATCCCGTAGGCTTTCCGGACACCCCGGGAGTACCGTGACTGTGTTTTTGGGTGTCCGGAGATACCGCATTATCCCAAGTAGTGTGCCCGTGTGTTTAGAGGGTCCGAGTGACCCTGTGTGTGTGTGTTCTGGGTTTTCATGTTATGCTTGCACGAGTCGCCGTGAGTCAGCATGAGTGTAAAGAGCTTTCCCCGCATGATGTGGGTTTTTCCAGAAAGTGATTACCAAGTGGGCCATGTGTGTAGCCTTGGACTGTGAGTCCTGTTAACCAGCCTGGGGTTAGAGGTTTACCGTGTGTCCCTTAGATAGGGGATCAACTCGGTGACTGGTGAGCTACCTTAGAAATCGTGTCACCGTGGTTTTAGACCTAGGGATTAGGCCAGATTAACGACATTGTGCCGTCACGTGCAGCAGTCTTGACCCGAGTCGCGTGACTGAAGGACCATTGAGTTTATTAGGTCTAGTGGGATGTCCAGAGTTTGGTGGCCTCGAGCCACCTGTTACTCTATGTTACTCACGATGGGTGCGTGCGTGGTTCTCAGTGTTCACATTAGTGACCCCCCACTAGTTGTGGCTTTCCTGTGCGCGCGAGTGCAGACCCACCCGGGAGTGGTGGAGAGCTTCCCTGATTTGATAGTTTTTAGGCTGGTTACCGTAGGCCCCCTCGCCTCTGTAGCCTGAGTCTGGGCTGGGGGGAAAACCAACTAGAGGACCCGACTTAGAGTACATAGTCTGTTTGTGCACACGTGGTTGGGTGCTACAGACCCGCGCGGATGAGCGCGACCCCAACTAGTCCTTGTTCTATGGTTACTAGTATGGTGTCTCAGTTCCCGCTGGACCTGAGGGAGACACCTGAGGCTCGGACTAAGACATCAGTGGACGCATCCGCCATATCATTTTAAATCAGTAAAAGTTCTTTAAAATATGTAACCACCCAATTCACCCCCCTCTTGGGTGTCATTGATCGTGGGACTTTAGCAGGGACCAGATACCGAAGGTGCCCCGGAGCGAAAGCAACCACGACCTGAGGGGCAGCGACGGTCACCTGGCTGGCCCCCGGCTCGACGTGGTCCATGGGGCGAGGAGCGCACTGTGCCAAATTATCTCATAGCACAGTTCTGACGACTCCTGCGCCCCTGCAAAAGAACCCAGAGAGGATTAGTTCAGCTTATTACCAACAAGCAAGATAAAGAATAAGGTTAGTACCTTGAGGCAATGGGGGGCTCATCCCCAACTCCTGAAGTACCGTCGGAGTCAACTCGAAGTCAGCATTGAAGAGGTGAAAGCGGAGAAGGGCCTTTATTTTCTTGGTCTCCTCAACTAAGGCCGAAGGCCGCCTATCTGACCAGACGGGACGGACGCCCGTGAACCTCCAGCCATCAGAGTGATCGCAAGCACCCGACTTGGTGATATATACAAAATGCTTCGCCCAACCCATTAAGGTTGAATGTAGTGTCAGAGTCTCGGATGAGGTTTCGATCAGGTCGAACCTGAAAGTACGCAAAGGCAGTATCGACAGGACATCGCTGGAGGCTGTAAAACTGTCGGAAGAGACAAACGTTCGGCTCCACTGAAGCTTTCCTACACACGAAGACAAAACCACAAAGGATGTGGTAGGAGTTGGGGGAAAGTTCCCCTGGATGCCGACCATAATGGTGGAGAACGGACTCGATGATGGGGTGTACAGGTAGGCGGAAACCTGCCTGGAAGGATGCTACAAGGACCCTAATGCCACCAGGAGGCAGACTCCGTAGATCGGCATCGATGGTCAGGAAGACAATATCAAAGTTGGGGGGAATCTGGAAGGCTTCCCGTAACCCATGAACCACCCTATAAGCTACCAGCGGCAAAGAACGGGGACGACTAGGGCCCACGCCCAAAGTGCTCGGAGTGCCGCCATGACCAGATTCTACCTCTTCAACAGAAGATGAGGGGCTGACGTGAAGAGTTCTCTTGTGGGGCGGCATGGCTCCAGAAGGTAGAAGACACAGAATAAGGAAGAAGACCCTCACCAGGTGATGAAGGAAGAAGCCTACAGCGAGCGCGGTGGACAACACGAGGCTGATGGTGTAACACCCGTGATTTTAGCGGATCCTTAGTGGTTTGGATCTAGGTTCCGTCCGGTGAATTTGGGCGTCGAGGAAGCTTGCGAAGATCCCTGCTAATACATGTACTACGCTCCACGCAGGGAGGGGGGTTTCACGGGGGTGGGGGCAATCAATAACACGCACTACCCTCGTGCAGGAGGGGGGATCGCGGGGAGGGGAAACCAGTTATCGACCATACGCCGAGCCCAGACGTCCGATCGAGGTGCATACAATGCCTGGATGAAGGTCAAGGGATGCCGAAGGATGCCTAAAGGTCTGGCACCGAGCTGATGTCGCTGCATGGAGACGGCGGCCGCAGCAGTGGGCCTGTGCAGTTCTGCCGTGCAGGACTGGTTGGCGCGGTAATGGTGCGTCAGCCGGTACGGGCGCTGTGGAATTCCAAACATGACGGGATCAAGTCGTGGACATTTCTGATAGGGAGATCTACGAACCCTCAGAAGATGGTGGCTATCTGATCACCTGGATGGACGTGGTCACAGGAATGGCCGGTGTCAGGTTTCTGGGCATACAGTAGGATAGGACACCAATGGTCATGGTGGAACTTCTGGTGCCGACGTCGGATCGAGACGAAACCACTTGCGTTGGTTTCATATCATCAGAAGCCACAACTTAGCTAAAGACAGAAGGACCTGAAACAGATAGGAGGAGGGGGTGTCGGGGCCGAGTTGACAGTAGCTTGTCATGGGTGAACAGAGGACTCTGGGTTTGGCGCGACTGAGGGAGAATGGATGCTCTGGAAGGAGACATTGTCAAAAGTAGGCGGTACCACCTCTGGTGCATCGGTACTTCGAAGAGGAAGAACTCTCATGAAGATATCTCTGACTGATTCGCACATGGGTGGGCGGTGGAGCTGCTACCAAAAGGTGCTCAGGATCTGACCCGAATCTTGTGCAGTCGCACGCGAATGGACAACGCAAACAGTGCTGAGGTCGTATCACAGTGGGAACACTTCTGGAACGAAGCTGACTCGATGACGTACGACTCCACAGAAGATGACTTCAGCCTTTTCACACAGTGGACATCGAGGTAGCCTCTGCAAACATGACCTCTGCTGCAGGCTGGTTGCAGAGAGCAGCAGAGAGTTCTTCCCGAACCACGGGAGGACGTAACAGTGACGGGCAACTCCGGGAATGCTGTGGACGCACGGAGTAGGGGTGGGCAGACCTGGGTTGCAGAGGGAGAGGGGGCTGAGGCGTGGGGTGAAGGTGGCTAGGGTTAGGGTTGATGGGGCACGCTGGTTTGTGGAGGAAGGAGAAGGGAGGGGGCGGCCTACTCACTGGGAATACCAGAATGGGCCCCCAAGACGCATAGTCTATAATGGAGGCCGGTGGCTGGGTGACTCGAGTGTAAGCCTTCGCCCGAGCCAATAGTAGTGTTGCAGATGCTCGTAATGATGTGCTTGCACCTGGAGCTGACACTACAGGGGGTACCGGGATGCCGGTGACCCGAGGCCTTGAGCCTAGACTGGGAGCTGGCGAGATCGAAAGGCGTGATAGGAGGCCCTCGGTCCATGCCAGGGTCGTTGTGTCCCACAGAGGCAAACTAGTGCTGGGAATCGTCACTGTTAGGTTGTGGGAGGAGTGCCCCCGAGATAAAGCTGAGAGATCCAAAGCCTGACGCGGATCAGTCGTGCCAGACGTCATCCGCGAGAAACCCCGGGGTTGTACGCCCATTCTGGATTTTGAGATGCCTTGCACCAGGGATTGGGAACCCGAGTGGGGTGGTTGCTCTTCTAAGGTTCGGGTCGAGAGGCCCGAATGGGGTGCTGGGGAGCCATGCCCCCGGGTCAGAGGACCCATGTGGGGAGCTGGCTCAGTGGAGGCTCGGGGTTGACGGCCCGAGTAGGGTGCTGAGGAGTCGAACACCTTGGGGTGGAGACCTGCACTGGATGCCGACTTGGCCGAGGCCTGGGGCTGGAGGCCCGAGCGAACTGTAGAAGTGGAGACCAGAACTTGGGACGCGAGGCCTACGTCGGGAGTCGGTTGGAACTGGGCCTGGGGGCTGGTGCTTGCCCGGGCTGGGGCTAGTCCGGATCCCCTACGGGGACCGATAACGGGAGACCCGAGCCTGACGCGCGGTCTGATTGTCGAGACTGGTGACTGGTGTGGCACGTTAGTGGCACCAAAAGAGACGGGAATTGGGGGTGGTGGTGGAACAGCCACGGGGACCACACCCAAAAAGTAGGGTGATCCGACGACCGGGGTGAAGCTGCCGAAAGCGATCGGCACCGCCAAGTAGCCCACCTGTGCGTGGGTGGCGACGGCGATGGGACCGTAGGTGATGGCCGCCATAGTTGTTGAAGCATCGGACGAGCTGGGATAACCGTCACTGATAGTCATCGAACACGATCCGGCAACTGGGAGGCGAACTGGAAGTTGCCAGAAAGTGTGAATAGGTGCTCTTCTTCTACCTCTTCTACAAGGATAGGAAAAGGGCACCAAGACTTCAGAGCTGGCATGGACTTTCTCTTCAGCAAAAAGAAGGAAGGCAGGAGACATCCCCCTGGCTGTGCCATCCTTTTTCACTTCAAAGCTTATGAAAACTACACAATATATTATAATCATCAAAACCATTATCAAAGACAGAGAGGGAGCGTAGTGAACCCAACAACCTTTCGACCTCCAGTCATAAACTTTATTGGACGTGCTCTTCTGCTAGGAATTATGATGCGGGACGGACACACAGCCTGGGACTCTAGCTCGCGGGCGTCCTTAGTGAGGGATGCGTGGGACCGTGTACGGTTGAGAAACCGACAATGAGTCGGTAGTCAGCTCTTCCGTGATCAGATCGAGTCACGGGACGGGTCTCACTCTCTCTCTCTCGCAGTGGTGATAAAAATATACGAGCTAGATTAACCTATCATGCTCTCTAGCAGTGGCATATACAAATTTATATGGGTAAAGCAAATGCCGAGTAAGGTAGCAAACATGATACCTCTACTCTCCGGGTGTGGGAAGGCGATCCTGGCCAAATGCGTTGACTCCCTGTTAAACAATTGTTCAATAATTTACAGAAATGATTTCTATTGCCCACTCCACGCAGGGAAGTAAAGGGCTACAAGTGGGGTCCGGGAGGACCGATCTTGGGTTGGCGGACAGTACTTTGATCTGCTCCATCGGTGTCGTCTGGAGGACGCTTACTGCTGGTTGTGAGGCCCACGTGCTGCTCAGTGGGGGCCGAGTGGGCCCAGAGTGATACCGCTATGATGGTGGCTCCTAGAGAGGTGTCTCCTGGGAAGGCAACGCGCTGGTTTGCCTCGTGGAAGGCGAGGTGGTGGCCGGGCGGTCGTTGCGGTATGTTGTCCACGAGCTGGATCTTGCTGTTTTACCGTGCGCGACCTGGCAAGATCAGCTGTTGTGATCAACTCCGACGTCAGATCAATGAGTGGATGGTACCGTTGTAAA
Source organism: Amorphophallus titanum (assembly GCA_024336825.1). NCBI lineage: Eukaryota > Viridiplantae > Streptophyta > Magnoliopsida > Alismatales > Araceae > Amorphophallus > Amorphophallus titanum. Next base: position 180,797 of record JANBPO010006450.1, read on the forward strand.
GCTCATTCAGAGAGATACGATCCCAGGCTAGAGGGAGAATTTTGAATGTCTCTTAGGTGGCCTTGGTCGATTTTACAAGTTGTTGGCTGATAGACTTAGAAAACTAAGGATAGATTGGAGTTTTCCTGAAAACTTGCATTGACCGCAGATCAAACCTCAGATCTAGAAGTTGACCTCTTCATCAATGTTGTAGATCTTAAAGTCAAGAAGATGGAGATATTTTTTATATGGATGTTTATGGAGGACCTGAATTTCTGGAGGTTTTACAGTGGATAGAGGTCGAATCTGAACTGCACAGGACATAACATATTTGGGAAAAGACAGAGATTTGTAAAAATAGTAAAAGGACTCAAAGAATTCAAGTGAGTAACCAGCCAAGGGGTAGCAGACGCTTACCTGACCGGTGTGAAAACACCGATCCCGCTCGGAGACGAGGGTGAGCGGGGAGGCATGGGTATGCACCCGCACGTCGCGGCGATGGCGCTTGATCTGAAAATTAAAGGAGGGCTACAACACTACACCTCGTACAGGAGGGGGATCTTGGGGTGGCGGTTAAGTGCTTACATCCAAAACTACCTCCACGCAGGGAGGGGCCTTCAACCGGCCAAGCGAGGGGAGGGGATGGAGCTAGCATTAGATGCGTCAGACTCCTTGTCGGTGCTGCCAGCTTCTGGAATCGCAGGATAGTCGGTCGAAGAGTACGCCGCCACGAAAGCTCCCGAACTCCAATTGGGCCGAAACCAGAGCCAAAACACTCCAATCTGGCCCAGGAAGACGCTCTAATTTTCTGGATCAACTTTGGGTCGGCTGCTGGATGGTACCGGTCATGGAACAGTGTTAGTCCGTTCTGGTGCTGGCCACTCCCACGGTCTTACTGCTTGAAGATGGAGACGCCACGGGCCGTTTTGAACTCGGATGGTGGCAGGACCAGTACCGAGATGACCGTGGATGAGTCTTCTTTTAGATGGGACTGACGGTAACCTCAGAGGACGTCGGGGTAGATCGTACTGGCCTGAAGAGTGGAGGTGGGTCCGTTCAGGAACAGAGGAACCAACCTGGCGCAACTTTGGTAGAAAATTCGTAACTTCTGATGCCGGGGTCTGAATCTCATTCCGCTTCTAGGGGATGATAGAGGACTAGTAGAAGATACTCTCAGACAAATTGTACGTCCAGATCTGTCCAGGACTGGTTGTGGTGGAAGATTTTCTAGGGCTATGGTTCTCTGCCTGGGAGCTCTTGTGTAGTCAGGGGAGAATCGCTCTCGCGGATAGCTCCGAGCTCGGATGAAGACAAAACCACCGCCCTTGAAAAGCCCTCTGGACGAACTTTCCAATGGTATATGATTTGGGACTATAAGAGTTGGGGAAGTGCCAGAGAAGCTATAATCTTCAGGGCCCTTACTGTCTGCCGGTGACCTGCTACCAGAGCTGCACCCTTGTAATGGCTAAGGAAGCAAGGAGGAAGGGCTGCAATGCAAGAAGTTGATGAAAAATGGCTTGGGAGAGGGGAGGACATGGTTAGGATCCTTAGAGGGGTTGTGGAGGGATTTTTCCAGAGGGGAAAGATTTGAATTTGGCCTAGGGAGGGGTGGATTCCACCTAGGGAACTAGAGACTGCCGGAGTCAAGACTTCTGAGGTTGCTGAAAGTCCCCCCTCCAAAGAACTTGTTGACTACGAGCCTTCTAGTGATGAGGGAGCAAGAGTTGGGAGCCAGCTCACTGTCCCTTTCTTATGGAAGTGACCTTCCCGCATTCATCCCACCCCGGCTAACATTTGGCTCATTGAGTGTGCCTAGCTCCCTCATGGAGGGAGGAGGAATTGCCTCTAGCCTTATAGAGCCATTCTTGGAGGTTCCAGGGGTGAGGGAGTTAGGATTGGTGCCGTCTGAGGTGACGCTTTCCTCTGCACATGGCCTTGTTCATATTCGCCGTCATTTGTGGCAGAAGCTTTGACATTATTTCATTTTTTTATTTCTCTTCCTTTCGCTTTGCCGAGGCCTGCAGTCTTAGTGAGACCGACGTTTTCGGTGGTGGGAACCATGGCTGGCTTTTCTGCTTTCCAATCCAAGGGTACAACATTTACCCCTATCATGGGCAAGGTTCCAGTGTTGAGGTTGATCGCCCTGAAGCTCCCAGGCGGACTAGTCTCGTCACTGGGCTTCGGTCAGCCTTCTATTGAACAGCCTCAGCTTCAACTCGTGGAAGCTGAGTCGGAACTAGTCGATGCTGCTTCTATTTTGGCGTCGATAGGTGCAGAGCTCAGAGAAGCGTCTGGTGACACTTCTATGTTGATGATTGAAGCTGGAGTTGAGCTGGGTCAGATGGCCCAACTAGAGCATCAAAAAGAATTTATCTCCGAGGGTGGAGATTTTGAAGAAGAGACAATCGGTGAAACAACTATCCTGAGCTCACAGCCGGTGCTGAGTCAGAGAAGGCCTCGCAGTCGGAGCAACATGTAGGGCTCACTATTGTAGATGTGGACCTTACATTTGGGACTATGGCCCTTCAACGGAGGTCGAGTTTGAAGTCCCAGCCCCCGTAATTATCGAGTCCCTAAAGCAGCTTGAGAAAGAATTAGTTAAGCCATCTTCCTCATTGCCTACATTTTCTTCTCAACTTGCTGATGAAATTTGGGCTGAGGTGGATAGCAGGGTAGAGTTTCATCTTCCTGACGTGCCTTCACTCGATTTGCAATCCTCTGAGGAGCCGGTGTGGCAAAACTTGAAAATGCTGAAGCAAGCTGTGCTGATTAGCTGGGTTTTATCTTATGCACAGTTGAAGGGGCTAGTGGAGCCTATGACTCGCACCCTTATGGCTTTCGGCTGCCCTATGCAGAACTGGCTACCTCGGGTGGTCAAGGAAAAGACCACACCCAGTCACCTAAACCGACCGATCCAGACAACCACCAATAGATAGACACCGCCCTAGAATACGACCTAAGACTGACCAACACATAGAACAGAACAAGGGCCATCACGGCCAACAACAGGACTATAACGCACCAGCATGGGGGCGTTATACCAACATAATGCACCAAGGGAGGGGCGTTATGCTAACCAGACCTGAAACCACATGCAAATGATATAACGCACCAAGATAGAGGCGTTATATCAACATAACGCACCTTCATAGGGGCGTTATGTCCAACAGGCCAAAAGACTAACAAAACGAAGTATAACGGACCACAATAGGCACGTTATACTAGTATAACACACAAGGGTAGGTGCGTTATACCCAATAGAGCTCAAAATGCCAACGAGGATAAAAAGTATATAACGGACCAAGGCTAGTCCGCCATAGCAACAAAATGCACAGGGTGAGGTGCGTTATATCAACCGCCATACCCAGTCAACCATTGGTCAACAGACCATAACGGATCTGCACCTGGGCGTTATATTGACAATAACGCACGGGGAGGAGTCCGTTATACTAACTGACTGACATGGTCTTTGAGGTGAACATGGTCGTCGAGGGCTGACAATGGTAGTCGGCCTCGAAAACAACCCGACCATAACGTGCCTGAACAGGTGCGTTATGCTCACATAACGGACTAGGACTAGACCATTATGCTCCAAGACCTCAGAAGACGACAAACGGTGAACTATAACGGTCTATCGTGGGACCGTTATAGACCATAACGATCTCTGGTAGGACCTCTAAATCAATCCGACGGGTAAAACGATAGAACAGCTGAATCGACCTGTTCCACGCCCCATGCACGCCGTAGCGCAGGGGAAACAATGCCAAACGATGGGAAATGACCTCTGGGGGTCAAAAACATCATATGCATCTATTGAAATGCATTAAAACGCGAGATCGGGGTGATTCCAACGAATCGACCCTAAATGAGTCACCGGGGTTCCCGGACTCCTACCGGCCCCAAATGACAACCGATCGGCACGAAACTGGTGGGGTTGGGATCCTGACATCCCAGCGGTCAGTTTGACACTAACTACACTATGAGAGGTTGCCGTTTTTCGGCCAACTCTGCGAACCCCAAAAATGATAGTTTACGCTAAACCGGCTCGATCTCCCCCGATCGGCCACCATGCTACGCGAAACTACAGTCAAAACGTGCAGAACGCAGAGAGGGTCCATCTCCACATAAATGCCCCTGCCCAGGGGGGTTTAGGCAGGCTGGGCGCATGGAGAGAGAGGGGGAGCGGTCCCCACTCTATAAAATTGACTTTTTAGTTAATTTTCTTCCTAATTTGATTAAGAAGAAAAGAACTAATTGACTGGGAGGATACGTGGAAGCTTGTGAGCGTGCCAGATTTGAGGAATTCCCCCGTGCTACTGCCTTGTGCTCTCTTGCTCGTGCGTCGACTTCTCAGACTGGTACGGCACTAGAACTGCACCGTAAGATTGTAAATCAAATGAACTGGGACGGAATGGGGCCATGGGACCACCAGGCTGGAGGGAGGGGTGCGGCCCCCAGGGGGTTCACCCTCCCTAGGGCGCGCGGCCGCCCCTAGGGTGAACTGGCCCCGAGGGAGGTCATAACCCCGGGGGATGGCCCCCGGGGGTCTTCTTGCATCGTTTGGGGTTGTCCTTTGACGGCTTTGGACCCCAGGAAGCTGGGATGGGCCCGTGGGGGCTGCCGTTCTTTGAGTTGTCGTAGCCTCCCGCAAGGTGTCCGGGTAAATACTCGACACACCCTAGATTGCCGAACAGCTTGAGTAGATGGTTGAGGGGCCACACGGCGGGCCTTGGGTTGACAGTGGGAGCTCATTGGAGCTAAGGGGAGGCACTTTGTGGCTGTGAGCCACGTCTCGGGCTGTGTGTCACATTGTTCGGCGGGTTGGCAGGGTAGCCTCGGGTTGGCCCGAATGCTAGGATTAAATGGCTCATCACCATGTGTCTGAGTGTCAGGATCGACCTTGACATGTCAGGGGGTTGTTGTAGGACCCAATTGAGGTGCTGGAACCACAGGTCGGCCCATGGTTGGGTGTAGAAGGGCTGGAACATACGCGCCCACAAGGTGTTCTACGAAATGTCGAGCATGCCTATGTGATCCGTACATGCGTGTGGCGGGCCTCCGAAGCCTGTGGTTGACTTAGTCAGGTCTCCCTTTGACCTTAGAGGATTGAAAGACGTGCTTCTGGGTAGGCCCTTGGCCCTTTTTCCTGAGTGCCACATGGCGTGGCTTGACGTCGGGGTGCCCCCGGGTTGGCCCAGGCGGCGATGCAGTATACGGGCAAGGCCCGTCTGTGAGTGGCCGGAGTTGACTCTGGGGAGTTGCTTGTGTCACCGTGCATCACGGCAAGTCGGTCAGGGCCCTTGTAGGGACCCATGGGATTGTAGAGAGGGCTGGATAGCCCGTGCCTGGAAGGTGTTCGGTGAAAGCCGCCCTCTCTCTCTCCACTCGATACTCTCTCTCTCCCTCGTTTCTCTCCCCCTCTCTCACTCTTTCTCTCTCCTTCGCCCCCATTCTCGCCCGTTCTGGACCGTGTTGACCCCAGATCGAGGCGCAGGAGGTACCGTTAGATTCGACTCGTTGCGAGGATCATGCCAGTGCCTTTCATTCCGCAATTCGTGGGGCGTGGGACCGGTACGAGTCGGGGACGGTCGCAGAGCTTTGTCGCCCGCATGCGCATTTTTCGGGGTTGTCGTCACGATCGAGGTAGGGGGATGGACTTTTTACTTCGCTAAGATCATTTTGGTACCACATGCATGCCCATGCGTAGGCGTTTACATCGTTTTCTATGCAAGGTCCATTTTAGGGGTTTTTAGGTTAAAAATACTTGAAAAATTGATTAGGGCTATTATTTTTGCATTTTGATGCATGCCGTAGTTGTAGAAAACTTGTTATTCAATTTCTTCTACCCATTTTCTTTCGTTTTGCACCGATCCGGCTTGACCGGAGGGGAGTTCGGTTCCAAACTTGTCCCTCTTGTTTCCCAGTCGATATAACGCACCTGCCAGAGGCCGTTATATTCTTAACGGACCCTAGGGGGTGCGTTATGTATTGCATGGCAGACCGCTCGTAGACTGTTATGTAACCGTGGTTTCCTGTAGGTCTGTAGGTTGTGGGCCATGACGGACTAGTCCCAGTCTGCCATGGCCACTATAATGCCCCTATCATGGTGCGTTAAATGATGTGGTAAACTGTGGAGTTTTTCTAAGTTTCCAGTGTTCAGGTGACTTTAACGGACCAATCCTGGTGTGTTATAGTCACATGGTGCACCTGTCGTGGCGCGCAATGGTCTGTGTAGTTTTGATGGTTCTCCGGTGAGTATAACGCACGGGATGAGGCGCGTCATACATTGCATGATGCCCCAGAGGTAGTGTGTTATGGTCTGCATGTCTAGGTTTTGGTAAGTGTACGGGTGAGCATAACAGCCTGGGGGAGGTGCGTTATAGTCGTATAACGCCCCGTCCCTGGTCCGTTACACTCTACTAGTTTGGGAATGTTAGAAGAGCATGTTTAATTCCTGTCTTATGCATTCTATGCTATGTCTATATTATAATCACATTATTTTATGATTATTGGCTCGCTCCTAGTATCCCAATAGAGTGCTTGGACTTTCCATGTGATGGAACCACTAGACGTAGCCCTAGACTTCACGGATGGTCGACCCACCTGGGAGAGATTGAAGGAATATCTGGCCAATCCACCCATCCTAATTCCACCCACGTCAGGCAAACCTTTATCCTTTATATCTCAGTCTTGGATGACTCTGTAGGAGCTATCCTAGCACAAGCTGATGAAGAGGGCAAGGAAAGGGTGACCTATTACTTGTCCAAAATCCTCAACCCCTGTGAGCAGAAGTACGCGGCCATGGAGAAAACCTGTGCCGCGCTTGTCTGGGTGGTGCAGAAATTGAAACACTACTTTCTAGCTCTTGAAGTCCATTTGATTGTCCGGATGAACACAATCAAGTTCCTTTTGAAAAAATCTGTTCTCACCGATAGGCTAGCACGCTGGCAAAGCTTTCTCTCTCAGTCTGACATCACCTACATTCAGTAAAAGGCGATTAAGGGTTATGCCATAGCTGAGCATCTCACTCATCATCCTCTCCCTAACTTCGATTCTGTCCAATCAGAGTTTCCAGATGAGGAACTAATGTCCATCAACCAAACAGATGATTACATGTGAACATTATATTTTGATGGAGCTCTGAATGCCCAAGGGAGAGGAATCGGCATTGCCCTCCTGTCACCTAAAGACCTTACCTTCTCACTAGCATTCCAACTCAAATTCCCAGTTACCAACAATATAGTTGAATACAAGGCTCTTCTAGCAGGCCTAGAATATGCCCATTCCCTCCGCATCACTGAATTACGAGTCGTAGGTGATAGTCAACTCATTCTCTGTCAGGTGCTCACCAAATATCACACCCGCGATCTCAAGCTCAAGCATTACCAAGAACTCACTACTGCCTTTACCAAACTATTCACCAAACTGATCTTTGTCCATGTCCCTCGTCATCAGAATATTCTGGCCGATGTCCTCGCCTCATTGGCATCATCTTTAAGGTTCCCTCTAGGTAGATGGTTTACGTTCATTTCCATCTACAAGCGTCATGCCCCTGCTATCGATAACGATTCCTACGCAGATGTCAAGAATAGGATAGCAAGGAAGATCCTGCGAGAAGAAATATTTGAGAAGAGGGAAATCATGTTGGCAGAATTAGAAGAAGAGCTGGCTGACGAGGAGAAGCCATGGTTTTACAAGATTGCTAAGTATTGCAAAGATCAGTCCTACCCTACAGAAGCCACATCAGAAGATGAGAAAGTCATAAGGAGAGTGGCACTGAAGTACATGTTAGTTGGAGGAGTGTTATACAAGAGAAGCCTTACGGGTGTCCTTCTAAGGTGTCTCGACGATAAGGAAGTCTGAAAATGTGTTGAGGAAGCACACTCTGGCGTGTGCGGGGGCCATGTGAATAGCCAAATGTTTGCTAAGAAAATCCTCCAGCAAGGCTTTTACTGGCCCACCCTAGAAGAGGACTGTGCCGTCTATGTCCGTAGGTGTCTCAAGTGTCAACTTCACACTGACAAGATTCACTCTCCATCTTCCTCACTTCATCCAGTATCATCACCATGGCCTTTCTCCATGTGGGCTTTTGACATCATTGGTCCTCTCGGTGATCCTAACTCCCTCACTAAATAAAAATACTTCATCCTTACTGCAACGGACTACTTCACCAAATGGGCTGAAGCTGAAGCTTACATGGAGATCAAGGCATTAACGGTTTGCAAGTTCATCATGAAGAACATCATCACCAGGTTCGGCATCCCAAGCACTATCATCACCGATAATGGGCCACAATTCGTCTCTCAGGACCTTCAGGACCTCTGCAAAAGGTATAAAGTTGCATTGCATCATTCATCACCTTATTATCCACAAGGCAATGGCCAGGCAGAGGCCACTAATAAAACACTGATCAAAATCATAAAGAAAACATGTGAGTCTAACAAGTTCTCGGATTGGCCAGAAAAGCTCATCGAAGCCTTATGGGCCTACCGCACTTCAATCCGTACTCCCACTGGACAAACCCCGTTTGCCCTTACCTACGGGATGGAGGCGGTAGTCCCATATGAGATCTTAGTCCCTTCTCTCCGAGTACAGTTGGACAAGGAACTCCCACTCGACGAACGTCGTGATTCACTCCTTGCCCAATTGGAACTCTTAGACGAGAAGCGACTGGCGGCTGCCGAACACGCACGTGTTTACCAGAATAGACTCACACGTTTTTATCAAAAGAAGGTCATTGAAAGAAAATTCAAAGTCGGTGAGATGGTTGTAAAAAGAATTTTTGTAAAACCTGGTGGGCCACGTTCTAAACTCCAACCTAATTGGGAAGGACCATACGTGGTCCAGGCTGTACATCCTGGCAATGCCTACAGATTGGTTAATGCCGAGGGAACCGAGCTATCCCACCCTTGGAATGGGCTTTACCTTAAGAAGTACTACCCTTAGATACCTGTTTATTACAACAAATGTCCTCAGTGTCAAAACCCAAAAAAATATATATATATATAAACCAAAAAAATACAAAAATGAGGAAAATAACAAAAAAACATAAGAGCATGAAAAATAACAAAAAAAAAGAGAAATGACAAAACAAAAAAAGGGGGAGAAAAAGAAGGAAAAGAGAAAGAGAGAGAGAGAGAAGAAACCAAAAATAAAATAAAAAAAAAGAAGAGAAAAAAGAAAAAAACTAGCGTCTGGTGATCGTCATGGAGTCAAATCGTTGCATTCACCCTTCATATTGAGATATGGTCCATTAAGGTTGGTGGGTCTCAGGTCTTGGCCTGCCAGAATTGTGGGGATCTCTGCTCGGCCGTATCGGCCTTTGCCTACTAAAAGGAAGACAACGGACATAAACACGTGTTTTATTTGAAGAAAAACTGGTAGCATAGCCTTTAGTAAAGTCCCACCTTGAAGGTCTCCAAGAAAGCCGTAATCTTTATTCTCTCCCTTCTCGACCGAATGAGACAGTCGGCGCCCTTAAAACGCTGAGCCTAAGGGACCAAAGTACGATCCCCCCAGGGTAAAAGTAGGATCCGATCCCTCAGTCTAGGATCAGAGCACGAGAAGAGGGCAGTGTCCCCGCAGGCATAAAGAGAAGAAGAAAAAAAAAGAGAAAGAAAAGAAAGAAAAAAAAATGGAAAATGAAATGAAAAATTAAAATCGAGTGAAAGGCCTGGTCGTGACCGTGTCTGATTCCATAGGACCCCTTGAAACAGAAAGGGCAATGATACGCCAACGCTAGAGGCTCGGTCTGAAGATGCCTAAAAGGGGAGAGTCGAGTAGGCTCCTGCTGGCTCACCGCGTTAACGGCTTTGCCGGTCCTCTCAGGAGGTTTATCCCTCACGATTCTTCCTTCTCCCCCGAAGATGAAGGCTCGATGGAGATCCCGAAGGGTGAAGCTTGCTAGGGCTTGCCACCTCATTTTTGAAAAAAGAAAACACCTTTAATTGTCTACTTCGAAAAGCAGAAGCCTTCATTACGAAAGAGTCTCGACATTTCTGGCCGGGCAAGACCATTATCTACCACCTTAACGACTTCTCATCATAACCTCGGGCTTAGGCCAATGCAAGCGCGTCACCTATAGGTGCGACGGCGTCTGATTCCGGGTCAGCGTCGCGCGGGTCTTGAGTGGCGATCACACAGGTTTTATCTCCACCTTACTCTTCTGGTTTCTTAGCTTCTTTCATACTTTCCTAGTAGTGAGGAGCAAAAAAGGTGAACTGATTTCATTGCCAGTACTTTCAAAAGAAGGAAAAGGCCATTTTTTCCAGTCAACATCGGTCAATGCATGTTATTAGGAAAACTCTGATCTATCTTGAGTTTTCTGAGTCTGTCAGTCCGTCCCTTGTAAAATCCTCCACGAAAAATATAGAGCCCTCAAATTTCCCGATCTAGTCCTTGGTCGAAGATCTCTTCGAGAGAGCTTTCCAACGCCGCTAGTCTCACGTCGATCCGGCATCAGGTCTAATCGCAACAACCATTCTCGCCGGGTCACGCGCTGCAAAATAGCAAGTGACAGCTCGTGGACAGCAAATCCAACGCTTGGAGACCGGAGTCGCCTCGCCTCCCACGAGGTGAACCAGCATGCCGCCATCCGAGGGAGCGTCCCTCCAGGCCCCCCCGTCACAGTGGTGTCACTCTGGGCCCACTCGGCCCCACTGAGTAGCACGTGGCCCCCATAACCAACAGCAAGTGTCTTCCATACGGCACCGATGGAGTGGACCAAAGTGCTGCTCGCCAACACAAGAACGGTCCTCCCGGGTCTGCTGTAGCCCTTTACCTCCCTGCGTGGAGTGGGCAAAGATTTATTGCTGTAAATTATTGTGATTGTAGTATTAACCAGGAGTTACCGTCTTGGTCGGGATCATCTTCCCCACACTCGGAGTGTGGAGGTACACTCGGCACCTCTCGTAGTCATAGTTATTTGCTTTCTTAGTATACGCTGTTACTACCGCTGCATGTGAGTAGTTACTTCCTAGCTCGTATAATTCAACTCACCGCTGTGAGTGAGAGAGCGAGACCGTCCCATGACCCGACCCGGGCATGAGAGAGTGAGCTGACCACCCTTGACTCACTGTCGATTTCTCAACCGTGTAGGTCCAAACGCTTCCCTCGTTAGGGACGAGTGTGAGCTTGCTAGAGTCCTAGGTTGCATATCCAACTCGATGTCGAGTCCGCGTCTCCGTCCCACATCAAATTGGTATCAGAGCTCCAATCGAGTCTAGGGTAGTCATTGCATGAAAAGGGGATAAAAAAAAAGTGTCTTAAGTGTAGAGTGTCTAGGTGTTTACATTAGTTTTTCATAAAAGAAAAGGATAAAAAAATGAAAAGAAAAGTGTTCCACTCCTAGCGGGAATCAATTCCCATACATTAAAGGTGGGGCTGGGCCCCTCGTCTGTCACCGCAAACTTCCATGTTATAGATATGGACCCCACTTTTAATGCTATTCTAGGGCGTCCTTACATTTTGGTACTTGATGCTGTCCCTTCCACAAATCACCAATGCATCAAATTTCTACACAAGGGGCACATCGTCAAGGTGACTAGTGTGCCCATTTTGCCAACAGTAAATATTCTGCCGGCCACGTCAGTGCCCTCCATCTGGCCATCCAATATGTCGTTATTATCCGTACTGGACCTTGCCGACCCGCAGCATGATATTCTAAAACCACAAACTGCAGCTTGCGCATCAGCACTGACTCCATCCCCACCTCAGAAGGGGAAGAAAAAGAAGAGTAAGATAAATACCCCAGGCTGGAACATCATGATGAGAATGGGGTAGAGGTCTGGCAAGGGCCTTGGAGTCAATCTGCAGGGCAGAGTCAAGACCGTCAAAAACTACAAGCTCATCCCTCGAGGTGGTCTAGGATACATAGGGCCAAACAAGGCAGAGTCCGTTGAAACAGAAGAAGAACTATGGAACACCATGACTTCCACATTTAAACCGAATAGATGGCCACTTACATGGTCTCTTTATGCACACTTTGTGAAGGGGCCTACTGAGTAGATTGGGGAGCAAGCTACGGTACTCACCTCAATTTTGGATAATCAAGACGTGCATGTACGTCAGTTTGCTCGCCACATAGCTCCGCTGGTTACCTACCAAGCTCTAGAATCCCTGAGGCCAGATAAGAGAAGGAAAATAGATGATCCGTAATGCGACTGGTACAGATGGTTTGATATGAATGACGTCACCATCGCCCTTAGCCAACTGTTCATGCCGACAGATCCAGAGTGGCCGCCATTGGTGCACGATATGATAGAAAAGCCTGTAGTGATTACTGATAAGAGGCAGATGTTGAGCAACTATACTGACACAGGCGAGCCAGATGTATCGTATGAAGAAGGTTTCACTATCGACAAGCTGTGGCTGGCCTTTTCTCTCTCCAATCCATCCATCTGTCAATGATTCACTCATTATTCCAGATTTTTCAACAGCATCCCCAGACCACCCACGATCTTGGTCTCTATTTCTCCAGATTCTTTTCGGTATTGCTCACTCTTCCTTTGCTCACTGAGCAGTTTTCTCAACTTACTATCATGCCCATGCGCGAGCAATTAATCGATGCAAATTTGATCCAGGAATTCTCCAATCTTTCTCTTTCCTCATCATCAATATCACTATTGCCATGAGGGCTATTATCACGAAGTGCTATCTCCAAGGGCTCGTGGTTCATGCCAAGCATTATGGCAGGATTCACATGGACTGGGCGGCCATGGGCGCACTGATAGAAGTCTGGCACCCTCAAACTCACACCTTCATCTTTCCAACCTTTGAAGCAACTATCCTTCTCGAGGAGGTGGAACTCCTGCTCGGTTTGAAAAAGTTCAAGAAGGATGGCAAGATAAAGATCATGCCCATGTCAAAAGGGGTAACCTCTGAGGAAGTCCTTGGGGGCTTCATGCCCTCCGGAGCTACTAAAGGCATCTAGACTCAAAGGGGTATCAATTTGCAAAAGCTCGCAGAATGGACCATGAATGCCCTAGAAGGAGTGACGAGTGATGATCATTTGGAAGGAATCATGAAAGGATTTACAATCTACTTAGCATGTGCTCTCCTTTTCTCTCGCACTGACAACATTGTGGAGGAAGATCAACTGAGTGCAATTTGTGGATTTTGGGAGGGCAAAATAGTGGGGCCTACTGTCCTTGCTTATCTTTACAGCAGTCTCACAACTTCGAGCATGGGTAGGCCTCCTTTCGGTTGTATGCTTCTCTTGACTTGCTGGATTGACCAACACTTCAAGTTTAATCACTGCAAGGGGGTACAGACTACTTCCAGAATCTTCCAATAAAGCCCTCTCAATCATGTGGCCGATGTGTTGGGCTTTGATGGGAATGTAGTTAATCGTGTGCCTCGGCTGAAGACATGTGGAGACTGGCGGATTCACATCAACACCATGGCGCAGAACCTATTCACTTGTGCACCGGCATGCTTGCTCCCATGTGAACTTCTCACAAGATCTTCCCCTGACACAGAACTTCAACTCGTTGGTGCAACCGAATTTTCCCTTTACAATGCGCACCGGTGTTACACTCAAATCGGCCTCCCTCGCCATTCTTTTCCCATGCCATCCGACCTTCCTCCTCTGAGGAGAAGGGAGTTGAGTACGGAGGGAGATGCAAAGAATGTGAAAGCTATTAAAACATCATGGAAGGTTGATGTGAAACAACCTTGGACCTATACAAGAGAGCACAAGTTGCACACCGAACGGGCCGATGTTGGCGGCCAACTCACCCGACACTCACCCAAACCCGGGGATAACTTAACGATGCCGAGTCAAGGAGGAGAGGGTTGGACCCTTGCTGGTAGAGGGCCAGCAAGGCCAAAGGGATCTCCCACGGGGTATAAATAGTCCAGTGCTTCGGGGCATACCCTTAGTTACATGTCAAAAAAAAAGAAAAAAAATAAGAGAAAAGAAAAAGAGAGAAGCAGAGTACAAGAGGAGGATTAAGGAGAGAAGCGCTCAGTCGATGCCCCGAAAGATATCCTTGAGGGGGAGAATCCCGACGCAAGGAAAGTCTGCCATGTCGTGTAATCGGCCCCTCTGTTCCTCGAGGTGTGCCAGCTCCGTTTCCATGGACACCGCCTCGGCTCTAGCGACGGTGAGTGCCTCGCTCTCCCTCTCGACGGTCGCCTCAGCCTCGGCCAGCTCAGACCTGGGTGCAGCGAGATAGCCCTCTAGTTCCTCGACTCTATTCCTAAGGGCATGGATATCGCGGTGACCTCCTTCCAAGGCCTTCTCATGCTGCTCCTCGCTGCCTCGATGCACCCCCAGAGCTTACAGATATTCACCCTCTTGGGCCTTGATGGCGGCAAGCTCGTTGGGGGCTCGAGTCTCAAGGAATTTGTGACGGTTCATGTATTTCAACAATAGTAGGACTCACCGCGACCATTCCTCCAGTGGGCAACCCAGCACTTGTAGTGCATCGGTTAGCTACATCACTATCGCATGCGCCCCTCGGTATGTAAGGGAGAGGTCGGTCAGCATCATCGACCGAAGTGTCAACAACATCTGTTGAACCGGTGCGTCAGAAGTGACGTGGCCGATTGAAGGTACCGCCAGAAGATTGAACTCCACCGCGCTGTCCACAGTAGCCCATATCTCTGCATCCACTGCGGTCGAAGAAGAGGGAAGTGCCATGGCCAAATCACTGGGCCCTCCTGCTTCAAAGGATAACTCCCAGCCGGCCATCGCCAAAGGAGCAAGCGAAACCATCACCGGATCCCTTGACACTGTCGCTTCGCGGCCTGGCAAGGCAGGGGTCTCGCTCTTAATCAGGGGAGGGACGTCAAAGGAAATCAGACCAGACGTTATTGCTAGGAGACCCGCAACCCCTTCTGCTTGCACTTCCTCCTCATCGGGAATGGCGATGCTTGCCAGGATCCCCCGCAACAGCTGGGTCTCCTCCGGTGTTGAGAGCATCAGAAGAGGCGAAAGAGGAACTGTTAGCTCCAAGCTGGACCCTAACTGCAGAAGCGACACCAGCAGCTCCACCTCTGGCCCCTAGAGCGATCTCAGCCTATTCGCTCTCGCGGGACTGATAAGCTCCCTCTGCTTGGGGATAGCCCTGCGAGCTCCGGCGGCACGCGCTTTCGAGAGCTTCTGGAGTCAGAGTTGGGCCGCTAGGCCCTGCTTCCTGGGACTTGCATGGTCACCACCGCACAGAGACAGAGGGGACTGCTGGGTTGGTGCTGGAGCCCACGGGCTTGCAGTATGCTGGAGAGGGCTACGACGACCACAACATCCTAGATGGAGTTATGCGGCAAATCGTCATCAGCTGGCATGATCGTTGGGCAGTGATCCCATCATACTATTATCGTCAGGGTGCCACTGAGTGGCTGATGGAGATTGTTCACCACTATCGGGTGTTGCTAGATCGGGCTGGGATCAGGTACGCGGTGACTACAGCTTTGTACGCGTCCCCGTGCTACACCGGGTTGCAACAGGGATTGCTAGAGCGCTTCAACTACCGGTGGAATATAGTGGCGATAGTAGAGGGAGAGACCTCACTTGACTTGTGGTCTCTATCCCGAATTTCTGGATTGTCAATCAGCGGTGAGGGGTACGAGGAGGTGGTACTAGATGACCTCCACCACAGCCACAGTGATGGACATGGGCGATATCGAGTACCTTATAGCTATCTGTATCTCATGAAGACCTAGAGGGACTTGGCCCTGGCAAGGAGAGAGAGAGCTGCACAAACTTCGAAGGTGCCACTGAATGTGTGGGTTCATCATTTCTACAATGGGCCCTTCTGCTTCTACCAGGAGTTCACCAGGGACCAGACTCCGTGGGAGGAGTATATTGAGGTGGAGCTTCATTTCCAGACTTACACCAAATACATCTATGCACCACCGGAGGGGTGGAATCCCTACGGCTTGCCGGACGTGATGCACCTCGCCGCCTACTTACCATACCAGTTGGCGACGTTTGTGGTCCTGCTCGGAGAGGACGGGCTACTGAGGGTTGAGTTGCTATGTCCAGCTTGTTTGTTGGTGGAGGGGCGATAGTTGGCCCTGGCTCCTGCTACCTTGGCCAACATATATCAGGGGCTGGGAGTTCTAGCGGTGCACCTGGCGTCGAGAAAGAGGAGTATACTTTTATCGACCTACTATCTCAGTGTGTGGGCCGGGCTGCTATTTCCAAGACTGGTGACGCGAGGGACCATGGTGAACCTGACGGCACCTCTTTTGTTTAGCTTCACCGGACAGCCCGATGGGGATGCAGAGGCATAGTTGGAGGGGGCAAAGAGAGCCCTTTGCTACCTGCCCGCCTGGGGTGAGGATGGACTACCTTTGGACAGTGCCGCGAGGGACTCCGGTCTTTTCCTGGGGGCTGTAGGTGGAGCATTGACAACCCTCACTACCCCTCTAGCAACCCCTTTCTTCCATTGCCATCCCTCCACTTCTTACCATTCTACACCCTTCAAGGGCCTCCAGTACACTGCTCAGTTCATAGGCAGTAGTAGGAGCCCAACTTGCAAAACCTACCTCGAAGTCATTCGGTATCATCTGGAGGTGCACCATACATCGTCGAAAATCTCGTCGAGAAAGCTTCGCAGCTGTGGTGGTTTTGCCAGAATCCGACATCCCTGCTGTCCGGAAGGCTCAATCTCCCCCGACTGCACAGATCAAGGCCTGCTGGTGACCTGAGGTGACTTCCTAGAGCTCCCACTGTTACATCCCATGGCTTCTGTAGGCGTTGCCTAGCCGAGGACTTGTACAACCAGCCAACGTCCATTAGCAAAAAGTGGCATCCAGTTCCACATCCGGAGGAGCATCTTCCGATTTTCTTCCCCCAGGTGCGTAGAACAAGTCACCCTGACCTGACTTGACCCCTCCCCACTCAAAGGGCTCCTCCTCTCTTCCCTGACATCATCTGGTGCTCCCCCTAGCTGTCAATCGAAGAAGACTTATCCACGGTCGCACTCATCTTGGTCCTGCCACGTTTGGACTTCGGGAGCGATCATGGCGGCTACAACCAGCTGCTGCTACACCCTGGGATCAGCCTGAGCCAGAGTGCAGAGAGCCTATTCCAGGAGCCACCCGACCGGTGGCGATGACAGGTCTGTCCACAGAAATTTGCCAGTGTACCAGGGTCCATCAGCGACGATTCGGCACCTGTCTTGGTGACTTCTAAGTTCAGTGGAGTGCATGGTGTCGTCTTCAGCGACTCACTGTCTAGTAGTTCTGGATCTGGATAGAACTGGAGAAGTGCCCTTCCGGCACCAACTTAGCTAATCTCCCCTCCCCGCCTGGCCGACTTAGCGCCCCTCCCTGTGCGGAGGTAGTGTTTGGGTGTAACAGTTAATTTTCCCTCCCCTAGTCCAACCCCCCTGTGCGGGGAGTAGTGCTTGTATAATTCGAACAGGGGAAGCTACACTGACGCAGTGTGCGGGGTACCCACACTCCCCCACTCACCTTCGACTCCAGCCAGGATCGGCGTCTTCATGCTGATCAGGTGAGCCTCAGATCCCTTCTTTGTTGGTCTTAACTTGCTTGTTTAGTATCACTTTCGTTGCCCGTCGGCGGAGAGTGAGTGCCCGATCCAAAATCAATCACATTGAGTGTCCACCGTGGAGCAAGTTGTGAGATATGTACACCACACCTATCCTTTTATCCCTTCCGAGTCTCCGGGCTCGTGGGAGGCGGGCCGAGGTTCGAGTCGCGTTGGTTCCTTTCCGGTACTCGGATCCCGAGTCGCCACAGGCCCTGTCTTGCTGGGGGGTTGTTGTAGGACCCAATTAATGTGCTGGCACCATGGGTTGGTCCATGGTTTAATGCCGGAGGGCTAGAATGTATGCGCCCACAAGGTGTTCGGGAAAATGCCGAACGCGCGTGTGTGAGCCGTACACGCGTGCTGCGGGCCTCCAAAGCCTGTGGTTGACTCGAGTAGGTCTCCCTTAGGCCTTGGAGGGTTGGAAGAAGGTGTCTCAGGGCTGACTCCCTGCCTTTTCATTAGGTGTCACGTGGCGTGGCTTAGCGTCGGGGTGCCCCCGGGTTGGCCCAGGAGGCTGTGTGAGACGCAGGCAAAGCCCGTAGCTGGGTGGCCGGGATTGGTCCCGGTCAGTTGCTTATGTGACCGTATGCTATGGCGAGTTGATTGGGGCCCTCGGCGGGACCCACAGAATTGTAGAAAGGGCTAGGTAGCCCGTGCCTTAAAGGTGTTCGGGGAAATTCCCGAACCCTTATTTCTTGGTATCTTTGCCTGAAAATTGTCTGGGTACAACAACGATATAAATGCACAAGAAATAGTAGCATATGATTAATCGTTCTGGACGACTGGGACATAGATAACTAGGTGGAATGCAGGCGTGCCCGTCGATTTCTCAACATCACATGCGGAACCAAATTTTTAACTGAGGAAGTGCCACTTGGGCATGGCACGTGGGCACGAAATATCGGGCGACGTGCGTAGAGGAATTATTCCGTTGGTACGAGTGTAGGTGATTGTGGAGATTCGTGTACAGAACGTCTTCTCCACCGACTGTAAGTAGTCGATGTTTGTTTTACATCGAATTGAATCTGAACACCTTTGTTTCTTTACTGAAGGAGGATCGGGATACCCTAGAAGCCAAAATGTAGGTAGAGGACCAGGCACGCACTGTATTTAGACTATGACCGTCAAATCCGACAAACAGGGTTGACAACATTGGATTCCGGGTGAATGGGTGAGACATAGATCGGAGCTAGAAAAGGATTTTTGGACTGGGGTTTTTTGTGGAGCTCTGTCTTGGGATAGGGAACCTACCCTTAAAATTTTAGCTCCAACAGATCTGGGATCTGGGCACAAGAAATCTCGTGCTCAGCCTCTGTCCAGCAAGAACAGCACTTGGACAGCCCATTCCCATCCCATTTACCTCATTCCCCACCTCCGCTCTTCAACCTGCAGTTCTGGGTCGCAGGCAGCAGAGTAATAGCATCTTAAAGAATCGGCCCCGACTTCATCCCAATGTCCCTGGAGGCCTAACTGGTACTGCCGGAAGCGTCCTCTTGTCTTCTTCACAACGGCAGTGGTCTCGCCCCTTTTTGAGTTCGTGACTATCGGAGAGAGCCATTCTTCTCCAACTGCGCAGGATAGGTCTGGTCTACAACATGAAGCCACTTCCAGAAGCTCCCACGGACTCATTCCTATGTTTCTTGAGGTGCCACTTGGCTGAGAGCTTCTACGACAAGTCCTCGTCCATTACCAAGAAGCGGCACCTCGTTCGGCATCCGGAGTAGTGATTTCTCATTTTTCTCCCTTGGTTGCACTGTTCTGTCCCCTCTTGGACTAAACAGACCACCTGTCAATGTTCGGGCTACTCCGGTCAACTCTAACATCTTCTGCTATTCCCGTGGACCACGTTTTGAATTAGACGTGACAACGATTCCATCGACTCTAGCCACACTTGATTCTGAGTCCGGGAGTGTTCGTGGCGGCCTCGACTTCCTACTGTTGTGGCTCTGTAGTAGTAAGAACCAGGAAGCAGAGACCCTGTTCGTGGCTCTTCCTCGACCGGCACTGACAACCTGAGAATTTTAAAAAAATTAGTCATGACCCTAGTCCAATTACGAGGAGGTGGCCACTAGTTTCGTCAAAAACTGAGTTCAGGAGTGGTCACAGCGGTGCCGACATCGTCTACCTGTCCCCTGTTCCAGAAAGAGGACAGAACCGACCCCGCCGTTCGTTGAAGCTCCTCGCTCTGTTCTTCCCCTCCCCGCTTGGCCGGCTGAAGGCCCCTCCCTGCGTGGAGGTAGTTTTGGGTGTAAGTAATTTAACCCCCATCTCAAGATCCCCCTCTTGTAAGAGGTGTAGTGTTGTAATAACTTGAGCAGGTCGAAGCGACACCGGTGCGGTGAGCGGGTGCATACCCATGCCTCCCCACTTGCCCTCGTCTCTGGCCGGGATCGGTGTATTCACGCCAATCAGGTGAGCTCCTGAAAACTTCTCATTTGTTGGGATTTCTTTGCTTAGTTTAGTATTGCATTTGATTGCTCCGTCGGTGGTAAGAGAGCGCTCGATCCCAACTTCGATGATATTTGAGTGACTACCGCGGGCGAGTTGCGAGAGAACCATTACATCCCACGCCCCCGGCGTGCTGGCGACTGAGTCTGCTGTTCTTGCTTTTGCAAGGGAAGCCTCACTCCGGTTTAGAGTGAGGGGTGGATGTAGGTGGACTGAAGGTCTGGCCGAACACCTAAAAACTCTTGTGTTTTGTGGTGTGATTGTCTATTTCATTTTCGGTAGATGAATGATTGTCTATTTCATTTTCGCACCGATCCTATCACCGGGTTCTCTCCCTCGGGAAGGAGAGAGGTCTGTGATCGTGCCAGGGCCTCCACCCTGGGTACCAGAGTGAACGCTCCCTTCGGCCGGCACTAGGCTCTTCGGATTCATCATCAGAAAGAGAGAACGTCGCCATCATGTGGATAACATTAGCCGGATAGTGTACCACTCGTACTACTTTGGCTGGTCTAGACCACGTGTGTGGTTGTGGGGGATCGACGAGACTGCTTTTCATTTGGACAAGGCTGTCTCGGATCAGCTTTTGTGCCTGAGTCTTGAAGACATAGTAGTCCTCAATTGAGTGACCCAGCATGCGGTGGTATTGGCAGTAGCTGGGATCATCAGTCTTCCGAGCCTCATATGGCTTGCGGACTTCGTGCAACTCGACGATCTTTTAGGCCATACAAAGGTCGAAGAGCATCTTCGTGTGTTCCTTCTTAAGGGAGAAGGGTGTCTTCATACACTCCGAGAAGGAGGGAGCAGTCGGCTTATCCGCTGGTTTTTTGTCAGAGCTACTTGTTTCGGCCTCCTTGCTAGCTTTAACAGTGGGGGTGAACTCAATGATGTTCACCTCCTTGCCGGGCTGGCGTTCTCGCACCTGTTTACCCTTTGCCGAGGTGTAGCTCGGGCTGTCGGCGAAGAACATTTCTATTTCGGCGATTGCCGAATTGAGCTGATTAAAGCTTTTGATGTTGGTGCCGAGAAGTTTTTCACTGACTTCGGCCGCCAAACCTCGATGACATATGGTGATAGCTTCCTCCGGGATTGGCGGGTTGACACACCTCATGCTGAGGTCTCGCCATTTTTTGATGAAGTCGAGGGCGCTCTCGCCCTTCTTTTGTCGGAGCGAGCAGAGCTCAGCTAAGGAGATTTTTCGCTCGGCCGTTTGAAAACGATCGAGAAATTTCTTCTGGAGATCCGCCCAGTTGATAACTGAGTTGGGCTTTAGGCAGGAATACCACTGAAAGGCCGTCCTTGTCAGCGAAGTGGCGAAATAGCGAAGGAGATATGATTCATCCAATGCAAGCTCGCCCATGGCCGTAATGTAATAGGCCAAATGTTCTTATTGAGGGTGCTCAACCCTCCCCTTCTGATTCTTCCTCACAAAACTCGGCCAATCAAATTCTTCACATGATGGCCCAGTTAGATCCAACTCAGCTTAACATCCTTCGTCAAGCTCTGCAGGGGCCGGATGCCCCATCTTCAGTTCCTTCTCATGGTGTGTCTGCTGCTGCCACTCCATCTCCAATTGTTGGGTTAGGGGCCGTTTCTACTGTGCCCATTGATCTCACTCTGGTCCATCCCCGGACTCTCTGATTTCCCAGTTTGGAAGCGGGCCAGGCTTCTACCTCGGCCCATCAGGCTCTAGATAAGGGGAAAACCTAGATCCCCTCAACATCTTATTCTGATCCTTATACCACTGTCTCTCTAGCGTCGCAGGCCCTCGTGGCCCTGGTCGATTTTACTCGTCTTCAAGTAGGGGCTGCCTAGCTCACTCATGCCGATACGGCCCCTTCCCTGGCCCATCCTTCCTACGGGCTTCCCCCTCCATCAGTTTATCCTTCGGCCCCTTACACCGGGCCTGTTCTCCCAGTTTTGCCTCCTCCTTCCTGGGAACTAGAACTTCTCGATAAGTGGGTTGCCATGCAGCAGCAAATTGACCTCCTTCATAAACATGTCATCCCACAGTCCTTCGCTGACATCCCCGTTCCCATTTTTTGGGACATCCGCTTCCCACCTTAGTCTGAGCTCCCCACGTACCGAAAGTACGACGGGAATGGCAACCCATTCATTCACAAAAGGGAGTTCTTGTACGAATCGGTGCAGTTCCAGCATGACGATCGCCTCATGGTGTATCTCTTCCGCCGGTCATTGGATGGGGTTGTACTAGAATGGTTCTATACTCTACCGTTGGAGGAGGCAGAGAGCTTTAATGTTGTTAAGGAGAAGTTTATCCAGAGATTTCAAGACCGGGTGGGCCCAGAGTATTCCTTCACATACTTAGTGGCCGAAAAGATGAAGGCTGATGAAGATTTTGCAACTTATGTAGATAGATGGAGGCAGATGGCCTCTCATATACCCAGGCAGATTCCGGAAGAGGAGAAAGTAAAATTGTTGATTTCAAATGCCACACATACGTTCCAGAATATTTTGGCAATGAATGACATTTCAAACATGCACCAGTTTACAGCAGGGCTCGATTTATCCAGACCCAATTTAAGGACTTCCCCATTCATTCCCTGTTTGAGGCCCAGAAACCCAAACCCGTTAGGAAATCCCAGGGCCTAGTCACTGAGGGAGTTCAAACCTATTTCCTGACAATTTTGGGCTTATTTTGTGCAAAGCCTCCCTCCCAGACTGGGTCCAGTTCAGTTTAGGGCTTAATGGGCCTTGGAATTGTATTCTTGGCCATTTTACTAAAAATTCCAGCGTCCAGCACTTGTGCGGCTGGTCACTGACCGCCCATGGGTGATTTTTGCTATTTTTAGAATTTTTTGATTTATCACCGACGACCACATGTGCGGCCCTCTCCTGACCGCATGTCATGTTGTACGGTGTAAAGTCAGCCGCATATCCCTCAGAGTCCAACGCCGAACTCTTCGGCCGGTTGGAAAGATAATATGAGATTTTATAATTATCACCGTCAAGGTTGTACGGCCCAATGTCAGCCGCACAAGTTGGTTATGCGGTCTATCGCAAGACCGCATATCCTCTCCAAAATGGAGAAATTAAAGTTTTTTCTCTCTCATTTTGGGTGATTTGTTCAAAGAGTTCTCCCGAGGAATTCTCCGCGATTTCTCAACCATTTTTGATGCCGTTTGTTCCAGGATTGAGATAATTCTATTATCTCCATCTTTTGTTTAATTATCCTCGCCTAAAAATGCTTAATTATCTCAATTTCGAGCTAAGACCCTAAGGGCCCTATAAATAGACCCTAAGGTTAAGCTTGAGGTAGGACGGGAGATCAAGGATTAAGGCGAAGCCCTGTCGAACTGTCGACTGATCCTAGCACAAGGAGGGAGGCCTTCTACGTCCATACAGGCCACCGGTTTCAGGGAGTAGTCATTTCATTAGTTGTCCATTCATTGGTCGTTGTCCGTTTCTTTTCATTCATTGCATGCACGTCGTTCTCCTCGTTGTCACTTGTTC
Organism: Amorphophallus titanum; assembly: GCA_024336825.1. Taxonomy (NCBI): domain Eukaryota; kingdom Viridiplantae; phylum Streptophyta; class Magnoliopsida; order Alismatales; family Araceae; genus Amorphophallus; species Amorphophallus titanum. The sequence goes on from JANBPO010006450.1 coordinate 204,198, forward strand.
ATTTTCATTCTCACTATCATTCACACATCCCACCCACGTTTTGGTGCCCCTAGGGGTTTAAAAACTCCCAGGTGAATCCCCCATCCATGCTAGTTAGTTTTAATCTTGCCATTCTTAGCATTTACTACACTTTGAAGGTCTAATTCGGGTTTATTTTTGCTGGTTACACTTTGTTTTACAGGTCAGCAATCATCCAACACGAGGCCCACTCCTTCTGGCCGGTCGGAAAGGGTGGAGGAGGAAGTTCCCACGTTTTGAAGGTTGGTGGAGTAGTGCGGCTGACTGTCGGCCGCACATCTTCATCCTGCGGTTGGAAAGGAGCCGCACAAACTTAGGCGGTTCTCCATCGGCCGTACAACCTCCCAGCGTTGAGTTGAGGCGAGTGGCTTCTTCTTTCTCAAGACACGGCGTGTTCATCACGTCCAGGGTCTTGAGTGGCGATCACAGGTTCTATTTTCCACCATACTCTTCTGATTGCCTAGTTTCATTTCATATTCTCCTAGTTGTGAGCAAAAAGATGGATTAGTTCTATTACCGGTACGTTTAACCCAAGAGAGGAAAATTCATTTTTCCTGTCAACAGTCTTTTCTGGCGATCACGGTGGGACACCTAGCGCCCATCGTATTGGTGTTTTGCTGACCCCCCCTCCGTTCTATGGTGTTTTAGAAGTTTTGTCTTGTCTCAGTTGTTACAGGATGTTGGTTGGAGCTTCTGTTCCTGGGTGGTTGTGCGGTTCATAGAGGGCCGCCTTAGTTGTTATACGGATCTTCATCAACCGCTCGTCTCCTCCCAGTACGGCCAGTCATCGACCACACTTGCGTTCTGCGGCCAGAGTCCGACCGTACTTCTTCCTAGCACAGGTACGCACCCCGTTTGCTTGATTCCATCTACAATTGTGCCAGGGTTGTTTCACGATCTGCCCTGCTGGTGACAGGTCACACACCCAGGTACGTCCACCACCTGCCCTGTCATTCACATAGCATTGTCTTCTTATTTCATTTTATTTCTATTTGATTGTCACCCTGTGCCGTTGGACTGCTCACCAGGAGCCGTCTATCCCTCTTGTGCGGTCTCCACGAGACCACACATCTGTGCTACAGTGCACCCGAGCCTCTACATACATTGCCATATTACGTTCTATTGGGTGTTGATCTCTCCAGCTTGATTATTTCTGCATGATTGCCATATTCATGTTCATATTCATATTTGTTTTGATTATTGCTTGCTAGATCTAGGCTAGACTTTGCATGCACTCCGGTGCGCATAGGATCATTCCACTTCATCAGTAGTTGCATTCCTACCGAAGCGGGTTTCCTCTCGTCTCCATATTCCTTGGAGCCGACTAGGGGACCTTGCCGAGGACCTCCGTAAGTCCCCGTGAGCCGTGGATTCCCACACGGACGCCGGGCCGGTTGTACCGTTGCCACCCCCAGTCTAGGGTCTGCATCCGTGAGATTGAGAGTCCTTTAGAGTCAGCTAGTTCCCCCCTTCCTACCCAGGTTAGGCACCTAGTGGTCGAGTGAACTTGCATTTTAATTAAGCCACTAAGATTTTGAAGGGGAAATCAATAAAAATTTACGTGCATCATTTAAACTTGTTGCTAATTGGCTGATTCTCCTCTCATCTCCACCCTCTATTGTGTGTTTACTTGGATTGATTTGTGTGCATTAGGCACTGGTTAGGATTGTTATTCTCCCCTTTTTTGCTGTGTTCGTAGTGTATGTGGAGTTGTTTCCGTCCCTCGGGATCCTCTCCTAGGGGCAAGTCTCACTTCGTGTCTTATTTCAACCCTCTATTCGATTCCACCATAGCCATGTCATCATTTGATCATTCCTATGCCCATGAGGACTCTCTGCCTCAGGGACTCTTGGCTGACCCATCTAGGGTCATTTCTTTCCTGGCAAGGGAGGGGTCCATCCCTCCTCCGTCGTCTACCCCAGTTGGGGGAGCCCAGTCCTCCCTTCTGGATTCTTCCACTTCGGCCAGTCATATCCTGCACATGATGGCCCAGTTGGACCCTACCCAGCTTCATCTGATCTGGCAGGCTCTAGGGGCAGAGGCCCCGCCTTCGGTACCTCCATCTGGCACGCCTGTTGCCATCACCACTGTTCCACCTGCTGTTGAATCCGGGCCCTCCTTGCCCGCCATTGATCTCACTCTTGTCCGTCCTCAGGTCCTCCGCTTCCCCAACCTAGAGTCAGGCCAGGCTTCCACCTCGGCCCACCTGTAGTTCGATAAGGGGAAGGCCCAAGTCACCCCACCCATCTATTCTGATTTTCCTGTCACCATTTCTCCAGCGCCGCAAGCCCTCGTGGCCCCGGTGGACTTTGCTCGTCTCCAGCCAGGGGCCGCCCAGCTTGCCCACTCCGATGTGGGCCACTCTTTGACCCATTATCCATCCTATGGGCTCCCCCCTCCATCGACCTATCCGTCTGCTCCTCAACCGCCGCTTCCTTATACGGCTTCTGCACCTCCAACCCGGGAACGGGAAAGCCTTGATAGGTGGGCCGCCCTACAGTAGCAAATTGACCTTCTCCATAAGAGGGTCAGCCCACAGTCTCATGCTGATGTCCCCACTCCTAACTTCAGGGACATTCATTTTCCACCACAATCTGAGCTCCCCATTATCGAAAGTACGATGGGAACGGCAACACGTTCATCCAGATTAAGGATGTCTCTTGATATCCTATGAGGGCTATGACCATGTTAGAAGGTAGCCAGGAGTGTCTTTCTATCGAGCGGTCTTTCGTACTGCTTTGAGTTCTGGTCAACCCAGTGAGATCCAGTGGTTGATATGTGACCTTGTGAGTGTCTCGACCATTCTGGTGAGATCGAGACATGGTTCTGGATGCCTTGAGATGTTATCTTATCTTGATTTACGTGTCCAAGTACTTTGAGGGTCTTGGTGTTCCCTCAGGTCTCCGTGATTCGTCTTCTACGGATGTGTCATTTTCTCTGACTTAGGATTAGGCCGATTGGCGGCTTGTTACCACTTTGTACAACAATCTTGGCCCCGAGTCGTGAGACTCAAGGATCGTTGTGTCGGCAGGTCTAGTTGCCTTATCCTGAGTCGGGCGGCAGTTTGGTGTGCTACCTTGTATTTTATGTCTGGTGCTTCGTAGTACGTGTGACAGTTTATTCTTAGCCTATTTGTACTTTAGCACTCGTGTTTCAGAGTCTCTATGTCTAGTGAGCCTCCACTAGTTGTAGCCCGATGACCTCAAGTGTTGGCCCACCTGGGAGTGGTGGCGGGGCAGTTCCCGACTTAGATAATTTTTAGGCTAGTTTTCGTGGGCTCCCTTGCTTGACAGTAGCGTCCTACTGGGGGAGAAAACTAGCTAGAGGTCTGGCTCAAGACATTGAGCTTGTGTGTGCACACGTGGTTAGGGGCATTTGGACGAACGCCGATGGGCGTGACCCTGACTAGTCACTCATTACTGTAGTTCCTGGTTCCGTTCAGTGAGTATCTCAGTCTCTGCCATCTTTGGTGTCTGCAGCGAGATACTAGTGGCGCAGTGTAAGACGTCAGTGGATGCGTTTGGCTGTTCTTTTAGTGAGGAGGTACTTCCATCACGTGACGCATGACTCCCGTGTTTCTCGTGCTTCGTGTCATGACCTTTCCAGGTTAGTCTTCCCTTGGCCTCACCTGAGGTCAGCTTAGGATATCGTGCACGACACTTTGGTCGAGTGTATGTGTTAGTGGCATTTGTCTGCCTAGGTTCGTGTCTAGGCCTTTGCCCTTTTCTTGGTAGGCTTTAGCTTTGCTTGGTGCTTGGTCGATGGATTGGTAACTCCTGACTCTGTGAGATTAGGGTTTGCCTTTCTATTACTTTTCAGAGTAGCTTAAGGAGCCGTACTTCCTTCGGTAGCCTTGTTTTGTCTGGTATGGCTACTTCCCCCTTTCCTTTAGCTACAGTCATCGAGGAATCTCAAGCGGAGTTGCCTGTAGCGAAAGTGCTGGCGGCTGCCAAAATGGCTGGGCAATAGGAGGTGGAGCGAAGGAGGATGAAGGCCATTCTGACCACTTCAGCTCCTCCTCTGCCTTCCATCCCCTCTTTCGTGGAGTTTGCTATGGCCCGGACTGAAACGGGTCGCCCCATAGGTGAGATTCCAGGGGCACCAGTGTTCTTCAGGGTTTTTCCACCTCCCGGGGTGGGGCCTCTATGCATGCATAACACACTCGTTTCTCCCTTTCAGCCGATGCAGAGGAGTCAGCTCCTATGCCATCCCCTGCTGCGGGCGAGACTGCAGTTCCTGAGGCCGCAGCTCCTACTGAGGAGGCCAGCCACGAGCCGCCTCCTGCCGTAGAAGTCAGAGAGGGTAATCATCTCTGCCACCCCAAATACCTTCCTTGATCTTTCGGGGACTCTCTCGCTCCAACTTGATCCAAATCTTGTTCTGTTTGGCAGGCCCTGACGTGGCGATCACTGAGCCGAAGGTGCGCCTCGGAGTTCGCCCAGAGGATCGCGTCTATGTGAGGAGGAGGCTAAGGTCTGGGATCTCCCTGTCGCCAAGCCCGTGCGAGGATGAGCTGGCTATCGACCCCGCGAGGGAGGCTCCCACGCAGGTGAGGGAGGTGCCAGCTCGGACTACGTCCTCGTCAGGCGAGAAGGTGGATTATGATTATTCCTCTAACGAGGTGACTTCGGGGGAAGCCGTGCCCGAGGAGTCCCGACCTCCTGAGCTGCCCCCTGTAAGTGTAAGTCCATTCGTGTAGGGCTTCCCCCCGTGATTATCCATTGATCTTGTGTCTGCTACTTGTTGACTTTCAGGGGCTGCCCCCACCGAAGGTTGCAGAGGTCGCCGCCTTGGGCCTATCGGTTGATGGACCGGAGGGAGTCCACGCGGGCTTAGGCAAACTAGCGTCTTTATTTGAAGCTCTACGGCAGGAGGCGGCCGCGGAGACTTCCAGTACCCCCAGGTCGATGGACGAGCCTCTGGAGGAAGGGGAGATCGTGCCCGAGGACAGCATAGTCCCAGTGGCTGAGGTAAGCATGGGTACTTTTTAGCTCTCCCTTTGTCTTTTCATGACTTTGGGCGATTCACCTCAGGCAATGGGTGACTAACCCTGTCTTGTATATTCAGGAGAAGGCGGAGCTCCCAGAAGTGCATGTCGCCAGAGCTCGTAGGGCTATCCCCAAGCGGAGGGAGCTTCTCAGTCAATTTTCTCACCCCCCAAATGTTGTCAGAACCCTACAAAAGAGTATGTACGTGTTCCTCTCCCTCCCCTCTATCCACCATAAAAATCCCAGGTTTTAATTCATTCATTTGATTCCCAGTCAAATCTCATAACCAGGAAGGTTCCAGTCTGCCCTGTGGGTTCTGAGTTTCGGGACAGAACCATCACCCAGTTTACAGAGCCTGGCATTTCCATTCAGACCGTTGGATGGTACTGGAATTCCAATATGTCGAAGCTCTTCGAGTTCTATTCGAAATGGCACTAATCTCGTCTCCATCCGATGTCATGGCTGGGCGTACTGGCCATCTCGTCAGAGTGCGCAGATCCAACCTGAAGCAGAGCTGCGGGACAGCCTTGGGAATTAATTCCCAAGACATCGCCCGCCTCCTCTCCGGTGACCGCTGCTCCCGGGGATCGACCCGGGGCACTCCAAAAATGCTCCCGCCCGTTGCTGCAACTAGGACCCACCCCAAACGTCACTGTACCAGCTACAGGTCCCACATGCTATCCTGCAGGCCCGAGTGAACAGTGCTGAACCGGTTGACCGCGTCCACCTGAGCACCACCGACTGCTGCCCGTCAACTCGAGATTAGTGCTCCTGAACCCCACATGTCGCCTATTACCTCCCTACGTGGAGTGGGCTGTAGAATGACTGCTGTAATTTAATGATCACTACTGTGCAGGGAGTCACGGATCTCGGCCGGGAAGTCTTCCCCACACCCCGAGCGTGGAGGTATGCCCGCCCCCCTCTGTTTGTCACTTTGCTAGCTAGTATACACTCTAGAAGTCGCTGCATGTGAGTAGGCTACTTTCCTAGCCTTATCTTATTGCGTCACCACTGTGATTTGAGAGAGCGTGACCCGTCTCGTGACTCGTTCCGAGCACAAGAGTAAACTGACCACCCGAGACTCAAAGCTGATTTCTCAACCGTGCCGATCGACACGTTTCCCTCACTGGGGGCGACTGTGAGTGAGTTCTTCTGTTTGGGGCACGTTCACCTCTTCAGGAACCCAGTTAGGTGTCGAATCTTGTGTGTCATTACTAGTCGCATCGTCCACAGAGTCGCGTCGTCACTTGGAGTCTCAGTTTCGAGTCGAGTCTCGTAGTCATCCCGCATCATTTCTCCTCATGGTTTGGGTCCTGGGATGCCTTGAACACATTTAAAGAAACCTTCTCACCTCTGAAAGAAATATCCATTATACCCATGGCACAGTTTATATTGGCCTTCGCAATCCCTCGACAAACCCCACTAACCCTTCAGGGGTCTCATCAGCGTCTTGGGTGGCGTCCCCAGTTCTTGGTAACGGTAGTCCGATATTTATATCGAGTTATCGGTACCCTGAACTCTGGGTCGTTACAGTTGGTATCAGAGTAGTGTTGGGGAATTGTATTAGGAATTGAAATCCGCATTGGTCCAGAGCAAGTCCCTTTGAGTCTTCTATTGATGGCTTAGGGTGTTCCTTGCCATTGCTGATATGTTTTCCATTGTCGTGTTTTCCTAGATTTAAGATGCCGCCTCGTAGGTGAAGAGCCCCAGTTCCTCAGGATGAGGCTAGTGCTTCACCTGCTCGAGCTGTACCGATTCCTGCCCAGGCTATACCTGTTCCTATTCCGCCTACAGAGCTACCCGGTGGTCATGGACGAGCATTGAAAGAATTTCTGCTGTTCCATCCACCGACGTTCTAGGGTCAATCGGACCCCGAGACAGCGAGGGAGTGGTTGGATGCCCCTGGACGCATCTTCCAATGCATGGAGTGCGCCGAGGATGAAAGGGTTATGCAGGCTTCTTATCAGCTTCAAGATATCGCACGCACGTGGTGGACCACGGAGTGGGAGGTTGCCTTCCGTTCCCATCCGCTTCGACAGATCACATGGGTGAAGTTTGTTGCTGCATTCGAACGTGTCTATACTCCAGCCTACCTAAAGTTAGCCATGATGTATCAGTTTCTGGAGCTGACACAGGGGGAGATGTCAGTGCTGCAATACCTAGACAAGTTCATTGAGTTGGGCTGGTATGCACCCCACATTTTTGCTGATGAAACCGTGAGGACTCAGCAGTTTCTATGCGGACTAAAAGCAGAGTTGAGCCTGCTGTTGTTCGCTACCCGTGTAGCTGAGTTAGATTCTGCGTACCAAGCCGTCGTTGCACTAGAGTTAGTGTTGGCGAGGACCCGGGGACTTCCTCAGACTGGGATGATTTAGTCGGCCGTGCAGCATCAGCCGCTCCACCAGTCGTCTGTTCCAGGAGCTCTTCCCGCTTTCTCTGCTACCGGTGGTGCTTCCTTCTCGCCATCTCAGAGCAAGGGATTCCGATTTAAAAAGTCCAAGAAAAAGAAGTTTGATCAGTCGGTGTTTTCTGATCTGAGTCAGTAGTCCGTTCCTTCTGTTCGACCGCGTCAGTATTTTTCATCTTCTCAGCCGAGGTTATGTTCCAAGTGTGGTGGCAGTCATCCGGGCGTGTCGTGCTCTCTGCCATCCCTCGACTGAGGCAGAGACATCCTCGCCACCCCCTTCACTCGACGTCGAGGAGGGAGAATCGGTCGGATCCTCATCCGAGTCATAACGCTACCCAGAAGCAAAAAAGAGCTCGTCGATCACCTACTATTGGGCTTCGGTGACCACTCGGTGGAAGCCTTGGGCGAACCCCTTCTGTAGACCCCGTCGATAGCCTGGCTCGTAATACAAGTAGGTGGCCTTTTGGAGAGCTGCGTGATAGCCCTTCGAGCTTCTGTAGCGGTCGATCGCCTATGCCCCAGCTCACTCTGCTTTCTCCTCAAGCTTGGCCACCCTCTGCTCAGCTCCGCCCAAGTTCATCTTGGCCTCGGACAGTTTCACCTCGGCCTCGGCCCGCACAACCTCGGCTTCACCATGCACGCGCTCAACCTCTCGAACCTGGCTATCGAGCTCCTCCAGCTCGACCCTCCACCGCTTGTGATGCTCGACCTGAGCCTGACGCTCCTCTTCCAAGAGCCTGCTGTTCAGGTCAGCCATATAACGAGCCTGGGCCAACTGATCAGCCAATGTCCGAGCATTCTCTTGGCTCGACTGAGTCTGTTCCCGAAGCGAGGCAGCTTCCCGCCGAGAGACTTCGAGCTCGGAGGTCATCTGCTCGATCCTCTGATCGGCCTCGATGCGGGCCCAAGAGAGGGACCTCTCCTCACTGTCCAGTCGTGCATAGAAATCAGCTATCTCAGCCCCCAGCTGGGCCAAGATCAAGCCACCCTCCATCACCTTCTCGAAGAGTAGGGAGAGGGGACTACGCCTGAACTCCTCCCGAACCAGTGAAGGTGCTAAGGATTGACACCTTTGGTACAGAGAAGCCCAGATGGCTGGGGCACCAGCCAATCGGGAAAGAGTTCTCTCTGGGGGAGGCAAGACCGGAGCATCCCCCCGAGTGTCCCCATTCGCGGGATGGCTTCACTCGGCTCGGGCTAGGTCGATGCCTCACCCTACGCTCCCTCACCCCCGGTCGGGACATTGGAACCGACTCCCTCTGCCTACTGTCTGGCAGGCTCGGTGACAATTTCCCCACCGACGGTAGATGCCTCTGGCCTGGTGAGTGGGAGATCTAGTTGGCGGATCTCCTCGATCAAGGGCCCCTCAGCCAGGTGTGGACGCACTTTCGGGACTCTTCTTTATTTTGTTTGTTTATTCATCTTTTCGTTCGTTTATTCAGTTTATTAGTGCGAGGGCGTGCCAGTCACCGAGGTGACGATTTATGACGATTGCTGAGAAGGAATAGGAACAGGTGATCGAAACGGGGAAACAAAAAAATGGTGGCCTGAAGCATCTCTCTCTCTCCCGATATCTCTTCTCTCTCTCCTGATCTTTCTCTGCCCCGAGCATCTCTCTCTGCCCCGAGCATCTCTCTCTCCCCGAGCTTTCTCTCTCTTCTCTCTTCTCTCTCTCTCTCTCAAACTTTCTCCTCCCCATCTCTCTCTCTCTCTCGAGCTTTCTCTCCCCCGAGCTCTCTCTCCCAACTTCTCTTCTCTCTTCTCTCTCTCTCTCCCGAGCTGTACTCTGCCCATCTCCACCTTCCTCCGACACCCGCTCCCCTCTCCTTCGACAGAACCCCAGCCCCAGCGCTACCATGAAGGCGTGGATGAGGCTGCGGAGGCGAAGATGAGGGAGATCCTACATATCCAGGGGGCAATGCGGGAACCAGATCGGGGCCAAGTTCTGGGAGGTGATATGCGACGAGCACGAGATCGACCCAATTGGGAAGTAATCTGGCAACTGCGACCTACAGCTGGAGCGCATCAACATCTACGACAATGAGGCCAGCGGAAGGAGGTATGTCCCCCGAGCGGTGCTCGTGAACTTGGAGCCGGGCACCGTGGACTCTGTCTGCTCGGGGCCCTTCGGCCAGATCTTCCACCCTGACATCTACATGTTCGGCCAGTCTGGCGCCGATAACAACTAGGCCAAGGGGCATTACACAGAGGGCGCTGAGCTCATCGACATGGTCCTTGATGTTGTATGCAAGGAGGTCGAGAACTGTGATTGCTTCCAAGGATTCCAAGTGTCTGACACTGTTGTGGAGCCTTATAATGCTACACTTTCAGTCCACCAGCTTGTTGAGAATGCTGATGAATGCATGGTGCTTGATAATGAAGCTCTCTATGACATCTGCTTCTACACTCTGAAGCTTGCTACACCTACCTTTCGTGATCTCAACCATCTAATCTCTACTACCATGAGTGGAATCACCTACTACCTCTGGTTCCCTAGGTAGCTTAACTCTGACCTTAGGAAGCTTGCTGTGAATCTAATTCCCTTCCCTCGTCTCCATTTCTTCATAGTTGGGTTTGCACCCCTTACCTCAAGGGCTCCCAGCAATACCGTGCCCTCACTGTACCAGAGTTGACCTAGCAGATGTGGGATGTGTGTTGTTGATCCCTGACATGGTCGGGGATTGCCGGAGCCCCACCAGCAACAATGAAGGCATGCTCTTTCCCTACGCCGGCCTGGTGACACCGACGAAAAGACACCTCACCCAGACCTTACGTCCGGGACGAGGGATCCCGAGCAAGTGGATGTCATCCACTACATACCTCCCCATCCCACTCCTCATGTCCCCGCGCCTAGTCCCTCCATTAGCCGTCACGTGCCTTTGCCTACGCAACCTCCACAACCCTCTCCATTGTCATCCCATACCCCTCGGCATCCCTCTTGCCCGAAGCGGGCTCCTTGTCCTCCATTGTCAGAGTGTTTCACTGATATTTTTCGGGCTTTGATGGCCACTCATGTGTTGCCACTCCCTCCGGTTGTGCCTTACCGACCCGTGGTGGAGAATATGCTTCAATTTTGTGATTTTCATTGCCAGCAGGGGCATTTGGTTGAGGATTGTCCCAAGTTCCGAGATTATATTTATGACCTAGAAGACAAGAAGAGGATAGATTAGGCCGCCATTCATAAAGTTGTTTTACATCTTCGCAACAAGCAGCAGTAATAAGAAGCGTTGCCCAGGCAGCCGTCTCTATCCCTACAAGATCAGGGACACCTCTGTGGTTCTTTATCTAGCGATGCACCCACTCCATTACCTGTCCCGTCACCTACTACCTCACCTACCCCATCACCTACTCTTCCACCTATTCTATCACCTATTCCACCATCACCTTCACCATCTCTTACCCTGTCTCCATCACCTCCACCTGCCCAAGCCCTTGCTAAGGCTAGTGCCTCCCCTTCTTCTCCCGTTACCTCTACCACCGCTTTCACACCCGATGCCGCCCGACGTGTCGTATCGATACATCAATGATGGGCACCACGACCTTTCCCTTCACCTTCACCATCTCCACCGCCTCCATCTCCATCACCTTTGCCGTCTCCACCATCGCTTTCATCTCCATCACCGTCACCTTCACCACCTCTTCCTCCATCTCCTTCCTTGCCTGAGCCTGAGCAAGCTATACCCATACCTTTACCTTTGCCATCACCTCTACTCGCACTTGTTATCACCACTATTCGTTTTCCCTCCAAGCCTATCCTCTCCACCTCTTTATCCACTTCCACCCCTCGGAGTGGGTGTGTGCTACCTTTGGTGCCCCTCGGGTTTGATTCCTGGGAAGAAAATGAGCCGAGTCAGGATGATGCGGGATGACGACGATGACTCGAGGCCACCTGGGACTCTATGCAAGCTCGCACTCGTCCCTAGCGAGGGAAGCGATCGGACGTGCACGGTTGAGAAACCGGCGATGAGTCTTGGGTGGATGCTTCCCGAGTAGGTCTGGGTGCAGTGCTGATGCAACATGGTAAAGTTATCGCATATGCATCCCGACAGTTAAAACAGCATGAAGAGAACTATCCCACACATGATTTAGAGCTTGCAGCGGTGATCTTTGCTTTGAAAATCTGGAGACACTATCTGTATGGTGAAAAGTTTGAAATATTTACTGATCATCAGAGTTTGCAGTATGTGTTCTCTCAAAAGGATCTGAATCTCAGGCAGCACAGATGGATGGAATATATGAAAGATTATACTCTCTCCTATCAGCCAGGTAAAATGAATGTTGTGGCTGATGCTCTGAGCAGGAAAGTGCAAGTCAGCCATTTGTTGCTTCACGAATGGAAACTATGGGAACAGCTTCCCAGTGAGGCAGTCAGCGTGGACATTCCTGTCGATCCGATGATAGTTGTTTGTGCCAATCTGGTGATGACTTCATCTCTCTATCAACAGATTAAGGAAGCTAAGCAAGCTGATTCTGATTTGTCCTGCATTATAATGATGCATGACATTGAATTTGATGATGAGTTGGTTGTCAGCTTCCATGGCAGATTATATGTTCCAGCTGTTGATGAATTAAGAAATGTAATTCTGAGTGAAGCCCATGAATCCCATTTTACTATTCACCCCGGTACTACTAAGATGTATCAGAATCTAAAAAGGCAGTTCTGGTGGCCAGGCATGAAACGAGACGTGACTGTGTTTGTTTCTAAGTGCTTGACTTGTCAGCAGGTTAAAGTCAAGCATCAAAAGCCTGGTGGATTACTTCAGCCATTGGAAATTCCAATGTGGAAATGGGATCACGTCACGACAGATTTTGTGGTGGGTTTACCTTGGACTTCGCAGGGTTTTGATGATATCTGACTGTTGGTTGATAGATTGACAAAGACAACTAGATTGTTGCCTATTAAAGTTGCCTGGAGTGTGCAGAGATTGGCCGAGCTTTATGTTGAAAAGATCGTGTCGTTGCATGGAATTTCTGTTTCACTTATGTCAGATCATGACCCACGTTTTACCTCTGGCTTCTGGCACAGTTTTCAGAAAGTGTTGGGCACAGAGTTAGCCTTCAGTTCAGCGTATCATCTGTAGTCTGATGGTCAGTCAGAGAGGACAATTCAGACATTAGAAGATATGCTGCGATCTTGTTGCCTTGATTGGCAGGGTTCGTGGAGTCAGCATTTGCCACTTGTTGAATTTGCTTATAATAACAGTTATCACTCCAGCATCGGTATCCTCCCCTTCTAGCTCACCGTTCTTCTGACTTATCATTCTTCTCTTGTTCTTCTTCTCTTCTTTCTATCTGCCTCTGCGCTTTGTCTCTGTGTTGCTTATTTCTGTCTGTGTGTGTCTTCGGCATTTTTTTTCGTCGGTGGAGAGGGGCTTTTATACCCCAACGGCACAGGGCCTTCGAATGGTAGAATGGCGGAGGTAGGAAAGTGGGGCATTAATGAGGATTTGACTTCGACCGTTCTAGGTGACAGGGAGGGTAGCCAACGTGCCACCCTCTCCGTTCGACCCCTCAGCCAGCCCGTTGCGCGCCAAAAATCCATAGGGGAATGGCGTAAGATCTTCCCTACTAGACGTGTCGTTGAAGAAGCATGCCACTGAAGGCATTTTCAGCATGCTGTTGAAGAGGGTTGGAAGCGTGCCAGCGAAGGGCACTTGATGAGTGTGCCACTAAAGGCAGCACGGAGCGTGCCGTTGAGTGGGCTTTAGGCGTGTGCCGTTGAAGGCCCGTTGGGCGTGCCGACGAAGGGGGGCACATAGGGAGCATGCCACTGAGGGTGTGCCAGGGAAGACCCATCGGGGTGTGGCAGGGTAACGACACCACGGGTTTGCGAGGGAAGCAACACCGCATGTATGCCAAGGAAGCGACACCGCATGTGTGCCGGGGAAGCGACACCGCGGGTGTGCCTGGGAAGCGACACCGCGGGTGTGCCATTGGAGGGGGTGTGCCGCTGAGGGCATGGCTGAGCCCGTTGTGAGGGCTAGTTGAGGTCTATTTGATTTTCTTCAGGGCCCACGGGTGGTGAGATCCCCGGGAGTTGATTTCTATTCATTGTCGTGACTTCGAGGATGACTTCACGATAGTGTACTATTCATTCAGAGAGTTCGACTGGCCCGTCCTTTTCGCAGTTCCTTCGGTTGAAGTTGTTCATCGACACGAGACTGGTCGGGACACGCGGATGTGCGATTTTACATGTCCACAAGTCCCTATCCATTTCTCTCCTCGACCGAATCCAGGGGCAAGAGGTGAATAAGGGGACGATGATCGATCCAGACACCCTGACGAGAGGAGGTCTCAAATAGGGGCAGTGATGAGGACATCCCTCGCCCTTCACAATTTCTTCGAGGCTCGGATCATTCGTCGGCATGAATCATTGAGTCCGTCATATTTTTCTGAGTCATGGCATGTAATTTTTGTGTTTTATTTGAGTCATAATTGTGTAATTTCTCTTTTATTTGAGTCAAGTACCTAGAAAGAAATCGATCCTTGAGCAATCTGCTGAGAGATTCTTGAGCTAAAATAAACAAGATAGGAGCAATGGGGTCACCTTGTCTCAATCCTCTGGAAGATTTGAAAAAGCCAGCTAGTTCTCCATTAACTGCAACAGAAAACCAGCAGTTGGTGATAAGTCTATCAATCTTGTCAACGAAGGAAGTGTCAAAACCAAATCTCTTTAATACAGCTGCCAGGAAATCCCATTCAATTCTGTCATATGCCTTGGCCATATCCAATTTAAGGATGACATTGCTGCCTCTAATTTTCCTGCCTAGATCATGGACCAATTCTTGTGTCAGAGCTATATTCTCAATGATATGTCTGCCCTTCACAAAAGCAGATTGTTCCTTTGAGATGATAGATGGCAGAAGTTTACTCATCCTGCTACTGAGGATTTTGGATATAATCTTATGAGTGAAGTTACATAAACTAATCGGTCTGTATTCAGAAATGTCACTGGCATTAGTTGTCTTCGGAATAAGAGCAATGATGGTGGCAGTAAAGCTTCTTGGGAGGGGATTGCTGTCAATAAAAAATTCCTGAATGGCTGCAATAACAGTGTCTGCAATGACAGGCCAAGCTTGTTGGAAAAAGCAGCCAGTGTATCCATCCGGGCCAGGAGCACTTTCTGGAGATATGGAGAAGACTGCATCCTTAATTTCCACAGCAGATGGCATTGCATTAAGCATTTGATTCTCTTCTTGAGTCACTGCATTAGGGATGCAGTTGAGGCTGTCCAAGCTAACACAATGTGGTTGGGACGTAAAGGCTTTGTGAAAGTGTTGCACAGCAATGTCCTTCATTTCCTGGGAGTCAGAAGTAAGGTCACCCCTGGCTGTTTTAAGGTGAGGGATAGAATTTTTCCTTCTATTAGCTGATGCAACCGCATGGAAGTATTTAGTGTTTTTATCTCCTTCTGCCAACCATTTGATTCTGGATTTCTGTTTCCAGAAAATTTCCTGTTGAAGGATTCTTTCAGACAAAACTGTTTTAGCACATTCCAGAGATGAAAAGGTAGTTGGTGAAGGATTCTGATCATACTGGAATTCTGCCTTGAGTACCATGTCTTCGGCTTCCATCAGATTTTTGTGAACATTTCCAAACACATTCTTATTCCAGCTCCTAAGGAAATACCGCAAAGAATTTAGCTTGAGAATCAGAGTAGTAATGGCTGAGGTAGCAATGGGACTGGTTCTCCAAGATTGCTCCATTGCTGAAAGAAAAGAATCATGCTTGGTCCACATTTGCTGGAAGTAGAATCTGCATTTAGTGTACTTCTGCCTGTCCAGTTTAACAAGAAGAGGAGAGTGGTCCGAGGCTTCTCTTGAGAGGTGTTCCACTGTAATTGGGTAAGTTGTCATCCATAAATTGTTGGTAAGAACTCTATCTAACCTTGCCCATATGCCTTTAGAACCTGCTTGCTGGTTGTGCCAAGTATATTTGGATCCCATAAAACCAGCATCGAGAAGGCCACAGTCATTCACACAGTCCTTGAAGTCATTCATGGATCTGAGAGAGGGCACATTACCTCCTAGCTTTTCATCAACAGCCATAATACTATTAAAGTCTCCTGCTACTAACCAAGGCCCATCAATGATGGTATTCACATAATTCAAAGAGTTCCATAGTGATAGTCTTTCAGCAGGGGTGCATTTAGCATAAATAAAGGAAGCATAAAAAGCAGGGCAATTGGGAGATTTTTGCTTAATAGTAACTTGCTGATCATGCTGACAAATCATATCAAAATCAAATTGGCCTTTCCATAAAAACCAGATGTGGGCTTGCTCATCCTTGTTAGTAATATATTTTTCCATACCAAGCCTCTTACATATACGAACCAGGTTGCTGTTGTTTATTTTAGGCTCTAGAATAGCAATGCAATCCACTTTATATTCTGTAATTAGCAATTTAGCACGACCCAAAGAAAGGTCATTCCCAATTCCCCTAATGTTCCAAATGATGAAAGTCATTTCAGAATGTGTTTAGAGTGGATCTTACCTTCAGATCCAATTCTTCTCATTCCTCGGGTAATAACTCCAGTTTTTTCAGGGTGAGTGGAGATAAAGTTTTCAATCTCAGCTTGTGTAGCTATACTTTGCCTACTTTCTTGTAGCTCCTCCTGCAACAAAAGGGCATTAGGATGAAGCCCTTCCATTTTGGTGCTAGGTAGACTTTCCACTTCCACGCAATTTCCATCTTCTCCATTCCTATCTGAATCCAAGCTGCTGCTCGACTGAATATCAGTCAATTCAGGAGCATGAGTGTGAAGGTTCCCAGGAGGTATCTGAGCAGGTGGACGTATCATCTGTTCCTTTACAGGGTCCTGATTATGTTGTGGTAGACTCTCAACAGCAGAATTAGATAAATCAGGCAGTTGGGAATCCTTTGAATCCTTATGCTCATCCTCAAGTTGCTGCAGAATCTGAAAATTGTTTCTAAGAGGAATTTCATTGGGAGTAGTGTTGGTCTGCGTTTGTGGAACCAGAAGGGGAGACTTCTGAACCACCGGAATCCATGTCTGATGTTTTTTATTGGTTTCCATATCACCCAGCGGTTGTTTCTGGACATTGCTATCAGAGTTGTGGCCGCCAGTTCTTCTAAGACAATCCTTGGCTTCATGGCCTATCTTATGACATACTGAGCATAGGTGGGGGATACGGTGATACTTTATGCTCTGCCAGAATCCTGTGCCTCCGCAATCAATCCAAATACTCGGTATTAGCGGCTTCTTAATATCCAGCTCAACACATACGAATGCCTCCGTGGTATGAGTCCAGGCTAAGGTTGATTCATGTATCCGCAAGACCTTCCCCAGATTTCTGGCTATAGAACGAAGGAAGTCCTCACCAAACAAATTGACAGGTAGGGCAGGAAAGCTTACCCATATTGGCATAATAGATGGATCGGCATTGAAGTCGAAATCCGCTGTCCACCTGAAGAAACGGAATAGATATCCTTTGACGTAAATGTTCTTCCGCAGCAGAACCTTAAGGAAGTCTTCTTCCGAAGAAAACCGCAGCAAGAGATGGCGGGGATTCAAAACACTCAGAAGAAAGTCTTTCTGGAGATTAAGGCGTTGAGCAAGAAATGTTTTGATTTCCTGAATAGCCGGCCTCCCATATGAACATCGGGCGATGATAGCAAACTCCAATGGCCTGTAAGATTGCAGTATTTCCTGTTTGGAGAAGAAAACTGCCGCATGACCATCATCGGTGAACGCCGGGGGTTTGATTCCGATCGAGACTTTTGAAGGTGAGAGAGCGCGCGCTAAGGCGAGGAGAAAAGAAGGCTTTGGAGTAGTCGGGGGGGAAGGGGATGAGGCTCTCCTTCCCCCAAGGTGGGGGCCGCCATTCATGACCTGGACAGGTCAGCTCTCCAACCCTCAGGTCTTAACTCCCTGCTCCACTCAACATTGCATATCTTAAACCTTTTGGCTCTCCATGCTTTATTTTGAATAATTCTAAAGAGCATTTAGAGAAATTTACCTCATCGGGCTTCATTTTCTCAGCCACTAAGTCAGTAAATGAATATTCTGGGCTGGCCCTATCTTGAAACCTGTGAATGAATTTATCCTTCACTACCTTGAAACTCTCGACGTCTTCCAGTGGCAGGGAGTAGAACCATTTGAGAGCAACCCCATCTAATGAGCGGGGGAACAAATATGCCATATGGTGATCATCATACTGAAACTGGGCCGACTCGTATAAGAAGTCTCTGACATGGATGAAGGGATTGCTGTTCCCGTCATATTTGCAGTAAGTAGGGAGCTCAGATTGCGGAGGGAACCAGATGTTTTGGAAGCTAGGGACTGGAACATCCGCCAAAGATTGTGGGCCAACCCGCTTCTGAAGGAAATCGAGTTGCTATTTCATGGTGGCCCATTTGTCAAGCAATTCCTGCTCTCTAGATGGAGCAGGGGTAGTGAAAGAAGGAGGAGCTGTAGGATACACAGATGGGGGAGGAGGAGGCCCATAAGATGGATATTAGGCCGAAGGATGACCCAAACTAGGATGGAGCTGGGCTGTCCCTTGCTGAAGGCGCATAAAATCAGATGGGCCAACAAGAGGTTGCGGCGTTGATGAAATGGGCCTACAAGAATCTGCCTGAATAGAAGGAGGGAGGACATTCTTCCCTTTGTCAAAGGATTGCTAGGCTGAACCAGAAGACTGGCCCGCTTCCAGGCTAGAAAATCTAATGGTCCTAGGCTGGATCGGAGTGAGATCAATTGGAACAGGCTGAACAGTGGGCCCATCAACCCTGGGCTGAGCAATAAAAGTGTTGGACAGGCCTTAAGCAATCATGGGAGGTGGGGTATTGGACCCCTGCATGGCCTGGTAGACAGTCTGGAGTTGGGCCAGATCCAACTGGGCCATCATTTGGAGGATAGAATTGGCAGAAGGGAGAGAGGTAGTGGATTGGGGGCCCTCCATAGGGATGGAGGATGGAGGAGGGGCAGACCCCTCTCCAGAATGGAAAGAGATGACCCTAGAGGGGTCTTCTAGAAGCCCTTGAGGAAGAGACTCCTCTTGGGAATGGGGGAGATCAAAGGAAGCCATGGTTGACTCGAAGAGAGGATTGGAATAGAATGTAGAAAAGGAATGGCCCCTAGGAGATGACTCTAAGGAACGGAAGCAACTCCACATGCAAAGTTAACACCTTAACAAAATGCAAACAACACAAAACAAACACACAATGAGCAAGTTTGCAGAGATGACTTTAACTAAGGAAAATGACTTTTAAGGACTGACACCTAGGCTACTAAAGCCTTATAATTGCACACCCAATTAAACAAGGACATAAATACAAACTAAAGGACATAAAAGTAAAATAAAATACTAGTGTCCCACACATAAAAGCTCAATACTCGGGCAGGACTTCCATGCTGTCGCCCAACCATAGAGAGGCTGGAGTCGCTCGAGTCGTGCTGCGTGTCTAATATTGGCGACTGGCTCTCGTGTCCTTACCACTTGAGCTTAGCTGGCTTGTGAGCCGGCGTGTTCTTCGGTGCCGCAGCCAGGATGTCGGGTGTCACCTTCTCCTTCACCTTCTCCAGCCCTTGAAAGGAATTGCGGACTTGAACGGTTGGTATTATTTGGTCCGGGATAGCCTCAGACCTTTGTCCATTAAGATGAACTCTAATGCCTCCAACAATGATAGACTTACCAGAGCTGGAGAGTCGGCTTCTTGGTGTGGCAGCCGCATGGCTTCTTCGAAGCCTCCGCCGATGGGATGCCAATCCCTGTTGAGGTGAGCCGGCAGTCGGGTGCACATGGTGTACATTGCAGCTGAGTGTCTCGACTGAGCTGTAGTTGTCATTCTTGGCCAGGGTTTGGCTAGCAGTAGCTTCAATGGCCCCCGGGATGGGGGCGTTGATCTCGGGCTTGTCAGATGCTTCCACATCCAGTATATTGACAAAAACTACCCCAAGGAAGTTGGGGAAGCCAACCATAGGAGGGAAACTCCCAAAGCGGAGGGGGACGGCGAGGTGGCCATCCCTGACGTGGCTGTCAACGACCTGGGGACCGAAAGTGACCGCCATCTGTGGTGTCAAAGTGTGGCTTTCCTGCATTTACGAAGATAACACAATTAGTATTACAAGAAGGGGGCAACTGGGCCCCTAATTTCGGCAAAGAGATGGAGGGTGGATTGGTCCCACCGGGCATGACAGACTTGTGGACGCACTAAAATTTATTTGATTTTTTATTTATTTGTTAGGGGATTTATTTGTCTATTTAGTGTGTGTGGACGTCAAAAAATGACGACAAGAATCTCACGGCATCTGCGGCACTCGCGCCTACGTGCGAGTCAAAGGCGGGAAGGCCGAATAAACCCATACCTTGTCCGACCAGGATGAGAACTCACTCAGCAGCCTGTCATCCATTAATCGTGGGCCCCCGGATAGAAGATATCAGTGATCGGCCATGCCGAGAGGTGAATCGAAGAAGAGCCGGGGTTTTGACACACTATCGGCTTATGTTACATGAGGGCCACAGGATCGATTGGGCCCAGATGCATAGGCTGATCGAAGACATTAAAGAAAGAAGGAGACAAGCCGGGCCGCAGTAGGCAGCGCAACAATAGTAGTTCAAACAGTAGCAGTAATGTCCCCCTCCGTAACAACCGCAGCAGCAGCAAGACCTTGGGATTCACCAGAATCCCATGCCTGAGCATGCCCCCGCTCCACAGCAGTAGCAGCAGCCGCCGGCACCGGCCCAAGTCAACAGAGTTCACTGCCCAGCCCCTAACGCTGGGTGGTCATTTGATGATGAGACTCTCACGCATTTGCTAGCCTTCCACCGCACCTCTATTCCCTCCGTCCTTTGGCCTACCACAACCTGGACCACTACTCCGCTTGTCGTTCCCTCCAGTACCCTGCCTACCATTCTGCCAAATCCCGCAACATCGCCTCTCATCACTACCCCTCCGCTTCACTATTCTCCCATCACTCCCGCTCCACTTCAACCCCCACCGCTCATTCCCTCGCCATCGCCCATTAGGCCGACCATCCCCATCACTTCCCCCATTTCTACCCCCACCGCTTCAAACCCATCCACCCACCCTACCGGGCTAGTCGGGAGTCCATCAGTCACCGTGCTAGCGCAGAATTTAGCCCTCAAGAGTGGGTGCCTTTTTCAGAGGAGTTATCCCTCCACCAGTGCACCTGCACCCATTCCCCCAGTTCCTTCTCACCCAGTTGAGTCTGAAGAAGTCGACCCCATGCCGGGTTCAAGCTATGATTTATTGTAGCACTTGGACCGAATGCCGGCCAAAATATCAGTCCTGGAGTTAATCAGGAGATCCACGCTTCATCAAGACACCCTCAGGGCGTTCCTACAAAAAGTCATGGTAAGCGAGGATGTAGCGGCAGATAGTTTACCGTCAGTATTGGCTACGATCACCAGGGGTCCTGCTATTTCATTCTCTGAGATAGAGTTAGCACCCCAGGAGGCACGCCAGATGCCGCTCTGCATCACTATTTCCTTGAACAAAGTGGCAGTGGAGTCAGCCCTTGTGGACACAGGAGCTTCTATCAATGTGTGTCCACTCAGTACGCTGCGTGCCTACAATATTTGAGAAGACATGATCAAGCCAACACCAACTACAATCACCGCGTACGATAACTCCAGGCGAGCTTGTCACGGGGTTGTGACTGTGAAGGCCGAGCTAGGGCCATTAAAAATGGACGTGGAATTTTATGTCCTGGATATAGATCCCATGTTCAAATTATGAAATGATATGAAATGATGCACAAAATATCAATATCGGGTGCACTGTAGCACAAATGCGGTCGGATGAGAGACCACTCAGGGAGACTACACGGCTCTAGATGGGACCGTAAGGTAACAGGGAGCAGTAAAACAACTAAAAACACAGGGCTGAAATTAACTAGTAATACTCAAAATGTCTGCGTACCTGAACGATCTGAGCGGTCTATCGAGCGACCACGCAACCTGTGAAACGGCCCTGAAAGGACCTCGGAAGGATAGCAAATCCACAAAAATATGAACAGTAGAAACGTACCTGAGCCAGAAGTACACGGTCTGGAGAACGACCGTCCACACTATGCAACGGCCCTGACAGGACCGCTAAAAGTAGCAAACTCAGAGATATCAATGACAAAAATAAAAAGGAATAACACACCTGAGACAGAATCAAAACGGTCTATCGATCGATCGCTGGAAGATATAAACGGCCCACAAAGGATCGCGTACACCCCCAGGAACAGAAACCAAGAATGAACGAGATGGCAAACACAAAAGGACTAGAAAGTCAACCAAGCACACAGGAACGCAGGTCAACAAAACAGAAGCACGATGGGCACTAGGCGTCCCATCGCGATCGCCACAAAATTAGGATGTAGATATATTTTCCTCTCTTTCACTCCTTTCCTTTCTTTTAAATCAAGATATGCAAATAAAGTGATAAAAAGTGGAAGAAGGTGTGAACAAATCGTGATCGCCACCAAGGTATCAAGTGCAAAGAGAGGGTACCACGTACTTTGGAAAAGGGGAGACGGATGAAGACACTTGCCAAGGTGCAGCATTGGTACGAGATGAACACGGTCCAGTAGGGACCACTCAAGGACGTAGACGACCGATCGACAGGCCGCTGGAGAGGAACGCGGGAAGAAGACTGACTGGCGCCGAAACGGTCTGTGATAGGCCGCAGGAAGGAGATGAACAGTCTGTGTAAGACCGTGTACCCTTCAAACAGTTGGAGATGGACTGCGTAACGCTGCCAGACTCCAAGTGATGGAGCTTGATCCTCCACCCCTTCCGGCCGGCCAGAGGGGATGGGCCTCGTGCTAAGTTCCTGTTGACCTACAAAACAAAGTAAAGAACTAGAAAATACAACCCAAATCAGTCTATAGATGTGTAATATCTATAGAACAAATGACAAACTAAACTTATAAATGGAATGGAGGATACCTGGGAGTTGGGTTTTTAACCCCTAAGGGGTGTGAAAACAGAAAATGAAAGGTCCTTTAGAGGATGAAACTTTCAAGGAAATCCCTAAAGTGAATGTATATAACATGAATTTTATCACAAAATTCATGAAGCTTAAGCCATATGGTGTAAGAGTCAAAGATCAGGAGCCAGCAGATTAGTCCGAACAGCAAATGGCAGAGCAACATCTCCAACCAGTGGAAGAAGTGGAACAAGAGCAACAACTAGAGTCTGAACAGTAGCAGTAGCAACAAGATATAAAACAAGTGGAATAGCTTTAGCAGATTGCAAAAGGTCAGGGGGAGCAACAGCCACAATTAGCTGAGTAGGAAGTGGCAGAGCATATAGAGTAGTAGGGTGATGAAGTTTTGCGTAATGGGAATCTGGAAGAAGAACAATCAGAACAGGAGGCAGCACATGTTCAGGAACAACTTCATCTAGAGTTGCAGGAAGAGCTGGAAAGGGAGGCTCAACAAGGACAAGAAACTGATGAATTAGAACATCAGTTAATTTCAGATGAATAGGTAATGCAGCAGCTAGATCAACACGTTGATTAGCTAACTGAACAAATAGAGTAGCAGCAGCAACAACTTGAGCAACAAAATGAACAACTAGATATGCATGAGCAGAAAGAGCAACCACATATTGAGCAGGCAAAACTACAGGCAGAAGAGCAGCCACATATTGAGCAGCACCAAGAGCAAGAAGGGTTGGAAGAACCACATGAACAACAAAGAGTTCAGCTCAAAATCCTTCTGATGTTCATCCCTCACTAGTAAATCTCCTATTGAATCAGTTTGGAATTATGAATGCTTCCTTTATGCAATTGAATAGGGCAGTAGACAGGATTGATGCTAGGATGATGCATGTAGAACAAACAGTCAATAGTCAATGGAAAAAAATTGTAACGGATAAGTATGGATCAGATGAAAGGTTACATGGATTTCTAGATTCTTTACTACATGTATGTGAACAGGCTGGTTCCCTAATGAGAAATCTGAGACTGAATCAAGTTGAGACATATATGAAGACAACTCAGATGCTAGTTCATGCATATGACATTAGAAGGGAACAATAAACAATCAGAGAAGAATTGAATATCATACGCCAAGAAGAGCAAGCACTGTCCCAAAGAATAAACACCATGACAGATGAAATCCAAGGCAGTATAATTCAAATGGGTAACATTTATGCTAAACTTGACACTGTCCAAGAAGAAGTGCATAAGCTGTCTAGCAGTTTTAAAGAAGTTGTCATTACACAGGCTAAAGAGTTTGTATCATATTCGAACCATGAGGCCCTCAGATTTCTCCATGCTCAGAAGAAGCTCAACCCCTGACACAGTCGATAGATAGAGTATCTCCAGGCCTATACATTCGTCCTCGGGCATCAGGCAAGTATGGAGAATCGTATGGTAGACGCGTTGAGCCATCGATCCTCGCTCTTATCTGTTGTCTATACAGAGGTCACAGGGTTTGAGAGACTCTAAGAGGAGTACTCTGATTGCCCAGATTTTGATTCAATCCACGCTCCACTCTAGTCAAGACCCTCCAGAGATTACAATGATTACATCCATTGGGAGGGTTATCTTTTTCGTGGGGATAGGTTGTGTGTAAGACAGATCTCTGTCTGCGAGTTCCTGATTTGGGCGGTTCATGCAGGAGATCTTGCCAACTACTTTGGTCGGAACAAGACCATTGAGTTGGTAGAGTACCAGTGCTTTTGGCCCAACCTGAAGCGCAATGTGGCCCGCATTGTGACCCAGTGCAGCACTCGCGCTTCTGCTAAGCATCGAAAGCAGAATACCGATTTGTACACTCCCCTCCCTGTGCCAGATCATCCGTAGCAAAATGTTAGCATGGATTTTGTCCTAAGGTTGCCACATACAATCCGTCGACACGATTCCATCATGGTGGTGGTCGATAGGTTCTCCAAGATAGCTCAATTCATCCCCTATGTCAGGACCTCCGATGCGTCGAAGATAGCCCGTCTCTTTCTAGTTGAGATTGTCTATTTGCATGGGCTACCAAAAACTATTGCTTCGAACAAGGATGTGAGATTTGTGAGCTATTTTTGAAAGACCCGATGGCACGTTATGGGCACCAAGCTCAAGTTCTCCGTAGCTTATCACCCCCAGACCGATGATCAGACTGAGGTAGTTAATAAGAGTCTGAGTGACCTCTTGCGATGTCTAGTTGGAGAGCATGAGCGAGGTTGGGATCTAATCTAACCTTTAGCAAAGTTTGCGTATAACAACTCAGTTAATAAGTCTATTGGCATGAGTCCCTTTGAGATAGTTACTGGCTATAGACCTAGAAGGTCCATAGATCTTGTCCCTATGCCCATTCAAGCCCGTGTTTCAAAGTCAGCCGAGTCACTAGTTGAGCATATTAAGAGTCTGCATGATAACATCCGTCGTCACATTGAGATCAACAATGAAAATTACAAGAAGTCAGTCGTTGCACACCGTCGTTTACAGGAGTTCTAGGAGGGTGATTACGTGATGATCAGGGATTTAAACATGGCATACATGCATAATGGAATGCATTAGGAACTAAGCTTACATCTTTTAGAATGTCAGGGAATGTAATGGACTAAGATCAACCCGTTACCAGGTGTGACAGAGCAGGGTAGGGGTGTTACATTGCTTGTGACACACCTCCATCGGTCCGTTAAACTCACCCGAACAATGCAGAAAATGCAAAGACAGTCACAAAGACTGTAACGCACCAAACACAGGGCGTTATACTCATGTAACGCGCCTCCTAGGGGCCGTTACACTTACCAGAATGTCAGGAAAATCACAGTTTTAAACAAGAAATGTAACGCACCAGGGTAGGTGGGCTACATGACTCTAACGCATAGGGTCAGGTCCGTTAAAGGCACCTGAACACCTAAAATCCATAGTTTTTTGAACATAACGTAACGCGTTAAAGATGGCGCATTACGCGACTATGACGGACCAGGGCTGGGCCGTCAGACTAATCACCTATCTCAATCAACGATCAAAGGAAAGGTCAATGGTTAAGTAATAGATGAAGAGTGGCCCGTTACAATTCAGGTAACGCACCAGTGATGGTGCGTCAGGGGACTGTAACGCACCTAGGGTGGTGCATTACACCATCTGGGTTGCGAACTTGCAGAGTCCAAAATCGAACCCCCTCTCGGTCGACCAAAATCGACGGGAATTGTGGGGAAACTAGTTTTTCTAACAAACCACCCTACCATACCAACATTCCATAACTAAACATGCCATTAAAATCAAAAGACAATGCTCCTGGAGTCGATTTCATGATTTTAGGGCTAATTAACACTAACATGGAAGATTACACAAAAATCAAGGAAACTGGCATCGGACCACGGCGCATGCGGTATCGGCGGGTTCCTAGCGAGGAGAAGATTCCATCCCCCTACCTCTTACATGATGGGAACGACGTTCGAGGCACGAATGGACGAAGGGGCGCCGCGGCTCCACTCGGCCTAACCTGCCTCCACGCTCCGCGAATCGAGGGAAGAAGGGCGTCACCGCGACCTACGCGACACGACCTTTCCAACGGTACCTCTCTTGCCTTGATCAGTGGCCGTCTAGACCAAAATCGAGAGAGAAGAATGATTTTTTTTAAGAAATTAGCCTAAATTTCCACAAAATGGGGTTTGCATGGAAATCAGTGAAAATGATGACGGATGGCGACGCATGTGGCGTCAATGGGTTCCTGGCGAGACGAGGAATCCATTCCCCTACCTATTGCGTGGCGAAGACAATCCCTTTATCTTCCAACCAGTTCAAACGGCATCTCATTTGACTGAGAAACCACGGAGATATCAGTGGAGGAAGTTGAGGGAGTTAAATAGGTTTGGAGAGAGAAAATCTGTTTAAATTCTCAAGGATCGGGCTATAGGGCGGTCTGGCGATAGACCGCTTAATACATAGAATGGCCCGTTTCCGACCGCTCAATTAGTCGGTGGAAAATAGAAAAGATAATAAATATCCTCCTATATTCCATCGAACTGCCCGTA
This sequence comes from Amorphophallus titanum, assembly GCA_024336825.1. Classification (NCBI taxonomy): domain Eukaryota; kingdom Viridiplantae; phylum Streptophyta; class Magnoliopsida; order Alismatales; family Araceae; genus Amorphophallus; species Amorphophallus titanum. The sequence continues at coordinate 230,570 of JANBPO010006450.1, forward strand.
ATCCACTGCGTGGGAAACTGATAGTCAAAACGGTTTTGAATGAGCCGCTCCATGAATTAGAATGGTCATTCTAAAGCGTTCACCTCTGGTCGGTGGAAAATCAAAGGCCAGATAAATCCAATATTTATAAGTCTGAGCGTTCACACGGTCTGAAATGGGCCATTTAGCTTCACAGAATGGTTAGCAGGTGACCGTTCTATACATGAAACGGTCTAACCATGACCGTTTACATACCAAACCTAGAATCCTTGAACTTTGGCGAAAATTATCAGTTAAATCATAGCCAAGGAGGGAGGTGCTCATAAAATAAGCCAACAATTATGCTCGGAAATGGACCAACAAGCGATGAACGACTCGAGGCATCAACAGATAATAGTAAGAGAAATGACCCGACTTATTGGCAAAAAATGGGTGTCAACATCGACGTCGTGTCGAGGCCAACGAGCTTGACAGAGGCGTGAGGCCTAAGCCAAAGGTGGAATATGGGATGGGTGTTGACTTGATGTCATGTCAAAGTCGATGAACTTGACAGAGGCGTGAGGCCTAAGTTAAGAGTGGAATATGAGATAGGTGTTAACTCGACGTCATGTCGAAGTCGACGAACTTGACAGAGGCGTGAGGCCTGAGCCAAGAAAAGAATATAGGATATGTGTTGACCTGACATCATGTTAAGGTCTACGAACTCGGCAAAGACGTGAGGCCTAAGCCAAGGGCAGGATACAGAATAAGTATTGACTCGACGTCCTGTCGGAACCAATGAACTCGACAGAGCCATGAGGCCTAAGCCAATGTTAGAATATGAAATGGGTGTTGACTCGACGTCGTGTCGAACTTGGAAAAAGCATGAGGCCCAAGCCAAGGGAAACACATAGGATATGTGTTGACTTGACGGAACATCGAAGTCAACGGCCTTGCCCCGATAGAAGGTTTGGGGTGAGGGTAGACTTAGATTGTGGACATATGAGAGGCCCAGACCCAGGGCTAAACATTGATAGAGATGGCATGCCCATGCTTAGATTCCATGTTGATTGCCTAGGTTCATGCTGCACATGTTCATAGGTTGATTACATATTGCACATTGTTTATTCATATTTCTATTGTTGACATCATATTCACTAGAAAAGGAACCAATATAAATCAACAGCCTTGTTGAACAATATTACGAAGATGGAAAGAGAATGGAAGGATAGGAGAGATGAATACGGCATCAACAACACAAGTGAGCAAGAGCCGACAGATTTCAACAATCAAGTGGACGCCATCCGCCGTCCTCCCTTCACCCATTCACCCCGTTCATCAATATAGCCCTCCGCCTTCGTATTCGCCACCATGAAATCATCCACATAACATTTCACCACCCATTAATACTCTGCCACCACGGTGTCCACTTGAACCCAACAATGACGAGCTGGCAACTGAAGAATTGAAGACGACACGCAATGATGAAGCTCCGAAGGCACCCATTCTGAGTTTCCTTCACTTTCCTCTCCCTCCACTACCATTAGATGAACCTCCTGCTCAGGACGAAGCCACCGTCCTTAACCCTACCCCTATTTTCGAGACTTATTGGTGTTACGAGAACGGGTCGATGCTCCAACCACCCACACCGGTGCACCAAGACACGTCTACTACCCCTAACACCTCTCGCCCCATCCGGCGTTTCCTTCGCACCAAACCTCCTTTATTTACACCTCCCATTATACCTTCATCAATATCCATAAAATCAGCCCACGCCGAACCTCCCACTAAACCTCTTCCAATCATACCTCCATCAACCTCCACAGCACCGGCCTCCGCCGAACCTTCCACTAAACTTCTTCCCATCATACCTCCATCAACCTCCGCAGCACCGGCCCCTGCCGAACCTTCCACTAAGCCTCCATCAACCAGGCCATTAGCCTCCATAACGCCAGCCTCTGCCAAACCTCCCACTAAACCTCTTCCCATTATACCTTCATCGGCCTCCGCCGAGCAAACCACTAAACCTTCTCTGATCAACCTCCCATTGTCGCCACCTCAGCCCTCCATTACCCCTTTAACTTCAAAACCAACTTTGTCTATCCCTCCACCTATCCCTTTACCCAAACCCGTGGCAGATCCCGAGCAAGGTCCACCCTTTTTTGCACCCGAGACAATCCCTTCCGCTTCCGAGCAAGGAGAGAAGCTCGACGTGTTCGAACCTCCACCCCCGCTTATCATTTTACCAACACCTTCCATCGAACCTCCACCTTCCATCGTGTCTCTCCTCCCCCGTGGTCCCTCTCGTCGAGTCTGCGTGTCTCTCCTCTCACGTCGTCTCTCTCGTAGAGTCGGCGTGCCTCTCTCCTCTCGCGTCGTCTCTCTCGTAGAGTCAGCGTGCTTCTCTCCTCTCCCGTTGTCTCTCTCGTAGAGTCGGCATGTCTCTCTCCTCTCACATCATCTCTCTCATAGAGTCGGCCTACTTCTCTCCTCTCGCGTCATCTCTCTCGTAGAGTCGGCGTGTCTCTCTCCTCTCGCGTCGTCTCTCTCGTAGAGTCGGCGTGTCTCCCCTCTCACGTCATCTCTCTCGTAGAGTCAGCGTGCCTCTCTCCTCTCGCGTCGTCTCTCTCGTAGAGTCGACGTGTCTCCCCTCTTGCGTCGTCTCTCCTGTGAAGTTGGCGTACCTCACTCCTCTCGCGTCGTCACTCTCGTAAAGTCGGCGTGCCTCGCCCCTCCCGTGTGTCTCACCCGTAAGTCGTCCACAGTCTGAATTTGCATCTTTTCACACATACATGCATCACATAAGAAAATCAACAAAAAAAGGAAAAAAAGACAAGCTAGGTCACTATCACATCGCATCATGTATAGGTGTCGGAGTACAAAGCAAAATCAGGTTCCCCCCTCTGGCCTGTCACTATCACCCCCTCCCTTCAGCCTCTTCGATGGCGGGCCCATCGTAGAGGTCGCACCATCCTCCCTCTCTCGCCGCCGGCACTGGTCCTCCTCCTCATTCCTCTGTTGCTGAGAGGAAGTCGCAAGGAATCACCCAACGAAGCTGTGAGTAGCCTGACTCCCACTCGGGGCCGCATGGCTACCACTCATCCCACTGCGGGAGCGGCTCATCTCTCTGTAGGCCCACACCTCACCGCGTAGCTCGAACGCCTCCTATCGATAACGCCCCAGCTCTGAGGTCGTGGTCCAGAGTCGCTCCACCTCTGCCCAGAGGACCGCCATCTCCACCGAGTCTGGCGGTCTGGCCTGTGCTAACCGCTCCCACAGGCGGGCTACCTCCTCCTGCGCCTCAGCCTACCCTCGCTCCACCGACTCCCACAAGTGGACGCACTGCCCCAGCTCCCCATGCAGGTGGGTCACCTCCTCTCTCAGAGTGTAACTCTGCACTAGCTGCTCACGCAGACGGGCGGCCTCATCCTGCGCCATTACGAGCTCCTGTCGTAACTGGTCGCCCTCGCCTATGGAGGCGGTCAGCTCCGTCACCTGCACACATGCATTCACCATTAGTAAATCTATGTTGCTCCTCTCCCTGTGCGATCTCTCTTTTTTTTTCTTCTCTGCCTTTTCTATTTGTTCGCCAGGGAGAGGGGGGCTTTTATACTCCAACGGTAGCGGGCGTCGAGCGCAAGTAGTGGAGGCGGGAACGGGCTAGCATTGATGGGGATTTGACTTCCCCTCGTCCTTGGCAGCAGGGCGTAGCTCACGTGCCCTCGTACCTAGCCGACACCTTAGCTAAGTCGCTACGCGCTGAGGATCTATAGGGAGATGGCATAAGATCTGATTTGTCAGATGTGCCATTGGAGGGAAGCCACAGTGTGTCGCTGGAGAGCTGGGACTCCGTGCCACTGGAAGACGCAGCAAGTGTGCTGCTGGGAAGCTCTCAGGGCATGCCACTGAAGGGCTGGATGGGTGTGCCGATGGAAGCACTGGTCGGTGTGTTGCTGAAGGGGGGTTTCCACCGGTGTGCCACTGAGAGGGCACGAGGGTGTGTCGGGCTGGGCGCCTGGGAGGTGTGCCGCAAAGGGCAATTGGCGGTGTGCCGGTGAAGGAACCCCACCAATGTACCGCTGGAAGGGGGGCACGGGGTGTGCCATTGAGGGGTTCTGGCAGGTGTGCCGGCCAGGGATTCACTGCAGGTGTGCCGCTGGAGCCCGAAGGGGCATACCGCTGAGGGCTTCAGGGAGTGTGCCGAGAAGGGCGATCGGCAGTGTGCCAGTGAAGCGCGCTGAGGGCGCATTGGGCAATGCAGGTGCAAGGGTGTGCTGTTGAAGGCACAGGAGGGTGTGCTACTGAAAGGGCACGAGAGCGTGCCGCTGAAGGCTGATAGTCGTGTCGTCGGGGACATGTTTAGGCCCATTACGAGCACGAGTTAACGTTCATTCAATTTTCTTCGGGGCCCATGGGTTATGAGCTTCCTAGTAGTTGGTTTCTCTTTCACTGTCGTGATTTCAGAGATGGCTTCATGACAGCGCATGTTTGTTCGGGGAGTCCAGATGACCCATCTTCTCCGCAGCTTCTTCAGTTGGAGTTATTGTTGATGCTAGACTGATCGAGTCATATGGACATGCAATTTTACACGTCCATAGTCATCCCCAGGCCGCTTGGCAGTATGGCCGACTATGGACCGCAAACTCAGCTATGGACCACAAACTCAGCTAGCGATCCAACTAGGACCGCAACACCTGAGAAATGCTCAAATGACTAAGGCACGAAAATGGTCATCCCCTGACCGCTGAGCCCTGCTTGGCGATTTCCCCGAGAACTAAGGTGGTACCTCACTGTAAAGATTTCATGCTCCCAGAAATTCTACACTTGTAGATATAGTTCATTTTCTATGCATGAGTAACCTAGAAGACAAACCAGTCCTCTTTAATACCATAATCTGATCATGCTCCTTATGCTGTGATGAGTATATTTTAACCATTGGGAGGTATGTCTGTATCATAATAGTACTGTAACATGAGTTTGAACGTGAATGCAAAAATGATGTGAATGTTATGAATGAAAAATAGCAACATTCTATGAGGTAGGACTTTGGTCCCTTCTGTGGGATAGTGAGATGTAACGCCGCGGAAGTAAAAGATCCCAGGGGACAGTGTGACGTAACGCCCTGGTTTAAAAACCTATCGATTCGGCTGGTTCATTCTATGGGACGGCGATATGTAATGCCACAGAACCCATGGGACAGTGGTGCGTAATGCCCCATGCAGTAGGAGTCTAGGTGGGAGTTCACTCCTGGGTCTGTGCAGTACTCCTTTCATTCGTTTGTGTGTGTGGTGTTGCGCCCCTATGGTCATTTGTATCTCATGATTTTGATAATGGCTAACACTATAAGTTATTGTGGTTTTGTACCTTCATATGACTAACATACGTGATGCTTTATTCATGACAGGTAAGCAAATGAATAGAGAAGAAATGACGTGGAGAAAGTAAAAGTGTGAAGCCCAAACTCGCAAACGTAAGCCCTCACACGCAGATCAACCTGCGCGGTCAGGTCACGGGGATCGACCTGCCCGGTCAGGTCGCGGGGGTCAAGGGGGCAGCACCCCTTGCGGGGGTTTCCGGGGGCAGCACCCCTGGAACAAAAATTGGTTTCAAGAACATAAAGGCCAAGACCCAGTTTACACCTTCAAGACTATCAAGGTTGATGCCACAGATGTGAATGGGTTGCTAAAGGGATTAAGGAATGGAGCTAAAAAGGTTCCGGGGCTGAAAGGATGAAATCTGGAAACTGCCAGATTTCGGTCGACCGCTGGCCCAGGGGCTATCGACCAAAATGGGCGGTCGACCGCCAGCCCAGGGGTAGTCGACCGAAATTTCCAGCAACTAAAAATGTACAGTGTTTTCTTAGTCCGGTCGACCGCCAGCCAGCTCTGGTCGACCGCCAGCCTCGAGCCAACAATGGTTGACTTTGGTTTTCCTTCCATGGGAAGTTATTCTCCATGGGTTTGTTTAATCCAAAAGATTCCCAATCACCCACAAAACGTGGATCTGGTCTGGAGGTTATTTTTCCTACGTGAAAAATTCTGTGGCCCATAGACTGGCACGCCCGGTGGGACCTTTCCTACATTTCATCTTTCTGTCAAAAAACGTCCCCAAACCTTCTTCAATGTTTTGACTGCCCCTCTTCCTCTTACAAGGCGGGAAGAGGAGGGCGTATATCTCTCTGTTTGTTCGAGAACTCTTCGTACACTCACATGCTTCTTCATTCATGCTACGCACCACCACCACCACCAACAGCACCAGCAGCGATGGCCGCCGTCACCTACGGCCCTCAAGTCGTCGCCAACCATGCCAGGTTCAGATACCTGGCAACTCCGCTTGTGTTCAGCGAGTTCCCACCAATCGTCGGCTCGCTCTTCTTCTTAGGTGTGGTACCCGTGGTTGAGGTCAGCTCAGCCACGCCTGTGGCAGCAGCCACTAAGGGCATCAGAGCCCCCACTCCAGCAACTAGCCGGATCCGCTCGGCCAACAAGCCAACTGTCGGGGGTGTCAGGCCCTCGGCTGCATCAAACGGCCGGGTCCGCCCGGTCAAGAAGACAACTGTCAGGGGTGTCAGGCCCCCGGCCCCAGTAGCTGTCCGGGTCAACCCGGTCAACAAGACCACCACCGGGGGTGTTAGGCCCTCAGCCTCAGCAATTGGTCGGGTTCGCCCGACCGTCTCCTTGCAGGCCGGAGGTGTCAGGCCCTCTGTCTCGGCAACTGGCCGAGTTCGCTCGACTCTCATGATGATGGCCGAAGGTGTCAGGCCTTCTGCCCTAGCAAATGGCCAAGTCTTCTCTGTCAATCAAGTCACTGCTGGCGTCGCTCCTGCTCAACGGGGGCAGCGCCGTTGCCGCCACGGCACCAGTTCTACCACGGCAACCCTCAGAGATACTGCTCCTATTCCACGGGGGCAGCGTCGCCGCCACGATGATGTCACGCCTACAGCGGGCGTCACCAAGGTTGCTCCTGCTCAATGCGGGCAACGCCGCAGCCGCCAGGGCACAAAGCCTGCGGCAGCTGCATCTCGCTCCGGCAAGACCATAATCGTCGGAGACCTCCGCATTCGATGCAATGGAGACGAGCCAATTTTGCCTCGAGATCGGCACGTCCCGACCATCTCTACCTCCAACCACTTCGAGCTCCTTCGGCAAGTCCGGGAGGACAGAGCGAAGATGAAGAAGCCCGCCGTACCGGCGGCAACTCAGGGTCCCCTGCAGCAGCCCAAGCCACGAGCTCCTCGGCCAAGGACGGGGGGCAACCCAGTTCACGGGGATGGGCAAACCATTACATGCACTACCCTCGCGCAGGAGGGGGGAACAAGGGGAGGGGAAACCAAACTGCTGATCTGCGCTTGCTTGTTCTGTAGCGTACGCCTAGCTCTGACGTCCAATCGTGGTGCTGTCAATGCCTAGACAAAGCCTGGGGGATGCCGAAGGATGCCTGAAAGTCTGACGTCAAGCCGATGTCGCTGGAAGGTGGAGGAGGTCACAGCCGATGGCCTGCGCAGTTCTGCCTCGCAGGACTGGATAGCGCGGTTGTGATGCGTCGACAGGTACGCTCGTTGTTGAACTCCAAAAGTGACGGGACCAACTCGTGGGCATAGAAGACAGAGAGCACTACAAACCCTCAAAAGCTGGCGGACGTCAAATCACCTCACCAGTTGTGATCACCGAAATGGTTGGCATTAGGATCCTGGGTGAACAGCAGGACAGGTCGACGATGGCCATGGTGGAATCTTCTGTGCTGATGTCAGAAAGAGACAAAACCACTTGGTTTGGCTTCTTATCGTCCAAATTCACAACTTTTTAGAAGACTGCTTGGCCTGAAACTGAGTGGAGGATGGAGTATTGGGGCCGACTAGTTGGCAGTCTATCCTGGGCGAATAGAGAGTTCTGGATCTGGCACGATCGAGGTTAAATGGATGCCCCGGACGGAGGTGTTGCCAAAAGAAGGCGGGACCATCTCTGGTTCGTCGGTGCCTTGAAGAGGAAGAACTCTTGTGAAGGGAGTTCTGGCCGATTCGCACAGGGGAAGTTGGTGTCGATGTTGCCAAGTGGCACTCAGAAACAGGTGCGGTTCAGGCGCAGTTGCACGGAAATGCCTGTCGCGGTTGATGCGATTGACGAAAGCAAACGGGACCACTTCTGGAGTGTCACAGACTCGAAGGAGGAGGACTTTGTAGAAGACACCTTGAACCGAATCTTGCCATGGACGCTGCTAGAAGGTCTGCTAAATGTCCCTTTGATGCTGACTGGTAGCAGATTGTAGCTGATTGATGCTTCTCACTCCATGGGGAAAGGAGCGACGACAGGGCGACTTCGGGGATTGTTGTGGGAGCACTGAGCAGAGGGGAGGAGAATGTGGGTTGCAGAGGGAGAGAGAGCTGGGGCGTGGGGTGCTAGTGAGGGCGGCTAGGGTTTGGTATGGGGTGGAGCGCACTTGGTTGGGGAAGGGAAGGGGTGAGGGCGCACTAAGGTTCTTGTGGGGGAAGGGAGATTTTTTTGATTTCTCCATATAATCTTCCCCTTCCCCACAAAATCTCCCAACCCCCAAGACTTACTTGAATTTCCCTCCACCCCTTTCCACCCCCCAAGAATACCCAAAGGGAGGGAAGTCCCTATAGGCAGGCCGCCCCCCATCCTCTCTCTTCCAATCCCCTTTCCTTCTTCTTCCATCTCTCAACCCCCTAGTGCCACCAGTCCACTCCCCTCTCTCCCTATGTCTAGCCCCATTCCTCCCCTCCTCCACCCTTGCTCCAGCCCTTCCACACCTCCTACGATCCCTCTCTAGGATTCCCTTCCCCTCCCATCACCAGTAGCCACTTCTCCCTCACCCGCACTTGAGTTGGAAAGCTGCCCCAGCTATTTTGTTCGCCACCCAAAGAGCTTGAAGCTTGCAGAAGAGGCTACAACTCCATCCAGACATTCCAAGAGATGGAAGAGCTACCCCTAGAAGCGTCTTCGAGTCATCTTCGCAACGGTGATCGTTTCGTCCCATTCGGAGCTCGTGGCTGTCCGGGAGAGGTGATCTCCTCCGACTGCATAGAATGTTCCTGTCCAGCTTCTAGAGGCGGAGTGTAGTAGTTACCACATCAGCCCCTTTGAAGATCTGGAGGCGGCACTTGACTGAGACCTTCTTCTACGAGTTCCCCTCCTCCTCCAAGAAGCGGAGCTCCATTCAGCCACTGTAGCGATTTATTCTCCCTTTTCTCCCTAGGGTGCGCAGTTCTGTCCACCCTGGGACTGAACTAACACCCTGTCAGTGTTCGGATTGCTGCTACCTGCTTCGACATCAACTGGCACCCCCGTGGGTCTTGTTTGGAATATAGCTCGACGATGGTTCCAACGCCACTGACCGTGCTCAAATCGGAGTTCAGGACTGTTCGTGGTGGCTTCATCTTCTAGAAGCTGTGGTGCTGAGACAGTTCGTGACAGAGAATAGAGTCCCTGCTTCCTGCTCCACCGCGACTTGCGACGGCTTCCCCGGCTCCTGCCAAAATTCCAGTACCCTCCTGGGCCAATCCACGAAGGCTTGGCATTGGTCTTGCTGACAACAGATTCGGGAGCATCCGTAATAATTCTGGCATCGACAGTCTGTACCCTGTTCCTGAGAAGGGACAGATTCGCCTCCGACGTTGCGAGAAGTCCGTTTCTTCATCTTCCCCCTCCCCGCTTGGCCTGCTGAAGGCCCCTCCCTGTGCGGAGGTAGTTTTAGTTGTAATTCATTTAACCCCCACCCCAAGATCCCCCTCCTGTGGTCATCATCGGCAAGACCAGTGAATACACAGTCACTCGGGTCTTCCACCCTTGATGACTACCCCTTTTCATTGCCTCAGCATACGATATCGGTCCCTAAATATGCCCTACTGAAGCTAACATAGCCATGGCCTCGAGGGAAATTTGCGTTGCGGTGGAGCGAACTCCTCATCCCTTCCCTGAAGGTGTGAGCGCTCTCCTGCCCTAGCAATTAACGTACCCCAGGCTGGGTAAGTTAGCACCATACCTCTACCCAAATCTATGAGGGAAAGAAAAGAGATATGTAGCTACAATTTAGCACCAAGATCGCAAGGCAAAGCTGAAGAAGTTCCATTGCTCAAAAAAAAGAAAGAAAGAGAGAGATACATGGAGTTTCGAAGCAAGCTCCGATATCATGAAGTGTCAAAAGAAAATATACATCACTGGCTAGGGCGACGAAAAATATCTTCAACCTCCATAAGCCCGATAGAAGGATGGTTGACTAGGTCTTGCAGTCGACGCTCTTCGGCTTCCAGCTTCAGTAGCTCATCTTGAATGGAGCTAGCACGCCCTTTTGCCAGTGCGGCTTCATCTAAACTTTGTATCTTCAATCGCCTGGCATTTGCCAGATCCTCTTCGGCCTGAGCTAATTCAGCACGAAGTTGAGAAGTCTGCTCCTCCAGCATTGAAATCTGGCCAGTGGCTCCTTCGACTAGGAACTTCTATTGGCTGGCGATCTCTGTGTTGGCTTGTAGTGTAGTAAGGCCCTCCTTCCTCTGAAGTTTCAGGGCAGCCAGTCGATCCCTCAAGCGATGATCAATAAATTCTTTCCGATTTACATATCGGAGTAGCAAGATCACCTGAGATGTCCAATATTGCATAGGACAGCCGAAAGCCATGAGGGTGCGCGACATGGGTTCTACCAGCTCCCTCAGTTGCGTATAGGATAAGTCCCGACGGGCCAGTGCAGCTTGCTTCAACATATCCAAATTCTGCCACACCATTTCGGCAGATGATTGCAAGCTAAGCGATGGTGTATCAGGGAGATGAAACTCTACCCGACTGTCAACGTCAGCCCAAATATCGTCAGCAGGTTGAGAAAAAGACGAAGGCAACAAGAAAGATGGTTCCACCGATTCTTCAGGCTGCTCGATGGACTCAGTATCTGCTGGGACTGGGACTTCGACCTCAACCACTGTGGAAGGGACAAAGTTTTGAACTCCAAGGTCCTCATCTGTCGAAGTGAATGATACAGACTCTTCCATCTGGTACTGCAATGTGTACACTTAAGAACCTCTCTTGATTTGGTGGCTGACCAAGTCTTCTTCAAAAGATTTGTACAGAGCTGTGATGATGACAAGGACACTGGTCAATCCTAGGAACCTATTCCAGACCTGAAAAAGATATGTTTTGGAGCTTTACGGTCCATATTTTAATCCTCTGGAAGTCCTTCAAAAGTTGCAGAAGGTTGGGCAACTATTTTTCTTCATGCATTCCTTCTTCGAGCTATTTGTCAGCCTTACAAGGCATTTTTCACCCTTATCACTCATTTGTCTGCCTTAACTATCTATTTGTCACCCTTAATCATCAATAGCCGCCGCCTTTGGAAATTTTCTTCTCTGCCTTGGCCTTGATGTATTTGATCTTGGGATGCAGCTAGAGGTGCTCGGAGTGCTCGGTACATGTGCGTTGGAATGCTTAGAGAGCTTGTTGGATCTGCATTATGTCGTCCGAGCTTAATTCCACAAGAGTCTGAGCCTTAGATATGAAGATCGAGCTTCACATGAAGGCTGAGCTTGGTAATGCAGATAGAGCTTGGTTGCCATAGGGCCGAGCTTGTTTTATCAAGTCTGAGCTTAGTTGCATTAGCATGGCATCCGGACTTCTGAGCTTGATGCCGAAGTCTGAGCTAAGTTGCCACATAACTCCAAGCTCAGTACAATCTTTGGTTTCAAAAAGTTTGAGTCTTTGTTGCCAGAGGCTTATCTTCTGAGCATGATTTGAGCTTGCTACAGTTGCTCGGGCATGCTTACAGTTGCTCAGGCATGCTATCCATGAGTGCTCGCATTCATGCTCAAAGTGCTCGCTGCATTTGGTGGAATGCTCGCCACAGTTGGAGGAGTGATCATCTGATCTTTAGACAGGCTCGACCTCAGACTTAGTTACGGTTGCTCGGGCAGAGCTTTGACTGTCTATATGTTTGCTTCATCAGACATTTGTCACTCTTGTGGGTCTATTTGTCACCGTTACAACCCATTTATCACCCTTAGCCATGAATTTGTCACCACTAGCCTTTTTGAGCCGTCGCCTTAATGCTTCTTGGTCTCTTGCTTGAGAACCGTCACCTTTGTCTGCCTGGCGACCTATGTGTCACCCTTAAGGCTTCATTTGTCACCTATAAGGCCCATTTGTGACTGATGCTTGGCATATTTCACCTCTATTCACATATAGCTGGCGGGTGGCTAAGAGTGAGTGGAGTTGACTCGAAAGCCATTTGGAGTCGACTCCAAACAAAACCTGCAAGGACTCAAGACTGCTTGGACATGCAATGCACGGAGTTTGTTCATGCTCGGACTTGAACAAGTCATGCAGGGACTTATGTTCTTGACTGAGGCCAGAAGATGCATGGACTAGCAAAAGCTCAGACCTAGCTACAGAATGCACAGACTACAAACACAACAGGATGCAAGGATTTATAGACATGTGCATGCACTCAAATGTGCTAGGACTTGGAAACGACTTCAATGCAAGTATGCATGGACATAGCAACACGTGCACAGACTTAGACAACAGTACATGCACGGAGTACCACTGTGCATGCACGGGGTTGCAAGACCCAAAACATGCACGGACTTCAAATAGAAAATGCATGGACTTGCATTGGATGCAGTGTACATGGACTTCTGTGTAGTGTACTGTTCATGCTCAGACTTGAAAGAACAACGTGCACAGATTTGATGTGTAAACAACGTGCATGGACTTCATGTTCAATGGAACAAACGTGCACGGACTTAAAAGGAACATTGTGCATGGACTTGAAAGTATATAAGCATGCATGGACTTTGGTGTTCACACCAAAACATGCACGGACTTAGAGTTTATACCAAAACGTGCATGGACTTAGTGTTTGCCAAGGTAAGAAAACTGCACGGACTTTAACCAAGCACTGACTTTGAAGTGAAATGCACGGACCTCAATCAGACAAGTGCAGGAATAAAAACATGCACGGACTTAAGAGACGCTCCACAAAAACTTGCATGGACTATGTTTTCAACCAAGACCAAAATATGCACAAACGTTAGAATGTGCACAGACTTTATTGTCTGGCCTTAACACGAGGTATGCATGGACGTTAAAATGTGCACAGACTTAAGTGTTCTAAGCATGACTTTGTGACCATTAACACAGACATGAAAGGAAAACCTGTATGCTGACCTAGACACTTGCACGGACCTTCTTCAATGATACCAGACTGACATTAATACCGAATGGACTTGAATGCACAGACCTGGACTTGCATGCTGAGCTGCATGAAGACTTTATGCACAATTGTGAAACACATACCATGCAACACACATAGAGTATCATGCACCAAACACACATTGACATTAATGCACATTGAACCATAGTGTTTGCTATCATCAAAACCCAGGGGCATAACAAGGGAGACGGATCACCTACTTCTCCTGCACGTTCTCTCGCGATTTCACACCGAACGGTGCTAGAACAAACGATTTTGGGCTCGTTTAGGCAAAATCGTGATTTTTGGGAGTTCTTAGGGTTCATCGAAAAATGATGATAGTTTTTAGATCAGTTAGTGTCAAACGACTCCCTAGAACGTCAGCGTTCTATTGACACTGATTTCGTGTCGAATGGTGGTCATTCGGGACTGGTAGGAGCCCAGGAAACCCAGAAACCCCATTTGGGTCAATTCCGTAGAATTGCCCGTTTCTCACTGTTTGTCAGCTGATTTGACTCCTCTTGGAGTCTAAATGTTGTGTATCATCGTTGTGAATGTATCCCCTTCATTCCGGGACGAACGGGGCATGGAAAGGCCAAGATCCAGCCGATCCCTTAGTTTGTTCGTCGTGATGCCTGCACGGTTTAACAGTAACCATTTACGGTGTTGTGTGGTCATGGTTGTGACCGTCTACAAGTAGGTCAGTTTGGGTCTATACGGTCACGCGATAGACCGTCTTGGGGTTTGCATGGCCTAGTGAGGACCGTTTATCGCCATTGCACGGCTTCCTCCTGTCCGTGTTGCTTCTCTTGTTGTTTTGAACGACTTGCGCCTAGCCATTCTAACAGTTGAGCAGTCGGTCGATAGACCGTTCAGCTCGCCTATGGCGGTTCATGGAGTAGTTTGCCCCTAACCGTTCTGTCCATTGAGAGGTCAGTCCCAGACCATTCTGACTAGTTTGACCGAACTATTGTAGTAGGTCGGTTCGATTGGGTGGTACTCCTATAGACCGTTCAGTCCCCTGAGTGGCCCCTTGGTAGACCGCGTAGTGGTTTTGGTCCGTAGTTGAGTCGGTTAGCCTTGGCTGCTTAACCCTCGTCTGTCTTGTCATCGTAGCGTCCTTTTCTTGGGCCGCTACAGTCCATCTGTCTTTGGTCCAGGTCTTAGGATGGTTAGTCTGGCTGTTCACTCTTGAATCGCTGAGTCCGTGTAGTGGGTCTATCTTAGACCGCTTTGGTGGTTTGGTTGAATAGGTTAGTTTGATGGTTGACTGAGTTCAGCGGTCTACTCCTTGACTGCTATAGTCCCCGAACGGCCTATTCTACGACTACTAGTATGGTTTATCGGTGTTTCAGTTTCTAATTGTCTTGGCTTGACCTCGTGGTTCACCCGCTGTCCTGTGGATGTCTCCTGACGTCCTATGAGGGCTATGACCCCGTTATAAGGTAGCCAGGAGTGTTCGTGTATTATGTCCTGTTCTGTGAGTCATTGTCAGGTTCTGGTCAACCCGGTGTGACCTAGTGGTTGACAGAGGACCTTGTGTGTGTCTCGACCATTTTGGGTAGCTCGAGACGTGGTACTAAATGCCTTGAGGTATCATCTTGCCTCGATCCATGTGTCTAGGTATGCTGAGGGTCTCAGTGTTCTCTCAGGTCCCCATGAGTCATTTCATGTGATTGTGTCATTTCCTCTGGCTTAGGATTAGACCGATTGGCGGCGTGTCTCCATCGTTGCGCGATGATCTTGCCTCCTTGACACGAGACTCAAGGATCGTGTGTTAGTAGGTCTAGTTGCCTTGTCCTGAGTCTATTGGCAGTTGCTGTGCTGCCTTGGTGCTTTGTAGTATGTGTGACAGTGCTTGTTTAGCCTGTCTGTACTCCAACACTTGTGTTTTGGTGTCTGTGTCTAGTGAGCCTCCACTAGTCGTAGCATGAAGACACATTTCGGCATGTCAACCCACCTAGGAGTGGTGGTGTGGTAGTTCCTGAGACACGATTTTTAAGCTAGTTTTTGTGGGCTCCCTTGCTTGGCAGCAGCGTCCGCTGGGGGAGAAAACTCGCTAGAGGCCTAGCTCATGGCATTGAGCTTGTGTGTGCACACGTGGTCAGGGGCGTTTGGACAAATGCCGACAGGCGTGATCCCGACTAGTCACTCGTTACTGTAGTTCCTGGTTCTGTTCAGATAGTGTCTCAGTCTCTGTCATGTTTTCGGCATCGTAAATGGACTCTCGAGGTGTAGCATAAGACGTCAGTGGACGCAGCTAGCTATTCTTCTAGTGAGGAGGTGCTTCCATCACGTGACACATGACTCTCGCATTTCTCACACGTCGTGACCTTCTCGGGTTAGCCCTCTCGTGGTCTTGCTGGAGGTCAGTATTGTGTTATGTGCACGATGTTCTAGTCGTGTGTGTGTGGTCATGTCTAGAAGAACGTGCATGGCAATCGAGTCGTGTATGCCTTAGGGTCTGTCTTGTCTGTATAGGTTTTCCTAGGGCTTTTGCCTCTTTCTTGTAGGCCTTCGCTTGCCTGGTGTCTCGACGATGGATCGGTGACTCCTGACTTCGTCACTTCATACCACCCCACATCCATCAAGAGCTTCCATCACTCCACTCAGTTCGCAGGTAGCAGAAGGAGGTCAACTTACATAAACCATTTCGGAGTCATTCGGCATCAACTGGAGGCACACCATATATCGACGGAATGCCCGTCAAGATAGCCTCGCAGCTGTGTGGTCTCGCTGGCATCCGACGTCCCTACTGTTCGGGAGGCTGAATGTCCCTTGACTGCACAGATCAGGAGTAGCTGGGGAACAGAGGTGACTTCCTGGAACTCCCACGGTCGCGTCCCACAACTTCTAAAGGTGCCACTTGGCCGAGGTCTCCGACAACCAATCAGCATCCATCAGCAAAAGGCGGCATCCCGTTCTGCATCCGGAGGACCGTCAACCAATTTTCTTCCCCCAGGTGCATAAAATAGGCCACTCAGGTCTAGATCTGACCCCCCCTCACTCAACGGGTTCCTCCTCCCTGCTCCGACATCGTTTGGAGATCCCCCTGATTGCTGCTCGAAGAAAACTCGTCCACGGTCATCCTCGACTTGGTCCCGTCTCGATTGGACTTTGGGAAAGGCTGTGGCGCCTGTATCCAGTTGCTATTGTACCCTGGGGCCAGTGCGAACCAGAGTGCAGAGGACCTGTCCCAGGAACCACCCCGGCCGGTGATGACAATGGGCTCATCCACGAAAATTCTCCACCGTACCAGGGTTTGTCAGTGACGATTCGGCACCAGTTTCAGTGACTTTCGAGCTCAGGGGAGTGCACAGTGATGACTACAGTGACTCACTGTCCTGTAGTCCCAGACCTGGATAGAACCGGAGAAGTGCTCACCGGGCACTAGCTTAGCTAATCACCCTTCCCCGCCTGGCCGGCTTAGCACCCCTCCCTGTGTGGAGGTAGTGTTTGACTGTAATCTTGATTTTCCCTCCTCTAGTCCAACCCCCCTATGTGGGGAGTAGTGCTTGTATAATTTGAACAGGGGAAGCTACACCGACGCAGTGTGCGGGGAACCCACACTTCTCCGCTCGTCCACGTCTCCAATCGGGGGTCGGTTTCTTCAAATCGGCCAGGTGAGCTCACTGCCCTTACTCCTAATTGTCCTTGTTTATTCAATATTCTTCAATTGCACCACTACATAAGGGAGAGAGCACCCGGTCCCAAGGCTCCACCGCCTCTGAGTGACCGCCGTGGGTGTGAGTGAGTGGATCCGTGCCCTTGGCACCTATCGGCCTATTGAGGGTGGCGACCGTATTCCGACTCCTTCCTTTCAAGCCTAAATATATTCATTCCTATTTCAAAATTACCAGGCGTTACACCAGTCCCAACTTCCAGTCCCAGCATGGGCTAAATGCCTTTACAAGCCAGCCGCCTAGTTCCCAGCCCCAGCATCGGCTGCTACGTCTCTATAGGCCAGTCGCTCAGCTCCAGTCCCAGCTCCCAGCCCCAGCATCGGCTACAATGCCTCTATAGGCTAGTCGCTTAGCTCCAATCCCAGCTCCCAGTTCCAGCATCGGCTACAACGCCTTCATAGGCCAGCCGCCCAGCTCCAGTCCCTGCTCCCAACCCCAGCATCGGCCACAACACCTCTATAGACCAGATGCTCAGCTCCAGTCCCAGCATCGGCTACAATGCCTTTACAGGCCAGCCGCCCAGTTTCCAACCCCAGCATCGGCTACAACTACAACGCCTTTATAGGCCAGCCGCCCAATTTCTAGTCCCAGCATCGGCTACAACGCCTTTATAGGCCAGCCGCCCAGCATTGGCTACAGTGCCTTTACAGGCCAGCCACCCATTTTCTAACCCCAGCATCAGCTACAACGCCTTTATAGGCCAGCTGCCCAGTTTCCAGTCCCAACATTGGCTACAACACCTTTATAAGCCAGTCGCCCAGTTCCCAGCCCCAGCATCGGCTACGATGCCTTATAGGCCAGCCGCTCAGCTCCAGTCTGAGCTCCCGGTTCCAACACCGGCTACAATGCCTTCATAGGCCAGCCGCCCAGTTCCAATCCCAGCTCCAAGTTCTGACACTAGCTACAATGCCTTCATAGGCCAGCCGCCCAGCCCCAGCACCAATTCCTAATTCCAGCATTGGCTACTATGCCTTTACAAGCCAACCATCCAGTCCCAGTTCTAGTCCCTAACTTTAGTGGCAATTCCAGTCCCAACGCTAGCCTCAGCCCTAGATTCGATTGTGACCTCTAGTTCTTGCCCCAATCTTAATTCTTAGCCACTTTGGCTCTCAGGGCTAATCGGCCAGTGCGGCCTCAATTTCTCAGGCTAATGTGAATCACATTTTTGGCTAACAACATGATGCTAGCCAATAAGTGCCCTATCGTTGGTACATAATCGACACACTCCAGAACCATCTCTATGGCCCTAACCGCGTGGACCATCCCGCCCCCATGGGTCTACACCAACCCCACACAATATGGGCTTTCACCTTTCGAGGGACTGGCTCCCAATACCCAGTCATTCTCATCACTTCCCAGTACCCAGCACTCAGCAGTTCTAATTTAGGTTGTATTTTTTTCTATTCTCCTCGTTGTTTTACAGGTCTACATCAGCGCAGCAGGAGGGCCATCCCCTCTGGCCGGCCAGAAAGGGTGGAGGATAAAGTCCCACGACTTGAAGGTTGGCGGCACTACGCGGTCTTCTTCCGTCCATCTGTAGAGGAGAGCGGTTGTCCGCAAACCATTCTGGTCCTGTCAGTGACCTTTCTTGAATCACTCCGTCGCCAGCCAAGCTTCGTCCCGCTTCCCTTTTCAACATTGGAACGGTGTATCGAGCGGCCGTGCCATCCACAGAGCGGCCTGTCCTAGACCGTGTACCAGCATTGCTTCTTCCAAGCGAGTGTCCTCCCTTTTCCAAGGTACGTTGTGCCATCTTGTGGCATACGCGTCTTAGTGGCGATCACATCCACACACATCCTTCTACCCCTTTAGCATCACTTTTCATTCTTCATACTAGAAAGGTAGAAGGGGTACAAAGGGGGAAAAACTTATGTCTACACCCCATTTTTTGGTGATTACGGTGGGACACCTAGTGCCCATCGTGCTGTTGTGTTGCTGACCTCTGTTCAGTGCTTGGTTAGGCTTTGTTTAAGTTGTTTCTGGTTGTCATCTTGTCCACTTCGTGTTTCTGTCCCTGGAGGCGCACACAGTTCACGCAGAACCGTTCCAGTCATAGAGAGGTCGGATGATTGGCCGTTCTGTTCTGGTCCCAGTGCTAGAATTCCTGTGAGCCTTTTAGTTTCAGCGGTCCTCGTCGGACTGTTTATTGGCTTCTACGGTCTATCGATAGGCTGTTCACGTCTGCGGGCTCAGGTACGTCACTATTCTTTTATGGTTTTCACTGATCATTCTGCGGTCTATCAAGGGCCGTCCCAGAGACTGCACGGTCGCTCGACAGATCATCCTTCCAGGTGCGCTTCTGTTTGCACAGTCCCCTTGCGTTTCAATCTTCTGTGATTCTATTAGTTTATTTTGCTACTCCCTACTACTGCACGGCCCTGCCCTGGGCCATCGAACTCCCTGTGCAGTCTCCCACAGACCATTTTCCTTGTGCTATGGTGCACCCGAGGCTATCATTTTGATCATTGTTACATATCATTTCATATCTATTGGGTGCTGTTTTGATCTCCCTTGGTTGTTATTTGATGCTACATGATCATTGTCATATTTCTCATTATTGTTGATCATTGATTGCTAGAGTTAGGCTAGATTTTGCATGCACTCTGGTGCACATAGGCCCTCAAGGCTCGGGCAGGGATTCCATGTTGTCGCCCAACCATAGAGAGGCCGGAGTCACTCGAGTCGTGCTGCGTGTCTGATATCGACGACTGGCTCTCGTGTCCTCACCAATTCTCTCCGGGTGGGAGAAGCTCGACCCTATCGAGTAGGGGTCCGGGTCACTCTGTGGTGAGGACACTAGGTGAGTTAGTGACACGTCGGCGAACCGACGGTGCCATACGCGGAGCACCAAGTGGACTACATCGGCTTCCCTTCCAATAGGGGACAATTTGGTTTCAATTTGAGCTCTTTTTGCATTAAAATTGGGCTTGTAATAAGGGAGAGTTGGTTGCAAGATTCTTCCGACAGAATATAATATTCCAGTTCAGGGTTCCCAGCCGAATTATCTCTGACAACGGCAGCCATTTCAGAAACCAGAAGGTTTATCAGCTGGCTGATAAATACAAGATTGACCGGAGGACATCATCCCCTTACAACCCCCAAGCCAATGGACTTGCAAAAGCCTTCAACAAAATGTTATGCACGCTACTGGCAAATACTGTCAAGTCTAACAAAAAGGAATAGGAAGAAAAGATATACGAAGCGCTTTGGGCCTATCGTATGATCTATAAAACCCCAACCGGATGTTCACCATTCTCCCTCGTATACGGGTCGGAAGCTGTGGTGTCGATTGAATTAGAAGTCCCCTCGTTGCGAGTCACCATCCAGCATGGGTTGGCTAGCGGCGAACAAACTAACATAGAAAGAAGACTGGAAGAGCTCGCCAAGCTCAAAGGAAAGTGTCTCTACGTGCAACAAAACATCCAACTCTACCAAGCTCGCATGGCCCGTGCTTTCGATAAGTTGGTCAAAGGATGAGAATTCAAGAAAGGAGACCCGGTGATGGTCAAAAGAAGAGAAGTGATGGCCTCCAACCCCAAAAGAAAGTTGGTTGAAAACTGGGCCGGACCATATGTCATCTGTCGAGTATATGAAGGGGGTGCCTACATCCTGGTGGATCACAAAGGAGTCGTCCAGTTCTCTCCCCTTAATGGAAAACATATAAAGTTATACCACGCAGCTCAACCGGTATTCCCAGAATGACCGAGCTACCCCTATCTTGGTCGTGTGACACTCCACCCTGGCTGAGCTACCCCTATCTTGGTCTAGTGGCACTCCATCCTAACCGAGCTACCACTATCTTGGTCCAGTAGCACTCCGCCCTGGCCGAGCTACCACTATCTTGGTCTAGTGGCACTCCGCTCTAGATCTCCCCTCCTCCAGAGGCTCGTCCATCGACCCGGGGGTACTGGAAGTTTCTACGGCCGTCTCCTGCCGTAGAACTTCAAATAAAGATGCCAGTTTGTCTAATCCAGCGTGGACTCCCTCCGGTCCACCGACCGATAGGCCCGGGGTGGCGACCTCTGCAACCTTTGGTGGGGGCAACTCCAGAAAGTCAACAAGCAGCAAACACAAGATCAATGGATGGTCACGCAGGGAAGTCCTACACAAATGGGCTCATACTTACAGGGGGCGGCTCAGGAGGTCTGGACTCCTCAGGCATGCCTTCCCCCGAAATCACCTCGTAGGAGGAATAATCATAATCCACCTTCTCACCCGACGAGGACGCGATCTGAGCAGGCACTTCCCTCACCTGCGTAGGAGTCCCCCTCACGGGGTCGATAGTCGATGCTTCCTCGCGTGGGCTTGGCGACGGGGAGGTCCCAGACCTTAGCCTCCTCCTCACATAGACACGATCCTCTGGGCGAACTCCGAGGCGCACCTTTGGTTCAGTGACCGCATCAGGGCCTGCCAAACAAAACAAGATTCGGATCGAGTTGGAGCCAGAGAGTCCCCTAAAGATCAAGGAAGGTATTTTGGGTGGCAGAGATGGTTACCCTCTCCGACGTCTATGACAGGAGGCGGCTCGTGGCTAGCCTCCTCAACAAGAGCTGCAGCCTCGGGAACTGTAGTCTCGCCCACAATAGGGAATGGCACAAGGGCTGACTCCTCTACGCCGACTGAAAGGGAGAAAATCGTGTGTTATGCATGCATAGAGGCCCCACTCCGGGAGGTGGATAAAACCTGAAGAATACCGGTGCCCCGAAAACCTCACCTATGGAGTGACCCGTCTAAGTTCGAGCCGTAGCAAACTCTGTGAAAGAGGGGATGGAAGGCAGAGGAGGAGCTGAAGCGGTCAGAACGACCTTCATCCTCCTTCGCTCCACCTCCTGTTGCCCAGCCATTTTGGCAGTCGCCAGCCCTTTCGCTACGGGTGACTCCGACTGAGGTTCCTTAATGACCTTTGGTGGGGTAGTTGGGGTGGAAGTTGCCTCCGTTCCAACCATAGGCTCGTTCACTTCTGGGATCGGCACATAGGCTGGCTCCTCTACGACAACTAAAAAGAGAGAAAGAAAGAAAGAGATGCTCAGATATGAAGTCTTTACACTGTAGTAGAGGTGAATTCTGGAAGACGTCCATGATGGAGAAACCTCACCTGCGGGCTGGCTCGGTTCCTCGGAATGAGGCTAGTATTTCACCTGCTCCTGCTGTATCGATTCCTGCCCAGACTGCACCTATTCCTCTTCCACCTGCGGAGTTACCCAGTGGTTGTGGATGAGCACTGAAAGAATTCATGTTATTCCATCCACTAACTTTCGAGGGTCAATCGGATCTCGAGACAGCAAGGGAGTGGTTGGATGCCACTGAGCGCGTCTTCAAATGCATGGAGTGCATCGAGGATGAAAGGGTTATGTTGGCTTCTTGTCAACTGCAAGGTACTGCATGCACGTGGTGGATCACGGAGTGGGAGGTTGCCTTCCGTTGCCATCCTCTTTGACAGATCTCATGGGCTGAGTTCATTGCTGCATTCGAACGTGTCTATACTCCAGCATGCCTGAAGTTAGCCAAGGTGTATCAATTTCTAGAGCTGACATAGGGCGAGATGTTAGTGCTGCAATATCGTGATAAATTCATTGAGTTGAGCCGGTATGCACCCCACATCTTTGCCGATGAGACTGTGAGGACTCAGCAGTTTCTGCGCGGACTAAAAGCAGAGTTGAGCCTGCCGCTGTTTGCTACACGTGTGACTGAGTTGGATTCTGCGTATCAAGTCGCTGTCACACTAGAGTTAGAGTTGGCGAGAACTCGAGGGCTTCTTCAGACTGGGATGGTTTCGTTGGACGTGCAGCATCAGCCGCCCCACCAGTCGTCTGTTTCAGGAGTTTCTCCCATGTTCTCTCCTACCGATAGTGCTTCCTTCTTGCAATCTCAAGGCAGAGGTTACCGATTTAAGAAGAAGAAGAGGAGGTTCGATCAGCTGTCATTTTCTGATCCGAGTCAGCAGTCCAGTTCTTCTGTTCGGCTGCGTCAAGAATTTTTTCTTTTCAGCCGAGGTTGTGTTCCAGGTGTGGTGGCAGTCATCCGGGTGTGCCGTGCTCCATGCCGGTTGTCTGTTATTATTGTGATCAGTCGGGACACATTTCCCGAAACTATCCGTTGAGGCAGCAGACGGTGCAGTTCTCATAGACTTCCCAGTCACAGCAGCTGCAGTTTCGTCTTCCTCCATCGCCTCAACCTCAACCGTTTTAGTTGCCAATTCCCGCTCCTTCTCAATAGTCGTCTGTAGCTACCCATCTGCCGAGAGCCCGAGTTACACACATTACTCGTGGGGCAGCGTTGGCGTCTAATCTGATCGAAGGTACAGTTTTGATTTATGATCGCTCAGCGCGTGTTCTCATCAATTCAGGTGCGACCCATCTAGACTAGCTGAAGTCATCTTTCGGTGGGGCAGAGGGGCCATGTCCCCTTTGTAGAAAATAATGGGCTTGTCCCTATTTGCATTTTTCTTGCTTCTGAGTTATCGTTTGTAGGTGACGACAAATGTTGTGAGCTGCTCGACCTTGTGCTCATCTGAGGCACACGCGAGCTGGATGCTATTTGGTGGTAGGCATATGCTTCTGTCGACTATTTGGCTAATGAGGTTAGCCTCAAAGTCGACTTTATGACTCTTAGGGCGATTTGTGGTTGACTTGGAGTTAAGGCATAGTCGGTGAAGCTTGGCCTTTTCTTCATCAACGGAGAAGAGGTCCTCCTCCTCCTCTTCTGAGAGCCAGTCATTGCTCTTGCTCTTAATCATAAGGTAGGGACTGATTCCCTTGAAGTAGAGAGCGGCGTCAGCCAGGTGACACTCGGCTGGAGTAAATGGAGATAGGTCTGCAAAGACCGTATGCTGTTCTCCATCTTTGGCGTATTTGATGCATTGATGGAGAGTTGAAGGTACGACCCAATTTTCATGAAGCCAAGGCCTACCCAGCAACACTCGATAGGATGTGTTAGCATCGATGATGTAAAAGTTCACCTTGGAGGCGAAATCATCGAGCACCAAGTCGGCATCCACCCGGTCGAGGACATCCTCGGTGTCCTGATTGAAATCGGATATCTTGACCACCTGAACCTTCTGGAGGTAGGGAGCCAGATAGAGTGTTTTGAATGTTTTAAGGGGCATGATATTAACGGCCGCACCGGCATCCACCAGGATCCGGTTTACTTCATGCCCATTGATTTTTACCTTCACGTAAAGTGGGAGATTATGACATGGAAGGGAGAGCAGCAAGTCTTTCTCTATGAAGGTGACGGTGGTGGTAAAGGCCTCATATGTGGCAACCTTCATCTCTGCCATTTGTGCCTCATAGGCTTCTGGCTCCTGGAGTATATTGATGATAGTTTTCCTCAACTCTTTACTCCAAGCGATGGCCTCCCAGATTGTAATGCTGGCAGGGAACCGTTTCATCTGGTGGAGGACCTTACGGTAGGCTCGAGCTCGAGCATCCTCCAGTGATGGTAGTATATCAGGCTAAGTTTTCTGTGGGCAGACGTGCTGCTCCTTGTCTGGGAGCTGCACCTCTTTGCCTTTACCACTAGAGTCAGGCTGACTCTGGCCACCTGCAGGCTCTTGGAAGAGGGGTGCCAATGACGGCACCTCTGGAGGCAACTGGGGAATCGGACCCCCATTTCCCATCACTTATCACCAACCTACTCATCCCAGTTCGCAAGCAACAGGCAAAGGTCGAGTTGCAGAGCCTGCCCTGGTGTCACCACGCATCCTCAGGTGGCGTTCTCTACATCTCTGGAAAGGTCGTCGAAAGATATTCACAGGCGAGGTGGTTTCGCATCCGTCCGATGTTTGTGCTGCCCGGGAGAGCCATTCTCCCTCGACTACGCAGTGCAGATCCGCCAGGGAACCTGAGCCTGAGTAAAAGCATGACCACAGTTGCTCCTGTGTGAGTTTGGATGTGATTCTTGAGCTGGGATCTTCTCCTCCAAGTCCTCTATCAGCACGAATAAGAAGAACGCCATTTGGACCCCGGAGTACCAAGTTCCAATTTTTCTCCCCGGAGCGCACAGGTCAGTTTCTCCTAAGTCAGAACCGACCCCTCCCACCATTCTGGTTCCCGCGCCCTGCTCCGGCCTTGTCAGGTAGCCCCGTTGGTCTCGTATCTCAGAAGGCTCACCCACGATTTCAACGGTTCAGGTCCCACCTTAAACGGACCCCGGGAGTGTTCGTGGCTCCCCCATCTTCCAGCAGCATCAGTCTGGGCACAGTCAGAACCAGAGTGGGTTGACCCTGGTCCAGATCCTGCCCCGGTCACCATCATCGTTACAAAATTCTTGAAGAATTCAGACATCCTCCTGGGCCACCCCAAGAAGTTTTGGCAGTGGTTTCATCCTCACCAAAATTCGGTAGAGTCCGTGGCGGTGCCGTCTTCAATCTCCTATCTGGTTGTTCCAAAGTAGGCAGAATCGGTAGAGTTCGTCACTTCAGCTTCTAACTTAGTTTTCCTCCACCCCGCCTGGCTGGCTGAAGGCCCCTCCCTATGTGGATGTAGTTTTGGCTATTACTATTTAACCCCCACCCCGAGAACCCCCTCTTGTGCGAGGCATATTGCTATAACAAATTTATTACCAGGTCAAGCGTCATCGGCGCGGCGTGCGGGTAGCCCCCGCTTCCCCGCTCGCCCTCATCTCCGGTCGAAGTCGGCATCTTCACGCCGACTAGGTGAGCTACGGACCCCACCCTTTACTGGATTTGCCTTGCTTAGCTTAGTATTGTTTCTGGTTGCTCTGTCGACAGTGAGAGAGCTCACTCCAATTATTCGGTTAATTGAGTGTCACTGCGGGCGAGTTGTGAGAGCTACCCTTCATCCCACGCCCTCGGCGTGCTGGCCGCCCGTGAACATGGCATCCCTGGCCCGCAATAAGATCAAACGACGATCACATGTCGTGCTGTGTGACATCAGTGGAAGCAATCCACCATGGGAAGCCCCAGCCCGAGACTGCGCGTGCCGAAGTCCACGTCGTTCTCCGAGGGAGACAGGTTCAGATCCAAGTCCAAGCACAGGACGTCCCCCTTCTCGCCGGCGGCGGCCTCCTTCTTCCCCGCGGGCGGGTGGTGGTGGAAGGACACGGCTGTGGATGAGGCGGCCCGGTGCCGCCGCATGTGGCCGCCTAGCGCCTGCCCGATGGTGAACTCGAGCCCGCAGACGGAGCACTCGTGCACCCTCGGCCGCCCCGCCTGCTGCTGAGCCGGGCCCTCCTGCAGGTCGCCCGCCGCGAGCCGCGGCTTCTTGTGGCTGGCGCGGTGGCCGCCCAGCGCCTGGAAGGAGGGGAACCGGCGGCTGCAGGTCTTGCACTCGAAGACCCGCCCAGGCTGAGGCTGCTGCTGCGTCCGCTGGTCGGCCTCCTCGACGGAGAAGGTGCTGCCGCCGCGGGCCAGCAGCACCAGGGCGTGGGCCATGTTGATGCTGTCCACCGCGCCTTCCCCTCCCACCCTCAACCTCTTCATGACAGATGTGGGCACCCAGGAAGGAGGATAAGGAGCAACACAACCAAGATATACGGAATGTCGAGGTCTTCTGGTGGAGGATCTGGTAATGGCGTTCGGGTGTGAGCCGGGAGGTTGTATGGAATGGGAGAATGGGAGAAAGGGAAGCGCTGGGGTTGCTTTTATGGGCTTTCTGCTGCCGTCTGCAGGCACCGGCCGGCCGCTGTTAAAGCCAACGCCCTCCGAGAGATGGCAGGGCAGGGGAGTGGAGTGGAGTGCCCCTTTGGTGCTCGCTGCGGCCCCTCATCGCGCCAAGTCGCCAAGTTGGGTGCTGCGTAATGCTGACCTGCGCACTACGCCAGCGCGCGGCGGCGAATGGCCAAGCCAATGGCCAAGGATACCGTACGCATCAGGGCTAGGTGTCGGTATCTCAACAGGGCCAGTTAGACCAGACGTCCACTCTCTCATATTTATTATGCTATCAACAAACGTCACTTTGCATGCTGGGGCGCTCCACGTTGACAATAACCTGCCGTGCATGGTCCCAATGGTTTGGCACGTGTGTAATGTGCACACACGTGCATGGACACGCGTGTACAAACCCTCGCAAATTCATGATGATGATGATGCTGGTAAAGTAGGGCTGCCACAATGGATCTTCAATTTAATGTTGGCCAGTACATCACATGTCCAAATATAAGTACAGTCAATAGAAAGAAAGGTACAAGTACGAAAGGAAAGTATAAGTACACGGGACATATCCCGGCTCTGGCAACTGGTGACTAATCTCAGCTACTAGAACCTCGCTGAAAACCTACCGCGTCCCGCGACGACCCCGCCTCACTTGCAAACACAAGGGTGAGCCTCATTTCATAGGCTCAATAGGGATCCCGCAGACCCCCATCTCGCACGAAAGAAACAAGACAGGAAATGCAAGTAGCACGAGAGTAACACCACCTAATAGGAGTACGGTAGAAACAACAGGCAGTAATAAATAAACGGACAAACTGCCTAACTAACCACACCACACGACTAACCTCAGTCCAACAAAACTCGAGTATGTACCTGTCAGTAGATAGGAGCACTACTCACTAGAAGAACGACCAGATGCGTCCCCTGACGTCTTACACCACGTCACAAGTGTCTAGCTACAACGCCCCAGGCGGAGATGAAGACACACCAAGTAACCAGTACCACAAACAAGGATTAGCTGGGGTCACGCTCGTCAATGCCGTCTGACGCCACCAACCTCGTGTGCACACTTAGACCATACGCCCTAGGCCTGTCCTCTATCGGGTAATTCCCCCTAAGCCCGGACTCAGCTGTATGCGGGGGCCCTATGGTAACCAGCCTACTCACCATCTCGCTCGGGTCAGTCACTCCACCACTCCTGGGTGGGTCAGCACGCGCGGGCCGTAAGAAGCCTACGACTAGTGGACGTGTCACCGGAGGTAACAACTGACTCACGAGAACCACAGAACGAATTAAAACGGAACTGCAACCAACTCGGGCAGCCCAAGGAATGCCGGTCCTACACTGGGCTGCCAGAACAGTCAGGCGGACCTAGACTAGGCCTCCACACCGACGCTAGCGGTCCAATCTTGGGCCGCTAGAAGGCGAGTCACAATGGGCATAGCGGTCTATCGTAAGGCCGCTTTCTAGACAAACAGTCCTACCTTGTACCGCGAGGCATCCTTAGCGGTTGCACCTATGACCGCCACGGGACACGTGACTTCCAACGGTCAAAACACGCGCCCCGAGGGCGCAATAGTTAGAGAACAAGGTTGGCGGTCGAAGAACAGCCGCTAACCCAAGGTTAACGATTTATCGTGCAGCCGCTAACCGGAGCGTAGCGGTCCAATATTGGGCCGCCTGAGTTGCCCACAAAATAGTATCCTGAAGCGGTCCTACTCACGGCCCAAGTCCACTGCCAGTGGTCGTCTCGCAGCAGTGGCAGAGGCATTGGCTGCTGCTGGAATGGGAGAAGGCTGCTGGTCTGCTCCAACAGGCGCCGCCGGAGGCGGGGCAGGAACCTCTTTTTCTCGCAGTAATGCCTGCAGAAGGTTCTTGAGCTCTTGATTCTGCCGTCGAAGCTCTTCCAACGCGAGAGTCCGCGTCTCTTCCACTAGTTCTTCTTCATGGCTGGAGTGAGTGTCCCCATCAATACCATGGACATCCTCCTGGCGTTCCTCCGGCCGTGCTGGGTCGGGCTGAGACGTCCCAGCGGCTGGTGCCTGTTGCGTCTGTGCCAAAATCCGGGACACAGGTCTTGACCTCCTCAAATATTGAAGAGGCTGATTGAGCTCCCCCGAGGTGTCTTCGGGTTGTTTGTCACCGGAGGTGGCGTAACAGGTAAACACTTTGACAGAATCATCGGCCACTTGGACCACTCGCTTCTTTTTGGACAGTTGTCGATCCGACTTAGGCTTAGGCGACATCCCTAGTCTATCAAAGACAGACACTCGGGACGTGGATGCTTGAGAGAAGCGATCCTCCTCAGTGTGTGTGGAACTGGCCCACGGGGAGGTCGGCCGCACTTTCTTGCCGGTTCCTCGGCACTTCTGCCCCTATAGGGGTTGAGTTGTAAACCTCGCAGACGTCGAGGCTTCAGTGCTTGTCGGGCTCCGCATTCGCTGAAGCTCCGACATGCGGAAGGGCTCCTCCGCTCTGGCGCGCCTTATAGTCTGGGCCTCCTCCTTGGTGACCCAGATCTTCTTCAAATGGAGCTGACGCTCCTCCACTCGGTTGCCCCCTGTCCTTGATCGGGGAGCACGTGGCTTGGTTGCTGCAGGGGGCCCTGAGTTGCCGCCAATACGACGAGCTTCTTCTTCCTCGCTCCGTCTTCCCGAACCTATCGGAGGAGCTCGAAGCGGCTGGAGGTAGAGATGGTTGGGACATGAAGGTCCCGAGGCAAAATCGGCTCGCCTCCATCGAGCCGGATGCGAATGTCTCCAACAATCACAGTTTTATCGGAGCGGGATGCTGCCGCTGCAGGCTTCGTGCCCTTGCAGCTACGGCGTTGCCCCCATTAGACAGGGGCAGCGGTGGTGGCGGCCATAGGCATG
This sequence comes from Amorphophallus titanum, assembly GCA_024336825.1. Lineage (NCBI taxonomy): Eukaryota > Viridiplantae > Streptophyta > Magnoliopsida > Alismatales > Araceae > Amorphophallus > Amorphophallus titanum. Next base: position 259,888 of record JANBPO010006450.1, read on the forward strand.
GCGTCATCCTAACGGTGGCGGCGTTGCCCCCTTTGAGCAGGGGTAGTGCCGACGGTAATCTAGTTGACCGAGAGGACTCGGCCAATTGTTGAGACAAAGGGCCTAACACCCCTGGCCTGTGATGAGGTGGCCGGGCGAACCTGGCCGACTGCTGCAATAGAGGGCCTGACACCCCCAAGAACTGATTTGTTGGCCGAACGGACTCGGCCAATTGTAGAAACCAAGGGCCTGACACCCCCGACAGTCGGCTTGTTGACCGGGCAGACCCGGCCAACTACTGGGGCCGAGGGCCTAACACCACCGACGGTCGTCTTCTTGACCGAGCGAACCTGGCCAGCTGAAGCAGAGGGCCTGACGCCCTCAGTAGTTGCTGTGACTGCAGGTGCGGCTGAATTGGCTTCAGTCACTGGCACCACGCCCAGGAAGAAGGGCGAGCCGACGACTGCTGGGAAGTCACCGAAGATGATCGGGGTTGCCAGGTATCCAAACCTAGCGTGGTTGGCAACGACCTGGGGGCCGTAAGTGACGGTGGCCATCGCTGCTGCTATTGTTGGTGGTGGTGGTGGTGTGTAGCACGAACCGAGAAGGGTGCACAAACGCGAGTAGCTCTCAGAGGAGTAGAGAGACGTATATCCTCCTCTTCCCGTCCTGTAAAAGAAAGAGGAGGGGAATCAGAACCTTAAAAAAAAGGTTTGGAGACTTTCTTTGACAGAAAGAAGAAAGGCGGGAAAGGTCCCACCGGGTGTGCCAGTCTGTTGGTCACGGAATTTACAAACACATTTTATAAAAATGTGACCGAGCTCTTTTTGAAAAGAAGCACTCTCCTGATACAGAGGATGATTCTGTGGGTGCGCATGATATCAGACGATTTGGGTTCGAGTGCTGGATCTCTCCCCACTGACCGGAGTCAGTGTTGATTTACATCGGCCTAACATCCGAACACCTTTGTTTGACTGTCAAAGAAGTTCTGAAGTCTTCTATAAAGGTTCTGGGGCTTGAGGGCACTCTCGCTCGGATGACACTCAAGGACCACGCATTTACCACCAACATATTGATTACGTTAGGGTTAAGTCTAAGCAAAACCCTAGGATTGAGGAGTAGGGATGCAAATATGCATAAGCCGTAGGCATTTTCGAAGTGGAGGGAATTTTCTGGACCCTGGGGATATTTTGGTAATTTTACCACCCCAGGAGTATTTTGGTAATTTTTCAGGCCAGGGGCATTTCTGATATTTCTGCACTGGGACGGAAGTAGGATCGAGTTCCTAACTTCTCAAGGCTCTGAAGCCCTTTCTGGATGGTTTCGGGGGCTACTGGGCCATTTCTAAGTCACACGGGTATTTTGGTAATTTTACCCTACCCTACCCAGACCTAAGGTTGGGAACTTGGGGTGACGCCGAGTGTCGGACTGAGCCGGCATCGTTCCCAAGCTGAAAGAGTGACAAAGGCTTCGTAGAAGACCCACATATGTCAATCTAGCCCACGAAGGGGTACATACACAATTTTCATAAGTTGAGGGGTTTTCTTATAATTTTACCCCAAGACATCACATAGAACATGCTGAGCGATTTTATAATCCCAGCGAGTACAAGGGTTGTCGGCGAGTTGTCGACTATACAAAAAGTCCGCATTAAAGCGGGGGATAGGGACGTAGCCCCAATTACAGAAAGTTGCAGGGTAAATCCGCAAACGACAGGACTTTTATGTCTCTCCGACCCGGGGAGGATATTTATGCAATTCTCCCATTATTGGGGCAGAAGCATATAACATAGTCGTCCCGAGGCTTAGAAACAACAACACGGCCCACTGAGGGGCGAAATTACAAATATACCCTCATAGGGGCATATATACAAGACCCGGGGACTTACCCCACGCGGGCCCAAACAAACGAACAAGTGTTTTGCTGAATGCTCCAAGTGCGTAGTCGATCTCCCGATGCTTGATTGCTCTCTGTCTTCGTGTTGTGATTTAGAAACAACAACACGGCCCACTGAGGGGCAAAATTACAAATATACCCTCATAGGGGCATATCCACAAGACCCGGGGACTTACCCCTCACGGGCCGAAACAGACGAACAAATGCTCCGTAGGTTGTAGCTTCTCTCTCCGTCCGTCGTGTTCTTGCTTGATCCCTTCTTCTGGACCTCTGGGGGTCTATTTATAGAAGTAGGGGAACCTCCCCGGGAGTGTCCGGACCCGTACGGGTTCAACGGGATGAAAATGACCCCGGGGAGGTCATATTTTGAAAATTTTTTTAGTCCCCGCGTGAGAGAATGGGACCTCCCCGGGCTAGGAGGTCCCCGGGACGGTCCGGGACCTCCTCGGGGTTGCGCGCCCTCGGGAGGACCTCCCCGGGGTCGCGGACCTTGAGGATAATATTGCTGAGGTTGAGGTGGTGGAGGAGGTCTGAACTGCGACGGCTGTGGTTGAGAGAACTGAGAAAATTGCACCGACTTTGGCCTCAGTGGATAGTCTCGAACCACGTACCCCAACTGATCATAGCAGAAACAGACCACCGGTAACGAAAAAGGCTTGCCTCGGTGACTATCACCACACCTTGAACACTGCCTCGACTGACTCACTCCTGAACCTTGACGCAGTTGGAAAGAAGGCCCTGACTGTTGCACAGTACCTGAGAATGCCTGCTGATCAAGCCACTTCTTAAAATTCTTGAATGTCCGCCAGGACTTGGATTTAGAGAATGAAGCGCCACTAGCAGTAGGCACAGCAGACGAGACTCTTGTCACAGTCGGCTGACTAACATGTTGATATTGCACACTGGGCTGAACTAACCCAGCCTGCGTTCGCCCTTGGGATCTAGCCATGTCAAGCTCTAACGCTGCAGCTGCCTGATATGTTGCATCGATCTCTGCCACCCGAGTCGTAATCAATGGCTACCTCAACTCGGCTTTCAAACTACGCAGGAATTGCTCAATCTTTAAGGCTTCATCAGCAAGAACATGGGGCACATACTTACCCAAGTCCATAAACTTATTTCGATATTGCAGCACAGTCATATCACCTTGAGCCAGTTCCATGAATTGCATCTTGTCCATTCTGAGATAAGCCAAACTGTACGTGCGCTCGAAGGTTGCAAAAAACTCTATCCAGGTGATCTAATAAAGTGGACGAGAATGAAAAGTAACCTCCCGCTCCGTGGTCCACCACTCGAGTGCTACTCCCTGAAGCTGGAATGTAGCAAGGATGACTTTTTCATCCTTCGTGCACTCCATTGAATGGAATACACGCTCGATTGCATCAAGCCACACTCTGGCTGCATCGAGATCTTCCTGACCTTCACAAGCTGATGGGTGGAGCAGCAAAAACACCTTTAAGGCTCTTCCACGCCCACCAGGCAATTCATCTCCAGCTGGAGTAGGATCAGCTTGGACTCGACCTGGAGCATTCATTGGAGGAGGTGAGGTACCACTTTCCTCCCTTTGAACGCGGCCTCTTCTTCTAGATGGCATTTTATCTAACGAAGATGCACAACAGAGAAAATCCATCAGTAATCATGGAAAATAACCTAAGCCAACAGTAGACGACTCACATGGACTTGTTCTGGACTAGTGCAATTCTGATTCCTTATACAAATCCTCAACACCGCTCTGAAAAAATCTAAAATGAAAGTCCGAAACCCACTCGGACATGATCTGCGACCCACGGAGCTAGATCTAAAAATCTTGGGTGTTACAACCCTCCCCTCCTTATAGAAATTTCATCCTCGAAATTTAGGACAGGGCATAGAACTCAGAGGAAAGAACTCACCCAATGGGTAGGACTTCATGGTCACAGCACCACCATGCTACACATTGCACGAACAACACTGAGGGACATCGCCAGACCAGCACAAACAAACGAGCCCTCGCACTCCACCACACCAATCCATGCCAGACCCCACACCGATCGGGGTACCCGAAAATGACAAGTTCGGCATCGCCTCAGGCTCCTCGAAACTTCCAAGGGCAGAGCACACCCATTACACTCCGCATGGGGAGAAACACACGATCCTCAACAGAAAGACCGCAACTAGCACCTACTCGGGTCGACAGCTTCTCCAGCCACAAGACACCAAGCACTCCTTACAAGAAGCACTTCACACCTCATCCTCAGATGGCAACCTCACCGCCAAGCACAATTGGCCACCACTCTTCCGTCGGCTCTGCACCACCAATGACACATGCTCTCGAGTTGAACGCCACACTACTCACCAGCCAACACCTGTCCCAAACCAATGGTTCACCGGACACCAACAACACCAAGGGCACCTTACGGCAACCGCCAGAGCTACACCAACCGGGAACCACCACACACAATGACCAACTCTCAACGCCCACGCACACACACATCGATCCCTTGCACAGCTCCCTCCGAGCCAAGGGAACACCACAATCTGGATAGTGGCACCACCAGATGCACCATGCTTCAAACTCTCTCGAGTCTCACCGTAGACAAACACTCCATCCGAACTGCCACATCTCTCGATCGATCTCGAACCTCACGCCTGCCGAATGACTGACACAATAGACCGCCTCTCATCGGGGCACTTTACAATTTCAGCCACTTCTTGACCACACATCACGGCATCCGCACGGAAACTCCCTGCTAACACAGTCACCTCTCATTTCTCGGATCCACCTCCGAAACACCCACGCCGACCAAAGTCGATCAACCCCCAAGCTCATTCCTGTGCACCAAACATCAGTGCCACACAACCTGCCCTATAAGGCCATGACCTACCTTAATACCAATCGCTAAGTGGCTCCACCCTATGCCACGTGTGATGCGGAACAAGGTGGGCTAATGACCCTAACCTAAGACGATGACCAAGTGCGGCCAGCACTCGCACGCCAAGGGCCGCCGACTCACCGAGGGGCATCTTCGTAATGTTGGTATTTTACCCCAAAATCAACCCGTCGTGAGCTCGTGGCCCAGAGTGTCATCGGGGCTGATCCTGTGGCTCCAGAATGCACTTTGAAGCCCTAATTTTGAGTTTTCGGTGATTTCTGGCACGTGCCGAACTCGTACCGATTTTCCCGAGTTTTACCCTGATTCGGCCTTCGGCACTGTGATTTGTACTGCCAGGCTTGTTTTAGAGCCACGTGGGGCTTCTTCGTCGAGTGGGCCACCCTTCAAAGCTTCCTTGCCCTTTCCGAACGTCTTCATGGCCACTTACGGATCGTTCCGGAATTCGCGTGTGTCAAGCAGATTTCTAGAATTTTCCGCTGACATCGCCCTCGGCAGCAGAAATCATGCTTTTGGGCTCGCCTTGTGCTTATATAAAGCATCTTCATCAGGCTGGCAACCATCGTGAGTGCTCCCACTCTTAGAGGTTGGCTTTTCGGTCATTTACGGACCACTTCGACATTCTGGGCACCCTGATCAGGTTTTCCGATTTTCCTGTTGATTCGGCCTTCGGCTCCCCATTTTGAGGACCCAGAGGCATCTCTCCATCTCAGGAGGGGTTCTTTGTCAGGTGGATGATCACCTGGTACATTCTGTAAGCGCTGGACGGGGTGTGGGGGTATTTCCGACGTGATTGATCTCATTGCCGGGTTCATCGGCTCTGACCGTTATCCGGCTTTAGTGAGCTGTGATAGATGTTTTACTCCAAGATAACGAGATGTGAAGTCCCTAGTGCTTCTTATGAGGTAACCTGAGACTTCAGTGGTCCGAGTGAACTCGTCTTTTGACTTCAATTGACTTTTTCGGGCACATGATTAAATCCCGGTAATAATTTAGGCGTCAACAAATGCCCCCCAGCCGAGGACGTCGCAAGTGAGGGATGAATGGAGCGAGGTCCGCGGATGTGCTTGCTTCATCTAGCTTTGACAGGTGGGACCCACGTTGCCTTGGGTCAGTGGCACGACCTGGGCGATGTGAATCGGTGACGCCTGCCTCCCTGAGTCAGTGGCATCTTCAGTTGGTGACGCAGTGGATGCCGTGATTCGGTGACACATGACGAGCCCTAAATCGGTGGTGGCTGTGCATTTTGATTCGGTAGCGAGCATGAGCACCTCGAATCAATGCGGCGTGGCCTCAGGTCGGTGGCGGCTTGGCTCGAGGGGCGGAGCGGTGAGTCGGTGGCACCTCCACCGACTCACTCCCTTCCCCAACACACCCTTTCCCATCCCCAAGGTCCCCATTAACCACCCCATTAACCCATATTCAAACTAGGGAGAGATTTACCCTCTCCTCTCTCCCTTCCACCCCCAAATTCGTAGATCTACTCCCACCTCCTGCAAGCATCACCTTCCAGACCCCATTCTCCCCCTCCCACACCTTGGTTTGGCTCCTCTTAGACCTCCTAACAGCCAAGGGCTTTCTCCACACCCATCCACCCCACTTCCCCTACCATAAACCCCATTTTCCCCCCATCATCTTCACTCTGCAGTTCTCAATTCGGAGGTAGCAGAGTACCAGCAGCTTTCAGAGGTGACTGCAGCTTCATCTCAACGTTTCAAGAGGCCTAATTGGTACCGTTGGAAGCATCTCCGAGTCTTCTTCACATTGGCAGTCATCTTGTCTCATTCCAAGTTCGTGGCTATCCGGGGTAGGCGATCTCCCTCGACTGCGCAGCTACATCCTGACTGTCAGCCAAAGACGATTTACAGAGGGTACCACGTCCTGCCACTAGAAGATCTGAAGGCGGGCTTGGCCAAGACCTTCTACGACAAGTCTTCTTCCTTCTCCAAGAAGCGGCACTCCATTCGGCAACCCGAGCGAATTCATCTCCATTTTCTCCCTAGGGTGCGCAGTTCTGTCTTTCTTGGAACGGAAGTGACACCCTGTCACTATTTGGGCTGATGCGACCTACTCCAACATCGTCTGACACTCCCGTGGGTCACATTTCGAAGGAAACACATCAACGGTTCCAACGCCATTGACCGCGCTCAATTTGAATTCGGGAGCACCTGTGGAGGCTTCATCTTCTTGCTGTAGCAGTTCTGAGACAGTCAGGAGCAAGAAACAGAGTCTCTATTCACAGCCTCGCCCCAACCCACGCCGGCCACCAGAGCCCCCACCAAAAATCAGACATCTTCCTGGGTCAGTTAGGGAAGATTTGCCACTGTTCTTGTCAAAAAAGGAGTTCAGGAGCAACCACAACAATTCCTACATTGACCATCTGTCCTCTATTCCTGAGAGGGGACAGAACTGACTCTGGCATTCCTTGAAGCTTCTTGTTCATCTCTTCCCTTCCCCGCCTGGCCGGCTTACCGCCCCTCCCAGTGTGGAGGTAGTTTTGGATGTAATTTTAGTTAATCCCTGCCCAGAGATCCCCCTCCTGCGAGAGGTGTAGTATTGTAAGTTCTTAAATTTCAGGTTGAAGCTTCATCGGCGCGGCGTGCGAACTGACTGTGACGCACCAGCCCTGGTGCGTCACAGTCTCTGACGCACCCAGCTCAGTGTGTCAGAGGATGAGAAGAACCCAAATGTGACGCACACCACTCGGGGCGTCACAGTCTCTGACGGACCACCTCTGGTGTGTCAGAAGGCGGAAAGAAGCTGGCTGTGATGCACACCCCTCGGGGCGTCACAGCCTCTAACGGCCCTAACCAGGTGCGTTGAAGCTGGGGACGCGTAAGCTCTGATGCACCCCCACAGGGGCGTCATAAGGCTCTGACGCACCCACCCTAGGGCGTCACATGCCAACGGTGAAACAGGCTCTAACGCACTAACCTTAGCGTGTCACAGCGCCTAACGGACCAATCCCGGTGCATTAGGTGATGGGCTACGTCAACTCTGACGCACCCTTAAAGGGGCGTCATAATGTTGTAACGCGCCACTCTGGCGCGTCACAACACATGTGACCCCAACGGTCAAAAACCAATGGTCAGATTCAACGGTCGACTCGCCACTGTGGCGGTCGAACCAAGGCGCGTCACAGGCTCTGGCAATCTATCGTGGGACTGTCAGAGAGACCAGTGCCATGTCGACAACCAAGCCCCATGTGACGCACTCCCTTGGGTGCGTCACGGCTTGTAACGCGCCCCCCATGGTGCGTCACAGCCTGTGGCGGTCACTGGAACGACCGCCACACCGCCCCGACGGCGAACCGGTGGGAAAATCCCAAAAATTTCATCCACGCCCCCGTACCTCCATAGGAGAGGGGGAAAACAAGGGGGAAGCACCCAAATCACTCCTAGCATGCATCTATGGCCTCGGATCGTTCAAAAACACGGTAAAATGGCGGATCGGCTCACAACCCCAAACATGGAGATTTTACCCTAACCCGCTCAAAAACGCCCCTCTCAACTCCCTTGCGGCCTACAAATCTGGGGGAACAATGGGAAGAGCATAGGGATTCGTCCTCCTATCTCAATGGAGCGAATGCTCCACCGAATCACCGTCAAAATCAAGGAAGGAGCTTTTGCACACCGCACGCCCCGCCTCCCGCCGCGAAAAGAACACCCCCGGGATCGCCTCACCGCCGCCGCCACGCCGTTGCTGGAGTGAAGGAGGCCGCGTCTCGAACCCCCGGGGAAGAAGAATGGCGCAGTGGGGAGGGCGCTCTCCAACGGTTGGAAGAAGGAAGAAGAAGAAGAAAAGGTAAAAGAGAAAGGAAAAGGGTTTGGGTATTTATAGGAAAATCAAACTCCTCTTCCCATCCTAGGGCAGCCTCATACTCCTCAACCGTACTCTCATGCTCTCCTTGGGGTGGGGTAGGCTCTCTTTCAATGAGAAGGCTAGGCAATCTTTTGGAGGGGCATTGGGAAGCGATGTGACCATAGTCCTTGCATTGAAAGCATTTCACCGTACTACTTCCCGGGGTTGTCCATTTGGGGGCCTCCTCACTTCGGGGAGGAGGGTTGGGTGGGGTTGCCTTTGTAGGAGTGGGGTTGGCTGGTTGGTTGTGGGACCGGGTAGGGGTTCCCCCACTAGGGATAGGAGTCCTCAGAAGGGGTGGAAGGTTGGGTCGAGGACCCATGTTTTTGGGATCGGTCGGTTGGGGAGAGGCATACTTAGGATTCCTAGAAAATCTCTCCACATCACGGGCTATTTGATAGGCCAAATCTAGGGTATGCACATCCCTTATGAAAAGTTCCCGTTTAATGTGGGGTCGAAGGCCGTTTCTAAACCGGGAGAGAGTGACGACTAGTTCCTCGATGACTCCGCACTTTAGGAGATAGGAATCGAATTTTTCAATGTACTCCTATATGGTCTTTCCTTCTTGGGTAAGGCTTTGCCATTCATCAAGGAGTATTTGACTATAGGAATTGGGAAGGTATTTGCTCCCAAGTTGGGTCTTCATGTCAAACCAATTGTCAATGGGCTCTTCCCGCCTAATCCTCCTTTGGCATTCTACCTTCAACCAATAAGTTTTGGCTAGCTTGATAAGGTGCATCATAGCCAACCTAACTTTCCTCTCCTCGATCATGGGGTGCCAATCAAAGTATTGGTCCATGTCATGTTCCCATTCTTCATAGGCACTTGGGTTGTGGGACCCATCGAAGTTTGGGGCTTCTACCTTGATCATCCGTAAAAGATAATCATCCGGGTCCTCTCGAGGTCTCCTCTCATTGGGTCGAGGTTGTTGGGGCCTCTCATACTCACGGTAGAAGTCGTTATCCCTATCATGTTCAGCCTGTGGAGGGGGAACCCTTTGGACGTTGTTCCTAGGTGGTAGTCCCTGTTCTTCTAGCCTAGTGACCCGGGAGGTAAGAGTATCAAACCGCTCAAGGAGGGCACTCACGGAGGCTTCAAATCGATCCACGGTCAATGGGAGGCTCTCTCTCGGGGACTCTTGGTCATCTTGGGAATTGAAATCCATGGGGGGAGCCGAGGTTGAAGGGTCAGACCGGAACACGGTTCCTCTACGGGTGGACATGGCAAATGATGCATCTTCTAAAAGGATCCGAAACTCAATAGAGATCCGACAGGACCTAACAACGATCCGCCAAAGATCCAGGATATTACACAGTGCGTCTGCTCGGACGTTCTCTTCCCATGGGATGCGGACCACCTCGAAGTGGGAGAATTCTTTTGCCGCAGCCCGGGCTTGCTCGAAATACTTGATCATGGATGGCTCGCGTGCCTCAAATTCTCCCTTCACCTGGCTGGCGATGAGCATGGAGTCGCTGTACGCGCGTACGCTGGTCGTCCCCAAGTGTTTCGCCATGCATAGCCCTGAGAGGAGTGCCTCGTACTCAGCCACGTTGTTTGTAGATGGAAAGTTGAACCACAAGGCGTACTGAAGCTTGAGCCATTCTGGTGAGAGTAGGACCAACCCTGGTATGCTCCCCGCGGCACAGGACGATCCATCGACGTACAATTCCCATGTGGGCTCAGAGGATTGCTCGAGCGAGTCTTCAGCGAGTATAGTGCATTCGGCCACGAAGTCGGTGAGAGCCTGAGCCTTGATAGCGGCCCTCGGACGGAACTTGATGTTGAATTCCCCCAACTCGTTAGCCCATTTAATCAGCCTTCCCGAGGCGTCAGGGTTCTAGAGGATTTGTCGTAGTGGCTGATCGGTGAGGACGATGATTGCGTGTGCCAAGAAATATGGTCGCAGCTTGTGAGCAGCCGTAATAAGTGCAAGGGTGAACTTTTCAGTTCGTGAGTACCGAAATTCTGGGCCCTATAGTGCTCGACTGACGTAGTAGACGGGCCTCATAACTCCTGCCTCCTCCCACGTGAGGATGGCACTCCTGGTGCTCGGCGTCACGGATAGATACAGGAGTAGTTCCTCTCCCCTTTGTGGCTTGGCGAGGGCGGGAGGGGTCGCCAGGTAGCGTTTTAACTCTTCGAACACCTGCTCGCACCCCTAGTCCCAATCGATGTGCCCTTTCTTCTTCGGCGCTTGATTGACTTGCTTGATCAGCTGGAAGAAGGGAAGGCACCATTCGGTGGCTCAGGATAGGAACCAAGCCAAGGTAGCGACGCGACCGGTGAGGCACTATACATCCCTGACTCGGCCAGGCCGCTGCATCTCCAGTACCGCCCGGATCTGGTCAGGTTGGCCTCGATTCCCCAGTGGGTAACGAGGAAGCCCAAGAACTTCCCTGACCACACTCCGAACGCGCACTTAGCTGGGTTTAGCTTCATGTTGTACCTTCTGAGGGTGGCGAAGGTCTCCGCCAGGTCATCATACATTTCCAATTGGATGAAAAAGTTTTAAAAGATCCATTCACCCCCCTCTAGATCTACATTTAATTCAATCTCCACATCTAACACTCAATATCTTCAGGGAGATGACAGTCGACGTCTTCCTAGGTGGGGTGCTCCTCAGCCGTATAGAACAAGCTACTGGGGCCTTCAGATTGTACCACCTCCCATGCTTTGAAAGGCTCGACAGTGGTAGCATCGAGGTTGAGTATTGGCCCGGCGAGACCCTCTGGGATTTCAATGAGGCTATGGTACTGATCGCCCTTGGCTTCATTAGCTTCGGGATAAGTGGCGGGAGGTGTTGCTCTGCCCACAACTCCTGTGTTTGCAATGTGTGAGACTGTCTTGGGATTGACATATCCCAGTGGCGGTGGTGGGAACCAATCATCGCCGGATGTGCCTTTTGATGCCCTAGCGGGGGTCTTAGCTTTGGAGGTCTTCTGTGACTACTCCGTATATAGAGAAGCATCAAGTAGATGACACTCAAACACTTCAAATGGGTGGAGGTCAGCAAATATCCTTTCTTCCTTCCCTTTTTGATTGTATTTGATGCATTGGTGTAGCGTGGAAGGTACCACCATATTTTCATGTAGCCAAGGATGGCCAAGTAGCGCCTTGTACGAGGTACTGGAGTTGATGACATGAAACTGCACCTTGGTAGTAAAATCTGCCATGGTGAGGGTGAATTCTGCCACTCCCAGTAGCACTTCAAACTTCTGATTGAAGCCGACGATACGCATATCTCTGTCTTTGTCGAGGCGCACATTAAAGTAGTACCTCTGATATATTCTGTATGGTAGGACATTGACAGCTGCTCCAGGATCCACCAGAATTCTATTTAGCTCCCGCCTATTCAGCTGCCCCTTCATGTACAGCGGTCTGTTGTGGCTGATAGTGGGGAGTAGCATATCCTCATGGGTGAAGGTCACATTGCCCTCTGATAGTGCTTCAGCCAGACATGTTTCATACTGGGCAAGCATCTGTAAGGCAGTAATGATCCCATGTCGGGTCTCTTCACTCAGGGAGAGGATTTCCCAGATGGGGAACCTCGCCGGGAGCTTCTTAAGTAGCTTCATTATTCTGCTTCCAGCTCGGACATTAGACAACTTTATTTCCTCTGCCCACTTGGGCTTGGAAAAGCCTCGAAGTGCGGCCTCTGACGAGTCTACTTCATCAGACTCTGAGTCTGCACCTTTCTGTTCCGTGTCATCCTCTTGCTGTCCTTTGCCCCGTGTGTTTTATTGATTTGTGATTACTTTCCTTGTTGCCAGGTGAGTTATGGCACCACGGAGGAGGACTCGTTCCCAGCAAGGAGAGTCTGGTAATGATCCGGAGGAGCAGAGCAGAGCTTCAGTTTTCGAGGGTGTAGCTGGAGGTGCGCAAGCTCCAGGGATGGACGATTTCTTCCGAGGCATGTTCGAGTATGTGCTTCAGTGATTACCGGGAGGCCAGCAGCAGGGAGGTGATGCTGGCGAGGGCCAGGCTCAAGGTGATCGTGGTCACGTGCTAAAGGAGTTCCTGCAGTTCCAACCGCCTCCTTTTAGCGGGCAGCTAGATCCTGAGGTGGCCAGGGAGTGGCTGGATGATTTGTAGAGGATCTTCCGTGCGATGGAGTGTGCTGAGGAGGAGCAGGTGGTGTTGGCTACGCATCAGCTTCAGGGAGCGGCCTGGACTTGGTGGACGTCAGAGTGGGGGGCAGCGTTCCAGTCTCGTCCTCTTCAGCAGATTGCGTGGCAGGAGTTCGTCACGACTTTCGAGCGTGCCTTTTGTCCATCTTTCGTCAGGTCGCAGAGGTTGCGTGAGTTTCTGGAGCTGACCCCGGGTGACATGTCAGTGATGTAGTATCGCTCTAGGTTTATTGAGTTGGGTCATTATGCTTCTCACATCATGGTAGATGAGGAAGTGAAGACCGAGTAATTTGTTGGTGGTCTGAGGGTAGAGTTGAGGCATCATCTTCTTGCATTGGGTTTGACCACCTTGGACGCAGCTTGCAAGGCAGCAGCGGTGCTGGAGAGAGATTTGCAGAAGGTTCGAGGGCAGGGCAGTGCTGGTCAGGGGCAGGCAGGTTCCAGCCAGCCGATGGAGGTTCAGCAGCAGAGTACTATCCAACTCTCAATAGGTGGTTCCGTGGCAGTGCAGTTTGTGGGTTCCGTGTCAGAGTCGTCGTCCTTTAGCTCGAAGCTCAAGAAGCTACTCAAGGAAGTTGGTTTTGGCAAGAGGCAATGGGGTCGCAAGGAGCCGCAACAGGAGTCGATGGGCAGTGTCCAGCAGCCCGTGGCTATTCGGCGTCAGGGTTCGGTGAGTGGGGCTCGGGGCGGGTTCCCAGGTGCGGTGGTTCTCATCCAGGCAGGCAGTGTTCGGCTCCCGTGATTTGCTTCAGGTGTGATCAGCCACGGCACATGGCACGTGACTGTCCGCAGAGACCGCGTCAGCAGCCTGAGTTTCAGCAGCAGCAGTTTCAGCCCCAGCAGTTGCAAGTTTTTATCCCAACCTGGCAGAGTAGTATTAATAGATTCTGTCCTCCATAGTATGCCAATTTACCTTACTTCAGCTTGTTTCATCCTGAAGAAGATAATTAATTTCATTGATAGTCAATGTGCCAATTTTTTCTAGCAAGGTGATAAAGGCACCAACCGCCGGCATTGGGTAGCTTGGTCTGAAATTCAGAGGCCTCGATTAGAGGGAGGACTGGGAATCAGGGATTTATAGTGGGTTTAGATTTCTCCAGCAGTTAAAATTCTGTGGAACATAATTCATGGGTCTTCACTCTGGTCTATGTATGCCCGGCGACGATTCATCAGATCCCACCTTGCAAACTGTGTCAAACCTTTCCCTGCAGGTATGCCTCTGGCAGTTTTCAGGCAGGCAAGAGATACCTTAATCTCTAATAGTGGTGGATTGTTGGGAGTGGGGCTGATATTGACTTCTTGAGGGATAATTGGATGGGTAAGGTCCTGCTATAAGTGCTGCATTGGCCAGTGACAGGAATGGGGGGGGGATGGTTTTCCTTTGGTTTCGGTCAGAGAGGTGCTCCGGGATCCTCAGCATGATGCTCGGGGTTTCCTCAGTAACAACTTCCATCTTCCCAATATCCAACCCAGCAGTGAGGCGGATGTTTGTGTTTGGACAGGCACTGTAAAAGGCAACTTTACGGTAAAGTCAGCTTGTAATCTGATCCGAACCAAAGGTATGTTGAGGCCAGCCTGGGCTAAGCTGTGGCACTCAGCCATTGCTCCGAGGGCTGCCCTTTTTGCTTGGAAGCTTATTCATCGTGCTGTGCCGGTCGATAGTAGGGTAGCAGACTGTGGGATTCAAATGGTTTCCAGGTGCAGCTATTGCTCCTCCCCTGGCTATGAAGATCTCAATCATGTTTTCATCTCTGGTGGGCTGGCCTCTGAGCTGTGGGGCTGGGTGTACCCCCTGGTTAGTAATAAAGTCTGGCTAAGTGACCATATCACTACCCGATGCTAGAACCTGTTGACTGCTACCAGCATGCAATCTGCTTTCAGTTTTGTTGGGATGTATGCTGTTGTCTTGATGCTGTGGGAGATATGGAAGCTAAGATGTGCTGCTAGATTTGAAGGTGTGACCCTCAGTAGTGTTTCTATAAAGAGGAGGATCCTCTCTTCAATTGCCTCGGCGTTGGATAAGCTTAGCTTTCATAAGCCTCTGTCCACAGCTCAATTCAGATGCTTGGCCTCCTTCCAATTGTTTCCACGGGTTAAACTTAAATAGCCCCTTTTGGTCTTCTGTAGATTGGCCCCGCAAGAGTATACCCTGCATGTAGATGGGGCTTTGAAGGGCAACCCTGGCAGGTGTGGAGGTGGTGGCTGTATAAGGGACTCTACTGGTAGTTTGATTGTAGGCTTTGCTTTCCATTATGGCCATGGCAATAGTCTGCTGGCAGAGGCAAGGGCCTTGCATGATGGGTTAGCTATTGCGAAGCAAGGTGGTATAAACCTGATGGCTGTCTACTCAGACTGTGCTCTCCTTGTTGATGCAGTTCGGACTGGTGTGGCTCCCAGCTGGATGGTTCTGCCATGGTGGAGGAGGACTTTGGCTTTTCTTCAAGAATGTGGGTGTTCGCTTCAGCACACATTCAGAGAGGGGAATCAAGTAGCCGACTCCTTGGCTTCATTTGCTTGTAGTGCTCCTGAAAACATAGTCTTTACTCAAGTAGGGGATCTCCCACGGCTGGCCAAGGGAGCCCTTAGAATGGACAAGGCTGGGCTGCCAGCCATCCATTTCCCTTAGCTTCTTTTGGTTGTAATCCCAAGTCCTTTGCCCCTCTTTATCTTCTTGGTTCTCTCAAGGGCTAACCTTTTTGTTTGGCCCCTTGTTTCCCCAGGGGTATGCCCCGTAGCTCTTGTACTCTTTCTTCAATATTAATAAAATCTAGGGCCACAGTTACAGCCTGGGGGAGTGAGAACATTCTCCCTTTCTGAGGGAGGGTGCACTCGACTAGTGCCTGTCCTGTCTGGTCGGTTCTTGGATAAAAAAATAAATAAAAAAATTCTGCAATTAGTACATTTGTCATATATTTTGTTGTTGACTTTATAGCTGATGTCATGTATGTTCTTGAGTTTTAAGGGTGTGCCAAAGTGCCACCTAGCTCCTAAGCGCTTTTGCTTTGGTTTGACTTATCGCCTTGAAGACTATGAACTCCAACTCTCTTTGAAAGGTGGTGGTACAGAGATATGAATCCAAACTTGCAGGGTGGAAGGCTAGACTCCCCTTTTATGGAGGACGTTTGGTTTTATGCAGATCCGTACTGGATAGTTTGCCGGCCTACTTCCTTTCCATCTTCAGGATTCCCAAGACAGTAACGAAAAAGCTGGAATTGATCCAGGCTAGATTTTTTTGGCATGGCAGTGCGAACAGAGATAGAGGTTGGCACGACATCTGTTCGGGTAGAGTTTGTAAGAGAGAGGAAGCTGGAGGTGTGAGGATCAAGAACATCAGAGATTTCAATTTGGCACTACTATGCAAATGGATTTGGGGCTCGAGACAGAGGATAGAGGCCTTTGGGTGCAAGTGATTAGACACAGGTACTACACCTCTTGCAGAGTGTGGGACTTGATTCCGTCGACCATTTATAATGTCTCCCCATTATGGAGAGGTATCTTGTCATGTGTCGACTTTATCAGAGTTATTGTTCGGATCAGCTTGAGTAATGGTGAGAGGAGCTCTTTTTGGCAGGACAAATGGTGCAGGGACTTCTCTGTGGCGGAGTCTTTCCCTTCGCTTTATTCTATTGTAGGAGCACCTTGAGCCACTATTGCGTAGTCTTTGATGCAGACTTAGGAGATGGTATCTGGGCCCCCACTTTTAGGAAGAATCTCCATCAGGAGGAGATGGACCAGCTAGAGTATCTTTTGGCTTTCTTTCTGGGCTTCTCTTTGGTCGCGGCTAGGGAGGATACTTGGCTGTGGAGATGGGAGAAGGAGGGAGTTTCTCTGTTAAGTCTGCATACCATGTCATTTCGGAGGGGGGAGTGCGGCATTCCTCTGCACCGCAGATATGGGCTCCCAAGAGTCCTCTCAAGGTGAAGTTGCTGGTTTGGAGGATCTCTTACGGTCGTTTTCCCACTTATGACAAGGTGGCGCCTTCTCTCCAGCATATCCCTACCTTGTGTTGCATATGCGGGGATGTCGAGGAGGACATGGACCACTTGTTCACTGGCTGCATCTTTGTGAGGGGGGTTTGGGAGAGGATCGGTCAGAGATTTCAGCAGCCCCTAGGTCACTTCGTGGGCCTTCTTCAAATTTTCTCCAAGTGGCACAGGAGATGGAACATGAAAGGTGACAAGATCATTTGGTGGCTTATCCTCCATGCCACACTTTGGGCACTATGGACCGAGCGGAACAATAGGATCTTCAAGAGCGAAGTTCGTACTGAGGATAGGGTTTTTCTTTTGTTTGTGACATAGTGTCTCTTTGGGCTAAGCAACTCTGTAATGTGGGGAATTTTAACTCCTCTCTCTTCATCGTAGATCCACGGACGTCCTAATAGAATGCTACCCACCTCCATTGGAAGGATGTCACACCAAACTTGCCCTTGAGATGATTGGAAGATGATGGGGACAAGGCATCGGGTGCTAACGGGTACGGAGGTGGCATCTATCCAAGCCTAAAAACAACTCCCCAGCTATTTTTATTTTGAGAACGCTCTTGGACGCCTGCGACCTCGATGCGACCTCGCCTCCCGACTCCAATTTTCTGGCCGATGTTGATGGAGCTCAGCCTTTCGAGAAATAGGTTCTCCGGGCAAATTACTAGATCGTTGGCGGATCTTCCTGTGCTCACCTACCTGGACCTCTTCGACAAGATCTCGTTGGGCCTCACGGTCCTCAAGCTGAACTATGTCAATCTCTCCAAAAATGACCTTGCCGGGTGCATCCCGGCTTGCTTCGCCACGGCGTTCTTCCTCCCTAGCTTCAAAGGAAATACCAAGCTCTGTATCGACAACGATCTTCCTCCCATTCGGCCATGCAGCTCTCCTATCCAGAATGTCCTCTCGCGGCCGAAGAGGGTAGTCCTGTTTATGGTTTTGCTTTTGGTCGCAGCTGGGGTTGCTCTGTTATCTGGTTTTGGATCTACATGACTAGTGGGAAGAGGAAGATGGCGAAGGGTCGGAAGCCCAAGTAGCCATGGAGGTTGATCTCGTTCCACGGGGCCAGCGGCTTCGACGAGGAGGAGATCCTCGGCAGCATGACGAAGGCGAACCTCATCGGCACCGGTTGGTCCAGCCAGGTCTCCGGGGTGCAGCTGACGCCGGGGCAGACGGTGTTCTGTTGGGGTGGGGGCAGACGGCGGGGGTTGCGGTGCGGGCGGTGCAGAGCCTCGTGTACCTCTAACAAGACTACATGCCGCCCGTCGTCCACCGTGGCGTGAAGAGCAGCAACATCCTCCTGGACGGGGAGTTCTGCCCATGCGTGGCAGACTTCGGGCTGGTGTGGGTGCTGCGGCGGCGACGGGAACCGTTGGGTGGCAGTGAGGAGGCGGGAGCGTGGGTCGTGCGCAGGTTGCAGGCTCTGGATGTCCTCTCCTTCCGCGATCGATGGCGGACCAGGACCACTATGAAGGAGTCAAGGGCGTCTGGATTATAATTTTTTGAATAGTTATTATCTTTATTATGAATGATATAAATCTCCTATGAAATGTTCTCTTCACTTTGATAATTAAAAAGAAAGAATGAAAAGTGTCTGCCAAACAAGTCTACATAAATTTTGGCCCTCCCAAGGGTACGAAGCCCACAATTCAAGGGCTGGCCGGGTGCCAATTGGGGCACTAGGTCCCTCTCTCACAGAACCCATGGTGACCGCTCGGAGGTGGAACACTCCGGGGTCGGGTGCTCTCTCTCTCGCTCAACGGAGCAACTCCGCAGATACTAGATAAGCAAGAACTAGATAATGAGCAACGTTTAGAGCTTACCTGGTTCATTTGAAGAAACCAACCCCGTTCGAAGACGAGGGTGAGCGGAGAAGTGTGGATTCCCCGCACACTATGTCGATGAAGCTTCAACTATTTTAAAAGTACATGCAGTACTCCTCACACAGGAGGGTTGGACAAGGGGTGGGAAATGTAAATTACAACAAAAACTACCTCCACACAGGGAGGGGCGCTAGGCCGGCTAGGAGGGGTGGGGGAGAAGACTACTACGGTACCGAAAGGCCGCTCGGCCGGTTCAACCTACTTCTGGAACAATCAGACCGACAGTCGCTATTAATGCCACCACGGACTATAACGAACTTGGAAGACACCCAAACCAGTGCCAAACCTTCACTGACTGGTCCAGGAAGGCTCCTGAATTTTTGTGGGAGCGTTTGATGTCATCGCTATTCGTGGCTGGCTCTAGAACCAGACTGATCTGCTCGGACTGGGATTGCTCTCAGGTCACAACAGTAGGTAGACAACGCCGCCACGATCACTCTCAGAGTCAAAATGGTGCGGGACCAAAATGGGCACGTCCGTGAATGAATCCTCTTCGATCTCCAGCTAGGAAGGCCACCAGGGGAGGTCAGAGTAGGGAGATAGAGGATGTAGAGTGGAGGGGTGTCTGTTCTGATTCTCAGTGGACTGACCTGCGCACCTGGGGGAGAAAATTTGAAATGGATAGCTCTGAACTCCAAACGAGGCTCCGCCGGCTATGTTGAATAGAGGATAGGTAGGGGAACATCCCAGCCAAACGGCGCACCAAGAGGAGCTGAGGTGTGGACGCAGCAGCTTCTGCACCGGTGCTCTGGTCTTCCCTCGGATGCTAGATGTGCGCTCTGACAAGAATGGACCTCTCTGACTGCCCCTACCTCGGATGAAGACGGGATCACCTCGCCAATGAAGATGACTGGAAGAGCTTTCCATCGATGTATGTCACACCTCCAGAAGTCACCGGATAACCCTGGAGCAGGCTCTGCAAGTTGGGCTTCTACTACTGCCTGCGAGCTGGGTGTGCTAGGTGGTGATAGAAGTGGTAGGGGTTCAGCCATAACTGCCTGGACCAGTCATTGTTGGCCTAACGAGGGGTTCCCTAGGCCCCTGAAGTAACCTCTGACCATATTGGTCATTTCTTCTCGATCACATCCTTGGTGGAGGATGGGGAATAATTGTCGACCTCCCTCCAGTGGGATATAAGCTAGCTGGGCTCTCCCAGCAAGTCAATAAAATCTTCTCCCTACTGTGGGGATGTTGGCTTGTCAGGCATACGCCCTAAAGGCAGTGTGGGGTGGAGGGTCCATAGTCGTTTCTTCTATTCTTCGGGCCAAGCCCCTCTCATTCTTCTTCCTCTCCTCAATAGGCTTGGGGTAGTAGTGAACAGCTTCACCTTGACGGGTCTTCTTAGGGACCCACACTAGCTTAAATATCTTAGGCCTTGGGGCGAGTTCGCTTTAGCCTTGGCGGCTAGTTTCTTCTTTCTCAACTCTCCCCTTGGATAAGGCCTGGAAGGAGTTACGGACCGACACGACGGGGACCACGTGGTCTGCGATAACTAGGGCATCGTGCCCATCAAGAAAGATGCGGATGCCCGCGATAAGAATAGACTTGCCAGACACTGACAATCATCTAGTGATAGGAGTGGCAACTTTCCTTTGGAAGCTTCCTTGGCTGTGGCTCCCGGGCTTGTTATAGTGGACGGGGTGAGCCCCCTGAGCTAAATGGTGTACGATATAGCCTATCAGTTGAATTCGGCGTCTTGGCAGGCCTCTGTAGCTTTGGGTGTTATAAACCCTGGGCTTCTTGTTGATGCTCTCCTCTTTCAACTTTGAAGCTTCCACCTCCAGCACATTAGTGAAGGCCACCCCGAAGAAATTTGGGAAGCTGACCACCTATGGGAAGGTGCCGAAAACGGTCAGTATCACCAGGTTCCCATAATCAGCATGATTGGCCACGATTGTAGGGTCAAAAATCAAGGTAGTGAAACCAGCAACCGTCGTTGCTTCCTGAAACAACAAAAGAAAACAAATAAGCCGCACTATTTGGGAGGGCCACGGGGCCCATTTATCTTGGCAAAGAGATGAAGGGAGACTTGGCCCCACCGGGCGTGCCAGACTATAGGGATCTATTAATTTTCGTTTGGTTTATTTATTGCATAGGCATGCCAATCACTAAGTGATGAGTTTATTGGGCAGTAAATCTGACTTGGTCAGACGAAAGTGAAGTTTGTGTCAGGATCGAAAGTCCATCATACCATAAAGGCTATGACGTTAATTACATCCTCTAAGAAGGCGAGGATATATGTCAGGTTTTCAAGCCGAGGGATTAGGAATCACATGTTGCATTTAAGAAGGATTATAGGGTGTTTGGAAACGATTTTTTTTTAATTCTTTCTATTACAAAAATTGTTACATATTAATTTTTAACTTAAATTTTAAAAATGACAAATATGAGTCAGTCTATGTTAGGAAAAATATCATAATTTTTAAATTTGAAATAGACTTGTTTGTTAGAAAAAAAAGTGCAGATAACTACCGACTCTTCCCCAACGTTGAGCCTCCACCTCTCCCTCTCTTCCCCGTCGTCTTTTTCTTGCCGTTTTCCTCCTCTCCACGTCTTCTTCTCCCTTCTCCCCCTCCCTCTCCCAAGCCTGCGAATCCCCTCCCTTCCTTCCTCTCTGTCCAAGCCAGAGAACACGTCTAGAGTAGAGCTGTTGCAATCAAATCGACAGAGATGAAAAAGACAACTTTGGCTGATTGTTGCCATCGGGGAGTAGAGCAGAGCAAAGTAGCGTTTCCCTTTCCGTCGATAGTAGGCAAGTACCAGATTGGTGACGTAGCTACCCAATGCTCACAATCTCTGTGATGAACTCCCTCATGCCTTACCCACATTCATGCGAGACTTTCTTCACGGCAACCTCTGTGTTTCGGGCCATCAATCCCCTGTACACCCTACTGAAGCTTGCCATACCCAGGAGCCGTCTAAACCCTTGGTAACCATGTATAGTTTCTTATAAGAAAACCTATGAGAAGCATACGTGGCTTCCCAATCTTCAACAATTTATTTGAACTTCTTCCTCCTCAAGTAGAAGATAACAATACTAGAAACAACAATAACCAGAAATAGAACATCTCCGACAGAAACCATAACTATAGAGAGCTTGCTCCTCTCCTTGGCTCCTCTCGGAAGGAGGCGTGAGAGATCAAGTGGCCGGGCTTCTCCAATCATGTTCAAGCTCCAACCCATAATGTAATGGTTGGTGATAACCTGTCCTGTAGCAGAAGAAAATCCCACACACATGCTACCGAAGATAATGGGGGAGAGGTCAAGCTTCGGCGATAGCAGTGGACGGCGGGGTTTAGGGGCACCCGAGGGGGGCAACGTCATGTTTAAGAGCTCCTCTGCACCATTGCACTCTATCCAGACCTGCATCGGGTCTCCGCTCATCAGTTTTATACCTTAGGAAAACAGACTGCAACTCGGGTCCAGATTCAG
Source organism: Amorphophallus titanum (assembly GCA_024336825.1). Classification (NCBI taxonomy): domain Eukaryota; kingdom Viridiplantae; phylum Streptophyta; class Magnoliopsida; order Alismatales; family Araceae; genus Amorphophallus; species Amorphophallus titanum. Next base: position 281,918 of record JANBPO010006450.1, read on the forward strand.
CCTGCGGGCTGGAACTGTCTTGGGCAGCTCTTGTGGGTGGAGAGTTCAGTCGATCCCCCGGAAGATGTCCTCAAGGGGGAGGATGCCGATGCAAGGGAAGCTCGCCATGTCATTCAGCCGACCCCTCTGCCCCTCGAGACGCTCCAGCTCCATTTCAAGGGAGACCGCCTCAGCCCTAGCAACAGTCAGCTCCTCGCTCGCCCTCTCCATGGTCGCCTCGGCTTCGGCCAGCGCGGATCTAATAGCAGCAAGGTGGCCCTCCAGTTCTTCAATCCTGCCTTTAAGGGCGTGAATGTCCTGACAACCACTCGCCAAGACCTTCCCGAGCCGCTCCTCGCTGATCCGGCGCTCCTCCAAGGCTTGCGAATATTCACCCTCCTGGGCCTTGATGGCAGCAAGCTCATTGGGGGTCCGAGCCTCGAGGAACTCGTGACGGTTTATATACTTCAGCAACAACAACACACCTCGCGACCATTCCCCCAGAGGGCAGCCGAGCACTTGCAACGCTCCGGTCAGCTGCACCGCTATTGCATGCGCCCCTCAGTACGTAAGAGTGGGGTCCGCGAGTATCATGGAGCGTAGCGCTAACAGCATCTGTCGGACTGGTGTGTCCGATGCAGTGTGACCGATGGGGGGCACCTCCGACGGGCTGAACTCGACCATCCCGTCTACGGCAGCCCACATGTCCGCATCCACGGCAGCCGACGATGCGGGAAGCGCCACGGATAGGTCGCTTGGGCCTTCCGCCTCGACATGCAGTCCCCACCCAGCCACTGCCAAGGGAGCCATTGTAGCCACGGCCACCCCGCTCGGCCCAACGATCGCAAGGGGTTGCTCCTCCTTACTCTCGATTCAGGGGAGCGCAGGAAGCGGAGCTGACTCTACTGCCGTCACTGAAGGCCCAGCTGTCTCGTCCACTGGCTGCCTCTCTTCGCCCCGAACCGTGAGCTCGGCCAGCGTCCTTCCCAAAAGTTGACTCTCCTCTGGCGTCACGAGCGGCCGGGGAGGGGGAAGTGGAACCAGGAGTTTTAGTCCACTCTCCGATCGCAGAAACCATACAATTTGTTCCACTTCCGCCGCCGAGAGTGACTTCAGCTCATCCGCTCCCTCCAGGGCCGACGTCCCTCTCCGCTTAGAGATCGCTCTACGGGCTCTGGCAGAGCGGGCCTTAGGGATGCTCCCCTCCTCCTGAAACACGAGGAAGCAAAAGGATTAGTCTTGCAGCGAGCAAAGCAAGTGGCTCGAGCTCCGAAGAATATAGAAGGAATCCTCGGGGGTGTCACTTTACCGTGAGGCTTCATTGCATAAGGCAAAAACAACCAGCAAACTTAGTCTACGACAATGGCTGATACACAACTTAACCCATGAGGAACACACTCCTCGCAACTTCTGGATTTCCAGAAGAATTCTGGAGATACAATCTCCCTTCCTTTGCAAGACGCAAAGGGAACCTTGCAACAACCCCCAGCAGCTCGCACGACCAGAGAATAATTTCCTCTCTTCCTCCACACACAGAGGGAAACCTGGAGAATACTCTCCCTTCCTCTGAGAGAGCTCAGAGGGAACTAGAAACAAGTTCGAAACAAGGAATAAAATAAGAACAACTAAAATGGAACAATTCAAATAGAAAATAACAAAAGCAATGTAGCTTTGAATTGAAGTGTATTCCTGAGAACTTGGGCTAGCTGTACTCAAATCTCTCTTCCTCTTAAGGTGATACTCTCTTTCTTTTTCTTCTATAGTGGCTCTCTCTCTGATTATACAATGGCAGCGATGGCAGTAGCTTCTTGTGTCTTTTCGAAGGAGGAGGCAGCCTTTAAATAGAACAGGGTCTCCGTAAGGATTAGATGAGGCAAAAAACCTAGTGAAATTTCATTGGTCCACCTGACACTATGAATATCCTTCCTCTAGAATACTATGAAAAAGTGTGCCACCTTTTCTTGGATCACGTGCCATTGTATCGCTGGAGTTAGTATTCTTAATCGGGTCTAATTTCAGGTTATGAAATTGGGATTCGGATCTTCAGACTGTTAGCGCATGAAGATCTGCATCGACCTGATTTCTTGGGCTTGTATTGATGCATCGACCTAATTGATGGATTTCTTGTACTGAGCCACCAATGCATGAACTTGTGCATCGACCTTGCTAGCAGATTTGAAATAGCTGCATCGACCATTCTTCTGAAATAATTGAGGTGCATCGACTTTTCATCTTGAATTGCTTAAGTGTAGCGACCTTACTAATAGATGTTGAAATAGCTGCATCGACCTTGTGTTGCCAAGAAATGTTAAGCTGCATCGACCTTTCTTCTTAAATAACTAAGGTGCATTGACTTGGTGTTGTCAAGAGTTGTTCAGCTACACTGACCTTGGGAACTTTATGTGTTCAGGTGCATCGACCTGGTGTCTTCTCCAATGGCTTCTCTTCCTCTTGGATTGAGCAAGAGTCGACTTTGCTGCTTAGAATCCTTATTGCTTTTGGCTCCAAGCTAAGTGCGTTGATGCACTTCTTTGTCATTCCTACAATTTGATTAGACTAACCCTAGCCACCAGCACCCCACGCCCCAGCCCCCTCTCCTACTGCAACTCCGGTCCTCCCACCCCATCTCCCAGCGTCCACGGCGCCCCGGTGTCGCCCCGTCATCGCTACGTCGTCCCGCGGATCGAGAAGGCCTTGCTGCTATCCTCTGCAACCCAACTGCAGCAGAGGTCAAGCTTACAGAGACTACTCCGGCCTCCATGGTGCAAACCAGCCGAATCTTCCTTCTGGGAAGTTGTACGTCATCAAGCTAGCTTCGTTCCAGAAGTGATCCTGCGGCGATCCGACCTCGGCACTGCACGTACCGCCCATTCTCGTGAAACTGCGCCAAGCTCAGGTCCGAACATGAGTCCCAAATGGTAGCAACTCCACAGCCCGGCCCGGCGTGATTCAGCACGAGCTCTCTTCAGGAGAGTTATGCTCCCCCGAAGCACCGATGCCCCAGAGGTGGTCCCACCTGAATTAGACATCGTCTCTATCTTTGACGTCCAAACTCCCACAGGCACGCCAGATCCGGAGCCCCTGTTCACCCAGGATGGACTACTGTCAAATCGGCCCCGACACCCCTTCTTCCTGTCAGTTTCAGTTCGTGATGTCTTCATCAAAGTTGCATCCCCCGACGTATCGAAACCAACGCAAGTCCTTTCGTCATGTTTCGACATCGGCGGCACCAAGAGTTCTACCCTGATCTTTGACATCCTATCCTGCTGTGCACCCAGGAATCAGATGATGACCGTCCCTGTGACCACGCCCAGCAAGTTGATCTGTCGGTCGCCCCCTTCTGAGGCCTCACAGACCTCCCAGTCAGCGATGTCCCCGGCCTGGCCCCGCCGCATTTGGAGTTCGGCAGCGCCCGTACCAGCCGTCGCACCACTTCTGCGCCGACCAGTCCAGCCGACAAGAATCGCGCCAGCCTGCGGCTGCGACCGCCGCTCCCACCCAGTGCAGTCAGATCGACACCAGGCTTTCAGGCGTCCGTCAGCGTCCTTCGGTCTTCATCCAGGAGGTGGCTGCGTCTTGAGTGGCCGCTACAGCTCGACGCGCGGTTGTTAGCTCGCTTCCCCGTCCCCGTGATCCCCGCTCCTGCGTAAGGGTAGTAGTTTGTAATTGGTCGCCCCCACCCCGTGAGCCCCCCTCCCTGCGTGGAGCGTAGTGCATGTACTAATAGGTACTACATCCAGCCTCCCCGACGCAGCGTGTCCGCCGGGTGCGCACGCTCCCCGGCTCGCCATCGTCTCCGACCACTACACTTAGCTAATCCAGTTTATTTTTTCTTTGTTTATGTTTTCTTTTCCAAGTAATCAAAGTAAAAACCCACTTCATCGGTTGGCCAATTGAAGGAGGAAGGAAGAATCTCAATCTCACCCGCTTACCAGGTATTTTTTGCGATCACTTATCTATTTTGAGGGTTCCACACCCTCCAGCGATCACATTCCCCTTAGGAGCATCACATGCTCCCTTTCCTATGATTGCTATACCCTTTTATACCACTTTTGAATTGAATTCTTTTCAAAACATGTCTATTTGACATGTTCCATAGATTGGCGATCTCGATGGGACACTTTATGTTTTTATTTTGATTATCACTCCCTTTGGCACCATCGTGTGTCCCTCCCTTTGGCACCCTCGCGTGCCCCCCCTCCTTTTGGTACCCACGCGTACCCCTCCCTTCGTGCCCCACGTAGCACCCTCCTCTATTGCACCATGTGCAACTCACCACTAGATTAGCCAATTTTGGGACCATCTATAGCATGTTCTGAGGGAAAGATTGGCATTCTGTTTATTTTACTGATATAGCGACTGCCACACAGTCGCCATTTCTTGATAAGCGCCCATTTCCAGGGTGCCTTTCACCAATTTTTACCCCCCTGTGGGTAATCTATTTGTTATAAATAGTGCCCCAGATAGAGGCGCCATTTCCTGATCAGCGCCCAACTCCAGGGCGCCTTTCACCCATTTTACCCTCTGCGGGTACACTGCACTCTGATCTAACACACTGTTCTCTGTTGGCCGCGCCCTGCACACAGGCGCTGCTCATCATTAGCACGACTATCATGCAGTCGTGATTTCTCACATAGCGACCCTACCCTGGGCGCCATTTCTCTGTGTTGTTACAGAATTGCTTTCTTGCTTTGGTTTTTTTGTTTTATTATTGTTATCTTGTTATTATTTGCATACCTTGCATTTGAGCATACAGTTGAGAGACCTCCTCTCTCTACACCCATAGGACATCCTCATACTTTCTTCAGAAAGGAAGGACCCTCCATTGAGCATTTCGTCTCTTTGGATTGGGAATTCCTTAACCAAGGCCTCCGTAAGTCCTCGCACCCATGGATTCCCTCACGGACGTCGAGCAGGTTGTACCTTTGAAGTCCCCGGGTTTAGTTGGCCTACATGTGGTGAGAATTAACCTAGTTTTCACCGGAGAAAATCACATTTTTGAAACTAGGATCATTACCTTGAGTGATCATATCAACCTTTGTTAAAATCATTTAATTCACTAAGGTTCAACAAAAGAAAAATCAAGCGTCACATTCCAACTTGTTTGCTATTCTTTGCAAATCTCATTGATTGGATATTAATTATTGGCATGATGTTTCCCTTTGATAATCAAACCAACATGTCTAATCCTAATTATAATCATGAGGATGCACAACCCAACACATCCCACACTCCTCAATTTCAACATGTTCATAATTCTTCCAGGGGACCACGTCTTCATTCCTATGGTCATGCCTGACCCATGGGCAATGTCCAATCGCATGGTCCCTCACATTCATCGTGAGCCACTACTCCTGCGGGACCATCTCCTCCTGGCGATGAGAGGGTCTCCCAGATCATGCATGCATTAGATCATCTCACCCCTCAACAAATCCAGGCCCTTAAGGCCGCTGTTGAGGGTGTACCTCACTCTTCTCATCCTCCTTCTACCCTCATTCGGGTGGCCCATCACCCACCTCCTTCTTCCACACATACTTCTATTCGGGTGGCCCATCACCCGCCTCCTTCTATTCCTCCCTATTCACGGCCCCAAGGCCCAGTCGTTCCTTGCAACCCCGCCTGACCGGGTCCTTATTCAGGTCAGCCCGCTGCGCCCCCTCCACAGCCAGCTTATGCGGCCCCTCCTTCAAGGACCTGCCAACCCTCTGTCGCTCGAGTTACGCCCCTCCAACAAACTCTTCTTGACAAAGTTGCCTCGTTGGAAGAACAGTTAAAGAGGGTCACAAGCCCGCGATCCGCTCTTTCTCCTTCTCCAATCAATCCCCTCCACGCCGCTCTAAACGACATTACAAAGATGGAGAGAGATTGGAAGGACAGGAGAGACGACTATGGCATCGGCAGCTTCGACAAGCAAGAACTGACGGATTGCAATGCTCAAGTGGACACTGTCCATCCTCCATCCATTCGCCCCATTCATTCATATGGCCCTCCGCCTCCACATACGCGATACCATTACACTCCACCATCCACATATACGCCTCCACAACGGGATCCACTTGAGTTAGACAATGAAGAATCAGTGATTGAAGAATTCAAGATGGCACATGATGAAGCTCTGCAAGCACCCCTTCTGAGTTTCCTTCATTTCCCACTACCTCCGCTACCACTAGATGAACCTCCTGCTCAGGACGAAGCCACCATCCACAATCCAACCCCCATTTTTGAGACGCTTTGGTGTTATGACGATGGGTCGATACTCCAATCACCCACGCTAGTGCATCATGAGTCTCCTCCTACCCCTAACACCACTTACCTCATTCGACGTTTCCTCCGTACCAAACCTTCCACTTTTACACCTCCACCAGCTATGCCATCAACGTCTACACCGTTGATCCCCGCCGGATGTTCCACCAAACCTCCATCCATTATACCTTCATCAACCCCCATGCCATCGTCCTCCACCAAGCCTTCCCTAGTTAATCTCCCGTTACTGCCACTTCGGCCCTCCATTAACCCTTCAACCCCAAAACCCACTTTGCCTACTCCACCATTTAACCCTTCACCTTTAACCATGGCTAATCCTGAGCAGGATCTATCCCTTTTTGCACTCGAGCTAACCCCGATTGCCCCCGAGCAAGGGGAGAAGCTCGATGTGTTTTCTCCAACACCTTCCATTACGCCACCACCCATGGAGCCTTCCGCCTCCGCTTCACCTTCCTGTACCACTCGGAAGGGGTGTTTTTTCTTCAAGCATATGTGCTAAAGGTAATCAAGAGCCGGGCAAGAAAGATTTGACTATGGCTATGCTCATTTTTCGAATGTCGATCCGTGTTTTTGTGCCGAGCGGGCTTGAAAAGGTCAAGTCCCCACCGCTGCTCGCTATAAGAAAATGTCGAGAGTTGATGCCATATGAGTCCATACCCATGGGTCGGGCAGGGCACCCCTTATTTCAACTTTCCAATCTCGAACCCATTCTTTCATACAAGGGGCGAATGCCCATTTTGTTCAACACTCCTTATACGCCACAATCCCTGGGCAACATGATGCTTCCCACTCCAATTTGTTGGCTCCCTCACATTATTGCTCATCACCCTCCAAAGGAGTTGGCATTTATTGTTGAAGTTTCGTCATGGGATTTGATTTTATCCGTTGGGCCAAACGGCTATATACTTTCGATGCTGTGGAGGGGTAGGCATGCTTCCGCTAAGGGGCCCTCCGCTACCCTCTCTATTTTCCATCCTACTTCATCCACACTCTTGTCTATCACTGATTCCTCCACATGGGCCACTCCAGGGGTAAGAAGGATGATCTCGTATTGCTGGGGTGCCTGAGAGAAGAGCAAAATGTGAGAAAGCAAGAAAGAAAAGAAAGTGCACTGGTCCTAAGCTTCCTACACAAGAGCATGAGAACAAGAGAGGAGGTAGAGAGAGAGGGCCCAAGCCAACTAGCCACGATTTCTCTGGAAGAGTGATTCTCAATGTTGCTAAGCCCTCTATTCTACCGTAGCAATTTTCTATCCTTATTTGGTTTATTTTTTTTTGTTTTGAGTTTCTCTATTTATGTCTACTCTCTTGTGTTTGGGGCATCATCCCCGTTGTCAAGCTGTTAGTCAGTGGTGAAAGCTGTGTATCAGCGGTGCTTCAAGCTGTTTGTCATCAGGTAGCCTCACCGGTTGGTGAGGGGTGGACGTAGGCATGCTAGATAGCAGCCGAACCACCGTAAAAATCTATGGTGTTGTGGTTTGTTTAGGTGCATTCCATTTCTTCTGTCTCCTTCTTAGGTGCTTTGTCTTGATCGAGCTTCCTCACTGCATTGTGTTTTTGTGACTCCCTGCACTAAAGTAGAATCGGGTTTGAAACTTTGGTTCGTTGCCTTACTGTCTCTCGCTGGTTTCACATTGCATCGAAAAACTAGGTGTCGGATCTATTCACCCCACCTCTAGATCCTCTCTCATCATCCAATAGTTGGTATCAGAGCAGGTTCCCTAGAGATGTATGAAGGGTGTGATGAACGGATCTAGAGGGGGGGGGTGAATAGATCAGGCCCCAAAAATAACAGCAAAAAGGCAGTTTAAGAACTAGTGCGGAAATAGAACGAACTGCAATGGACTCACACATCGATTCAGAAGAAAGATGATCCAAGAGCACGTTAAACTAACCAGCTAGTGACTAGATTAAAGATGCAAGATGAAACCAATCAGAAGATAACAACAGATGAATGATTAGCTAGTCAAACTCATGCTAAATCATTTCACGAGCATAAGCATTCATTTACCAAAGAGAAGACGCACAAGCAATCACACAGGAGACAAATATTTTTAAGGTGGTTCAATCTCTATCCAGAGATCTACATCCACCCCTTACTCAACTGAGTAAGGCTTCCTGCTACCACACAGTTTGCATGTTGCTGATCTACAACTTTAGAGATAGAAATCCCTACAACCGCTGAGCCTTACAGCTTGCTGTCCGAGGAAACACCCTCGCCCGCTGAGCAATATAGCTTTGCTCTAGTACAGAGTATTAATGACAAACATCCAGATTTTGGTGTTGTTATCTGTTAAAATGAGGTCGGCCGACCTCGACCCAAGGCTGGCCCGCATCGTCCATGCCCTGGTAGGGCCTCCACACCACCTGCATCATCACACGTGTCAGTTTTCGCATTATGTAAAAAAATGGGAACAAAAAAAAAGAAGAGAAAAGAAACATACCATGGCCTCAGGATGCTTCGACAGCTCACGTTGGAGTGATGACAACTGATAGGAGTGTGGCACCGCGATCATGATGGGCCTCCACTATTTGGCTAGCGGCACGACTGTCGGGTCCCAATGCCTAGCCCTCCCCATCAGGAAGTAGTAATAACTCCACACCTACATTCATTAAATGTCATTAGCATAGTTGATTGTATAGCCATGAAAGAGAACCAACTGTGAATAAAATTAATAAAATTAAATTAAATTACCTGGAGGAATGGTGCGAAGCCACTGACTATCATCTCCCGATTTGTCACCTAAGACAGATCGACAATCAGGTGGGCAAGTAGGGCTGCTCCCCACACGTAGTGCCCCACCCGGTCCAGGTCTGCGAGGATCCCCAGGAAGCGATAGTGGATGTCGTCTCCCTTCGTCCCCAGCAGTAGGCGGCCTAATAGGAAGAAGAGGAACCTCCAGAGATCCCAGTCCACTCACTCACGATCACCTGCATCCTGGCAAAATGCCCCACGGGCGGCTCCCTCTAGTCGTGCCAGGAACTCCACTGGGCTCTCGTTGACATGTTGACGGGCGTCGACGAATCCCAGTGCCTCCATCAGGTCCGTACGATAGAGCATCCTACTCTCACGCTCCGTGGCGCTCGTCTCCAGCCCCAACAGCTCCAGGGCACTCTCTCTATAATCAGGGTAAGTCCACCCACTGACGGCCTCCCCGTCCACCCATAGCCCGGTGATCTGGACCACGTCCTCTAAGTTGGGCACCATGTGCCCCCAGTGAATTAAGAACGCCCTGCTTGCTGTGTCCCACCTCTCTCGCACCGCCTGGACAAGGGGCTAGTCGAGGCGGAAGGGCTCGATCGACGGGAATGCCCCAAATCCCATAGAATCCACCCGGGCCCACTGAAAGTCTGATAACCCTCTATACACTGCTACCACCAGGTACCAGCTAATCCGGGTCCTCATCACACCCTGCACATCACAAGAAAGAAAACAAGAACACAACATCAGTAAGGGCAGGAGCCGATAATAAATAAATAACAGCAATCAACAAAAAAACAAAAAATACAAAAATACAAAAACCATAAAAAATAATAAATAGGAGAGTGTACTTACATTCAAATATCTCCGAGAATCTTTTACGCATTGCTTCTTCTGTTTCCCATGTCGTCTCGTATGGCCAAGATTTGTTCCATTGGACTTTGACCATGGGAATCTTTTTATTACGAAGCTGACGTACTTCTCGCTCAATGATCTTGAGTGGCCTTTGCTCGTATGTCAAGTCTTCTCGTATCTCCAGGTTATCATAAGTGATGACATGAAATGGATCAGGGACATACCTTTTCAGTATTGAGATGTGAAAGACATCATGAACTCCTACTAATTGAGGAGGTAAGGCTAGTCGATAAGCAACCTCACCAACCCTTTCAAGAATTTTAAAAGGGCCTATAAATCTTGGAGTAAATTTTCCTTTGATGCCGAATCTTCGGATACCTCGACCTGGGGAAATCTTGAGGAACATATGGCCTCCTACTTGGAATTCTAGGTCACGCCTTCGATTATCAGCATAAGACTTTTGCCTATCTTGAGCCACCTTGAGTCTTTCTTGAATCAGCTTGATCTTTTCAGTAGTATCCCAAATGAGGTCTGGGCCTAGAAACTGTTTTTCCCCAATCTCACTCCAGCATATTAGTGAGCGGCAACTTCTACCATATAAAGCTTCAAATGGTGTCATTTTAATGCTGACTTGGTAGCTATTATTGTAAGAGAATTCTACTAAAGATAAGTGATCGTGCCAGCTTCCACCAAAATCAAGTACACATGCTCAGAGTATATCTTTGACCACCAGATTAGTTCTCTCAATTTGACCATCGATTTGTGGGTGGAATGCAATACTAAAATTGAACCGGGTCCTTAATGAATGTTGTAGACCCTTCCAGAATTGGGATGTGAATCGAGGGCCTTGATCCGAGATTATGGTAACGGGGACTCCATGTAACTTTACTATTTTCTTTACATATAAGGCAGCCAAGACATCCACGGACCATTAACTCTTTATAGGGAGAAAGTGAGCCGATTTAGTCAATCAGTCGATGATCACCCAAATACTGTCATGTCCTCCTCTCGACTTAGGTAGACACATGACAAAATCCATCCCTATACTCTCTCATTTCCACTCGGGAATAGGTAAGGGATGTAACTTTCCACTGGGCTTTTGATGTTCTGTCTTGACTTGTTGACAAGTGAGGCAATGTGACACATAGTCCGCTTGATGCGGGACGGACCCGCGAGACTACCTAAGACTCTAGGCAAGCTCGGATACGTCCCACGCGAGGGAAGCGGTCGGGGATGGGCGGTTACAAGAGGGCCGCTCAAAGGGATGAACGATCCATATGGGGCCACTCAAGGGGGATGAACGGTTAGGGACCAACTGCACAATGGACAGACCCCTAAAGGCTAAAGAGGATGGACAGTTAAGGCAGGACCGCCCAAGGGGATGAGCGGTCAAGTCTTGGCCGCTCAAGCCCACGACCTAGTCTAGTTCCTGGTCAAAACGGTCTTGATCGGACCGCCTAACAGAACCGACATACTATAGTGTCAGTCAAAACGGTCTTGACCAAATCGCCTAACACGACCGACACTCCATAGTTGACTAAGGGTCAACAGGGATGAACGATCAGATCCTGACTGCACATCCCAACGGAAAGATAGGCGGCTAGAAGCTGGCCGCCCAAGGGGGGATGGGCAGACCCTACCGGGCCGCACATACCATGTGCGGTCTATCGTGAGGCCGTACAAGTCCCAAAACCAGACAGAGATAAACGGTCCAGAGCCAGCCGCCCATAGCTTGGTCGGTCTCTGGTGCGACCGCTCAACCGTCACGACGAGCAAATTGTGGGGTTGGCCCGATCTTAGCCTTCCCACGCCCCATTCGTGCCGAGACGAAGGGGATATAGCCATGGACACACATACAATCACATGGACTCCGACCGGAGTCAAAACGGTGCACGGATTGCAAGAAACGAGCGATTCTAACGAAATCACCCAAAAAGAGCAACCGGACTTCCCAGACTCCCCACGGTCAAACGGGATCGTCAATCGAGATGAAATCGGTGACTATGGAACACTGACGTTCTAGGGAGTCCATTGACACTAATCGATCGCAGAACCGTCGCCGTTTTCCAATGAAACCTACGAAACCCACGAAATCCCAACGAGCCCGATCTCGCTCGTTCGAGCACCAAATGATGTGCAGGGATAGGGAAAACGTAAAGGATGAAGTGGTGATCCATCTCCCTACCTCCACCGAAGAAATCGCATGCCGAAGCGACTAAACCACGTCTAAAATCACCCGAAACACGAACTGCGCCTTCTTGGAATGCACTGAGGGATCGCGCCCGCCACGCTCTAACCGTTACTCCACCCCGCGAACCAATCACCCCAGCACGTCCATGCCTCGGCCAGCTCTCCACGGTCATGCGTCCCGCGTCGAATGGTCGAGAAACGGGAGAGAACGGAGTGAGAGAACGTGAGGTTGAAAATGAGTGGGAGAGATAGTGGAGTTGAATTTATAGAAAGAAATTAGGAATTTTATACTATTTAATTTAGGAAAATTTTAAAATTAATATTTTTATTTATTTTAAATATTCCGGTTGCTACACCTCCCCCACTTTAAGGAATTTGGTCCTCCAAATTCTCACGATTCTTTTCCAAAACAACAGTCGGGTAAAAATCACTACTCTTAGGCTCCTTCTAATATTCCGATTAACATGACTAGTCCTAATTCATGCAACCATACAAAATCACCAAGCCTAAGAATGAAAATATAAGATAAAGGCAGGTTTAGAAGTACCTTCCAATGCTTGCAGCCTGCCTTGCCGCTTTGGTTCACCGGGTTGCTCATCACGCGACACTAGCTCCTTCATCAGAGGACAACAGACAATTCTATGATATGAGCTTCCACAATAGATGCACTTGCCTTGCTTGCTCTAGCAATCTTTCAATCGATGCCCACCTTTGTTGCAATGCTCACACTTATCCTTCACAGGGGCGATTTGCTAATCCACTTTCTTACCTTTCTTATCCTTATGACCTCCATTGCCACCATTCGGCCCCTTCTTCCCGTTGGTTAGCACACTATCCTCAGAACCATTCGCTCCTTCCTTCCTAGCAAGCCTTCTCGAAATCCACTCCATCATATCAAGAGCATCGTCTAACACCTGAGCCTTCTTCACTATCTTAACAAACCCCTGAATCTCTAAGGGCGCTAACTGAGGGATATATTCTACCTTAACCCATGCAAAAATCTCTTAGCCTTCATCTTCTCCATACTAACTAGGTGAGGGACATAACGAGCTAACCTAGAAAATTGGGCTTCATACTCAGCTATAGACAAGCTCCTGTACTTCAGAGATGCAAACTCAACTGCCTTCTTCTCTCGAATCCACTCCGAGAAATACTTCTCGTTAAACAACTCTATGAACTCGTTCCAGGTTACTTGACCATTGGGTAACGTTTCTTCTATGGCCTCCCACCATGCCCTCACATCCATCTCTAACTAGTACGTAGCTAACAAAACCTTCTCCTAATCGGTACACTACATAACCCTAAAATTTCTCTCTATCTCCTTAACCCAATTCTCTGCCTCATGAGGATCGGTAGACACACTAAACCTAGGGGGATTCATACCCTAGAAACTCCTATGCAAATCTCCTGCACCCTGACGGACACCTCCTTCGGCTACCTATTGCGAAGGCTGAGTTAACCCTCAAACCGTACGCTGCATCTCCCACCACTGGGCATGTTCCATAGCCATCTTAACCTATAACACAATTTCATGGTGCATTACTCTATCACACATGAGGATACAACCTGATCTAATCTTCAAAATACAATGACTCTAAGACAATGACCCAGTACTGGTAGAAATCAAGGGCAAGATGGGACAACAACCTGATTTCAAGATAGTGTCAGACAAAAAGTTATTATTCTGAGAAAGAACTTGTGTGCCAGATTGTCCAGAACTAAAGAAGAAGATATTAGAAGAAGCTCACAGATCAAGATACACTATTCATCTAGGATCTATCAAGATGTACCAAGACTTGAAACAGACCTTTTGGTGGCCCAACATGAAAAGGGAGGTACGGACTTCGCTTCTCGCTGTCTCACGTGCCAACAAGTCAAGGCAGAACACCAAAGGCCTGCTGGTAAGCTACATCCTTTAGACATTCCCAAGTGGAAGTGGGTGGATATCGACATGGACTTCATAATGGGTCTGTCTAAATCTAAAGGAGGTTATGACAGAATATGGGTCATCATAGACCGTTTGACCAAGTCGGCACACTTCTTACCAATCAAGAGCCGATGGTCAGTCGATGTTCTTGCTACCTTATAAGTCAAAGAAGTTGTCAGACTGCATGGAGTTCCTATTTCAATCATGTCTGACCGAGACCCGCGCTTCGCTTCACACTTCTGGAAGGGTCTACAACATTCGTTGGGGACAAGACTCAACTTTAGTACAGTATTTCACCCTCAAACGGATGGTCAGACTGAGAGAACAAATCAAGTAGTAGAAGATATACTACGAGCATGTATTATCAATGTCAGTGGGAACTGGCATGACCACGTGCCCCTGGTCGAGTTTACTTATAACAATAGCTTCAAGGCGAGTATTCAGATGGCACCTTTCAAAGTCTTATACAGAAGGAGTTGCCGATCTCCCTTATGCTGGGATGAAGTTGGCGAAAAGTAACTACTAGGCCCAGACAAGGTAAGGGATACCACTGAGAAGGTTCAACTCATTAGAGAAAGACTCAAGACGACTTAGTCTAGGCAAAAGACTTATGCCGACACTAGAAGGAGAGATCTCAAATTCCAAGTCAGAGATCACGTCTTTCTTAAGGTTTCCCTTGGATGAGACATTAGGAGATTTGGTGTGAAGGGAAAACTTACAACAAGGTATATCGGTCCCTTCGAGGTACTAGAAAGGGTTGGCGAGGTTGCCTACCTGTGGACGTGCAAAATTACACGCCCGTATGTCCCCGCCAATCCAGCAACGACAACAACTTCAACCGAAGAAGCCCTGGAGTAATTAAATGGCAGATCAAATAAAGAGTTGACAGTTAGTGTATGACATCATCAAAATAGTAGAGGTTCAACATATAACGCGCCTTTTAGAGGCTGTTATACTCATAACAGACCCTTGGGGGTGCGTTATGTCCAACATGACAGACCACCCTTGGACCGTTATGTGACCGTCGTTTCTGTAGGTCAGTAGGTCGTTGGGCATGATGGACCAGGTCCTGTCCGTCATGGCCAATATAACGCCCTTCTCCTAGTGCGTTATGTGGTGTATTAAAACTGTAGATTTTTCTGGATTTCATACATTCGGATGACTTTAACGGACCAAGCCAGGCGCGTTATAGTCTCATAACGCACCAATCTTGGCGTGTTATGTCTCGTATAGTTTTGACGATTGTTCGGGTGAGTATAACATGCATGGGGAGGCGCACCATACTGAGCATAATGCCCCAGTGATGGCACGTTATAGTCTACATATCTGAGTTCTTGTATTTGCACCGGTGAGCATAACGGCCTGGGGGAGGCGCGTTATGGTCACATAACGCCCCGACCTTGATCCGTTACACTCTATTATTCTGGAAATTTTGGAAAAACACGTTTAATTCTCGTTTAATGCATTCCATGCTACGTCTATGTTATATGCATGTTATTTTATGATTAATGGCTTGCTCCTAGAATGTCAATGGAGTGCTTGAACTTTCCATGTGATGGAACCACTAGACATAGCCCTAGACTTCACGGATCGTTTACCCACCCGGGAGAGGTGGAGGGGTAGTCCCATCAAACAGTTTTAAGCTAGTACCGTGGGTCCCCGGTTGTACCGTAGCGCTCTACGGGGGGGGGGAATCTAGCTGGAGGCCTGGCTCTAGGCAGGGGTCAGTGTGTGCACACGTGGTCAAAGGCGAGAGCTGACACTGACAAGTGTCACTCTGACTAGTTCTCGGTTGGTACAGTTCAATTATGCCTCTCGCTTGTCTCGCGGCTCAGACTCGCGAGTTGCCTGAGATGCAGCGTAAGTCATCAGGGGGCGCATCTGGTCTCTCTCTTCTGGTGGAATTTTCCCTATTCTTTCTCCTGTCACTGGGATAGTTGAGTTTATTCTGCTGATAGATTTAGTTTTTACCGCTAGTTCCTATTGCTAGCTGCTGCTCCTATTATTTATTTAGTTATGTTGGCATCTTGTTAGCTATTTTACTTGCCTAGATAGACCTTTCTGTTCTAGTCTAGTAGCATATTGAATTAGTGCATCTAAAATTTATTTCACATTTTTAATAATCGGGTTTCTACAGTGTCAGTACCCTAGCACGGAGTGCCTGCGTTTTTTTAGCAGAGCAGAGCAGTTCGGAGTCAGGGTCGGGCCGATGGGTCCCGCTTCTTGGGACCTACACGGCCATCACCGGACTGAGACAGAGGGGACAGCCAGACTGGTGCTGGAGCCTGTGGGCCTGTAGTATACCGGAGAGGGCTATGATGACCACATCATCCTAGATGGGGTGATGCGGCAGATCGTCGTCAGTTGGTATGGCCGGTGGGCAGTGATCTCCTCGCACTGATACCGCCAGGGGGCCACCGAGTGGCTGATGGGGATAGTGCACCACTATCGGTTGCTACTAGACAGAGCTGGGATTAGGTATGTTGTCACTACGACGCTATAGGCATACCCTTGCTATACGGGGCTATTGCAGGCGCTACTAGAGTGCTTCAACTGCCGATGGAACACGGTGGCGACACCTGAGGGAGAGACCTCACTTGACTTATGGTCTCTATTTCGGATCTCTGGGTTGTCAATCAGCGGTGAAGGATATGAGGAAGTTGTACTGGATGGCCTTCACCGCAGCCACACCGACGGACAGGGATGATACCGAGTTTCGTATAGCTATCAGTATCTTCTGAGGACCTGGAGGGATCTGACCCTGGCTGGGAGGGACTGGGCAGCACAGACCCCTAGGGCGCCATTGAACGTGTGGGTCTGCCACTTCTACAATGGGCCGTTCTACTTCTATTAGGAGTTTGTGAGAGACCAGATTCCGTGGGAGGGGTATACCGAGGTGGAGCTACGATTTCGGACGTACTCCAGGTACATCTATGTTTCGCGGGAGGGGTGGAACCCCCATGGGTTGCCTGACGTGACACACCTTGCATCTTACTTGGCGTACTGGCTGGTGATGTTCGTGGTCCCGCACGGGGAGGATGGCTTATTGAGGGCCGAGCTGTTGTGGCCAGCGTGCTTGCTGGCGGAGGGGTGACAGTTGGCCCTGGCTCCTATCGCGCTGGCTAGTGTGTACCAGGGATTGGGGATCCTGGTAGTGATGCGGGACGACGGCGAGGACTCGACTCGGACTTATTGCGACCTTGGACTCTATAGGACGACGCGATTAGTTGGAGGACGCGACCAGCAACAACATCACAACGCGGCACCTAAAGAGCTCCAGAAGAGGTGATATGCCCCAAACAAGAAGCGCTAACTCACGATCGTCCCCATCGAGGGAAGCGCGAAGAAAAGACGTAAAGTCTCTAATTTTCATAATCTCTTAAAATTTATTTTTCATTAGATTCTTCAAAAGATTAGGGAAAAAGTCGTGCTCTCGTTGAGTTGTCAAATGAGGCTTCATTCTAACCGATTACTAAAATCGACCGTGTGTACTACGTGAGTACATGAAAGCGCTTATTGGCTCGCTCGTTGTCTCTCTCTCTCTCTCGCTTCTGCGTCGTCTTCTTCCTCCAGTCGGCGCACCTCTCTCTCTCTCTGCTATGGCGGCCGCCCGGCTTTTCTTCTCATTGCTGAGTCGGCGCCGAGTCGCCAGGGCCCTCTTTCTTTCCCGCTGTCTCCCCCAGGTCCCCTTCTCGTCCCCTCCTCCTCCACTTCATCTTTGGCGCGCCTTCTCCACTGATCCCTGCCACCGGAGGGCGGGTCTCCTATCCCCGCTGCCCCTCGCCGGCCGCGACCAACCCGGCGCCCTCGGCTTCGGCGTGGAGCTCGTCGACCCTGATCTCTGGCACATCTCCTCCGCACTGACCCAAGCACGGGGGCCTTCTCAGGTCGCGGCACCCACGGTGTTCGACGAAATGCCTGAGACCAAAGAAGAAGAAGAAGAAGATGGGGAGGGAGAGGAGGTTGGCGACTTTCCCGATCTCGATGAGATCGAGGAGCTTCGGCTGCGGAAGAAGCTTTTCTACAAGCTGGATAGGGGATCCATGGAGTTCGAGGAGTGCAGTCTCAGCCTCTTCCGTCGACAGAAGAGCAAGTCGAAGAAGAAGCAACTCCCGGAGAGTAGAGATCCCCGGAATTCGCTGGAACCCAGAAAGAAAGAAACCATTTTGAAACTAGAATCACCGAGGACCGTGAAGCCCGGGTGCGATGCGAAGGCGATCTCGGCGTCGATAGCAGGGAAGGTGGAAGTGGAGGAGGTCGGGAAGAAGAAGAGGGCGAGGACACCCACGTTCAACCAGCTGACGGACCCTTACCATATGCCCTTCTGCTTGGATATCTACATCTCCAAGGGCTCCGTCCGCGCCTGCATCGTCCACAGGGCCACCAGCAAGGTGGTGGCCGTGGGGCACTCCATCTCCAAGGACATGAAGTTCGACCTGACCTCGAGGAGGGACGCCGCAGCCTGCGCCGCAGTTGGGGCAGCACTGGCCCAGCGCGCCCTCTCCGATGACATCCACAACGTGGTATATACGCCGAGGAAGGGGGAGAAGATCGAAGGGAAGCTCCAGGTCGTGTTGCAGTCGATTTTGGTGCTTACATTTTTTAGGAAAGCTCAGAAATAAAACTTTCGTAATGTTATTACGTTCCACGTCCAAGGGAGAAGCGCTCCTTCCATGGTGGATAGTCGATCCGTCCCTTTCCCGAGCATCTCGACCACTCGGTAGGGGCCTTCCCAGTTAGGGGCTAGCTTCCCCCCCCAGTGGTCTCAAGGCTTGGATTTTTCTTAGGATGAAGTCTCCCGCGTGGAAGTGTCTATCTCAGACTTTGGTGTTCTAGTATCGAGTGAGGCATCGCTGATATTCCGTGGCTCGGATGCTTGCAATCTCTCAGATCTCGCTCGCCATATCGAGATTTTTGAGTAGTTTTTTCTCATTCACCTTGGGCTAGAAGTTGATCACTCAGAGAGAAAGGCTACCGACCTCCAACAGAATCACAGTGTCCGTGCCATACAATAGCTAGAAGGGGGTCTCGCTAGTGGCAATTCTTGGAGTAGTTCGGTGCGATGATAGTATGCTTGGCAATTCCTCAAGCCAACTACCCTTGGCTTTATCGAGGTTAGCCTTGAGGCCCTTCAAAATAGTTTTGTTGGCATTTTCGACTAGCCCGTTGGCCTGGGGATGGGCTACTAAAGTGAACGTTGGCACATTTGTTCTTAAAATAGTGAGAATCAAATTACTGACCATTGTCACTCACAATCACTCGGGGTATACCAAAACGACAAATGATCGACTTCCAAATGAAACTCCATACGATCGACTCGGTGATCTTGACGGTGGCTTCGACTTCGATCCACTTGGTAAAGTAGTCGATGGCGACGATGGCGAACTTCTTCTGGGCCTGAGTCGTAGGGAATGGCCCCAGGATGTCAATCCCCCACTGGGTGAAAGGGTATGGCTCGGTAAGGGTGACGAGCTCTGAGACAGGTTGATGGATGAGGTGGTTGAAATGTTGGCATCGATCGCACTTTTGAACGTAGGCTGAGCAGTCACGCTGGAGAGTGGGCCACCAGAAGCCTTGCCGAAACAAGATCCTGGCGAGCGATCTTCCTCCTTGGTGCGCACTGTAGATACCTTCATGTACCTCTTGAATCGCTCGGATGGCTTCCTCAGTATCGAGGCATTTGAGGAGAGGACGGGAAAAAGATCTCCGGTACAAGGCTCCATCAAGGATGACGAAATGTCAAGCTTGATACATCAGTCTCTGAGCTTCTCGAGGGTCGGGAGGCTCCTAAGAGTCTCAGAGCCAGGATATGTAGGGGCTCCGCCAGTCACTCGATAATGCCTGGTCAACAGCCATGAGCCCTGCCTCTATGCTCGGTCATTCTAGCTCTTCGAGGAAGACTGATCGAGTACCTTCTGGGCTAATGGAGGAGACCAATCGAGAGAGGGCATCCGGCCTAGAGTTTTCCTCCTGAGCTATCCAGACGACCTAAAAATTCTCGAAAAGTGTGGATATTCCTCCTACCAATTGAAGATATTTGATCATCAGTGCTTCCCGAGCTTCATAGTCACTATTCACTTGGTTGGTGACCAGCTGGGAGTCAATGTGGATCCGGACTTGTTCAGCCCCCAATCGTCGTGCCATATTGGCCCCTGAGATGAGGGCCTCATACTTGGAGACATTGTTGGATGCCTGGATGTTGAACTTTAAGGCGTACTATAATTTTGCTCCTTCTGGAGACCTGAGGAGGACGCCGGCGCCACTGCTGGATGAATTGGAGGACCCATTAACAAAAATGTCCCAGGTGGACTTGGGCGTCGGTGGAAGGACCTCCCTGGATAGAACGGTGATCTCTGCGATGAAGTCCGCGAGTGCATGTCCCTTGATGGCTGAACGGGGGTGGTAAGAGATGTCGTACACCCCGAGCATTATGGCCCACTTGACGAGGTGACCCACGACTTCAGGGTGAGCAAGAATCTTCTTTAGGGGCTCGTTGGTTAGTACAACGATCGAGTGCCCTTGGAAGTAAGGTCGGAGGTGCTTGCCCAAGGTTACCAACGATAGCACTAGATTTTCAGTTGCCGGATACCTTCCTTCGGCCTCGTTGAGCACCTTGCTGGTGTAGTATATCGACCTCTGCACTCCTCCATCTTCTCAGACCAGGACCGAGCTCACTGTTGAAGAAGTTGACGAGAGGTAAAGGTATAGTGTTTTGCCCAGGACTAGCTTTGATAGCACTGGGGGTGAAGCCAGGAACTCTTTCAACTCTGCAAAAGTTTTTTGACATTCCACATCCCAGGCGAACATAGCAGATGCCAATTTGGGTCCCCTCAACAACTTGAAGAAGGGTAGGCATCGTTCGGTCACTCGGGACAAGAAACGGTTGAGGGCAGCAATGCGCCCTGTCAAGCACTGGACATCTTTGACGCACGTGGGTGGCTTCATGTTCAGGATGGCCTGAACCTTGTCGGGGTTGGCCTCGATCCCACGTTGCGTTACCAGGAAACGCAGGAACTTCTCGGATCAAACTCCAAAGGCACATTTTGCTGGATTGAGCTTCATGTTGTACCTCAGGAGGGTACTGAAGGTTACAGCTAGGTCAGCGAAGTGGTCTTCAACCCTGGGTGTTTTGACGAGCATGTCGTCGATGTAGGCTTCCACGTTCCGATTGATTTGCCCTTCAAAAATGTGGTTGATCAGCCTCTGGTATGTCACTCCGGCGTTCTTCAACTTGAAATGCATTCGGGTGTAGTAGTATATGCCAAAGTCGGTGATGAAGGTTATCTTCTCGATGTCTTCGGGATCGATCCGGATCTGATGGTAGCCGGAGTAAGCATCCAGAAAATTGAGCATTTCCTTACCAGTGGTCGAGTCGACTAGTTGGTCGATGCTCAGTAGTGGGTAACAATCCTTTGGAGTGGCCTTGTTGAGGTCAGTGAAGTCCACTCACATTCGCCATTTTCCAGAAGCTTTGGGTACCCAGACGACATTAGCGAGCCACGTTGGGTAAAGGACTGGTTGAAATAGGCCAATTTTCTTTCCCTTAATAATCTGCTCTTCGATGATCGTTTGCTTCTCAAGGGCATGCTTTCTTCGGCATTACTGGACGGGCTTCATCGACGGGTCGAGGTTGAGCTTGTGTACCACCATCTCCCTAGGGATCCTGGAAAGATGCTCATTAGACCATGCAAAGACTTCGATGTACTCTGAAAGAAACTCTTTATATTGCTCTCATACATTAGGTGGTAGATCGGCTCATATTTTGACTTCGAGAGGTGGTTCGCCTTTGAGGAAGATGGACAGCAATTCACCACCAGGCCCTGATGCTGTTGGTTCATCCTCAGCTCCCCCGACCTTTGTCTTTTTCCCTACTGACTTTATGGCATCAACTGAGATTACGTCGCACCTTCTAGCTATTGCCTGGTTACCCCAGACTTCCCCGATGCCGTATTTAGTGGGAAACTTTAGTTTTTGGTGATAGGTAGAGGGCACGACCTTCGTTCGGATGAGGATACCTCGGTCAAAGATGGCGTTATAGGTCGACATCCCCTTGATCATTATGAAGTGAACCATAATCGTGACAGTCTTAGGAGGGGTATCGTGAGGTGCATAATGAGGTGGCAAGGAGGGATGATGTGGCAGCTGAGGTGGATAGAAGAGAGGGAGGAGAGAGAGAAGGGGTCTAACTAGAGAGAGAGGAGGGAGAGGAGAGAGAAGGGGTTCACCCCTTCTAGAGAGAGAGAGGGAGGGGAGGGGGGGAATGGGCTTCTCACCCTAGGCACACTCAAATTGGATTTCAGAAAATGCTTCAACTATTCATTAGCCTTTAAAGGGTGAAAATGGGGACCTATTTATAGGCATCCCACATTTTACATGACCATACTATCCCTGACTTTTGAAAAATGACTAGACTATCCAAGGGGTGGCGCCCCTAGGCCTAGCGCACTTAATTAGGCCCAATTGACACACAACTTATGTAAATGACTCTCTAACCTAGGTACTTGACTCAAATGAAGGAAAAATTACATAATTGTGACTCAAATAAAATATAAAAATTACATGCCATGACTCAAAAAAAAGTGACAGACAAGGTGTAGCACTTCTGGTGAGCACATGATCCTCAGAGAAATGTGGAGTGACTAGAGATGTCCCTTTTCTACCCTTGGAGTGGGGGGAACTCGACCTTGTCGAGTATGGGTCCACCGGGGTGGCGGCACACCAAAATAGCAGCAGAATCGGGTGAAGCACGTCCTCCTAGCTCATCCTCGCATCCTTAGCCGGGGGACGATTCTTTAACCACTCAAGATGGTGCTGGCACACCTTCTTCCTGCTGATGGTATCTTGCTTGTCCATGACTGTCTCCATGTGCTCACGTCGGGCTCTCAGGCTGATATGTGGAGGCTCTCTGATGGTTTCACTCACAAAGATAGGTGTAGGCTCGAGGCGCTCACTAGGTTCCACTGCGGGGTCCTCATATGGTACTAGGTCTACCACACGAATAGTCGGGTGTATCCCAAAATCATTCGATAAATTCAACCTATAAGTATGGTTGTCAATGCCACTCGGAACTCGAGAAGGTCCAAGTTCTCGTGCCCACGGTTTGGAGATAGCCCTAAGTGTTGTGTATGTGATTTTGATGATTACAAAATGTGTTCATGATTGCTTGACCTTATACTTGAATGGTTCTTCATGGTTTCATGTGCTTGAATCATCATTGTTCTCTTACTATGGAGTAATGTTCTACAAGAAATTGATCTTGTGAAAATATACTTGAAAGAATGCTCATGAACTACATGAATGATACTTGAGTGTTTGAGCTTCCATGATTTTATATTTGAATGTTTGACCCCCGGCCTCTCCATCTCTTCCAGACCACTATCTCGCCACCCTCCATCGCCATGGCCTTTATTCCCTGGAGCAGCTGCGCTGCCGCTGCTACCGCCCCTGGCCGTCTCTTCTACCACCCCATCACGAACGGCGGCGAGCGCAGGGGACAACCATGCCCCGGGGAGACCAACGCGCGGCGGTCCTCCTCCTCCTCGTCTTCTTCTTCTCGTCCGGGGTCGGCCATGCCCAAGCAGGTAGCTCCTCTCCCTCCGTCAAGTTCACCCCCGCTGACAACTACCTGCTAGACTGCGGCGCAGTCAAGAGCACCACCCAAGATGACGGCCGCACTTTTCGCTCCGACCACCAATTCTCCTCCTTCCTCTCCACCCCCGAGGACATCCCGGTGACCACCGGCAACGCCTCCTCCGCCAACCTCTCCTCGCTCTACCTCTTTGCGCGGGTCTTCTCCAAGGAGTCCTTCTCTGGGACTTCTCCGTGCCGGCGAACGAAAGAGGGAGAGGAGAAATCAGAAACAGATTAAAGTATTGAACCAAACCGCCTTAAAAGATATACACTACAATTGAACCGGCGAAAAAAAACCGTTCAATTTGTTTATAGTATATAGTATAGATATAGATGCATATATATACATACATATGTATGTGTGTGTTTCTGGCCTAACCCGGTTGAAGTTTGTGAAATAAAGGAAGTCAAAATTTTGGGTATTCGCATACGCCAACGAGCCCGCCCCATCCCACTGTCCACTCATGCCGCTCACATAACCGAAGATCCCTCGAAGCCCATCATCGGCCTTAGAATAAGCTTTCTCCTCCCCCTTGTTGTGGTGTTTTCATTCAGTTAGTTGCATATGCATGCATCATTCATCATCTGTGCCACGCCTATCTCCTCGAGAAGGCCTCCTTTGTGAAGTTTCTTCACATTTGTTTTATTGACATTACATCCACCACCCTTTAGTTCTAAAAGGGGTTTCAAACCACACCAACCAGGTGCGTGTTTGAATATGATTTCATCATTGTTGTCACAAAGGACTGATACTGCACTGCCATTGTTCTGACCCATTATTTTGTTCTTTTTTGCAAGGGTAACCCGAGGAGAACCCTCTTCGTCGGCCGGCCGAAGGAAGAGGAAGAGGAAACCCACGTACTCCCTCAGCTCGGAAATGATACCCACCGAGGGGTTGCCCATTTTTGCCCGAGGTGTCCTCAATTGCACCTCGACCGGGTCTATGGCCTTTTTGCCCTTAGCCATGCAAATTGGGGTCCCTGCTCTAGATCCTATACCAGCAAGAGATACTTCAGATTCACCTTGTTTGAGGCAGTAGTGAACAGAAGCCTCCCAAAGAAGTATAAGAGGAAAAGCCTCAGTCCCTATTGCTTGCTTCTCCCTTGAGCTCTGAACCTCTGTCTCACTCGCCCCAAGTACACATCTAGGTCCTCTAGCGGCCCGTGTGCCATTCTCGCGAGTCCCATCACAATGATAATCTTCCCGGGTGGAAGAGTGGTCACTGGTCCCCTAGATCGAGCCAGCTATGGCCTGAGCAAGTCTTCTATCTCCTCTCGATAATCCTTTAGCTCTTGACCGAGCACCGGGATCCCTGCCACTGGGAATCCTGTCAAGAAAGCCACATCTTCAAGGGTGGGGATCATATGTCCCCACGGCATCACAAATGCTCTGTAGCTATCCACCCATCTCTCCCGTACCGTCATCAAGAAGGTGGCGTCCACCAGGAAAGGTCAGATCCTAAAGAAAGGGCCAAAACCCATTCGATCCACCATCTCCCGTTACCCAGGAGGTAAGGCATGATTTCAAGCCCACACCAAGTCCCATGTAACACGGGCTCTGATCCTTCGTGGACCCTGCATATAATAGAAAGAAAACATAAAGAATTCATTAGATCTTCCAAACTATTCCACCTTCTTTTCTTTTTTTTCAAAACTTCACAGCCCTGGAAGCAGGGTGGCCAAAGGTCTGGTCGCCCACCTCCCTAGGTGGCCAAGGCCCTAGCCGCCCAAGCCCATCCATGGGCATCCAGCGCCCTTGCCGCCCAGGCCTATGGATGACCAGGACCCTGGCCGCCCACTAGTCTATCCCCCACAAACCCATCCTCCGACCTCTAATGCTCCACGAAACACTCATTCACATGCAGATTTAATGATTACAAAGTAGGGGCATGAAGCTTACCTTCCCTTGCTGCCCTCTCTTCCCTTGGTCGGGCTCACCATCATCCGAACCCTCACTTTCCTCACCTTCATCTCCATCATCACCATCGGCCGGCCCCTCATCGGGGATAGCCTCGCCTTCCTCACTTCCATCCTCTCCACTCTCTTCCAAGTCTGCAGAAGCTGTAGCCAAAGAAGAGGAGCTCCCCGTAGCTTGCAATTCCTCTTGCTCTTCACTTGAGGATGAGGGATCAGGCACAATGTCGAGACGAGCTCTCCTTCTCCCCATTGCCCAATCTAAAGGATTCAAGTGGCTAGAACCTCACTCAAGGGGTGCCGGGGGGGGGATCGTCTCGGTGGGACTTGTTCCTATTTTTGTGTGGTTGGGCGTGTTCTGGTGGACAATCAGTGTGTGCGTGTGGATCTCTTTTGGCCAAAGAGTGGAAGCCTCACCAGGTCGGTGAGGGGTGGACGTAGGCTTACTGGATCACAACCGAATCACTTTAAAAAGTTCTGTGTTATGGCATGCAATCTCCATATATTCTACCTCCTTTCACGTGTGTTGTATTTGTCTAAGTGCATTCATAGCTTTTCTTTGCTGATATTCCTTGTGACTACCTGCTTTGTGTGCTCTGAATTGTTGTGTTGCTGTTCTTGCATAGTTCTTCTTAAGAGGTTGAAAAAGTGAGTGTTGGATCTATTCACCCCCCTCTAGATCCCTTCGTACCATCCATCGGAGGTATGCCATTCACCCTGGTGCTACAAAGATGTACGAAGATTTAAAAATAAATTTCTAGTGGCCCAATATGAAGAGGGAAGTAGCGAACTTTGAATGACGTTGCCTCACTTGTCAGCAAGTTAAGGCGGAACACTTAAAGCCTGCTGGAAAACTACATCCCTTAGAAATTCCCAAGTGAAAATGGGAGAGTATAAGGATGGATTATATCATGGGTTTGCCAAAGACGAGAGGTGGACATGATAGTATATGGGTGGTCAAAGATCGGTTGACTAAATCTGCACATTTTCTACCAATCAAAAGTCGATGGTCCGTGGATATTCTAGCAGCTTTGTATATGAATGAGATAGTTACACTACACGGTGTCCCTGTCACCATTATTTCTGATCGAGACCCTCGCTTTACATCCCAATTTCAGAATTTTCTACAACATTCATAGGGGACCTGACTCAACTTTAGCGCTACATGCCATCCGCAAACCAATAGTCAAACTGAGAGAACAAATCAGGTAATAGAAGATATGCTTAGGGCATGTGCAATTGATTTTGGTGGAAGTTGGCATGATCACTTGTCTCTAGTGGAATTTGCCTACAACAATAGCTATCAGGCTAGCATACAAATGGCGCCGTTTGAGCCTTTATATGGAAGAAGTTGCCGATCATCTATCTGCTGGAATGAGGTTGGGAAAAAATAATTTCTAGGCCCGGAACTTATCAGGGATACTACTGAGAAGATAAAACTTATTCGGGAAAGACTGCAGATAGCTCTAGATAGACAAAAGGCATATGCTGATAATAGAATGATAGACCTAGAATTTCAAGTGGGAGATCGCGTGTTTCTAAGTGACACTTACTCAGAGCTGTCTCTGCCTCAACTGCCCCACCAGCCTCGAGCCCTCTAGAAGACTCGCCAGTCTCGATTACCATGACCTCTACTCAGGGGTGTTTTCGCCTCGACTGCAGACTTTCGTCCCCACTCCCTGAGGACGCCTCCGTGGAGGGGTTATCCCCCTCCATCGTCAAACCTATCAACAGACACAATACCATACAATGTCAGTGTCATGACCAGAAAGTAACAAAAGAAAAAGGGATGGAGTATCCCAAACAAGGCTATACCTAGAGCCCCGAAGGGGATCGGTGGCAGGAGTACCAACTGCTCTGGCTTTAGTGCTAGCACCTGGGCCGTATTTGCCACGGCCTCCCAGATGTCCCATAGAGTGCAGGCACACTCAATTTAGGACAGGAACTCCACGGGCCTGGCAGACCCGATCACGTGGCCGATGTGTCGCTGCTAGTCGTCAATCGCTGAGTCGGCAAAGCTCCCATGCGGGAGCTCCCGATCCAGCGAACCCCTACTCTGAAAGCCGTAGTTGGCCAATAACTAGGCCCACCAGACCTTAGGTGCCCCCGGCCAAGACACCTTCACTCTTGTCACCGCTGGTCTCACCAAAACCTATACCAGGGGCTTCAGTGCCCCACCGTTGCTCCTGCTCCTGGAAGTCGAACCCCGGCCACCCCAGGGCCACTGCTCAATGACCCGCTCGATCTCTCGACGGACCCAAGCAATGTGGGTCCTCAGGTACTCTTCGTCCAGCGTAATAGGAGGTAAATCCTCCCTCAGCAAGTGGCTCTCCTCTGCCTTCCGAATCGCGGAGGCCTTCTGTCGGTACAGGTGTCTGTGCTCCAAACACCACCTAGCGTAGTGTACGTCGAACCTCCCTCGACGTCCCTGTCCCGACATCGGGAACTGCTCCGGCTCCCGACGACTGTAGAAGTCCCACCATGCTACCGTACGAAGCTGGGTGTCCCTACCACGGTACTGCCTTCTGGTCAAAGGGAACTCTTGATTCGACAGGATCCCATGGTCATACCAAAAGTTCCTCGCAAATTGGTGTGGGTAGTACGGCTCTAAGTAACTTGTCACTGACCGACGCAATGTCAGCACCGCCGACTGGGTACTCCATATCCACTCTATCTACGACCCTGTCTCTGTCACCTCCTGACCAGCGTTGGCGCTGGTCGCCCCTCTACCTGAAGGCCCCAGGAAGAGATTGGAATCCCTCGTGGCACTGTCAAAAGGAAGCCCCTGACGCTGCACCCTGAAGGGTCAACGCTATGGTCGCAGTCTTCTTCAATGCGTCGACGCTATGGCCTGAAGTTTCTTTGCGTCGACGCTGCACCTTGAAGGTTTGACGCTATGGTCGCAGTCTTCTTCAATGCGTCGACGCTGTAGCCTGAAGGGTCGACGCAGTGGTTGCAGCCTTCTTCATTGCGTCGACGCTGCACCCTGAAGGGTCGACGCTATGGTCGCAGTCTTCTTCAATGCGTTGACGCTGCGCCCTGAAGGGTCGACGCTGTGCCCTGAAGGGTCGACGTTGTGGTCTAGACGGGTTAACGCAGTCTTCTTTAATGCATCAACGCTGCACCCTGAAGAGTCAACACAGTGGTCGCAGGCTCCTTCATTGCGTCGACGCTGCACCCTGAAGGGTCGACGCTGTGGTCATAGTCTTCTTCAATGCGTCGACGTTGCACCCTGATGGGTCGACGCAGTGGTCGCAGCCTCCTTCATTGCATCGACGTTGCACCCTGAAGGGTCAACATTGTGGTCGCAGTCTTCTTCAATGCGTCGACGCTGCGCCCTGAACGGTCGACGCTGTGCCCTGAAGGGTCGACGCTGTGGTCTAGACGGGTTAACGTAGCCTTCTTCAATGCGTCGACGCTACACCCTGAAGGGTCGACGTTATGGTCTAGACGGGTTAACGCAGCCCCTGGTTACCCTTCATACAAGCTTCTGGAATTTACAGGGCATCAACGCAGCGGGCTGGCAGGGTTAACGTAGCCCCTGGCTGCACTTCACAGAGCCCCTGGAATTCCCAGTGCATCGACGCAGTGGCCTGGGCAAGGTTGACACAGCCCTTTGCTTGAGCTACTGGAGTGCGCCAACGCACCGGGTCGGCTTGGTCAACGTAGCCCTCACAAGCTGCTGGCCTAATCATAGTGCGTCCACGCTCTATGCTGAGTGGGTTGATGCTGTGGGACTCCACATCCTGAAACGGCTTGCTTTGTTCCAGAACAGGTTTTGCGAATCGGGTTTAATCATAGGCTTCCCTAGGGATTGGCTTCTCTTGATGTCGTGATTCTGGAGACGACTTCACGGTAGCATGTTGTCTGTTCGGAGGGTCCGGACGGGACGTGTCCCCCAGGGTCTCTTCGGTCGAAACCGTTGTTGCTGTTGGACTGGCGGAGACACAGGGGCATGCGATTTTACACGTCCACAAATGCCCCCCACCCACGGGTAGCGCGGGCGAAGGATGAGCCGAGCGGTGCCCGTGGGGCCCCATCCCCTTCCAGATACGTCCACGGCGGCTCCGGCCTCCCTCGGCATCGTCTCCGTCGTCGACGTTGAAGATCTCCTTGTTCTGCTGCACCCAGACTTGTAGCAGAACCATTGACAGAGCTTGTAGCATCCACACCTCCACCTACTGCATGAATCAGCCCGAGCCCCCTTCTGTGGGATCATTCTAATCCAAGTCCTCTTCGCAGCAGAGGTAGTTTTGGCCTGTTTCATCAACAGCATCCACCGCTACAGGCATTTCGGTGCTACTGCACCTGGACCGTGCCTATTTTTGAGTGCCACTTGGCAACGCCGACACCAACCTCCCCTGTGTGGATCAGCCAGAGCCCCCTTCACAAGATGTCTTCCCCCTTGAGTCACCCTCGACCCTGAGGTGGTCCCATCCACTTTCGTCGACAGCACAGCCCGGGACGTCCATTCTACCATGACTGCGCTTGACTGGGGCAACCCAGTCTACCCAGAACCTGCAGCAGACTCAACAGTGTTGGCACGCCCCCTCTGCTAGTTTTCAGCCTGAGGCGTCTTCACCAAAGTTGTATCCCACGGTGACGTGAAACCAACCCAGGTGGTTTCGTCCCATTCTGATGTCAGCATCGAAAATTCCACTAGGGACATTGTGGGCCTATCCTGCTATTCACCCAGAAACCTGACGCCAACTGTCTGGGCGACCACGACCTGTGAGAAGATCTGATGGCTGCCAGCTTTTGAGGATTTGTAGTACCCCCTGTCTGCTACGCCCATGAGCTGGTCCTGTCACCTTTGGAGTTCGACAGCGAGCGTACCTACTGACGCACCATGACCGCGCCATCCAGTCCTACGAGGTAGAACTGTGTAGGCTAACGGCTGTGGCCCCCTCCACCTTCCAGTGGCATCGGCTCGACATCGGACTTGTAGGCATCCATCGACATCCCTCCAGCTTCGTCCAGGCGTTGGCAGCACCTTGAGTGGACATCGAAGTGAGGCGTACGGTCATGGCTTGGTCTCCCCTCCCCTCGTTTCCCCCTCCTACGTGAGGGTAGTGCATGTAGTGAATTGCCCCCATCCCCGTGATCCCCCTCCCTGCGTGGAGTGTAGTAATTGTAATAGTAGGGGCATCGCCAAGCCTCCTCGATGCAGTGTGTCTGCCGGGTGCACACGCTCCCGGCTCGCCTTCGTCTCCAACCGGAGCCGGTCCTTCGGACGGGCTAGGTACCTGCGGCTGCCACTCCACTCTGCTTGCCTAATAACCAGAGTCCAGTCCAAAGGAAAGATAACAAGTCTAACAGTACAGTCGACAGAACAGAAAAGACGTACCAAAAATTCGGGGAAAGCCCGACAAAGGTATCAGCTGGCAGCTACGAACTCGCACACCAGGAACCGCAGACCAGAACGAACCACGACCCACCTGAAAAGCAGGGGTGAGCCTCGTGTCATAGGCTCAGTAGGGGTCACGTGGATCCCCACTGAAAAACACGCAGTAATACACTAAAATAGTAGGTAAACAATAGGCAACAACAGGTGTAGTAAAGTAGGAAACTAAACTACAAAGCTGTAAAGAAAAGGGATGCAGGAGTAGGGAGCAAGCTAAGAAAGAGGGGATGAACCCGTACCACACTAGCAAGGCTGCTGAACTAACCTCAACACCCAAAGCTACTCCTAACAACGGCAGAAGGGTCGACCCTGAACTCGGAAGATCAGGAGTCACCGATCTGTCAACAACCACGAGGCTAAAGACAAGGCCTCACCACCAGAAGAACAGCAAGCTGCATCCACTAACGTCTTATGCTGCGCCTACTAGCGTCTTGTCCACGTAACCTACCGCAAGGACTAGGCCGAGACAAAGACACTGTTAGAACCAGAACAGTACCATAATGCGAGCGACTAGTAAGGGTCACGTCTAACGACGCAAGTCTAAAGTCCCTGACCACGTGTGCACACACTGGCCCATTGCCTAAGCCAAGCCTCTAGCTAGTATTCACCCTCCGAAGGACGCTACAGTTGGACCGGGGGCCCACAGAACTAGCTTAAGAACCATAAACTGGCAAAGTGCCCCACTACAAGAGCCGTCACGCCTAAGCGTGTCGTATGGCTACGACTAGTGGAGGCTCACAAGACACAGAGACTCAAAACACAAGTGCTAAAGTACAGACATGTAAGAGAGCACTATCGCACGTACTTCGAAGCACCAGTGGCAGCACAGTCACTCTCGGCAACTTAGGACAAGGCAACTAGACCTACTCACGTAACGATCCTTGAGTCAGACGACTCGGAGGCAAGATCATCACAGATAGCGAAACAAGCCGTCAATCAGTCTATTCCCTAGCCAGAGGAAACAGCGCTGTCGGAGGAAACGACACGCGAAGACCTGAGGGAACATTGAGAACCCTCAACACATCTGGATACGTAAATCGAGGTAGAACGATACCTCGAGACATCTAGAAACACGATCTTGAATTGGACAAAGCACCGAGACACACACAAGGTCACATGTCAACCTCTGGTCTCACCGGGTTGACCGAAACCCAACACGACACATACACACAGACACCCACAGACACACATACTGCATGCACAAACACTCCTGGCCGTCCCATCATGGTCACTGCCCTCATTGGATGTCAACAGACACCCACGGGTCACGGGAAAACCACGAGATCAAGCCAAGACAAGCAGAAACTGGAGCGGTGGACAACGACTACACTTTGGGCAGAGCGAACTATCACTCAACCGCTAGGCGAACCTGGCAGTCAAGGAAAGTCACTGCAAGACCAGAGTCAAGGACACTGGCAGGTCTAGATCAAGTCATTAGGGAACTATCGCAGTCAAGGAAAAGACCACACCTAGTGACCAGAACCGACCGACCCCTAAACCACCGACACATAGACACCGCCCTAGAATACAAACCTAAGACTGACCAACACACTAGCAGACACAGAACCGAACAACGGCCATCATGGCCAACAGGACTATAACGCACCTCTATAGGGGTGTTACCTGCTCTGACGCACCAAGGTAGGGGCGTCAGGGCAAACAAGCCTAAAACCTACACTCAAATGATGTAACGCAGCAACCAAGGCGTGTTAAACCACCTGACGTGCCCGGATAGGGGCGTCAGGGCCAATGGGCCTAAAAGCCTAACATGAACCATGTAATGCACCAGGCTAGGGGCGTTACACAACGTGATGCACAAGGGGAGGTCCGTCAGGGATAACCTACTGACCTGGTCTTCGAGGCAGACATGATTGTCGAGGCACTGACAGCCACAGTCCTCGAAAACCATAGCACGTAACGCACCAAGCCAGGCACGTTATAGTCGTGTGACGGTCCTGTGCTGGTCCATCACACCAAGAGCGTAACGTACCACCCTAGGTGCGTTACAGCCATGTGACGGTCCTATACTGGTCCATCACACCAGAACAACCTCGAAGAACATGAAACGACCAATGGTTGTGGCGGTCTATCGTGGGACCGTCACACAGTGTGATGGTCTCAGAGAATGACTGTTGCACAAATCTGACGAGAAAAATAGGGGAACGACCGAATCGGCCCGTTCCACGCCAACCGAGGTAGGACAGTATCCCGAGGCATCCAGAACACTGTCTCGAGTTGGATAGAACCGTCGAGACACAGACAAGGTCACCTGTCAACCCCTGGTCTCACTAGGTCGACCAAAACCTGATATGGCACAAACACACAGAGACATACATAGCATGCACAAGCACTCATGGCGCTCCCATCATGGTCACTGCCCTAATGGGATGTCAACAAACACCCATGGGTCACGGGCAAACCACGAGATCAAGCCAAGACAAGTAGAAACCAGAGCGGTGGATAACGACTACACTCTGGGCAGAGCGAACCATCACTCAACCGCTAGGTGAACTCGACAGTCAAGGAAAGCCGCTATGAAACCAGAGACAACGACACTGGCAGTTCTAGATTGAGTCGTTAAGGTACTATCGTAGTCAAAGAAAAGACCACACCCAGTCACCTAAACTGATCGATCCAGAAACCACCGACAGACAGACACCGCCCTAAAACACAAACCTAAGACAGACAGACAGACAGAACGGACATAGTACCGAACAATGTCCATCACGGCCACAACAAGACCGTAACGCACCAGTATAGGGGCGTTACCTACTATAACGCACCATAGAAAGGGCGTCAGGGCAAGTAGACCTAAAAATCCAATGCA
Source organism: Amorphophallus titanum (assembly GCA_024336825.1). Lineage (NCBI taxonomy): Eukaryota > Viridiplantae > Streptophyta > Magnoliopsida > Alismatales > Araceae > Amorphophallus > Amorphophallus titanum. The sequence continues at coordinate 315,607 of JANBPO010006450.1, forward strand.
GACCATGTAACGCACCAAGACAGGCGTGCCACATCAGCATAACACACCAGGACAGGGGCGTTACGGCCAACAGACCAAAACTCAAATGAAAGGGTATGTAACTGACCTCCATAGGTGCGTTACAGCCGCCTAACGCACTTGGACAGGTGTGTTATGGCCAACAGACTAAATCACTAATACAGACATGAGGCATATAACGAACCAGGCTGAGTCCGCCACAACCACATAGCGCATAAGGGTAGGCGCGTCACACCAACCACCATAGCCAAACAAACATCAGCCAAGCATAATGTAACGGACCCACACAGGTGCGTTACCAACCATAACGCATAGGGAGAGACCCATTACAGTGAACTAACTGACATGATCTTTGAGACAGACATGGTCATCAAGGGTCTGACACAGCAGCAGGCCTCGTAAACCACAGCACGTAACGCACCAAGCCAGGCATGTGACGGTCCTATACTAGTCTGTCACACCAAGGGCATAATGCACCACCATAGGCGCGTTATTATCATGTGACGGTCCAGTACTGGCCCATCACACGACCCCAACCTCAAGGACCCGCAACAGCTCTAAAAAAATGCATCTCTAGGAGCACGATCACGTCCTGAGAGCACAACTTCCAAGAAATGTAGACAAAGAAAAGGGTGCTCAATCAGTATATCAGCCAATAGATTTTCCCAATTTTTAAACCTGCCAGTGCCAACAACCACAATGCCACAAGCAACGGCACGGCAACCAACAACATCGAGGCACATATAACCAAGATGAAGAGACACCAAGGAAACAATCCTCTCGACTGGCCAGAAACTTCCAACCAACGATCCTCAACCAATGGGTAATAAAACCACATGCTTCCGCTGCACACTCTACACAACACACAAGGCAAAACAAACAACTCTACATCCGCATCTCAGCACACCTCTCGGTGCCATCACAATTCACGAACTATAATGTACCACGCCTCGAGTACCGATCCTGCTAACAGTCAATCACAAGTCGACATAGTGCAAATCATCATGTCAAGAGCCACAGCACAAGCCACCAAGAATACCAATCTCAGCCTATCCTCACGTCCTGAAACAATTACTGAACCATCACAGCACAACAGCCGCCAAACACGGCACGTTGAACACGGTGCACAATAGCCTCCAACACACAAATCGGGTCCAAAGTTAGGCCACCGTCGAAACAAGAGCAAATCAGGTTCAGAATTAACAGAGTCCATACATAAGTAGACACAGGACAACGGCTTCACCGAGACAACACTTCCAGAGCTTATCTCAAAAAGATGCCACCTGAACACACCACGAAAAAAGCAAATAATGCACCACTGATTCACATCTACTGGCAGATTCCGTCCAGCGCAACACAATCGAGACCAACACCATAACAAAAGACCACTCTCTGTCACATCCTGATGAGAGGAAAAACCATCCCGCACAGTGCCAACACAGCATAGGCAAGTGCTCACGTAAGAAGCAAAGCGGTACAGAAAACATAAAACCTATGCCAGCTGTCGATTGTACTGGACCTTACGGACTCTGAGCACTTCAATATCTTGAATTCCCATGTACTTCCATACATCCTTCGTAACACACCTACTCTGATACAAACTGTGACGACCCAGCATCCGGGCTCCGGTAAACCCAAAACCACTTAGATCCTGAGAGGCCTCCCAAGAGCTGTAAAGCTCTGAAGGGATAAAAGGAGTGTGCGGAGATGCATGAGAGTACATTGAACTTCTAGATAAGGTAATAAATAATTACTATATTTGATCAGGATTACTAAAATAGTAGAAGGACTCCTCCATAGGCCAAATTCAAATCTCCCTCCCTGCTGGCTCTCCTCTCTCACCTCCCCAACCACCCCATTAACCCAAATTCAAACCTTGGAGAGAGCCCCCTCTCCCTCTCTCTCCCAGCTCCAAAATTCGTAGCCCCACCCCCACCCACTGAAAACTCCATCACCTAGCCCCATTTTCTCCCTCCCTCACTTTGGTTAGACCCCCATTGACTCACCTAACACTCAAGGGACGCCCCAGCCCCTTCCCACTGCATTTCCCCCTCTCATCTACCCACTATCATCCCCTTCCACCACCATACATTGTTCAGTTTGTAGGCAGCAGATCTGATGCCTATTTGTAGTGCCGGCCCTAGAGTCATCACGGTTCTTCAGGTGGCGTGCCATACATCTCTAGAAATCTCGTCGAGGCAGCTTCGCAGCCGAGGTGGTCTCGCCGGCATCTGACATCCCTGCTGCCCAGAGAATCCATTCTCCCCCGACTGCGCAGGATCACTCAGGCAAAGAACCAGAGCCCTAGAGAAAGTTTGACCACGGCCACTCCCTTGCAAGTATTGACGTCAAACTTGTCTGAGAGCTTCCTCTACTAGTCCTCTGTCATCCCTAGGAAGCCGAATGAGATTTGGACTTCGTCATCAGGAGTACCAAATTTTCTACCCCAGGTGTGCAGATCAGTCCAGTCAGGGCCTGAACAGACACCCCTTCACTGAATAGACTCTATCTCTCTACGCCGACTTCCTCTGGTGTTCTTTCTGATCTTGTTTCAAAGAAGACTCATCAATGGTTCTAGAGACTCTAGCCACGCTTGATTCAGAGGTCAGGAACGCTTGTGGCGGCCTCTTCTTCCTGCTGCTGAGGTACCTTTACTGTCAGAACCAGCACTCAGGGACCCTGTGTACGGATGTCCCTGACCAGCACCGGCGACCAGGAAATTTAGCAAAATTTAGATGTCACCCTGATCCGTTTATGAAGATTCTCCAACTGGTCTCATCATCGACAAAATTCAGGAGCGACTGCAGCAACGTCAACTCTGACTATCCATCCCCTATTCCGGAGAGCGGACAGAACCAACGACGTCCACCCGTTCGATCTTACTTAGGCTTTCCCCATCCCCGCCTGGCTGGCAGACTGCCCCTCCCTGCGTGGAGGTAGTCTTGGGTGTAATTTCAATTAATCCCCGCCCTGAGATCCCCCTCCTGCGAGAGGTGTAGTGTTGTACTTCTTTGATTTTTTGGTTAGAGCTAGATGAATAAATGAAGTGGGGTATTTATATACATAACCTTAACTCCATTTCTAAGGCCCTGAGAGAGGTTGAGCGCTCCGGCCCTGGTAAAACCCTATAGTTGATCCCTCCTGTCGGCTATGGCTGGGGAGGGGGGACCCCCTCCTCCCCCTCCGGTATCCTCTGGGGAGTACACTTCAACCCCTCTGCGTCGCTCTTATGCTCAAATGCTAATGGCATCCCATCCTATTCCTCAGCCCTCCTTCCCAATTAAGAAACTAGCATTCACTGATAATGGAGAACCTGCGGTATTTTTCTCACAGGCAGAAATCAAAGCTTCAATGCAACCATTTCAACATGCCGTCATTGCTAAATGTGCTTACGGTCGGCCTTCTATCCCTGAGATCAAAGTGTGTACGGCTCAGCGCTTGGGTCTTTCCTTGGATTTCATTATAAGCCGACTCTCCCCCCAAGCACATTCTCATTCGTCTGGGTTGTGATGCGGATTTTCTTAAGGTTCTCATCCAGAAGAATCTGTATATCAAGGGTTACATGTTCAGATTTTCCAGATGGTCACATAATTTTGATTTTGAAGCAGATCCTGATTCGGCCCCAGTATGGATTGGTTTTCCCTCTTTACCTGCCAATTTTTTCAATGAACCTATGCTACGATCAATTGCAGGCAACATAGGGGAGGTTCTTCGCATTCATGACAATACTTTGGCTCTGACAGAAACTTCAGAAGCTCTGGTTTGTGTGGAATTGAATCTTACATCCACTCGCAGAGATAGAATGTGGATTGATATGGAAGGGGAAGGTTATTGGCAGGCCATTCGTTATTATAATATTCCACCTCTCTATTCCTTCTGCCATAAACTTGGGCATTCTGAAGAAGAATGTAAGAAGAAAATTAATACTGTAGTCCCAAGGACTAAGAATAATCCTACTCAGGGTGATTCAATATTGAATGTTCAGAAGCAGCTTAAAGAATTTAGGCCTCGCCGTGCTACTACCAACTTCATTGAAGCTAATGACAATAGATTCAGTGTTCTATTATAGGATTCTGAAGAAATGCCAATCCAAAATTTACATATAGAACTGGCCAAGGTAATGGATGAATCAATGGGTTTGGAAATGCACAATGAACAACGGGAAGACAAAATGAGTAATGCTGAATTAGCAATTGATGTTGGAGATAATGGCAGTGGTAATTCTCAACCTATTCAATTAGTCCATTCTGGTGATCTATCTATTTTGGAAAAACTTGTGCTTGGCGAAGTCCCTGCTAATACTTGTACTACACTCCCCGCCGGGTGGGGGTTCACGGGGGTGGGGGCAATCAATTACACGCACTACCCTCGTGCAAGAGGGGGGGATCGCGGGGAGGGGAAACAAGCTATCAACCGTACACCGAGCTCGGATGTCTGATCGAGGTGCAGCTAGCTCCTGGATGATGATAGAGGGATGCCGAAGGATGCCTGAAGGTTTGGCACCGAGCTGCTGTCATTGGATGGAGACGGCGATCATGGCTGTGGGCCTGTGCAGTTCTGCCACGCAGGACAGATTGGCGCAGTCGTGGTGCATTGGCCAGTACGGGCGCTGTGGAACTCCAATCATGACGGGACCAAGTCATGGATGTTTCTGACAGGGAGGTCTACGAACCCTCAGAAGATGGTGGCCGTTTGATCACCTCGATGGATGTGGTCATGGGAACGGCCGGCGCCAGGTTTCTGGGTGAATAGTTGGACCAGTCACAGGTAGCTGTGGGGGAACTCCCAGTGCTAATGTCAGATTGGGACGACACCACTTGCGTTAGTTCCGTATCGTCGAAAGTTGCAACTTTGCTGAAGACTGTCCAACCTGAAATAGAGAGGAAGAGGGGGTGTCTGGGTTGACTTGACAGTAGCCTATCCTAGGAGAACAGGGGACTCTGGGTCTGGTGCGACTGAGGGAGAATGGCTGCCCTGGATGGAGACGATGTCAAAACCAGGCGGGACCACCACTGGTGCATCGGCGCTTTAAAGGAGCAGAACTCTCATGAAGAGAACTCTAGCTCAATGGCATAGGGGCGGGCGGTGGAGCTGCTACTAGATGGTGCTCAGGTTCAGACCAGAGTTTGGTGCAGTTGCACGAGAATGGGTGGCGCGAACGGTGCCAAGGTTGGATCGCCACAGGATCACTTTTGGAATGAATCTGACTCGACGAGGTACGACTCCACGGAAGAAAGCTTCAGCTGGTTTGCACTGTGGACACTGGGGTAGTCTCTGCAAGCTCGACCTCTGCTACAGGTTGGTTGCAAAGAGCAGCGGCGTGGTCTTCTTGATCCACGGGAGGGCGTAGCGATGACGGGGCGACTCCGGGATGCCGTGGACGCACGGAGCAGGAGAGGGCGGACTTGAGTTGCAGAGGGAGAGGGGGCTGGGGTGTGGGATGTGGGATGTAGGGGTGGTTAGGGTTAGGGTTGATGGGGGCGCACTGGTTGTGGATGGTGGAGAGGGAAGGGGGCAGCCTAAGCCATTACCTCCGTATGCACCGTGGGTCATATCACCCTGGAGGTTCTTTTATTCCTCCCCATGCCAACTGAGACTAACTCCACTCCACTTATCCCGAGGGAGGAACCATGTCTTCAATGTACAACCATCGTCCCACCTACCACAATGAATGAAGGTGACCATTTACACCTTCAAGAATTCCAAATCTAGGACCGTGTCATGAGAGAACCCATCTCGAGGGGTCACACATTCTTTGATCCCTTCGACCCCTTCCATAGTGAGCCTCTTGACCCACCTTATCTACTCCACTTCTTCAAGGGAGTCCACTATCACACCCTTTCTCTACGGGCCAGTCAACCTACACGTAGCGAGGAGCTCATTCATTGGGAGGAAATGCATACATCACCATCACATAGGGATGATGAAGAAGGTGACATAGGCTCTCTTGGCCCTCCCAACCCTCTCAAATCCAAAAGGAGGTCAATGCATGAGTGGTTCACATTAGGACATCTAGGACTCCATAAGTCTGCCAACATTAGGCTGCATCGTGTGTATGCTAATCACACATATGGGTGTCCTGGACCACCACTGTATTATGTAGGGATTTAGGGTCTTGTGTGAGTCTATCCTTTTTCCTTTTTGTACAGTTTGTTCAGAGTCTGCACATGCATTTGTTGAGCATATTAGGAATTACATAGTTGTCGTCAAATGCCAGCAATGCACAGTGCAATGAGTTACTTTATGCTCAAGGTAGCACCGTGAGTTCTGAGTGGATGAATATGTCTTGATCAGAGTCAAACCTGGACGACTTTCCTCTAGAACAGTGAAGAAAAATGGCAAGCTCGCAGTGTCAGTTCCTTTCGAGTGTGAGGCAAGTCGGGTCTGATGCGTACGTTATAGACTTGCCAGAAGATTATGGAAACAACTCTACCTTCAACATCTCGGATATAGTCACCCACAGGGACCCAGCGGTGATTCCTAGTATGTCTTTAAGCCGTCTCCTCCCTTTGAGAGTGACCCCGCCCCTGAGTGTCCACCACTAACCTTATTCCCACAGTAGCGTGAGTATATAGAACATATATGAGATGAGCAGGTGACGATTACTAGGAGTGGAGTGTACTCGTGCTATTTGGTATAGTGGAGAGCACGACCCACAGCTGATGACACGTGGATCACCTGAGTGGAGCTACAGATGGCTGGGCTCGTTGCCGTGCGCGTACTGGCCCACCATGCCGGCAATATCCGGCGGCGCATCCGCCGGCAATTTGTACGCTCCCTCAACAACCCTCACTAACCCTTCAGGGGCCTCATCAGCCTCTTGGGTGGCGCCCCCAATTCTTGGTGGTGGTAATTCGATACTTGTATCAGGTTATCGGTACCCTGAGCTCTAGGACGTCACAATTGTAAGTAGAAGCATAATTTCTCTGGAACAATCGCCCGCTCCGTAGGGCAAGGTTTTGTGCCGGCCTAGCCTCCGATGACGACAGAACAGGGTGAGTGGGGTAGATAAGTGGTGCGGTGAATGGTGTAGGGTTAGGAGATGTGAGGGTGGGGGTAATGGGTTGTGGCGAAAGAATGATGGGCGAAGAGGTGGGCACGGTGATGATGGGTGTAGATGGGGGTGTAAGGATAATGGGTGAGGGATTGGTGGTACGTGCGGTGGTGATGATAGGTGTTGGTGTGGGAGGAGGGTTAGATGGAAGGGTAGTGGTGATAGTGGTGGGGGTGATAAGTAGTGGGCGAGGCAGAGGCGCAGGTGTTGGTGTGGACGTGGAAGGGATGGTGAATGGATGGATGAACGGTGTGGTGGATGGAGGAGGGGTTTGGCATATAGGTGTGAGGATGGTGGAAGTGAAGGGGTAGTTGTGAAGGAAGGCAGAGACTTGGTGGGTCGTGCCGTCATCATCAAAGGACCATCTGGCGTTGGGGGTCAGAGGCTAAACTATGTTCACCTGAGCCGGTGCCGGCGGCTGAGGTTGCGGAGCGGGTGGATGGTTCGGCATTGGGTTCTGATGAATCCTCAAGTCTTGAACCTGCTGTGGTTGCTACTGCGACGGTTGCTGTGGCTGCGGTGCTTGTTGCTGCACTTGCTGCCTCGGCGGCTGCCTTCTTTTTTCTTTAAGCTCAATAATGGCCTTATGCATTTCGGCCCAATCAATCCTGTGTCCTTCATGTAAATCATATACCAGGTCTCAAAATTGAAAACATCCTTCGATAGTGTGGCCTGGCTGCCCGTGGAATACACAGTATTTTATCTGATCAACAGTCGTATTCCAACTGGGCCGTTCCGGAGGAAGCTGTATGGCATTCACTGACATGAGAGACAAAAATATGTCGGCAAGAGTTTCCGGCAGAGGAGGATATTGGGTTCTCTTTGGAATCAGGCGCCTGTTGCTGTTGTAGCCGTTAGGGGGAGGAACATTGTAGTATTGCGGTGGTGGTGGAGGCTGTTGTGGAGCAGAATAGTTGTTTTGTGGAACAGTGAAGGTGAGCGGAGGGTTTGGTGGAGTGGAAGGTCCTCTTGCCGGAGCTTCTTCGCACCATGCTGGCTCTTTGTTCGTTTCCCACAGACGGCGCCAGATGAAGAGGGGTGATCTTGAGTGATTCCTGAGCTGGGGATTATGACCATGATTGTGAGAACTGCAAGAAGAAAAACGGATCAGAGGTGCCCAGGGATAGATCCCCAGGAAAAACCCTCTGATACTTAAGTCAGCAAATCAGATAGAGGTAAGTGATGGGGTAGGAGGAGATGAGGGCGCGAGATCCCTCTCCACCAAATGGTGAAGTGGTTCTTGCTCAAGGTTGGTGTTGCTTAGTTGCCCTTACCTTCCGGAGGAGAGCTTCCCTGGTTTATATAGTGACGCATTGAACGTGGGAGCCCCGCGAGCCGAGGAGTTTCAGGGGGGGTACGTTCTCTTCGTGGACTCTTTATAGCATAAGAACTCTTGGTCTCCCTTATCCCCTTGATCTCCCTGCTCTTGAAGGGCACGTAATGGTTGCACGGATAAGCTTTCATCAGTTGGTCTGAGCATGGGGTACTAGCTCAAGGGGGCCTCCTGAGCGATGGGTGCACAGCTCGGACGGGGTGTGTTAGGTTCCTAAAGGGACCTTCCCAATCGATCTGACGCTCAGACTTCCAGACCCGAAGGTCACCTAGGAAGCGCTTGATCCGAGTGGGTTATTGGGCTTAAAGTAAGTGAGCTCCGGGGGGGCTGTCACTCTAAGGAGTCGGGCCTCATTTGGTCTGGTAGAACCTCATTTGGCCACTCTCTCCGGGCGGTGGAATTCCCCCTCTCTAGAGACAATCTGATAGAAGATCATGTCTTATAATGTTCTTAAACCATATTTTAAGTAAATCTGAGATTAGATCAGGGAATACGCCATTAAATAAAATATGAAAACATAGAGCAATGGTAAATTTTTGAGAAATTGATCATCTAGATCAATGAAATTTAGAGGTCATGTCATGATAAAATAAGCTATCTCTGTTCATAAATGAAGGCATAAAGGTAGACTGCGCTGAGTAACCAGGGACTCTGGTGTCTGATAAATATGTTTCCTTGAGTAAAAAGGCGTTGTCATACTAGAATGCTCTGTTAAGAATAAGAAAAGAAAAATGAAAAATACAACTGACCCTGGGTTTCATTTCAGAAACTTAAAAAAATGGTTTGAATTCAATATAAGACAGTTTTTTTAAATCAACTTTGTCTAATGAAAATAATAAGTAAGATTAATAGATCTTTTTAACTCGGCATAGTACGCCTGATCAAGTGGACGCTGTTTCAATTTGCGACGTGTTCCGTGGATGCCATTTCTTTGAGTAACTTGTTTTGAAATAGCAGAGTAATCATTCATGGTTTTGGGAGTGATCATTCATAACTTGGCTCAATAGAAAAGAAGAATCATTTTATTGAAGAGAAAGATAAAGATACATCGTCATTGAGCCATTTTGGGTCTCAATTTTATGAGTTTTATTACATAAGATTTTCACATCTCTTTATCTTCTTCAACATGCTCCAGTGGCTTGTGTAACTTGTTCACCTTCCAGAGGGCTTTAATGATGCTAACTTCTTCTTCATCTTCCTTGCTGGGAAGATCTCTCCTCTTGACAAGTGGAAGATGAGAAGCATCCTCCATTAGGTGACGTGGCAAACGGAGCTGAGGTAGACACCAGTGTGAGTTATACAAGAAGAACTCTGGGGTGCCAATAAGTCGTAGTTCCACTCCGGGAGAAAGTCGAGCACGGAGATCTTGGGTCTTGAGGATGCCCGGTGCATAAGTGAATATAGTATGAGGCATGGACTTGAAGTGTTCCCTTCACTCTACTCTTTTCTTCAGCTGGGGTACCTGATTGATTACTCCATCACTCAACCCAAGTGCACCTGTCATGTAGTGGAGTGGGCTCTTGGAGAATATTTTAGACGCCTGTTGGGATTCCCCACATGGGTCGAATTTGAGGTGGAGATCCACCCAGCTAGTGAGAATGAGCATTGAGCCGTATAAAGGCCTTCCCATATTTCACTAATTGCATTCAACTGTCCTTCTTTTAGGAAGTCATTCGCTGTAGGGAAGAGTAAAGCTCCCGCCAAGCAGATCACAAAACCCTTCATGGTATTCTCCATATCCTCTTCCATGGCTTGGCCCATTTGTTTGTACACCCAGGCTACCAGCTTCATTAAATTCATCCCTTTGCTCATCCTAATTTGACTCACAAATTTGGAGCTTGGGATTAGGCCTGCAAAACTTTCTATTGGGCTTATTGGTTAAGACATGGCTGTCATCTTCTCTTCTTTCCCTTGCTTTAATCTCTTCAGTCCAAGCAACATCTCAGCTTCCTCTAATAGTACTGTGGCTTCAAAAGTGGGGAATAGGAAAGTGTGTGTCTTTGGGTGCCATATTTCTAGGAGAGCGCCTATGACAGCCCAATCTAGGTGTATGTCTTGATAATGCTTAGCATGGGTAATCAGGCCAAGGAGGTGCCATCTAGATAAGAAAGACCTCATGTCAATGATCTCTAAAGTATACTAATTACAAAATAATAATAATAATAATAATAATAATAAGAAAAAAGTACCTAAAAAATGAAGCCACTCAAAGTCACCTCTCGGTCTGACACTTGAGATAGACCTGCAAAAAAATGTGCTAGCACGGCGGCTCCCCAGGCATACCGCCCACTCTCTCCAAGTCTACTAGGTGCTCTAAGAAACGACAGTGGATGCCGTCTCCCTTTGAGCCCAGTAGCAACCACTCCAGTAGGAAGAGGAGAAATCTCCTCAAATCCATGTTTGACGTCTCCCAATTACTAGTGTCTACGCAGTACACAGCACGGCACCCTCTTTCAGTCCTCTCCATGAATTCTATAAATTCATCCAAGGACTCGTTATCATGTGGATGAGTGTTAGTATGCCCAATGCCTTTATGATAGATGCCTTGGTTATTGACCTTTTCGTTCGATCATCCAAGTCCAACCCCAATAGCTTCTAAGCCCCCTCTAAGCAATCAAGGTTGGTGACTCTGGTCACCGCCTTGCCATCCACTTTGAGGCCCATGATTTGGACCACATCTTCCAGACTAGGCACCATGTGCCCCCAAGGCATCAAGAAGGCCCGACTAGTTAGGTCCCATCCTTCACGCAATGCTTGGATGAGGGGGAGGTAAAGCTTGATTGGCTCAATCCGATGAAAGGCCCCAAGCACCATCGTGTCTAGTCGGGCTTTCTGGAAGTCTGGAACACCCTGATATGCGGCCACCACCAACTCCCATGAAATGTGTAACCTTATCATAGTCTGTGCATAATCAATAAATGAGAAAGGGGTGCATTTTCAGAAGAGGGAGGGAATACGGGGGATGAAATAAAGGAGAATTCACTCACAAGTTGTGAATGGGTCCTCTCACTGAGGTGGCCTTTGATGTCGAAAAGCCTCCTGGAACTACTGCTGGATCTGCTTCTCTTCGAGGAGTGGGAAGATTCGCCCTGCATTCCGAAACATCAGAAATCTTCTCTCCTCCTTCTCCTCAGAAACTTTCACTCTTTGAATTGGCTTCCATTGCCCTTAGGGAGAACGAAAGAGGGAGATATTTATAGGATTAGAAGAGGTCTAAGCTGAAACTATCACCATTACCTCTAGCAGTGGCACTCGTAATGGGGCACCTTCCTATCAGTCTAATGTGTCACTTCGCAGCTTCCATGGAGTAAATGATTTCGCAGCGTGACATGTCGACTCGCTCCCTACACAATTTAGGGGCTGCCTGCCACGAGGTTGGATGCTATCACCTCAGCACGAGTGATATGAGTAACCTTCCCTTTTTGCTTTCAGCTGGCTGCTGAAGATTGCTGGGAAGAAGCTAAAGCTTGAGAATAAAACTGTTGAGGTTGAGGTGGTAGAGGAGGTCTGAACTGAAATTGTTGTGGCTGGGCAAACTGAGAAAACTGTACTGGCACCGACTTCATTGGACAATCTCAGACTATATGACCCGACTGATCACAGCAAAAGTAAACCACCGGCAAAGGACATGGCTTGCCTAGGTGGCTATCACCACACCTCACACATTACCTCGGCTGACTCACTGCAGAACCCTGGCGCTATTGGGAGGAAGGTGTTGATTACTAAACGGTGTCATAAGACGCTTGTTGATTAAGCCGCTTCTTAGACCTTCTAAACATCCGCCTGAACTTGGATTTCAAAGTGCCACTTGTAGTAGGCACAACAGACGGGACTCCTGCCACAGCCGGTTGATAAGTTTGCTGGAACTGCACAGTCGGCTGAATGAAGCCAACCTGAGTAGACCCTCGAGATCTTGCCAAATCAAGCTCTATCGCGACTGCTACCTGGTACGCTTCATCCATCTCTTTTACTCGAGTGGCAAGCAACGGCAGTCGCAACTCAGCCTTCAATCCACGCAGAAACTGCTCAGTCTTCAGGGCTTCATCAGCAATAACATGGGGTGCATATCGTTCCAATTCTATAAATTTGTCCCGATACTGCAGCACGGTCATTTCACCTTGAGCCAATTCCAGAAATTAGTGCATTTTATCCATTCTGAGATAGGCCGGACTGTAAGTGCACTCAAAAGTAGCCACGAACTCTATCCAGGTGATCTGACGAAGCGGTCGGGAACGGAATGCAACCTCCCAGTCCAAAGTCCACCACATAAGTGCTGCACCCTGAAGCTGTAAAGTAGCAAGCATGACCTTATCGTCCTCTGTGCATTCCATTGAATGGAACACACGTTCAGTCGCTTCAAGCCACATCCTGGTTGCATCCGGATCTGACTGACCTTTATAAGTCGACGGGTGGAATAGCAAGAATTCTTTCAGAGCTCTGTCGCGACCACTATCCGCTTGAGGAACAGGAAGATCAATTTGAGCTGGGGATGGCACAACCGGAGGAGGAGAAGTGCCACTTTCTTCAAGAGGAGCACGAGCTCTTTTGCGAGGCGGCATCCTTAATCTAAGGAAACACGCAATAACAGAAAGTCCATCAATAATCACGAGAATGCACGATGTTGGCCAGCCAGGTGGTGTATTGATTCTCTGCCACAAAGTCGACGTCTATGAGCTTGTCGACTTCTTTGTAGACCTATTTTATCAATTCTGGTCGCATGCACTGTGGAGGTTGTTTCACTGGCTCCATTTTGGGATCAATTACCAATATATGCTGAGTTACTTTGGGGCTAAGACCGGGCATCTCTTTGTCGTTCCAAGCGAAGCAATCGCGAAACTCTTGCAGGAACCTCACGTACACCTCTCTCTCTCGAGGAGGTATGAGGGCACTTAGAAAGGTTGGCCTGGGGTCACTTTCCATGACAAGGTTAATTTCGATCAGCTTGTCGATGGTGGCCTGACCACCATCTTCAATTTTCGGTGGGGCCGGTAGCAAATCGACAAAGTCTTGATCTTCGCCCTCCTCGGCCTTGAGGATGCCGTAGGTCTCTCCTTGCTCGTCTTGACCCGGTGTCAAAGCGGCATTCACCTCGCATCCCTCCGAGGCTGCAGTCAATAGGCCTGTGGGGTCTCCTGGTGCGGAGAGGCACAAGGCTACCCCGGAGTCTTCCCAGTAATCATCATAGATGGCTCTAGTCGGCGCTGGGGCCGCTGCTTCTTCAGGGGCCTGATGCTGGGTGGAGATAGTGTAGACTCCCCTCCTGGGACTGCCCGTCATATGGGGACGCGACGGGGCCACTGCGTAGTCCCACATTCTTAGCTCATCCTTGTCAATCAGGTCTTGAGCAATGTCTTTGAAGACGTAACAGTCCTCAATGGCGTGACCGAGTATCCGGTGATAGGGGCAGAATAGTGGGTCACTACTTCTCCGGGTATCTTGAGGCCTTTTGGACCTCAGGAGGGAGACCTTGCCATAGTGGTAGGCCCAATCAAAGATGCCTCGGGTCTTTTCTCTTGGGAAGGAGTAGGGCTTTTACAGCTTCTCTTGTAGTGTAAGGCCTCGCCCAGCTGGCTGTCTGGCTGAAGGGCTGGCCGTGTTCCTTGCCCTCCTAGCTGACTAGACGGAGGTATCGGGGCTGGTGGTTCAGGACCAAGCCCCGTTTTCACCACACGGGCAGAAGGGACCCTAGGTCAGGTCGGCCACTAGTGCCACTAGTTTGGCCAATTGTGCCTTCAGCATCTCGATCTCCCATTATTGCCTATGGTACAAGGCGAGCATAACGGGGCCATATTGGGGAGGGCCTGAGACGCGGCCCATACCCTCGCTTCCTGCCTCGCCAATAGGGGTGATGATGGAACCCTAATGATGCGGTCCCACGAGGCCGACCCTTCGAAAGAGGGGAAGACCCTCCCCACGCACCTGCGGTGGAGGGGGTTCCAGAGGAACACTTCTTCATCTTGTATCTCTTCAGCCGATGGCAGAGGTTGCTTGTCGTGGCGGGCTCCTTGTAGGGCCGCAGCCTCAACGGGGTCACTGCCGAGTGGAGCCGACACCGATATCACGTCGGCCTCGTAGTAGTCTTCCAGTGAGAAGCCCAAACCTGGATGCTTGGTAATCCATAGGAGCGTCTGACCTAAGTTTGGCAGGTTCCACATCTTCTCAAACATTTCCTTCTGGCTGGAGGGTTGATAAAGAGGGATCCTTTGTTTTCTGACTACCTCGGCCGCACGGTCAGTCATATAGGGAAGCCCCACAATTGGGACGTGCGGGTCATGGAGATTGTCAGGGAGTCGGCAATCATCCTCTCCTCTGACTGGTTGTTCTCCGATCACATAGAAAATAGTGGGTGGGCCTTCAGGATTCGGCACCTCGAAGGTCCTTAGCTGCTCGGTCGTTGGGCAGTCGAGCTCTGTTATTGGCTTAATAATTCCTGGCAGGACCCTGACATCCTCTAGCAGGTCCTCAAGGCAAGGTGCCCCCGGTGTGGGATAGATGGCGAAGGGAAGTGCCCTAAATATCCCTTCTTCTTCCGCAACAAATGGCACATGCGGAGGAGCCACATAGCCTGGGGGTGGCGGAGGAAACTAGCCCTCCAATGTTATCTTCTTCTTCCCTTTGTCCAGGGATGCTTTAGGAGTCTGCTTTGTCTCTTCCAAATATAGATTAGCATCTGACATGTGACACTCGAACACTGTAAATGGGTGGAGGTCAGCAAAGATCCTGGCTTCTTTCCCCTCACAGGAGTACTTGATGCACTGGTGTAAGGTAGACGGCACCACCCTATTATGGTGCAGCCAAGGCTGACCAAGCAACGCCTTGTAGGAGGTGTTGGAGTTGATGACGTGGAACTAGACCTTGGTGATGAAGTCGTCGAAGGCCAGGTCAAACTCTGCAACACCCATGGGCACCTCGCACTTTTGGCTAAAGTCAGCAATCTTAACATTCTTCACTTCGACTAGGTGTACGTCAAAGTAGTGCTTCTGGTACACCTGGTAGGGGAGTATGGTGACTGCTGCTCCTGCGTCGATCAGGACCCTATTGATAGGCCGCCCATTCAGCTGCCCCTTTATGTAGATCGGCCTATTATGACTGCATGTGGGCAAGAGCATGTCATCCTCCGTGAATGCCATAGCCACCTCCGGGGACATCTCCGCCAAATAGACACCAAGGTATGCTGGCGTTTGGAGTGCGGCAATAATGGCTTGTCATGTTTCTTCATCCAGGGATAGTATCTCCCAGACGGTGAATCGGGCCTAGATCTTCATGAGATGCCTGACTATTCGGTCGGCAGCCCGAACCTTGAGCAGCTTCATCTCTTCGACCTTGCCGCGTCTACCCCCAGCCTGGGCCTGGGGTGCCGGGTCAGAAGGCAACTCCTCCACCGGATCTGGCATAGCTACCTGAGCCTGCGGGGCCTGTTGGGCCTCCTCTTTCTCCTTCATAAATTCGGCGAGGTTAGGGATGTCGTCAAATTCTTCCGCCGGCTGGGACAGGACCGCCACCAGTAGAGTCAGAGGATTACTTGAAGGCAGAGCCGAGCAACTGCCGGCTCCCTTGGTTGGCCGGGGTCCTTGCGGGCACACCTACTTTTCTGTGCGGGCCCGAAGGAACTCGGCGAAAGAGGGAGCACCCTGGCTCTTCGGCTTCTTGGGATAAAGACCTGACGGTGGGGGGATCTCCGTACCTAGAAGCCTAGGTTCGGGGACTTGGTACGGCTACTTCCCCCTTAGCATGATGTTGCGGTTGTCCTGAGGAGGGCATCCCCATTTCTTCCCCAATTGGGTGGCATGCTGGGAGGTGGATGCTTTGGCCTAGTTCACTTCCGGTGGGTCACAAGATGCCCCTTCTTCTTCTTCCTCCAGAGAGAGGGCGGTGTCGAACAGCATCGAGAGGGTGTTGTAGGCGACGATGACCTCTTTTTTCTTCTTACCTCTGGACCTTCTATTTTTCTTCTTATTTTTTGCAACAGTTGGTGGCTGCTCTTGAGGGAATTCGCCACCACACGGGAGGCCCTTGGTCTGTCTGGGCTTCTACCTCGGGGGTCAGCTTGAGGTATTCGAACTCCTCCCAGGGATATATTCTTTCAGCTCAACAGGCCGGATCTCAGGCTATTCATAATCTTCTCGCATCAACATGAAGGCACTATTTAAGTATTAACATTTTAGCTCTATGAATCGAGATAATATCATGCGAATGCGATGAATCAAATAACCAAGTAACCAGTAGGACAAGAAAGAATATTCAAGAATGATCAAGCAAGTAATTTGGCCTTTCATGAACAAGAATGTAACGAGAATGTACTAGCAAGTCCACCAGATTGTCATCCAAGCATCTTTTGCTATGTGCAAGTACTTGGTGAATTTTCATGAAATATCATGTAACAAGCAAGAAAGTCATGTATAATTTAATCCCCTGTGAATTTTGCCTATTTATAGAGAAAGTACTTTCAGCGCAATGTGACGCCAGTAGCATCATACCCCATGGTTTATATAATAGAATGTTTCCGACAATCAGCCGAGGGGACTAGCATAGAGGAACAACCAAGCCATGTTCAACCAGTTATTATGAGTTGTCAAGTGATCACAATAGATCCATTGGCTCCTCAAATAAATATTTCACACTTATTCTATTATTAATTTTGAATATTGAGGAGGATAAAATTGACATGGACCATGCATGGCCCATCGATGCTAGGCCCGCATCAACCCAAGGTCCGTAACACATATGATGGACCTCCAACAACCACGGCCCACGATAGGTGACCCAATAAGGCCAGCCATCAGATTCGCTAGTCCACGATAGGCATCAACCCAGGCATATCAGACGTTAGACAACCCTCCGACGACAGAACATTACTCCCGCCATGATCGGCCTCGACTCCACTAAAGGCGAGCATGCCCTACGAGTGTCGTAAGACTCATCTAAAGGTCACCCGACTCCAGAAGAACGGACGCTCAATGGAAAACTCTCCACGATCACGGGGAGATGGTACCCCATGACTCACGCCCTTCCCTGCTAAGGGATAGGCTTCCACTATCACGACAACCCCTATAAATGGACCTTTGTCCAGAGACAGGGGGAGACACCCAGAGAGACACGGACACACATGGCAAGAGAGACTCTGACACACGCTACGACAGGCTGACTGTTCCCAAAGAGTGACTTCTATAGAGGAGAACTACGGTCCACTTTCGAGCACGCTTCCAATGTTACACCCCGAGATATGCAACGGAATTAAGTTGGGGATGCGAACGACCGATGAATAAGTCTCAAGCTATAATGACAATCAGAGCACTAATTATTCACACACATAAGAGTGAACACCATCTTATATATTCAAAAATTTAACTTTATTGAATCATAATCAAACTCGGCAGCTTCGACGTGGGGGTTATTTGTTGTTTGTGAATTACACTTCTTTTGTAGGTTTACAGAGTTTAAAGCACGAGGCCCAAGCTTCCTAGCCGGCTGGGAAGTAGGGAGATCAAAGTTCCCATCTTTTCTCTGCAAGCAGAACTATAACGGATCCCTTCAGGTGTGTTAAGTTCACATAGCGCATCTTCTCAAGGCCGTTAAAGTCTCCTGAGTTGCAGATCTTTGTTCTAGTTTTCTATCTCCTGCAGGCGGGTGCTCCATCCTTCCTATTCTAAGGTATTCTTCGAGTCTCTAGCTAGTTGTTTACCTTAGTGGTGATCACGTTTCCTTGGCTAGGGCAATAGCTCTCTCTCTCCAGTACTCTTTTCCTTTTACTTGTTCCACCCTCGCGGTGTATTTACTTCCTTTGCTCCACGCTCCAGCGTGTGTTTTTAGTTTTCCTCTTAGTTTAGTTATAGATTGAGAGCATTTGCCTATGTCCGAAATTATGATGATTGCGTAGGTTGATGTTGTGCTAGTTTAGTGATAGATTGATCACTTGACTTATTTCTGCACTGTTCATCATCTTGCAATTAAGGAAGTTCAGTTCTCAATTCACATCATCCTTATCAAATCAAAAACCAAATAGAAAAAGAAACAAATAAAAATCAACAGAATCTTTTGGCGATCACGGTGGGACTTCTAGTGCCAATCGTGCCTCTTGATCTTTGTTAAACCAGCTGTCTATCTGTTCCTTTCTCTGCTCGCGTTTCCCTCGGATTCTCCTTTTATTTCCTGTTGTTTCTGGCTCCCTGGCTCATTTGGCAGTCGCCTTCTGGTGCGTTATATTGACATAACGGTCCATCTCTGGTCCGTTAAGGTCTTCTGGTGTAGCTTCTTATATCTGTCCTTTCTGCCATAGGTACGCATCCCGAGGTGCATTTTATTTTCGCTGTTTCTGCAGTGATATTCCTGCTTGGGTGCTACTTGTTCTCCCCTTTACTTGCTTTACATATTCACATCATTGTGTTACACATTAATTGTTAGATTCTAGGCTAGAATTTGCATGACTCTGGTGCACATAGGCTGATGCATTGATATCATCTCTTAGATTGCATTGTCCTACCTTGGTGTGTGGACCTCTCGTCTCCATATTCCTTGGAGCTGACCAGGAAAGCGCACCTGGGACCTCCGTAATTCCCCGTGGCCGTGGATTCCCACACGGACGCCGGGTTGGTTGTACCACTTTCTACCCCGTGTGAGATGACCCACTATTCTGTCCGTACCATAGAGCACTCAGACATGTCATTGAAGACTGTTACGTCTTCAAGGATGTCATGGAAAGCATGGTTAAGAAAGGGGAGTTGCAACTAGGGGAGCACCAAGTGGATCCTCCATGCCCTCATGAGCCCCCAGTGTTGAGGCTGGCTGCCAATATGATCTCTATATGCCAGCAGTTGCCTGAAGAAGCTACTGAAGAATGCACTCAGCACACATATGAAGCCTACTCCTCACTCCCATCAAGGATCAGGTGGGATGGCAGACAGTGCCGGCTAAGACCAAGAGAAGAGCACCGCCACTAGAGCACCGGGTGCATCTGTTCGGGGTGTTACCCCAAAATCAACACCACCTCCAGTGAATCCTGTGTGGCACACTAGAGAGTCACCGCCAGTTGTCTGAGTATTCACTCCCAACCGAAGAAAGCAGACTCCACTCCCTGTTCATAAGGAAATGAGCCCTGAGGTGAGGCATCTCCAGCAATATATCAGCCAGCTCGATGAATATGAGCAGTCTGAGCCGAAACCGTTACTGGTAAAAGACCATATTCTATGGGAGCAACTGGAAGGGTTGGCAATTGAAGAGCCAGTCGAGAATGAACAAGAAAAAGTTGAAACTGAATTCTTTTGGGGGCATGAGCCAGCCAAGGCAGGATGCCAAAAAGAGAAGAAAGCAAGGAGTAAAAAGAAAACGACAATAGTTCAGTGTAACACTCTGTCGGTATTGTTCACTCTGCCAGGGGAAGATGATGAAGGGTAGTCTTCCACTCTGCCCCTAGAAGCAAATCAGGCTGAGACTGCAACTCGATGCATGCTACCCGCTCTGGAAGAAGATGGGGATGCCCACCACCAACCAACCATAACATTATTTTCAGGGGTGAGCAACCCTACCAGATGCCAGAACCCGAAGTCCGGGGCATTGAAATTCCTCCTCCGACAGGCCTCTATGCAGAAACAAAGAAAGGTGATGAAGTTCCATCATTTGTTGAGTTCCTGTCTATTCTGGAAGGCAAACAACTAGTTCAGGAGACTACTGCTAAAAATAACAAGCACTGTCAACCACCTACCCCAATGCTCAAGAAGAAGGATAAAGCGAGTATTGATGCTCCCCCAGCACTAGAGGTGACTTCCCCAGTGGAAACCCCTCCACAGTCCCCTCAGAAGAAAGAAGCAAGAGAAAGGCAATCCATGTTGCAGGCATCCCATGAGCCTTCGAGGCCCCGCTGGGCGGGTTTATGTGTCACTTTTTCAAAAAGATGATCTGTTAAATTCAAGGTCACCTTCCCAAGAATATTGGACCTTACTGACTGTTGACAAAAAAAAGAGAAAAAGAGAAGAGGAGGAAAAAAAGAAGAAAAAAAAGAAAAAAATGGGCCAAACCCAATTCCAAAAGAGTAGAAGAAGCAAGGGATAGATGGGCCAATTGTGATTCAATCCTCACAATGTCACTTTGGGATTTGGACCAGTCCAAAGGTCATGATGCCAAAGGGATGAATCATAGGGGATTCAATCCCAAATCGGCCATTCTTTTTTTCTAGAATTCGCCTTTCCAAGGTTTCGATTGCTCATGGATCCTTGGGGGATCATTTCCTCATAGTGTGGACCCCGGGTAACTCCCCTAAAGAGTGAATATCGATGATCGTGGCATGCGACAATAGCTTAAGCCCACATCTTGGCGACGAGATCGTGGCAACCCATGGGTCGTCAAGGCCCTTTGTAGGCTAGCCCTCGGGATCTCCCTGCCCAAATCGGGTCATAGGGTGTTGCCGCTTCCATGCGCACCCCAGGTGTTGCTACTTCTGTGCGTAGCCTTCTATTTAGGGGCCACCTTAGATTCCTATCCGTGGGTGCGTGCCCAATTAACCATACATAGCAAACACAAAAGCAATAATCAACTTCATTTCAGAAATACATTGAACCATTAATGATCAAGATGAAAAAAATGAACAGGGCAAGAGTTATGGGCCTAATTCTTCAAACGGGGATGAATATTCAATCAAGGTGAACCTGTGTATATCGAGCCCCAAGGGAGGGGGAAAAATGATCAATACAATTTCTAAACCTCTGAAATCAAAGTAAATGGAGGGAACGAATGATAAAGCATAAGGTTAAAACTTCCCCAATAAAGGCTGAAATCTCTATACGAGAACACCTTGCCTTGCACTGGCATGATATCTAAATATGAGAATAACTATCATGTGGTCGAAATCCTCCTTAGAGTGTGGGTTAAATTTTCATGCATTCCCTCACCCTTGTGGGTTATATCCCCACCAAAGGCATTCATGCATTCCATGGCATGGTACATTACCTGTTGAAGAGTAAAAAAAAAAAGGAAGCTTGGCCTGCTATCATGGGTCATTTCAAAGTCAAATACACTATTGATGCCTTGCAGGTATTTCTATATAGCATATCTAATTTGATGCATATAGGTGTTTTCACATCTCAATTTATGTTAGGCTTTCATACACTCACCATTTGCCCATACTCAGTCCAAATATTCATTTAATAATGAGATTGTGTATCCAATTATTATTGTGCTTATGTAAAAAATGCACCACAATTAAGTCAAGGTAGGTATGGAAAATGTTTTTTTGAAAGGGGTTGGTACCACTGATTTTATAAATAAGAAAAGAGGGATTTACAATTATAGTATATGAAATCACAAAACATCACTATAACTCCTATACAAAGATCACACCAAGAAGGTGTATATGTCCTATTCTCCCAAGTGGTCAAAAAGGGCAGAGGATCCCATGATTAGCCCATTATCAGACCTTGTCCCCAGCAAAATCACCTATTCCCTCTAGAGTAGTGGCATCTCTCTTGAACATTCCATTGTTTCTCTTCCCCAACCATTTCCCACTACCACTCTAACCCCTATCTTGACAATATCAATGCTTTTCAAGATGCCCCTCCATAGGTGAGACATGTGGTGTTGAGACGGGATAGTCAAATCCCATATTCTTTCTCTTGTATAGTATTTTTGTCTGATGATATTGCTCTATATCCCCTCCTCGGTTCCAAGTCTCCATAGCCATTTGCTCAAGAGTGCAAGTGCCCTCCCATTTCCTTCCATTTGCATGCCCTTCCCCAATTTATGTCATGCCAACCTGTAAACCTCTCTCCACTTCCATGCCAAAAGAATCTTGCTTGGATTGATTGGCGGTTCTTTGCCACGAATGTAGAGATCCTGAAAGTGGGTAAAAAATAAATAGAGATGTTGTCCAATACCGACCTGCACACACCAAATGCCCTCCATAGGATAGCAGCTTGCCTTCCCATCCTACCAATATGGACTCAAACCTCTGCACCACACTCTCCCATTCCTTGCACTATAGCCTGTTTGGGGTTAAGGGGAGCCCCAAATAGGTGATGAGGAACTGGCCTATATGGCATCCTAGAATGGTGGCTACTATCCTCAAGGCTCTCTACTCCAAATTAATACCAATAACCTGATTGCTGTGAAAGTTTAATTTGAGGCCATTGACTTCCTACAAGAGCTCCAACATCATCTTGATAGTATATAGCTATTCCTCTCCCTCTGTCACAAATAGGATAGTATCATCATCAAACTATAGGTGTGAGATGGATGGCCCACCTGTAGTAGCCTAGAATTTAATCATCAATTTAAATCATCAAGGTTGCCAAAGTTGCCCAAATGTAATTATTGAAAGAGATTATGAAAAGAGGTAAGTCCTCAAAGATTGTTATAACACAAAGTAACCACCCCCACATCCATCAAGACCCTTCTTTACCCCACTTAGTTCGTAGGCAGTAGCATAAGCCCAACTTGCAGAGCCTGCCCCGGGGTCATCCGATGACTTCTAGAGGTGTGCCATACATCGACGGATAGCTCTCCCAGTTAGCTTCGTCGAAGAGGTGATACCGCCTTCATCCGAGTTCGGGACTGTCTAGGAGATCCATTCTCGTCAGATCGCGCATCTGGCATCTAAGGGAAGACCAGAGCACCGGTGCAGAAGCTGCTGCATCCACATCCCAGCTCCCCTTGGTGCACCGTTTGGCTGGGACTTTCCCCTACCAGTCCTCTATCCAACACAGCCGGCGGAGCTTCGTTTGGAGTTTGGAGCTGTCTGTTCCAAATTTTCTCCCCCAGGTGTGCAGGTCAGTCCACTCAGAATTAGAACAGACACCTCTCCACTCTACATCCTCTATCTCCCTACTCCGACCTCCCCTGGCGGCCTTCCTAGTTGGAGATTGAAGAAGACTCATTCACGGACGTGTCTGTTTTGGTCCTGCACCATTTCGACTGCGGGAGTGTTCGTGATGGCGTCGTCTATCAGCTGCTGCGACCTGAGTGCAGTCCCAGTCCGAGCAGATCAGTCCGGTTCTAGAGCCATCCACAAACAGCGATGACACCGGACGCTCCCATGAAAATTCAGAAGCCTTCCTGGACCAACCAGCAAAGGATTGGTGCTGGTTTTGACATCTTCTAAATCTGTTACAGTCCGTGGCGGCATCAACAGCGACTATCGGTCTGATTGTTCCAGAAGCCAGCTGAACCGTCCGAGTGGCCTTGTCGGTACCCTAGTAGTCTTCTCCCCCACCCCGCCTGGCCGGCTTAGCGCCCCTCCCTGTGTGGAGGTAGTTTTTGTGGTAATCCACATTCCCCACCCCTTGTCCAACCCTCCTGCGCAAGGAGTAATGCATGTCCTATTAAACAGGGGAAGCGACATCGGCACAGTGTGTGGGGAACCCACACTTCCCCACTCGCCCTCATCTCCAAACGGGGTTAGTTTCTTCAAACCAATCGGGTAAGCTCTACACCTTGCTCATTTTATAGTACTTGTTCATATAATATCTGTGAAATTGCTCCGTTGAGTGAGAGAGAGAGCGCCCAACACCGGAGTGTTCCACCTCCGAGTGGTCACCATGGGTTGTGTGAGAGAGGGACCTAGTGCCCCAATTGGCACCCGGCCAGCCCTTGACTTGTGGGCTCCGTACCCTTGGATATTTTATTAAAAGCGCCCTTCGGCAGGGCGTGTCTTGCAAGTAGCGCCTTGACTGGAGGCGTGTTTTGATTTTCGAAATAAAGAAATATTTTATTTCCTAAAAATCGTCCCAGGAAGTAACGCCCTTGCTCAGGGCGCGTTTTAAGTAACGCCTCAAGCTGAGGTCGTCCCTTTTCAAATTAACGCCCTGGTCAGAGGCGTGACTAGCCAACAAGTAGCGCCTTTGCTCAAGGCGTGTTTTAAGAAACACCCTTTGATAGGTCGTCAATTCTTAATGTAGCGCCCTTGCCTAAGGCGTCTTTTACTCCCAGAGTCCTACTTTTTCTGCCTTCCCTCCGAGGATTCCTCCTCTATTTTGGACTCCTTTCCCCGTTTTTTCTTCCTTCGGTTTGATTCCTCCCCGAGATAACTACTGCCGTAGTTTATCTCTCTCCTTGATCTGCACGGCTCTTCCTTATAAAAGGGATGCTGTCCACTGTTCTGAAGTTGGCACACCAAACTTCTGAAGGGGCTCTTGCCGCTGCCGTTCTTCTTCCTAGCGTTTCCTGTTGTCTCTGCCGCTACTGCTGCTTCTTCTCCATCCTCCTGCTGCTGTTCCTTGCGTGGTGTTCCTCCTGCCGATTCCTGCTGCATGCTATTGTTCCTGCGGTGCTGTTCGACGTGTTATTCTCCCTCCCCATCCTGCCGTGTTCAGCATCCTGTGGCCCCTTCCTGTGTTTAATCATCAACGGTGTTGCCCTTTACTGTCACAGGGACAGCGGGGCTTGTCTTATTGTTTGTTTGCATCTTTGCATCGTATTAGTTGCATTACCGTTTTGTTACAGCATACGTGCATGCATATATCTCCATATCTCCATCCCTCATTATAGGGGTTTAAACAAAAACCCAAAACAAGGTGCGTATGTTGCATGCCATCATATACTTATCATTATTTTCCCCTTGTTGAATTGAATACTACACAGCACTAACTGGCCCGTTTATTGTTTGTTTGTTATTTTGCAAGGTAATCAATCAAGGAAGACCCTTCTTACCGGCCGGCCAGTCCAAGAAGGAGGAAAGAACTCACACTCACCCCGCACTCCCGTCGTCAGGTAAGCGATCAATCTCCATATTTTTGAGGCTTTTAAGTCTCTGGCGATCACACTCCACTTAAGCACTTCATGTTCATTTTTTATTGTCTTGGGACTCGTGCTTTTATTGCATATCTATCTTTCATGTTCATTTATTATTGTTTAAATCATCATGATTGAACCATTGTTTGTTTGCATAATGTTTTGTTTGATCAAGGTGGATAACATGACTAATTCAACTTTTAACCATGAGAATGAGCAACAAGGCACATCTTATAATTCTCAATCCCCTAATTTACACCACAATTTTCTCAAGGGACCGCATCTTCACTCTCATAGAGTTACCTAACCCCAGGGCAATTCTCAATCTTGTGGCCCCTCGCACCAATTGCGAGCCGCTACATCCATGGGACCGCCTCCTCCCGATGACGAGAAGGTCTCTCAAATCCTGTGTGCTATAGATCATCTCACCCCTTAACAAGTCCAGGCCCTTAAGGCTGTTGTCGAGGGTGAATCTCATTCCTCTCCTCTTTCTTCTACCCCTATTAGGGTGGCCCATCACCCGCCTGCATCTCATGCTCATGTCCCTTCTCAGGTGGTCCGCCAACCATCTCCCTTTCAAACCCATTCCCCTAGGGTGGCCCATTATCCACCTTACTCTCATGATCACACTCCTACTCGGGTAGCCCATCACCCGCATCCTTTTATTCCTCCTCCCCCTTCTCCACGGCCCCAAGGCCCATTCATTCCCTCCAACCCGGTCCGCCTGGGTCCTTCTTTGGGTCAGCCCATCAACTCTACTCCACGGCCTTTTTATACAAGCCCACCATGCCAACCCTCGGTTATTCAAGTTACACCTCCCCAATAGGTCCTCATGGATAAAGTTGCCTCATTGGAGAAATAGTTAAAGAAGGTTGCAAGTCAGTGGCCCGCTCCTCCTTCTCCTTCTCCAGTCAATCCTCTTCACGCTGCTCTGAATGACATCACAAAGATGGAGAAAGATTGGAAGGATAGAAGAGGTGACTACATCATCGGCAGTCTAAGCAGGCAAGATTCGGCAGGTTTCAGCAATCAAATGGATGCCACCTACCCTTCACCCATCCACCCCGTATCTTCCCATGGCCATCCACCTTCACAAACATCACACCACCACATTTCAGAATCCGTTGCTATACCTTCACCATGGCATCCACTTGAGCCTGATTATGAAGAACCAGCATTTGAAGAGCCAAGTACAGCACATGACGTAGAAGGCCCGAAGGCACCCCTTTCGAGTTTCCTTCATTTCCCTCTCTCTCCACTACCATCAGAGGAACCTCCTGTTCAGAACAAAGCCATCATCCCCAACCTGATCCCTACTTTTGAGACCTTTTGGTGTTATGATGATGGGTTGATACTCCAATCATCTACACCAGCGCATCTATCCTCAAGAGTCTCTCATCCTGTCTGGGTTTTTCATTCGTGTTTCTTTTCTTTAACTTGAACACATCTCTTGATCCCTTATTCGGTCCCTACAAGGAGTTGTAGGAAGACACACAGAAGGAAGTCTGGTCTGTGGCTTGGGCGGTTGGGCCCGTAAGCTGTGTGTCAATAGTTGGCTTGGTGAAGCCCGCAAGCTGTATGTCAGCATTTGTTTAGTGCAGTTGCACTAGTGAAGCCTCACTTGGTTGAGTGAGGGGTGGACTAGGACTCTGGGATTGAGTCTGAACAACCGTAAAAGTCCTTGTCTAGTGTGATTGTTTGTGCGCTTGTTTTGTGGTAGATGCTTGCATAGGGCATATTCCTATCTCTCTTTGACTCCTATCTTGTGGATCTTCCTGGGCGTTAGCGTACCTTTTATTCCGCTACGTTTTAATTTGTAAAAAGGGGCTGATCTATTCACCCCTCCCCTCTAGATCCGCCACCACTACACAACAACTCGGCCAGCCATTTTGATAGTTTTGACACTCTGATGATGCTGCATAGAGCGTCTAATGCTATCAAGTGTCATGTGTTCATGACCACCCTGATCCAGGGAGCCCAAGATTGGTTCCGAGCACTCGCCCCTGGTAGCATCCACAGCTTCAGATAGTTTGGGAGATTATTCAAGGAAAGCTTCATCGGTAGCGAACCTCCAAGGTTGATCGCGGGGCTATTGGCACTGAAAAAGGCACAGGGGGAAAAGCTGCAGACTTACATCAACCGATTTAAATTGGAAGCCCTACGCATCCCCTATCTAGACGTCACCTCAATTATCACCGCACTGACCAGAGGCACTCGAGACGAGAACCTCCGGTGAGAACTAGTGCTCCACCCTCCTTCCTCTCTCGCCAATCTGATGACCCTGGCTCTGCGCCATGTAGACTGTGAAGAAGTCCTCAATGCTTGCAGAGACCCTGCAAGCTCGGGGCAA
This sequence comes from Amorphophallus titanum, assembly GCA_024336825.1. Classification (NCBI taxonomy): domain Eukaryota; kingdom Viridiplantae; phylum Streptophyta; class Magnoliopsida; order Alismatales; family Araceae; genus Amorphophallus; species Amorphophallus titanum. The sequence continues at coordinate 343,075 of JANBPO010006450.1, forward strand.
GAAGGAGACAAAAAGTGACCATTTGAGCAAGCCTCGAGTAAAGGAAAAAAAGAAATTGGGATTGGGACCATAAAGAGCCTCCACGGAAGTTCTAGCGGTACACTCCTCTGTCCACTCCTGTCTATGAGATCTACCAAGAAATCAAGGACTCGGGTCTCCTTCCCCGACCCGAGCCTATGAAGGCTAACCCTAGACGTCGTAGCCGCCGCAAGCACTATCAGTTCCACAACAACCACGGCCACCACACTGGGGATTGCCAGCACCTCAAGGATGAATTTAAGGGGGGAGGGCTATAATGCCCTGGACCCTTCGGATCCTGCTTCTCAAGTCCCAGATTTAATTTTCTCAAAGAATTTATTTCCATTATGTCTGAAATTATTTTCTGGACATCTTCCGTGTTCGGATCTGTGCGATTCGGGTCAGCTTCCGAGGCTCGGAACGCGTTTCGCGGCTTTTTCTGCGTGTTTTCCGATTTATGCGTGTGTTTCGGGAAATCTACGGAACCCTGTAGCAAGAGAACTGGGTCGTTCACCTACCCGCGGGTGGTACCGTTACGATCAACGTGTTCCGTGTACCGAGGAAATATATTTTTCTATTTTTTTAAATTTTTTAATTTTTTAGATTTTCTATAAATACCAAACCTTTTTTCTTTTTATTTTCCCCTTTTTCTTCCTTCTTCTTCCTCCTTTCTTCTTCCCATTGGAGAGCGCCCCCAACCACGGCTTCCTTCTTCCCCGGACGATCGAGGCGTGGCCCCCCTCACTCCGACAATGGCATGGCGGCGGTGGCGGCGACAAGGCGGACGCGGTGGTGCTCTTCTCGCGGTGAGAGGTGGGGAGATCGGCTTCCTAAAAGTATTTTCTTACGATCGGCGGTGAACCAGCAAAGCTCTTGCTCCATTGAGGTATGAGGACGAACCCCCACGCCCTTATCGTCGTTCCCTGCGATTTGTAGGCCGAGGAGAGGCCGAGAGGGATATTTTTGAGCCGGGAGGGTGAAAATCATGTTTTAGGGCTTGAGCGCCTGTCCGCCGTTTCATCGCGTTTCGGACCGATTTGGGGGTTTAGATGCATGCTATGAGGGTTGGGAGAGCTTCCCCCTCGTTTTCCCCATCATCGGGGGATGATCGGGGCGTGGAACGGGATTTTGGGAATCTTCCCGCCGGACCTGTTCTCGGGTGAGAGTGGCAGTCCTTCCAGTGACCGCCACACTCACTGGCGGCCCAAGGTAGGCGCGCCAAATGCCCTGGCAGCCTAAGGTGGGTGTGCCACTTGTTACTATTTTGTCGGTAGGAGTTTACGTCGGCTGGCGGCCACACGATAAACCGCCAATTGGGGTGGTGGCTGAAGCTTCGACCGCTACCCTTATTTTTGACCGTTGCGCCTCGGGGTGCATGTTTCTGACCGTTGGGGTCACGTGCCTCTAGTGGCCGTTGATACGGGCGCCAGAGGGATTCTAGCACGCCTAGGTTAGGCCGCTAGAGTGCTGTGGCGGCCTGAGGTGGGAGCGCCAGAGCCAGTCCCACTAATTCCTAATAACAATCAGTTTTGCTTATAATGCCATACAATTACAAACCCAATTAACCCAAGGATATAAATGTAAACTAAAGGATACAAATGTAAATAAAAGTTAGATATCTTGCTCTGATGTCCCATCAATTCTCCCCGGGTGAGAAGAACTCGACCCCTTTGAGTAAGGGGTGCGACTGCTCACTCCTGCTGAAGTGTAACTCTGCGGCCGTACTCTCCACCATACCAGGTAGTGCGAGTATGCTCTACTCCTAGGAATCATCACCTGCTCATCCTGTATATGTTCTATATGCTCACGCTGTTGTGGGAATAAAGCTGGTGGACACTCAAAGGTGGGGTCACTCTCAAAGGGAGGAGACGGCTCAAAGACTCACAAGGAATCACCGCTGGATCCCAGTAGGTGACTAGATCCGATACACTAAAGGAGGAGCTGATCCCATAGTCGTCAGGCAAGTCCACAATGTACGCTTTAGATCCGACTCGCCTTACACTCGAAAGGGACTGACACCGTGAGCTTGTGACTGACTTAACTTGGTGCATGCAGACTCTGAACAAACTGTACAAATAAAGGAAAAGGCACACTCTATATCCTAGTCAGACCTAATGCTATGCAGACCTATGCACTGGTGGACCAGGACATCCGAGTGTGTGACTAGCATACACTTGACGTAACCAGAGGCTGGCGAAGTCATGGAATCCTAGACATCCTAATATGAACCAATCATGCACTGAATTCTGATTGGACTTGGGCGTGGGAGGGCCAGGAGAACCAAAATCACCTTCTTTATTGCCCCTATATGTATGTATCTCTCGCCAATGGATGAGCTCATCGATATGCATTGGTTGGCTGGCCCGTATGGGAGGGGTGTGATAGGGGACTTCCCTGACGAGGTGGAATAGATAAGGTGGGTCACGAGACTCACTAGGGAAGGGTTCGTAGAGATCAAAGAATGTGTGACCCCTCGAGATAGGTTCTCTCATGACTTGGACCCATGTTTGGAGTTCTTGAAGGTGTAGATGGTCACCTTCGTCGGTTGTGGCCAATGGGACAGTGGTCTCATATAGAAGATAAGGCTTATCCCTCGGGAAAAAGGGAATGTAGTTAGGCTCATCAAGAATGAGGAGGAGCAGAAGGATCTCCGTGGTGATGTGACCTACGGTGCACACAGAGGTAATGGACCCCAACGCGGGATACGTGAAGCTACGACTCGTGGATTGGTTGAAGCCTGAGGCCAACATGTGCATCAACTTCCATTGCCAGTCTAATCCCTTAATAAGGTCTTCCAAGGTATCTATATGGTGACTAGACCAGAACGTTGTGTGGAAGGAGTTCATGGGCACTACATGTAGTGCAGGGTCCATGGATGGGTAGCAAGGTGTCCTAGGGATCAAGCCTTTCTTGAGCCAGCTAAGTAGTGGCTCGTCTATGAGTAGTTTCTCCATTAGAAGTACAGGTGGCTCCGGCTGAGGTGGCTCCGAATAAAGATCGAAAGGTGAGGCTGGTGGCAAAGGAGCTCTCATGGGTGGGGAAGGAATGTCCTCCCTAAGGGGAAGAGGTCCTTGTGGTGGCACCAAGTTGAGACTACCGGCTACGACCTCCCTAGGCTCGGGCAGGAGTCCGTCAATCTGAGAACACATCCTACCCACCCTATCTGAAATGATTTTGAAGAGTTCGGCAATGATGGGGTTTGGAGTAGGGGCATCGTGATAGACTCACCCATAATCACTCAGCTTAGTCGTGGACCTAGGCTCTTCTACATGCGGGGCTCTTTGCCTCCGACTATGATCCACTTGGTTGGAGGTGATTGGGTGGTCGGTTGGAGGTGACTGGGTGGGGAAGGTTGGAGGTGACGGTGTAAGACTGCTTGGAGGGGACCGGGTAGTGAAGGTAGACCCTTCTAAGCTCCTTCTTCATGTCCCACTAGGACTCGATGGGCCATTGCCTCCTAACTTCCCTCAAGCATTCAATGTCTCTCCACTTCTCGGCCGCTTTGTGAAGAAGTCTCTCTTTGGCAAAAGAGAATTGCATGGCTTCAGACATGGGGTAACAATCAAAATATTTATCCATAGCGGCTTCCCACTTGAGGTTGTCGCTTGGGACTTTGGAGCCATAAAAGTTTGAGCCTTCGAGCCTAATGAAGGAGATAGGATGGTTTCCAAGCCCATGGGTGTGCCAACGATCATATCGCCTGGGCGACTTGGAGTCCATTTGAAACTATGGGAATGCTACATGATGGACATGCAGACACAAAGAGACAAGACAAGCTGACTCTCTAATGGACTAGACACAATCCTAAAATAATAATGCAAAGTTGGAATGTAGACTCGAATACCAACCTAGACTCTAACCATTATCCGATACGTGGCAGAGGTAGAAACCTCACGCAAGGGGCTACCTTCCAAATAGGCGTAACCTATCTTTTCAGTAATGTCTTTTGATATATCGGGTACTGGGATGAAATGCAAATCAAGACACTTTTTTTATTTTTTTAAACAATAACTACCCTAGACTCAACTTGGCTCTGATACCAATTTGATGAGCGACGACGATGCGGACTCGGTACTAATTGATTGCAGGACCTGAGACTCTAGGCAAGCTCGCTACTCGTCCCACGCAAGGGAAGCGTATGGATGTTCTCGGTTGAGAAATCGACAGTGAGTCAAGGGTGTTTGGCTCTTCCGTGCTTGGATCGAGTCACGAGACGGGTCACACTCACTCACTCTCTCATAGTGGCGACAAAATTAGAACGGGCTAGTAATCCTAACACTCAAGCAGTGGGATAAAAATAAATACAAAATAAGCAAATGACAAGGAGGGGAGTGAAAATGATACCTCCACGCTCCGGGCATGGGGAAGATGACCCCGGCCAAGTCTCGTACTCCCGGTATAGTAAATAATCAATAATTATAGTAATGAAATTACTACCCACTCCACGCAGGGAGGTAAAGGGCTACACGTGGGACCCGGCAGTATCGAACTCGGGTTGACGGGTAGCATTTTGGACACCTCTGGCAGTAGCGCGTGCCGACAAACATGGGGTCCACGCCCTAGTCGGAGGGCCGATCGGACTAGGAGTGGTACCGCTGTGAAGGGGACTCCTGGAGGGACAATTCCTAGGAGGGGAACGCGCTGGTTCGCCTTGTGGAAGGCGATGCGGCTAGACTATTGGACGTTGTTGCTTGCTGCCCCCAGACCTGTTCTACAGTTTCAAAACTGCGTGACCTGACAAAAACTAGTGCGACGATTAGACCCAATGTCAGATCGACACAAGACTAGCACCGTCGCAAAGCTCCTTCGAAGATCTACAATCACCTATTGTTACAGAAATTTTTTTGTCTCTGTATTTGCCGTGGCTGAATTTAGAACAGACGGACTTCTCTGGCTCAAAATAAACTGGGCAGATTGGGATCTACCTGAGAACTTGGTTTGACCGGAGGGAAGATGGTGGATCTGGGTGCTGGAGATTTTATGGGTGAGAGAGGGGGATGTGAGGAACGTGCAAGAGATGAATGAATTTTAGTAATAGCAAAGCATAGCAGATAATTGCAATCAACACTTAGTCAATCATCCAGATACGATACCTGGCGAAGGCTAGACTAACGCAAGAGGTGGAATTTCAGATAGGCGTAACCTATCCTTCCAACCACTCCTTTTGATATACCTACTAGATGAAGAACTTAAGCATGAATATCAGATGATTGAATTAAGCATTTGAAGACATGTTTTACCTTAAATGCTCCACAGCATACATCTAAACGATGAGAAGAATGAAGTAGTAAACACACAGGAGCAAAGATTAATCGCACAGGAGACAGAATTTTTAGGTGGTTCGATCTCTATCTAGAGATCTACATCCACCCCTTACTCAAATGAGTAAGGCTTACTGCTGCCACACAGCTTGAGTATATTGATCCACAGCTTTGGGGATAAAATCCCTATATACCGCTGATCCACAGCTTTGGAAAATTAATCCCAGACCGCTGAGCCTCACAGCTTGCTCTACTGAGCCTCACAGCTTGCTTCCAAGGAATGCTTCCTTGCTGCTGACACACAACTTACAAAAGATATAGAATGAAAAGCACGAAATGAAAGAGAACAAGAATTGAAGAAATAAATGTAGCGCTTCAATCGAGTAAACGGACTCTGGGTTTGATCCAGAAGTCAGTACTGACAAATCACGCTCAATCTCCCTTCTCACAGCACTCTATTCTTCTCTCAAACTTCACAAACTCTTTTTCTCAATCTCTCTGACTCTTCTTTCTCTCGAGCTCTGGCTCTCCTGCTTCCTTCTGCTCTCCTCTTTTTCTCTTGATTTCTTTGTACTTTGATTTGAGCGATCTGGCCTCTTATTTATAGGCTCGTGAAGGATTGGGTGTGTGAAAAACTCGTTCCCGCCCAAGGAATCTGGAAAAGAAAGGCTTCGCTAGAAGTCCATGTGTCAGGAGATGAAGATGCTCCATCCACGTGTCAGAATCTCCAGACGTAATCCCTTTCTTGGATCACGTGCCAGTGACTTGGAACATGTGTCTGAGGATAAAGACTTCGAGTCACATGACCTTGATAGTGAGAGGCGTGTTGCCTTTCTTACATTTGATTCTGGGTCCATGTATGACTTAAGTCTCTGCCAATCAGAACGAAGACATTATATCAAACACTTTATGCACTTAAGTTCATTCTTGAAAAATGATAAAAGAATTCATATGCTCAGACTTATTTCATGAATGTTTTGAAAAACCTTAGACCATGGAACCAGGTGCCGCCCATCGGTATGAGCGACCGCCTGTGGACCGTTTATATCTAGTTGATTTTAGGGTTGAGCGGTCTGTCGTGCAACCGCTCAAGGTGGTGCGGCCAGTGAGGGTCTGTCCATCTTCCCCTGTGCGGCCAGCTTCCAGCCGCCTATGTTTTCCGTTGGGACGTGCGGCCAGGACCTGACTGCATATCCCTATTGACCCTTGGTCAACATCTGCGTGTCGGTGGGGTTGTGCGGCTTGGTCAAAGCTGCATTGATCGACACTATAGTAGGTCGATTGGCTTGTGCGGCGGACCCTTAGCCGCACAATGCCTTGGGCAGTTGAGCCCTGACCGTCTTCATACCCTTGGTTAGTCCAATTAGAGCCTTGTGCGGCCCATCCCTGACTGCATGTCCTTCGTGCGGCTCGTTCCCAGCCGCACATCCCTTGAGCGGCCCAGGATGAACCGCCTAGGTGCCAGTCTAACCCGGTGTTTCCGTTTTGGCCGATTCGAGTCCCGGGTGTTGGTGTTCTCAACTTGTGCCACCATGTGTTAGCGTGCGTGCGGTGAGGGCTCCCCGTGCATCGTCAGTTCCGTTCAGCAGTCTGGTCAAGACCGCATTGACCAGGAACTGTTTGGGTCGTGGGCTTGTGCGGCCTAGACCTGACTGCACATCCCCTTGGGCTGTTTGGCCTTGACCGCACATCCCCCCCCTTGGGCGGGCTGTCCTTGGCCGCCCATCCCCTTTGAGTGGGTTGTCCCTGACCGCACATGCCCTTGTGCGGTCTGCTCGGAGCCGCTCATCCCCGTGTGTTATCGGTTTACTTTGGTGGGTTATCCCATGACCGTTTGAGTGTCGTGTTGGACTCCGGTCGACCCGGTTGTGACCCTGTGGTCGACTTTTGGTCTCATAAGTGTCCCGGACACCCCGGAGATTTCATGTCCGTGTTTTGAGGTGCCTGTGGGTTCCGTGTTACCGTGGTTTCAGACCTAGGGACTAGGCTAGATTGACGGTGTCGTGTTGTCACGTTCGACAGTCTTAACACGAGTCTCGTGACTCAGGGACCGTTGAGTTCACTAGGTCTAGCGGGCTCTCCAGCGTCAGGTGGCCGCGAGCCACTTCTTCCCTCGTGTTACTCACGATGGGTGCGTGCATGGTTTTCTGTGTTCACCTCTGTGACCCGTCCACTAGTCGTAGCTTCCACGGCACGAGTGTGTCGGCCCACTGGGGGCACTGGTGTGGCATACCCGAGTTAGAATTCAATTCACAAAAGAGCACGGTATATCAAATGCATAAACTAAAGGAAACTAGCTAGATTGAATTGCATGGAAACTAGCTAGCACGTCAAATCATCGATCCAATATTATTACTTTGCCATGCCAGTGGCAACATTATCCTACATGTCTGACCTTAAAACTCGGATGGAAACTAGTCATGTTGAATGCCTATATATCATGTTCCAACTCCCCGAATTAAGTAACCTAATTAAATTGGTAAGGAACAAAGGAACAGGAGGGAAAAGTACTCACAACCCACATTGCCTTGACGACATTTCGAGACGTGGGGAAACCCATGGCGGGATCCCTGTGCATCGAGAGAATAATGTCCACGAAATCGCTCTCAGAACACTCCTTTCCCTGTTGAGCTCGGCGCTGCTGGTCGCGTTCCTCGAGTATTTGGTTGTGGAAAGCATCCCACCTCTTCAACAGCTTTCGGAGCTTGGAATCCATGAACGGGAGCATCACTAACCAGTTGGAGACAGAAGGGAAGATGTCATGTAATCCGAAGTGGTCCATGAGTTCACTGGCCTCATCCATCATTTGGCTCAAAATCTTGCGTCTTTCGCCTCCAAGGCTGCTCCCTATGACGACCCTCTTGATCGCACCGTCGGCGAACGACTGCAAGACCTCGCTTATATCCACTATCGCCAGAGAAGCGGCAGCGACCTTCTCAACCATGAGTGCAACCTCCTCCTCTCTCACCCGCCGGGCAGACTGTACCGGCCTGGGGCCGAGGAGATGGACGATGGCTACCTTCTTGGCCTGCCTCCAGTGCTCACCGTAGGGGGAGAAGCCTATGTTCTTAGAGCCGTAGGTGAGCCTGTCCATCAACTTTGATATCGGCCTGGAGGCGAACACAAGGTCCTGCGCCTTCATCACCTCTCGGGCTGCCTCCGCAGAGGAGACGATGAGGGTGGGCACCCGGCCCAGGTACAACTGCATGAGGGGGCCATGTTTCTGGGAGAGGTCTCGGAGGGACTTGTGGGGGTTAGGGCCGAGGAGGTGTATGTGGCCGAGGAGGGGGAGGCCGCGGGGAGATGGTGAGAGATGGGGTTTCTTCCTCTTGCCATCTCTCCTAAAGCAGCTACTGATGATTACAAGACACGTGAGAATTGAGAGGAAGAAGGCCAGGGTGATGGGATGCAGGCAGGATCGCTCTTGCAGAGACCACGGAAAGAGCTTTGTGATGGCAAGAAGGCGGCGATTCTTTGGAAAAAGGAGTCCCCTTTCTCTCTCTAGAAGGGGAAAGGCTTGGGGAAGATCATACCGGGAGGATACGGTCACTGCGCGAGGATCCGTGTGGATCTGCTCTAGAGGCCGTACTTCTGTGCGACTTGGTGTTCACGAGATTCTGCATCGGACACTGCGGACAGCGTCATTCCGTGCAAGGTATAAATCTGCAACCCGTAGTTAGGGGTGGGTAATTAATGCATCGATTAGAGCATAGATCTAGGATTCCATCAAGTCGGGTTCGGGCAAATAAATTTTTGTTATCTGCTGCGTTACCCGAACAGTGCTGTAGAAAACCTTACAGGTTCCTCCTCCTTGATCAAGGAGGAGGTCAAGGAAGGGGGCAGCCACCTCCTTTGACCATGAAAGGGGTGCCCCTCTCCATTGGACCAATTCAAGCTTCCATCCTCTTTGACCCATTCAGACCTCCATCCTCTTTGACCCAATCCAAGCCCAAAGAAGAAAAAGCTCAATAATCCCCCCATAATAGGTCCAATACCACGCAGGGACTAAAAATGGGCCCAACAAGGCCTAAAAGCAAGAAATAAAGATAAATAGCTTGAACTATGCATCCATGTCCTCCTGTGTGTTCCCCGTACCCCGACGTGTGCTGTGGCGTGTGTCCTCACCAATTCTTACTGGGTGGGAGGAACTCGACTCCGTCGCGTAAGGGTCCCGATCACTGAGGTAGTGCTCCAGTAAGTTCGGATCGAGTCGCTCGAGCTCTCCGCGCGTGATCCAGGTGTCATCCGTCGCGAGGCGTCCCCTCCAATGCACTAAGAAGCGTTGGTAGGCTCCGTTCTTGGTGGTGGTCACCTGCTCATCCAGTATGTAATCTATATGCTTGCACTGCTGTAATGGGGTTGGAAGAGGTGGACTCTTAGATGGTGTGTCACTCACAACAGGAGGAGAAGACCCAAAAGGTTCACTAGGGATCACTGCAGGGTCCCGATGTGCCACCAAATCTAAAACATTGAACATCGAACAGATACCATAGTCGTCTGGTAGTTCAATAACGTACGTATTAGGCCCCACTCGCTTCACGACTCTAAAGGGACCGGCACCACGGGTCTGGAGTTTCTTCACGGTCCTCGAGAAAAATCATTCAGGTCTAACCCTGATCATGACGTACTCTCCCTCTCGGAACTCACGGGCGCGTCGGTGCGCGTCAGCTAACTCCTTATAACTTGTGTTGCTAGCTTCTATGTGACGACGCACATGCTCATGTAACTGCCTAATAGTTGGGGGGAGATCCAAAAGGGAAAGGTAAGGCTCATGAAGACCCAAATTCCTATCAACCCAAGGCTCCCTTCCCTAGTGCCTTAGAGTCCAAGCCCAATAAGACTAGGCCAACACAAAATGAGGAGTTAATAGAACTCTTTTCACAAGTTCACATCAACATTCCGCTCCTAGATGCCATAAAACATGTCTCGGCCTATGTCAAATTCCTCAAAGAGCTTTGCACTCCAAGAAGAGGGCCCAAGTTGGCCCCCAAGAAAATTTGGTTTTCTGAGGATGTTAGTGTGGTCTCGATGAACAATCTCCCTAGAAAGTTAAAGGATTCCGGTGCTTCTCTCATCTCATGTGATATAGGTGGTGTAACATTTGACCGTGCCCTTCTTGACTTAGGAGCTAGTGTCAACCTTTTACCCACCTCTATTTATGAGCAATTTGACATAGGGGAACTCAAGCCAACTCCCGTCATTCTCCAACTGGCGGATCACTCAGTTAAGACCCGTCGAGGTTTGATAGAAGATGTGATTGTCAAGGTCCATGATTGCTACTTCCCCGTAGATTTCTTCATTCTTGACATGGCCTCCTCCTCGGAGCTAAGTCCATCATCTTAGGGCATCCATTCCTTGCCACCGCCAAAGCCAACATCAATTGTGCTACGAGAACTATAGACATCTCATTTGGAGGCCAAAAAGTCTCTCTCAACATGTTTAAAGCCTCTTAATACCTAGACCTTAATGAGGAATGTCATTTTATAGACATCTACGATGAATTTCTTGAGAATGGTCTAGACATTGGTCAAATAGAGGAAGCTAATGTTCTACGAGATTCTCGCCATCATTGTAGCATTTGGCCTAAGGTTGAACCTCTTCCAGCTTTGCAATATGAATCGAGGCTTCCATTACTTGAAAGTCCGCCTACACTTGAGCTTAAGCCTCTTTCGAACTCCCTTAAATTTACATTCCTAGGCCCCGATCAAACTCTTCCTATTATATTGGCCTCCGACGTTACCCCTACCCAAGAAACCCTTCTGCTAGAAGTTCTTAGGACTTATAAGGGTGCCATAGGTTGGATGGTGGCCGATCTAAAAGGGATAAGTCCGTTCATTTGTATGCATCATATTTACATGGAGGACGATGCCAAACCTAGTCAGGAAATGCAAAGGAGGTTGAACTCGAACATGAAGGAGGTGGTGAAGAAGGAGGTTGTCAAATGGCTCGATGCGGGAATTATTTATCCTATATCGGATAGCTTAAAGTTCTTCCTATTTATTCCATAAACACCCCTGCATGTCTCTCTATGTAACAGGGGCGTTTTAGGTCATTTGTAGTTAATGTTTCTGGCCTAATAAAATATTGAAAGAGGGGGGCGCCTCCCAACACAGGCCACAACCCTTACCTTGCACCATCTCCTCCTTCCTCCTCTCTTCTCTTCTTCTTTTCTTCCTCCTTCCAACACACAACATGTAAATCCCTAAATTTTACATGGGTCAGAGCGTCAATTAGCCGAGGGCCTGTCTGGGTCTTCCTTGTGCATCACCATGTCAGCCGCTGGTGTTCGGATGATGCCCATGTTCTCTTCTTTGATGCAAACCAGTCCTGCAAGGGTCAGTTGGACCTATATGTGATGGCCCTGTGCTTATCTGGGGTGTTCTCAGTCTTGGAGTCCAAGACCCCCTATTTTCTCTCACCGGCCGTTACTGTCGATGGGGTGGGCTGTCCGCCACCTGCTCTGATCCAAGTGCAGTGCTCACTACCTCTTTTAGCCTTGTCCTGTGAGGCCGATCTACGTCAGGCCTGGTCGAGCCTCCCATGCCTGCTGGTTGCTGCCGCAACACGTCCGCTGAAGCTCTGATAGTCGCAGGACTGCTGTGGGTGTGTTGAATGGGTCTGGCCCTTGGTGTGTGTGCAGGCAGGAGGGCTTGCGTACCTGGAGTTTGAGGTCCCTAAGTGCGGACCCATCTCCTCTACTGTGAAGCAGGTGTGGAAGGGCATTCTGCATGATTTCTGTGCCCTAAAACTGGGCGCTGCTAGTGGTGTTCAGGTCTGGTTGTTGTCAGAGCAGACCTGGTGTCAGCTCCCTCTATTATCTGTAGAAGAATTCACCGAAGGGGAAAGTCTCCCCTCACCTTATCGAACATGTGTGCACTCATGTACACAGTCCGAGGCTACCTCCAAGGCCACTGGCTTTACAGATATGTACTGATGACTAAGAGCGATAATGTATCCCTCCAAATCACTCTGGTAAAATTGAACGATCACAACTATATGTTGTGGTCTGTTACGGCAGAAATTTAATTGCCAGTCGTGGAAAGATCAGTTATATCAATGGAAAAATGCCAAAACAGAGTGCCAATGATCCTTAATTCGACAAGTGGTATCTGAAGAACAGCGTTGGTATGTCCTGGTTAATAAATTCAGTTGGTGTTGACATTCAAAGATTGATTCTTCGGAAGAAGTCGGCCCGCGACATGTGGACTCTTCTCGAGGAAATGTTTGTTTTACAAGGCTGTATGGGATATTATAGGCAATGATGTTATTACTGCAGTGCAAAGTTTCTTTAAGGGATTCCCAATTCCCAGAGGTATGGCCTCTTCTGTCATTGTCTTAGTTCCCAAGGTGCAGGAACCTAAGTCTTTCAATAAATTTCGGCCTATAAGCTTATGTAACTTCTCCTACAAAATAATTTCATCCATAATCTCTAAGTGACTAGCCCCTATCTTGCCTACCATAATTTCTAAGGAACAAGGGGCTTTTGTCCAAGGCTGTAATATCCTGGATAATGTAGCCTTAGCTAGACAGCTTGTGATGGATATTGATAGGAAAGTGAGGGGACATAATGCCATTGTTAAATTAGATATGGTAAAGGCTTATGATAGAATGGAATGGGACTTTCCATTGGCAGTCTTGAGGAAATTTGGTTTCAGTACAAGGTTCACTTCTTATATTGGTATGATCCTGACTAATTGCTGATTTTTAGTAAACTTCAATGGTATGATGGCAGGCTTCTTCAAGTCTAGTAGAGGAATCTGACAAGGTGATCCTCTAGCTCCGTACCTATTTATCCTAGCTTCTGAAGTGCTCAGTAGGGGGCTGAAAACTCTATTCTAGTCGGGTATTCTGAGGGGTTACCATGGGCCAAGAAATCTTGTCCAAGTTACTCACCTTCTGTACACGGATGATACCCTCATTTTCATGAATGCTAGTAAGCAGAACTTCGTCTCATTTTAGCAGTTTATTGCTAGCTATGAGAATAGCTCAGGGCAGAAAATCAATGTTGGCAAGAGTAGCATTATTGTCTCTGATAAAGCCCCTCTTTCTCTTAAGCATTCTATACATATACAGACTGGCTATAGGATTCAATCTGCCTGCTTCTGCTATCTTGGTGTCCCTGTGAAGAAAGGGAGGTATAGGTGTCTAGATTTTAAATATATTGTGGATAGAATTCAATAGAAGTTAGAGGGGTGGCAGTCTAAACTGCTCTCGCAGGCTGGGAGGGCCATCCTTATTAATTCAGTCCTTCGAAGCATTCCTATATATCTGGCATCGACCTGTTTCATTCCAAAGTCTATCATTAATGACATTGACAGACTCTAAATTTTTATTGGCAGGGTTCTGAACATTTAAGGCATCGCCACTGGATTTCCTGGCAATGCATCCAAAAGCCAAGGCCGGAAGGACGCCTTGGCATAAGGGACCTTAATCAGGTCCAGGTGTCCTTGGCTACTCAAAGCATGTGGACTATATTTCAGCCGGCTGGACTTTGGCTACTTGTGGGTCGCTGAGGGCCCAACTGAGAGTGCTGGGGAGGCGGAGGGCCTCGTAGACGTGTCTCGGATCACGAGACAGGACGGCCTTTACACCTATGACCGCACAAGGGGCTATTCATGCCACTACCCCTTGGACCGTCACCTTTACCATTTTCTTCAGAGTTTTGCACCGATCGGCATGGAGGCCGACGATCCTTCACTGCCCGAGGAGAGGCACCGCCTTGAGAGGGCCATATTAGCAGGGAGAGACAGTATGCAGGGGCTGTGTTCTTTGACTTATCTGAGTTACTCGGAGGGCTTCACCCGACAGAGACAGTTTCCGGATCAACAGAGTATGGGCTCTTTCCAGCGGCATGAGAGCCTTACTGTTCGGGCTACACCATTATCTCCTGCAGTTTGGCACAGGCATGGGCAGCACAAGACCATGGATCAGGTTGTAGATGGTCTTTTCTTGACACCCACCAGGGCGAGCTTCACACAGGAGGAGTACGTCCATAACTGCAGGATAGAGAGGGTTCTGGCCCTGAAGACTCCCAGTTGGTATGGGAAGTGGTCTGTTATCCCATCTCATAGCTATCATCGGGGTGCGACAGAGTGACTTTGGGGCGTTCTGACTGTCTATTGGTCAGTGTTGAACAAGGTAGGGATCCGTCATGCAGTGACGGCCGCCTTATATTCCTACCCCTGTCACACAGGCCTGCTACAGGCTTTGGTAGAGAGGTTCAACCGCCGGTGGAACACTTTTGTCACAGTTGGAGGAGAGACCTCTTTAGACCTCTGGGCTTTCCAGAGGATTTCGGGTATTTCGATCTGCGAGAGGCCATACGAGGAGCTGTCACTGGACGATCTGCACCTTAGCTCTACTGATGGTGCCGGGCGGTACACCTTGCCTTACTACTTCAGATTTTTGATGAAGACTTGGAGGGATTTAGCCTGAGTTGGCACAGACCGGACTCCTCGCACATCGAGGGTGACTTTAAATGCATGGGTCAGCCATTTTTACAGTGGTCCTTTCTATTTTCATGAGGAGTTTGCACAGTCCGGCACCACCTGGAAGGAATGCAGGGAGGTCCGAGTAGACATTCCTCCTCATCCTCGCCACTTGCCTGCACCGACACAGAGGTGGAATTCGAGGAAGCTACCTCCTATTACATATTTAGCAGCTTACTTGGCCTACTGGTTGGCCAGTTTTGTGGTTCCTCGTGGGGAGGAGGGGCTTCTCCATGTCGGTTCTGCCACCTCGGTGACACCGATGAACCAACATCTTGCCCAGAGCCCTCTCAGGTTGAAATGATAAACACCCCTTTGACTTGGACCTCCCGTCTAGGTCATTTGAACCAATAAACTCTTCTCTCTGTCCCTTCGGGTGACAAATAACCCTTCGACCTGGACCTCCCGACCAGGTCATTTGACCCAATAAACTCTTCTCTCCGTCCCTTCGGGTAACGACTACCTTCTGCCCAGGCCAATCTCCTTCACGGAACTGCTCGGCGGGGCCACGAGGCTCACGTGGTGGAGTGATCCCCTCGTCTCTCCCTTGGGGAGGCGAGCACTCTCCTATGCGCCTCTGCAGATCCGACCGAAGCGTTCCTAGATCGAGCTACTTGCGCGGACTCGCATCCCGTCGAAGATCAAAAAAAGGGGGAGGAAGAAAGGATTCGTGGACCAGCACGCAAGACTATGTATGCAAATGAGCCTTCTATTTCAAAATGAGGGATATACGTACATCGGGGCACACCCCTAAGTTACATGTCAAAAGGGGGGAAGAGAGGGAAAGAGAAGCGGAATACAACATGAGGGTCGAAGCGAGTGGCACTCAGTCGATTCCCCGGAAAATATCCTCGAGGGGGGAGAATCCCGATGCAAGGGAAGCCCGCCATATCGCGTAATCGTCCCCTCTGCCCCTCGAGGTGTCCTAGCTCCGTTTCTACGGATGCCGCTTCAACCCTGACAATGGCAAGTGCCTCACCTGCCCTCTCGACGGTTGCCTCGGCCTCGGCCAGCTCAGACCTGGCTGCATCAAGGTAGCCCTCTAGTTCCTTGATTCTACCCTTGAGGGCATGGACATCTCAGTGACCTCCCTCCAGGACTTTCTCGAGTTGCTTCTCACTGCGTCGACGCTCCTCCAAAGCTTGCAAATATTCATCATCCTGGGCCTTGATGGCGGCAAGCTCGTCAGGTGCCCGAGTTTCAAGGAATTCGTGACGGTTCACATATTTCAGCAACAATAGAGCCCGTCGCGAGCATTCTTCTAAGGGGCAACCCGACACTTGTAATGCACCAGTGAGCTGCGTCACTATCGCATGCGTCCCTTGGTATGTAAGGGAGGGGTCGGTGAGTATCATTGAGCGAAGCGCCTGCAGCATCGGCCGAACCGGTGCGTCCGAAGTGGCATGGCCAATCGATGGCACCACTGGGAGGTTGAATTCTACCGCGCCGTTCACGGCGGCCCATATCTCGGCGTCCACCGCGACTGAAGAAGAGGCGAGTGCCATGGCTAGATCACTGGGCCCTCCTGCTTCGAAAGATAACCCCCGGTCGGCTATCGCCAAAGGAGCTGCCAGAGCTACAACCGGACCACCTCACTCCGCTACCGCAAGGGGCTGCTCATCCTTGCTCTCTGCCGGAGGGAGGGCGGGAAATGGGGCTGGCTTAGGCACTGCTGCTGAAGGCTCGGCCGCCTCTTCTGATAATGCCCCCTCCTCCCTGCGAACCGTGAGGTTGGCGAGCATCTCTTCTAGAAGTCGGCCCTCCTCGGGTGTCATAAGCAGCCGAGGAGGTGGGAGAGGGACCATGAGCTTTAGCCCGCTCCCTGACTGTAGGAACGATACTATACGCACCACCTCTGTCGTCGATAGCAGTCGCGACTCCTCGGCTTCCGACGGGCCTGCTGTCCCCCTCCGCTTGGCTACGGCCTTCCGGGCCTTGGTCGTGCGCGCTTCGAGGAGCCCCCTTTCCTCCTGAAGCGCAGAAAATAGGGTTAGCCTTCCATCGTTCGAGGTAGATTGCTCCGAGCCGCGAGGAGATATAAGAGGAGGTCCCGGAGGTCCCGGAGGCCCCCTCCTTACCTCGGCCACCGGAACTATCCCACCTTCCAGAGCCACCCCGGCCGTCGGTGCGGTCCCCGCGGCCTCTTCCTACTGCAGGATCTCGAACAAGGCCGCCAGCTTCCCCAAACCGGCGTCGCCGCCCCCGGGTAGCTCTGTCGGTGCATCCGGGGTGGGCGTCTCCATGGTTCCTGGCTGGGTTTGCTCCTGCAGGTTGACCGAGGGATAAGAGACAGAGGGCCGAAAGCTAGCTGTAAAAAGGGGGGCCCCATAGGAACGGACCCACACTTACGAAATCCTCACCCAAAGCCGCCTCGTCAGAAGAGTAGTCGTAGTCTACCTTCTCGCTCAAGGAAGACTCGGCTGGGATAGGCTCCTCCCTTATCGGGGAAGGGACGCCCACTCGGTCGCCTTCAGCGTCCTCCTCGCACGGGCTGGGAGATGGCGACGCCCCAGACCTCAGCCTCCTCCTCATGTAGATCCACGTTGGCTCGGGGATCCCCCGGGCCTCCATCTGCTCGAGAAGGGGACCGAGGGGAGCTGCCAAATGAGGAAGCATTCGAGTTAGACGAAAGTCCTCGGGCTTCCAACGAATAGCAAAAAGCAAATACGTCAGCCACCCCCGTAGAAGGAATTACCCTGTTCGGTCTCTGCGGCTGGGAACGGGCTGGGGATTGTCTCCTCCACGGAGGGCGCGCCCCCAGGTGCAGTGGCTTCGTCTTCATCCGGAGCAGGAACAGGTGCGGGTTCCTCCGCGGGGGCTGGAAGAAGAAACCGACGTAAGAGGCCTTGTCTCACGAGGTGAAAGAATGTTAAGCAAAACAAGAAAAACCTCACCTGTGGGTTGGCTGCCCTCGGCTCGAGCAGCCACACACGTGGCCACAAACTTCTCAGCCTCGGCTCTCCTCTGTGCCAGTTCCTGCCGACTGATTGTCATAGTGGGGATCTGCACGGAGCGCGCCCCCTTCGCTTCGGCTGAGAGAAGGACACACACACGTCATACATGAGCAAAGGATTTCCCCCGGGGGGGAATCAGACATCAAAAGGCATCGACATCTAAAAGCCTCACCTACAAGACAACTCGGCTCGGCCCGGAGCGTAGCAAATGTCGCAAAGGATGGAACTGACGGAGGAGGGGAAGCCGAAGCCATCTGGAAGACCTCCGCCCTCTTCCGCTCGATCTCCTCTTGCGCGGCCACCTTGCCAGCAGCGAGCACCTTCTCCACCGGTGACTTCTCCTGAGGCTCCCCGGTAACCCTGGGTGGGTGAGTGGGAGTGGATGGTGGCTCAGATCCGATCCAGGCTTCACCCGTAGTGGAGACCGGTGAAGGCGGAGGCTCCTCCCTAGCTGATGAGTATGAAAGATACTCGGGCGTGAGCATCCCGTGCTAAAATGAAGATAAGACCCACTTGAGGTACAATCGTGACAAGGAAAATCTTACCGACCGGTTGGCTTGGTTCGGCCTGGCCAGCCTCAAACTCCTCGAAGGACGAGATGGGAGGCGGTGCAGGAGTGGTCTTTGAGGGCTGGGCAGCCTCCGCTTTTCGGCGTTTGGCCTCCCGCCGTCCAGCGGCCTGCGCCTCGCCCAGAGCTTTCCTCACCGGCAATTTTGCCCGGGGCCTCTTTGCAGGACGGGGCAGGGGAGTTGTGGTCGGGGCCGCTGGCACTTCCTCAAAGTATGCAGCATCATGACCATGGAATTGATCAAATCCCAAAATGGTTTTTGAGAGGAAAACGTGATTGTTTTAAAACAAGACGGGGGAAAACTTCGGTATCCTACCGGTAGTTGGCAACCCGGAGCCACCGAGCTAGTAGCAGCATTGTTATATGACTATCATGATTGGAATTAGAGAAGGAGTCTTCCTGCCTTCAAGAAGAACAAGGGGAGAGAAACAGAACTACCATATTGCACCACCGGAGAAGGGGAGGGGCATAGGAACTTAAAAGAAAATCAGGGTCAGATGCCCCGCATCGCATTGATCTCTAAAAGTGGATGTTTACATTTTGGCTATGAAGAGCCTAGTGAATCACAGAGGAAGAAAGGGAAGACGAGGAGCTATGAAACCCACCTTCTTCCACGGAAGCTCTCACACTCCCTCTCTCACTCTCTCACTCTGCTCCTTTCTCTTCGGGCTTTCTTCTCCTTCTTCTCTCCTTTTTACGACGCCTTCGAAGGGCTTGGGCTTTCAGGAGATCTGAAGAAGCATTTTGGCTCTACAAGGGAGACTTTAATAGGAGGCTAGAGCCTATGTTCGGGGGGAGAAACCCCTGTATCTTCTTTCCTTTTCTTTATTCGCTATTGTCACCACTACTACTCCTATTATCGCTACTGTAGCTGTCGCCGCTACCGTGGCGCTGCTGCTGTCATCGTCAACGTGGCTGCTGCTACTAGGTTACTTCATAGGGGGTGTGGCGGAGGAGAGGGAGGACCCCTCCCTATAGGGATGGGCTAGCCGCGTCCGGCGTCGTGGTCACGTCATCGGCGCCGTTGAAGCCATGTAGATTTTAATGCTCGCACAGCTATGAGCTACAGTACCGAGCACGCGAAATTCACATCTAGAGGGAAGGCGATGAATTCTCGATCGCAAAATTGGCGTCCTGGAAGGCGGTCGCGAATTCTTGGACACCAAGGGGAATTTGCGTCTATGACATTCATGCTAATTAAAAATGTCGTCCACGCGTAGGGGCGCCTATTCATCAGATTAAAATATATTAAAAAGAATCCACGTCACTTGAGAAGGCACCACTTAAAGAATTGGCATCTTCTTGAAAGGACGCTAATTCTTTCTCTCTCTCTCTCTCTCTTTTAAAGCCAATAAGAACCAAGATCACAGTTTGTCGAAGATCGCTATAAGGGAGTCACGGTCTCTACATGACTACTATCTCTCTGTCCGTAGATAGAAATCAAGCCCAGCCTTGCAGAGCCCTAACCCGAGAGTAGTGAACTCAGGTTGACGGCAGCAAGCCAGAAGGGCTTTTGGGCCAGTGACGGGCTGCTGGTCTGGTTCGGTTCTACTGGGCCCATGGGACAGCAAGCGGGTCCGGCTGTTGGGACGGTGGCGTCCGGGTGTCTCCTTGCTGCGGCGGATGGCTGGGACGCTGCTTGGGGGTTGCTGGTCGATCCCCGGGAGCGGCGGTCGCTGGATCGTTTGCTGTACAAATGAGTCAGCCCGTGCATCTATGCTCAAATGTCCATTGAGTCTGTGCAAGAATGCTTTGATGCTCCATCAACTTTGTGCATTTACAA
Source organism: Amorphophallus titanum (assembly GCA_024336825.1). Lineage (NCBI taxonomy): Eukaryota > Viridiplantae > Streptophyta > Magnoliopsida > Alismatales > Araceae > Amorphophallus > Amorphophallus titanum. The sequence goes on from JANBPO010006450.1 coordinate 363,147, forward strand.
TACGTGTTTGATCACTATTTGTCTTGATAGGCTAGCAGGATGACCACTCGTGACTGGATAAGAAGGGCACGTGATCCAAGATAGATCGTCCCTCAAAGATGTCACCACGTGGACTCTAATTGATCCAGATTCTGACACATGGCCAAGACTCTCCTGAAGCTTCCAAGCGGGAGTGTTCTCTCCACACGCCTAGGGCATGAGCACGTGGATCTCAGGCTGAAGGAGTATATAAGATCTTCTTCCTACAAATAAGAGAAGTATCCTGAAAAAGATAAAGACAAGGATCATCGGGGGAGCAGAAGAGGAGCAGAGCAGAAGAAGAAGAAAAAGAAGAGAAAGAGAGAAAGAGAGAGATAGAGAGCTCGAAGAGAGAAAGGAGAGTTTCATCAGAAGACTTGTCTTCTACTAGACTTTGGATCAAATCCAGCCCAGTCAGCTCCTTGAGAGCCACATCTGTCGTGGTTTCATTTACAACTTTCAATCGCTGTGTTTTTCCCATCCCTTGTTTTTCTTTTTATCCTTCTTTCAAGCTGTTTGTCAGCAGAACAAGCTGTGTTGCTCAGCAGTTGCAGAGGAGGATTCCTCTGGACGGGTAAAGCTGTAAGCCCCAACGGTTGCAAAGGTGTGGTATCCTCTGGATGGTGAAGCTATTATGCCCAGCAGGTCAAGCTGTGAGTTAGCGGATGGCTAAGCTGTATTGCCCAGCGGAAGCAAGCTGTGATGCTCAGCGGATGTAGGCAAGTTGTGTTGCCCAGCCGTTAAGCTGTGTATCAGCGAGAAGCCACACTTTGGTTGGAGTGTGGGGTGGATGTAGGTCTTCAGACTGAACCACCTAAAAATTTCTTGTGCATTGTGGTTGCTTGTTCTTATGAGTCTTCGCTAGATGATTGCTTAGGACCGATCAATCAGCATATTTAATCTAGCGAGTGTCCACCACTTCTACAATGGGCCGTTTTGTTTTTACCAAGAGTTCGCCAGGGATCAGACTCCGTGGGAGTACACCGAGGTGGAGCTACACTTCCAGACGTACTCTAGATATGTGTAGGTACCACAGGAGGGGTGGAATCCCCATGGTCTGCCAGACGTGACACACCTTGTAGCATACCTGGCATATTGGCTGGCGACTTTCGTGGTTCCACACGGAAAGGACGGGCTACTTAGAGCTGAGTTGCTATGGCCGGCCTGTTTATTGGCAGAGGGGTGACAGTTGGCCCTGGCTCCTGCTGCGCTGGCCAACTTATACCAGGGACTGGGGGTTCTGGCAGCACACTCAACGCCGAGATAGAGGAGTATACTTCTTCCGACCCATTATCTCAGTGTGTAGGTCGGGCTGCTGTTTCCAGGACTGGTGACGCAAGGGACCGTGGCAAACTCGATGGCACCGCTTCTGTTTAGCTATACTGGTCAGCTTGATGGGGATGCAGAGGCACAGCTGGAGGGGGCCAGGAGAGCCCTTTGCTACTTGCCCACCTGGGGTAAGGATGGGTTACCATTTGATAGTGCCGCGAGAGACTGCGGTCTTTTTCTGGGGTCTTCAGGTGGAGGGGCGACCAGCGCCCACCTCGGTCAGGGGGCAACTGATGCAGGGCCACGGACTTAGTGGATACTGAGCACCCGGTCGACAGTGTTGACGTTGCACCAGTCGACGATAAGTTCCTTGGAGCCGTATGTGGATACACTAAAAGATTTCGGGCACGGATGTTGTTTCGTTCGTTTGTTGGTTGGGGTGTCTACCTGGTCTATTTTAGTGCAAGGGCGTGCCAGTCACTAAGGTGACAATTTATTCAGGTTTCACGAGAAAGCTCATGATGCGCTCGATCTGACTTCGTCAGGCGATTGTGTAGTTCGGGTCGGGACCAAATCTCATCATGCCATAAAGCTCACGACGTCATTTACATCCCCCATACGGGAGAACACCCGTGATTAATTGTCGAAATTAGGGGCCCTACGGTTGAGAGAAATAAGGCTAACTACGAAAGAAAAATAAGGGCAGGAATAAGTCACGCAAAAGCCTATGCCGAGACACGGGCAGTCGGACGTGTTAGTCACTCATAGATCCTTTCATATTCAAACGGGGGTCTGTTGCGGAAATGCGGTGAAAACTGGGATGAATCCGTTCAAATATCTACCGAGTACATGGCAATTTCAATGGCGACCAGAGGAGAGTCCAGATCTATCATTTCATTTCTGTTCAGACCCTGCGAAGAGTCACCTCTCGCGGCGGTTTAATTCTGTGATGAGGGACGACCGAAGGGGACGCCCTGGGACCTACGAGGTAGCAGGCACAACCCGAACCACGAACCCAGGCAATGGCGGACTGACCACTCACGTCACTTAAATTTTGCGATGACCCGACAATAGTGGGGATGAACGGCGACCCACGGGTAGCCTACACGGTCAGAGCCACGAAGGGGGTATGGGAGGGACAAACCTGAGGTCTGAAGATTGCCCAACTCAATCGGGGCAGAGTCGATACCCAAGGGCGGGACAGACTGCACTCTCTCACGCAGCAGCGGGCAACACACAATATTTAGGAAATTTGGTACGAGCTCTCCTCACCGTTGGCATGAGCATTGAATAGATACTAGGAAAGCACCGTCCAAGGAGCGAGGGTCAGACTTATACCTTGCCAAGTCTGAAAAGATCGGCGCCGATCGGAGACGAAGGCGAGCCGGGAAGCGTGCGCACCTGGCAGACACGCTGCGTCACTGTAGCTTTCGGTCGACCCTGCTAGTACAAGCAAATGAAAATCGCCTCCACATAGGGAGGGGGAACTCGGGGAGGGGCACATGGTACAGCACTACCCTCATGCAGGAGGGGGGAACGGGGAAGGGGAGATGGGCATGCTGCCCTATGTCTGCCCGGCTGGACAGCACCGAATGGATCCGAGCGGTACGCAGCACACGAGGATCAGAACTGGACGCCGCTTGCGCTCAGATGAAGCTGGAGAAGTGTAGTGGCGCTCCTGAGAGTTTAGCATCGTTCTGAGGTCACAGGAGGGCGGGGCAGGCCGTGGAAGATAGCCTGTGCGAATCTGTCCTGCAGGACTAGTTTGCGCAGTCGGCATGCAGAGAGCGGTATGCTCTCCACCGGACTCCGAACAACGTAGGACCAATGGGGTCGGATGGCTAACAGACAAATCAACTTACCCTCAAAAAATGAGCACCAACAGAACACCAATCTGGGCGAGGTCGGCACTTTGGTGGGGCTCTAGATTCTGGGTGAACGTTCAGACGCAGTCGGGTTGTGCAAGGTGGCACGAGCAGCACTGGATGCAGAACGCAACAAAAACACCAGGAATGGTTTCAGGACGTCGAGAGGTCCGACTCCGATGAAGAAGGCTCGGCCAGAAAACCAGCAGGGGAAGGCGTGGCACGATCGACAAGCCCGCTGCACACCCTGGGCGGACTGGTTCGCACCTATAGGACTCCTAATTCCACAAAAACCCTTTGCCCTAGGTCAATTCCTATAAATAGGACCTAGATCTGCATAGCCCAAACCCTAGCTTTTGGATCATGTGAAGAAGAGGTATAGTGTCAATATTTTGAATTTTTCCATTATGGTTTATTGTTCCCTTTAATGTCTTGTAACTTCCTTCTAAACCTCGTGCTAGGAGAACAAGCTGTCGAGAAGTTAGAAGGTCTGGAAGTTGCTGTTCCACGTAGGACACGCAAGAACGGGAGCATACTTCCGGTGACAAATTCTCTGATTAGGAGCAACCCCAGAAGTATGTTATCTCATGTTGGCTTAAACATCAAGTTAGGAACAAAAGCCCTCCATTACCCTGTGATTTCATGCACTATACATTGAGTATTTGACGTTTTTCTATGACTACATGTGCATGTCCTTCATTGCATATTATCCCTGCACGCCTTAATTAAAAGATGAGAATTTTAATGTGTTTCATGCCTCTTTCATGCCATAAACTTATCCTAAGCATGCTATAGTATTTTGGTCTCTCAGTTCCGCATAATTTCCATGCATATTTGCCCTAGAATAGGCCCTGCATGTTGTTTATCTTATGTCTGTTACAAGTAGAAGGCGCTTCCACAGAGACCGTCGTATTCAAAAGGCGGCCCCTGACAGACCGCTACCATCAAGTGGTGGTCCTTAATAGATCACCATCTGTTTTCTGCAACTAGGCCAAAGCACTTATTGTATTCCTATTATATTATTTATATCTTGCATGCCTTAGCTTAGTAATGGTGTATTTTCTAAACATGGCATGATTCGTGTTGCATATTAGCGTGATTTTAATGTTTATTTTCATGTATGTTAATTTCGTGCCAAAACTTTATAGTTTTATAAATAAAGGTAATTTTCATGACTTGATTACACTTGGATCAATGATTTGGCACGTTCTTTTGTCACCCCCTTTGTATTTTATTAGTTTACTTATAGCGCGTATTCTGGTACGTTGCTATTAGATCACTTACACTTGACAGGAACACCTCTTGGATATGAGATCCTCTCCGTCGGATATTCTGTCTGCCAGACTAGGTGATCTTGTTTCAAGACCCCTGTAAGTCTCCACGAGCCTAGGATTCTCACTAGGACATCGAGCTGGTTGTACCATAAAAACTCAATGGTCCAAAAAGCACTCGAGCTTTCTACATTTTCTTGCACCCAGACCTGATTGCGGCGTTCAGACGACTGCTATTTCATGATATTATAGAGACAAATGCACACATGCACAGACTATATAGCAAAACATGCACGGACTATGTAGAGACAAATGCAACCATGCACAGACTTCAACAGCAATAGACAATGCACGTGTAGACTTGCACCGAGCTTGTATTAACATGCTTAGACTTGACGAATGCATGTGAGCAAATGTGCACAGACTATGTATAAAACAAACATCAACGTGCACTGACCTTAGTTGAGTGTGCTACAATGTATGCACAGACTTGTATACACAGGGTCAAGGATGTACACTGACCCTTGCATACGTGCAGCAATCAAAGATTGCACCAACCCTTGCAGTAACAGGGATATGCACGGACTTTGAATGTGCATGATGCTAAAAGTGCATGGACCTTGTAAGCCATAAACCTAACATGCATAGACTTAGTCAAGTGTGAGACAATGCATGCACCGACCAAGCGCGCCGTTCCACAAGGACTTGCACCGACCTTATATATGCCTTAGACAAAACTACCACAGACCTTAACTATGTAAGTATGCAACTAGCATCGACTTCATATAGTCCACACACCATGTTCGATGAAATGACATTCACACAAAATTTATGCGGATGCATTGACTCTATGTTCTCTGAGTTGACTTCATGGAGATGCATTGACTTTATGTGAGAGTGTTGACTTTTTGCTGACTTTATGCATGCATGTAAATGCAATGGCCTTTATGCAATGAAGATCAACCCTGAGCACTCGATACATATGTCTTAACATCATTAAAGACACCATCACATCAAATGCACAAAAATAGGCACAGCAAACAAGGTTTGTTATGCACAGTGTAATGAATAAAGACATGATCAAATACATGCTGGCAATCAACAAGATAGTATGCAGCAAGCACATATTGACTCATGGTGTTTACTATCATCAAAACACAGGGACACAATAATCTCCCCATTTTTGATGATGGCAACACTAACACAGTGAGTCACACTGACTCTGAGTCACACCGACTTGACAAACTATTCTCCCCCTTTGACTTCATCAAAAAGAGGATAGTTTGCAAGAGAAATAAGATAATGCATGAAACTATTCTCCCCCTTGAGTGCAGCATAAAGAGCATGAAGACATAGAAGACTAATACTCCCCCTTTGATAGGAATACTTCTCTCTCCCTATCAACAAAATGCAGGACTACTCTCCCCCTATGACATATAATAACCAGAACTCCCCCTGAGAACATGAGTGAAATCAATAATGCAAACACTTTCCCTTTCGTCAAATATGTAAATCAACCCATCCAGAGCATGGGGTGTGGATTTAACAATGTGGATCAATAACTGAAAGGGTCCCCGAGCTTAGTGACCTGAGATATAAGTTTACAAATGGTCCATACCTGCTCTAGAACCTTGGAGTGCCACTGGATCAAAATGAAGAGTATGCCATGACTGGGCCTAGAATGGACAGTGATAAACAGTTGTTCCCGGAGGGCTTTGACGGCAAGTAGACAACCCTTGTGGTTTGGACGATGGCGATGAAGGACGTGGCCGAGGAACTGGCGAGCCTGCTCGCGTTATGGTGGCCACAAGCGACCCTGATAGTAATAGGGACCGGAGGCCAGGTAGTGCAACCGCGATGGGCGACGATGATAGGGGCGGTGTATGGCGGTGGCTAGCTGGAGGGCGGCTGGCCTACCGTGGCCATGTGCCGGAGACGGGGCTAGCCATAGCGGGGGTTTCGGTGCTGCTGTTGGCGCGCGGTGGCCGCAGACGGCAGCTGCGGTGGCTCGGCGTTGCCGGCGAGGTCGGTTTCCTTATTCGTAGGGCGTCTCCAGTGGGAGCAGGGAGGGCCCGGGAGGAATCCACCACCGACGGTGGCCGCGCAGTGCCGAGGGAGGAGGCGTGTGCTGGCAGACCCGTGGCGACGAGGAGGGCCGTATGGTGGCCGGCGGCGTCGTGAGCTGTCCGGGGGCACACGAGGACGGGTGGGGTCTCCGGTGCGTTGGGCTCGCGTGAAGGGCAGGCACGGAAGAGAAGAAGACGTACAGTGCCAGGCTTAGTGACAGAAGAAATAAAAAAAATAAATCAAATAGAAGGAACAATAGCTTGGGGCTTACGGTGGAGGGAAGAAGCATGCCAACAGGGAATACGGGAAGAGGAAGACCGATGGAATCAAACTAGAAGAAGTAGGGAAAGTGGGGGAGGAGATGTACAATGGCAGGGGAACTTCAATGACGGGGAAATACTATGGAAAGGTGGCTTGCAGATCTCGATGGAGATAAATAAGAAGAGAAGAATGAGTGATCGTGGGGGTTTTGGCCTCACGCCAGAAAGAATACGGAGGGGATTTGACATCTCACCAGAGGAAGAAGAAAGGGGGTTGGGCATCCCGCCAGAAGGGGAAAACATAAGGCCATGTTACACGATTTTTTCATCTAACCATTGCCTCCCTAATTATTGTTATCTCCTCTTATTTATAGAGAAACTCAATTACAAATAGACTTAAACTCCCTTCTTCGATGTAAATGAGAGAGGGAGTGGGAGGCGATGATAAGAGCCGAATTTCCCCCCTTCTTCTCATCTTATTTTCCTTCCCTGCAATCCTTCTCTTTTTTTAATAATGTAAATGGTGTCTGAGCATCAGTGCCGGCACCACAGTTTGAACCTGTACCTCCTCTTCTCACATTTGAGATGAATGAAATGCATGAGCTCAGTTCAATGAGTTAATATTGTCTCTGTCTGGCGTCGCTTCTTCTCCTTCGTCTACTTTCTCTGTGTATCATCCTTATGGCCACTGAATCGGCGCCGTTCTATAACGTCGGCGCCGAGATGAATAGTGTATTATCTTCCTTTTACTCTCTGCGCATTTAACGATTTGGCTGAGTGAAGGTCTTCCCGATTCGTTTCCTCGGTGCCGCATATGCCCTTGGATCCCTTGGGCTACAGTAATCCGCCTCCCCTCACCGGGGGTTTTTCTTTTCCAACCAGATGCCAAAGGATTTTACCATCGGAGGCCCGCTTACATGCGTACGCTCCATCTATTGTGGGCTGTCCCCCTAACTCCTCCTCCGTTCTTGACCATGAGCAGAGGGAAATGAGGCCATCCCCAGAATGCTTGTCACCGCTTTCTAAGCTCATTTGATGAGTATAAAATCAACTAGCTAACACTCACCTGCGCACACATGTGCACCCTATAGATACTAATGCTATTCCGCTAACTACGCATCTCTTTACCGTGCCGTTTTAACAAATCTCAATAGTGAGATTCAACGACCCGGGGAGGGGAACGTTCCCCTAATCGCCTACTCCAAGCACTCGACCAGTAGGAGTCCATTCGCTAATGGTGGGTCTCTAAAAGTCAATAAGTGCATAGCAATGGGATTAGTCCCAATATTTAAAATCCACAGCCCCTAAGGTTTTCCCTCTCTAATCGATCGTCCCTATTTAGGCGTGGTACTGGCTCGGGTCGCGCGCCCCTCGTAGGCTAGCCCTCGCGGTCTCCACTCCCATTATGAGTTGCGCTATCCATCTACTCTCACCCACAGACTTGGTGCCCCTAGCAGGCTGGCCCTCAGGATTTTCCTATCCGTTCAGGTTTTGCCAGCTGCCGTTGTGCCACCCTTCTTGTAGGGGTTGCTCCACCACATGAGTACTCCCTGCTTCTCCCCGACCAATCCTTCGAGATGGGGAGATGCTGCTAAATTTTCGACTCAAACAAATTAAATAAGCTACTTAACAAATTGACATGCTGAACCGACTTTCAAAAATCATAAAAAATACTCACATTTTCCTTGCTTCTCCCTCTATCTCCCATAAAAATCTCAGCCTCCAGATCCGCTGTCTTCTCTCCGGTCAACTCATGTTCTCAGGCAGATCTAAATCTGTCCTGCCAGATCTGGTTCTATGAACCAACAAGTTGTAAAATCAACCAAGGGGGTTACAGAGATAGTCAAAATTCTTTCTCTAGCCTGGGGTCATAGCTCTATGAAAGGGCTTTCCAACGGCACTAGTCTTGCGTCGATCCGATGTCGGGGCTGATCGCAGCAGGTGTTCTCACTGGGTCGCGCATGGCAGAAATAGAAGATCCAGTCCGTGGATAGTAAGCCGCGTCGATCGCCCGGCCAGCCGTCTCGCCTTCCACGGGACAACCAGCACGCTTCCATCCAGGGGACCGTCCCTCCAGGAGTCACTGCCGTAGTAGTACCTCTCCCAGCCCATTCGGCCCACCAGCTAGGATGCGGGCCCCACAGTTGCCGATGAACGTTACTACCGAAGCGGCTCAAATTGCTGCCCGTCAACCCATGAACGTTCTCCCGAGCCCCACTTGTAGCCCTTTACCTCCCTACGTAGAGTGGGCAGTGATTTATATTTTTGTAATTATTGGTTAATTATATTTATCAGGAGTTACCGTACTTGACTGGGGTCATCGTCCCCACGCCCGGAGCGTGGATGTATCGTGTTCGCTCCTTACTCGGCATCTTACTTGTATATATTTTATATGCCACTGCTAGAGAGCATGCTAGGATAATTTAGCTCGCCATATTCTTTTAAATCACCACTACGAGCAAGTGAGCAAAACCCGTCCCGTGACTCAATCCGAGTACACGGGGAAAAGTCGATACCCGAGACTCATAGCTGGTTCCTCAACTACGCACGGTCCCACGTTTCCCTAGCTTTGGGACACCCGCGAGCTTGAGTCCCAAGTTCACTAACTCATCCCGCATCACATGCTTTTGGGATCGATCGGTCGGGGAGGTGCAAACCTAGGGATCCTAGAGAATCTTTCAACATCTTGAACTATTTGGTAGGCTTGTTCAAGGTTGTCAACATCTCTCATGAAAAGTTCTCTCTTGATATGATTTTGGAGCCCATTTCTAAATCGGGACGAGGTGATGGCCGGGTCCTCATGCACTTCACACTTCGAAAGATAGGAGTCAAATTTTTTAATATATTCAACCACGGTCTTCCCTTCTTGGGTGTGACTTTGCCACTCATCTAAAAGCATGCATTGGACCTCATACTTTAAAGGTCGATGCATATTGCATCTAGCAAAAGGCAAGGTCGATGCATCTTTCTTAACATGGGTTACAAGGTCCGTGCACATATAGCACTTAGGGTCCGAGCACATTTTTGGTCTATGCACATTCAAAAACCAGAATCGATGCACATGAATTCAGGACATCAGGTCTATGCACATGCATAGTATAGGTCTGTGCAGCTATTATAGCTAAGGTCAATGCTTGTTTGGAAGTCGATGCTAGTCTGTTAACCCTTGCAACTCTAAGTCAATGCATCTTTGTCAAGGTCGATGCACATTCTGCATTCACCATTAAGACAGGTCGGTGCACCTTCATGAAGGTCTACCTGTAATGCATTAAGACTGTTTTTATTCAGATATATTGCATTGGTTACTCCTACAGGCTAAGGCATCTTATCTTAAGCATTGTTGATTATCTGTTAATTGTTATTCGTCTGACATCACCTTGATTGACACAATTAACATGATATTATCATTTGATTATAACTGATGCCACTTCTCTTTACTTAACAACCCAGTTTGATTGGTCGAACACCTGGAAGACATGAAAGGCTGACGGCATCAACTCTCACGTGAGGACTTCAGTCACGCCCGAAGCATGAGCTCGTGGGGATCAAGTGAACCAATGATTAGCACGTAATCCAAGGCGAGTACCGTTCTGATATTCTGCCACGTGGATCATCATATCATCTGCACCTGATGCGTGGCATCCCTAAAAGCGCGGGAACGAGCTTTCCACACGCCTGAAGCGTGAGCCCGTGGGACCCCAAGTCTGAAGCTCTATAAAAGGCTCTCCTTCGATCGATATTACAATAAAGGAAGGGTAGAAGAATAGAGAGACTTGCAAAACAAGAAGAGAAGAGAAGAGAGAGTGATAGAGCGAGAAAAAGAAAGAGAGTCAGTTCTGAGAAAAACAGAGTGCCGGAGAAAGTGAGAGAAGAGGAAGAAGAGAAGGAAATAGAAAGAGCTCGTGAGATTGTGAGAAGAAAGAAAAGAAGAGAGAGCTCGTGAGATCGTGGAGAAGCTATCAGAAGATCCTGAAGATTTGTTATTCATTGGCCTCTGGATCAGATCCAAGCCAGTTAGCTCTTTTGAAGAGCTATATTTTCTCAGTCCTTTTTCTAGTGTTTTGTTACTGTGTTTTGTTTCTTGCTTTCTTGTTTGAACTTCAAGTTGTGTGTTAATGTTGCAGAGGATCGGTTCCTCTGGACAGCAAGCTGTGATGCTCAGTAGAAGCAAGCTGTGATGCTCAGCGGAAGCAAGCTATGGAGCTCAGCGGAAGTAAGCTGTGATGCTCAGCAGAAGCAAGCTGTGATGCTCAGTGGTTCAAGCTATTAGGCAGTAGGAAGCCACACTCAGGTCTGAGTGTGGGGTGGATGTAGGTGAAAATCAAACCACCAAAAAATCCTTGAGCCTCGTGTGATTACTGTGCTTTCAATCTGCTATTGATTCACGATAGATGTTTGATTAGGCTCGCTTTATTTGTTGGTCTACAGTTAGCATTTGATTTCATCTCATTATCAACTGAGCGAGTTATAAGTACCTCTATACCAAGTATATTAAAAGCTATAGTAGGAAGATTTGGTCACGCCAATCTGGAATGTTGTACCTTGCATGAGGGATCCTAGATCTCACCTCCGCCCTGTACCTGGTAGATGGTATTTCATCTTCACTCAAATGATAATTAGTGGAATCATTTGATTATTGTCTATCTGAAGGTCATCATATTTGATCGGATTTAAGTAAGCTAGATAGCAACTGAGTGAGTTGAGTATCTGCATTAGTAATTTCTTTGATTATAGATTCTCATTCTCCAGTTGCGTATGTTGGCTAAGCGTTTGTGTGTGAGCCACAATAGCAGATCTGTTTAGAGCCATTCAATTTTAATTCCGCACGAACTTAGATCGAGTGTTTTAAAAATTGGGTAAATTTTATAAAGGGGATTCATTCCCCCCCTCTGAATCCTTGTCTGTACCATCACATCGCTCCAACAACGTGTATGTTGGCCCTAGGGTCCTACTGACCCAATAGTCGTAGCTTCACGCACCTTGTATTGGGTTCTATTACCTCTGTGTGCACCGTGGGTCATGTCATCATTGAGGTTCTTTTGTTCCTTCCCATGCCTGATGAGCTTAACTCCACCCCACCTTATGATATTATTATCGCAAGAGAGGAACCTCATCTTCCAAATGAGCCCACTATCCCATCTACCATAATGATTGAAGGTGACCATCTACACATTAAAGAATGTCGAACATGGGCAAGTGTAGTGAAGGAACCCATCACAAGGAGTCACACCTTCTGTGATCCTTTCGATCCCCTCCCTAGTGAGCCTCTTGACCCACAATCTCCGCTCCATTTTTGCAAGCAAGTCCACTATCACACCCCTTCCAAACGGGCTAGTCAACACCCTTCCCAGCACACACCCACACCTAGGAGCTTGGTTAAGCCCATTCATCAGAAAGAGTTACATGCATTACCATCATATAGGGGTGATGAAGTAGGTGACTTTGACTCTCTTGGCCCTCCTAAGTCCCTCAAATCTGATCGGAAGCCACTGCATGATAGGTTCATATTTAGATGTTTAGGATTCCTCAATTCTGCCAAAGTTGGGTGGCGCTGTGTGTATGCTAGTTCCACATATGGGTGTCCTGAACCACCACTGCATTCACATATGTATGGGTCTCCACAACTTGTTAAGAGTCTGCATCATCATCATATAGAGGCCAGCAATGCACGATATAAAGAGTTGGCTGATGCTCACAGGCACCATCGTGAGTTCTAAGAGGGCAAGTACATCATGATCAGGGTCAGGCCTGAACAGTTTTCCTCTGGAACCGGGAAGAAGTTGCAAGCTCGCGGTGCTGGTCCTTTTCGAGTAGTGAGGCGAGTCAGGTCTAATGCATATGTTGTTGACTTGCCGGAGGACTATAGGATCAGCTCCACTTTTAACGTCTCGGATCTAGCCGCTTACAGGGACCCGTCTCCACCCCTTGTAAGTGACACCACCCCTGAGCATCCACCTCCAGCCTTATTACCTCAATAGCGTGAGCAGATAGAGCATATACTAGATGAGTAGGTAACGACTATTCAGGGTAGGGTATACTAGTGCTACTTGGTGCGGTGGAGGGGACGGCCCGCATTTGATGACACATGGATCACCTAGGCAGAGCTAGAGAGGATAGATCCCGATCATTTAGAGCGATACTTGAGAGACAAGGACCCCAACTCGACGAGGTTGAGTTCTTCCCACCCAGGGAGAATTGACAAGGACACATGAGCCATCGATCAACATTATAGGATGCACAGCACTGCTCGAGCTTTGCAAGCATCATTGTGGCTTGGTGATAGCGTGAAGTCCCAATCTTGAGGCAGCATCTCATTTTATTTTCATTATGGAGTCCTTTTTGTAGGCCATTTGAGGGCCATTTGGTTAATGGGTCATTAAGAGTCTAGGTTAAGGGAATTGGGTCATTTTTACTCTGCGATCCCTCCATATTATTATTGGTTATTCATTTGAGGCCCTCGCGTCCTCTAGCAATCACCCTCCACTGGCATCCTACGCTATGCTTTCTTTTACTTTTTTAGTGGATTTTAATTAGATCCACATCGAGATCGTCGTTTCCTCACGAAACACCTCACTAACCACCATCGAGGTCCCAAAATCCGTGAATGGGAAACACCACACCACCGCCTAGATCCTCATCCCATCCTCGCCGTTCCTCGCCCATGCACTGTCTCTGCCTCATCCACCTCCACCTCTGTTGGCCGCGCAGAGAAGAGAGGGAGAGAAATACAGAAATGTGAGTTTTGACACCCATTTTCAACCTACAAGTCGAGTTATTTCTCTTATTCTCCTTTATCATGCCTTGAATTAACCATTATTTTGGAGCTATTCTTGAGCCTATTTCGAGCCCATTTCTTGACCATTTTTTGAGCCCATTCAGCTTTGGAGGCCTTTAGCTTTGATTCCCCCACTTTCGGGTCCATTTCGGGTGGATTCAGAGCACCAACGGTCGACCGGACGACCCCCTGGCAAGCCCCTCTGGTAGTGGTCATGTGTTGATAGCTACCTGAGGTAGCGATCAACAGTTGACCGCAACCTTGAGGTGGCAATCAAATGTTGACTGCCACTTGCATTTTCTAAAAAAAAAAAAGCTTCAAGTAGCGCCTATAGGGAGGACCACTACATGAAGGTAGTGGTCTCTCCTTGATTGCTACCTTGATTTTTCGCCCGGAAGTGTCCCGGTCGCTCCCTGTCACCTAACGGTCACCCATATGACCGTTTCTTCAAATGGCGGTCCCAGCATGACCGTTTCTTCAAGTTGCGGTCTTGCGATAGACCGTTTCTTCGGAACAGAGTCCAGAACCTCCTGAACTCTGATTTCTTCACTCGAGATCGTCCGTGAGTCCTTATTTGGGGCGTTTTCTCCGAGATAATCATCTTAGATCGAATCCTATCCTTCTTGGGGGCTTTATCCCACTATTATCTCCATCTTTTTATCAATCTAGGACTCCTATTTCAAAACATTATCTCTTAAATCCGTACTAGGGTTCCTACACCTCTATATAAAGAACCTAATTCGCAGTGCGCGACGAGGGGCGATTCTTCGGTTTGGAGCGAAGCCATGCCACATCTCCATCTTAGTTCTTCGACCTCAACCTGAAGAGTATAGACACGCAAATTCTGATATTACCGTGAGAAAATCTCATGTTATATTACGAAATTTCACACCATTCTGAGTACATTTGCCTCACATAATCCCGTCCACCATCTCTGCTACCTAGTCTTTCTGCATAGTCCTGTAGATCTGTGTCTCACTGTGCACCGCTCCCCATGCCCAAAACCTCCACTACGTGTGACCCTGACGCTCATCCTCCATCTTTCCACGTACATCCACCATCCTCTAGAGAAGACCCAACCCTAGAATCCACCTAGAAGCCTCGTTGCCGCATTGTTCTTTCCATGTCTGTCCTGCTACCTGTAGACAGACCAGATTGCACAGGGAGATGCTTCTTGAGCCACCCTGGCTCCCACAGCCATCAGTTGCGGTCCTTGTTCCACGGGCATCTCAAGGACCTTCCTGGGCATGTCCACACCAAGTTTCGTGATCAGAGGATGACCAGAGGGCCGCGTTCCAGGCTTCCCCGACTGCTGGTTGCCTGCAATTGTGTAGACCGGCCTGTAGTCTGCCCGCTGTTCGTGACTACACTGGAGGTCCACGTCAGCGCCGTCAGCTTCCATCTTCTTCCAGGAGGGTCATCATCCACTACAGCGTGCCGTCAGGGGCATTTGCACCTTCCTCGGCCTCTGTGACATGTCATCCTTACTGTTGGACCCGAGGCCATATTGGTTCGCAGTGCGTTGGAGTTGCCGTACTTCATCCTCTTACGACCCGTCACCCCACTTCTCACGACCCCAAATTCGCTGTGTAGCCTGTTACCTCCTTGCGAGGAGTGGATAGTGTTTGGATTGTACTTATTTAGCTTTTGTACCTCAGATCATGTGATTTAGCCAGGTGTCTTCCCCTCGCCCCGAGCGTGGAGTACACTTCCTTGCTTGGTTTAGCTTGCTTGTCTCGTATATGCTCTTGAGCCACTGCTTGTGTACGATTAAGGTTCCCAGCTCGTCATATTTATATCACTACCATAGTGAGAGAGTGTGACTATCCCGTGCTTCGATTTAAGCACGAGTGTGAAATTTCCTACCCTAAAGTTTGTCAGTTCTTCAACCGTGCAGATCAACACGCTTCCCACTCTTGGGGGATGTTTGTGAGCTTGTGTTGCTTGTTTTAGGCATGATCCCTCTCTTGGGAGTCTTAGGTGTTTGAGCCACATTACTGGATAGATTGTGTCATTGTTGGTTTAGTTATCCATGTAGTCGCATCCTCACGTAAAGTCCTATTTCGCATAGCATCCTGCATCAATTTGGTATCAGAGCATTAGATTTGTCTAGGGTGCATTTGAGTCAAATATCTTTCTAAATATCAATTACGTCAAGAATAATCCTCATTTGAACATATTATCAAAAATATATTTCATTTAATCTTAAATATTATGATTATACTCTTACGATTTACCGCAATCGATAGGAGACGAATATTATGTGAAATATGTCATATACCGCCGTTTACGTTTATGTATCTTCCTCTTGAGGGCAGTTAACTCTCAACCAGTCTAGCTAGTTCATGCTCTGCCAGTTTCGTGACACTCATAAACCCCCAAGGATGAGGGTAGGGCACCCACAAGCCGCAAATAACTCATTAGGCACTGGTCTGTTCTTCTAGAGATATGGACAAGCCAAGATTTGATGAACCCTAGTCGTGAATATGTTCGTATTCACTACTGAGAATGGCCTTTTCACAGAGCCGATGAGTACAAAGAGACTGATCAAACCATGTGAAGAACAAAACTTTCCTCCCAATCATCCAGACGTGGGATATACATGCATGTCAGCCGCACACACGCCGGAATGTGCCTTGTTCGGGTTTGCCAGCCTCACTAGAGGTCAAGGTTTTGTGACCCCAACTTCCCCATGGCCACATGATGAGAAGTGGCTCCTCTTGTTGGGATCGAGACTTCCTGCTCACAACGCACTTCCCGTTAGTTTCTTCCCACGGGAACTCACATGCGAGCGGAGAAGAAGAAGGGAAACGGAGGTGACAGTGCTCGCTGTTTTGGGCCCGCAGGCGGTGAAGGAGAGAAGGTAGCAGAAGAGAAGCATCATTTCTAGACCTCCTCGGCGCCTGTCATCCCAGTTGTCTCGATCGAGGTTTGTCTTAACTCGGCGGATCTGACTCATTGCCCAGATACGGTAGGAGACGGTCTAACTTCTACTGACTTCATTTGGTCACTCTCTTGCTTGAGGATCTGAGTCGACTCGTATCAACTCGACTGATATGTGCCAACTCGATGTCGGTAAAGTACGATACCAGTCGGTCGACCCACACTGATATGATGAGCGCGCGAGCAACTGAAGAAGGATAAAGAGTTTCCCATATAAAGTAGAGATGCACAGCTCATTCTGTTTCTTTTCCGGTCATAAAATCAGGTTATTTAAAAGGAGAGAGAGAGATGTAAGTATTTTTAACGAGAGTAATAATTTGTGCACCGCATTAGGTGCACAAAAACTCAAATTGTAAACTCTCTTCTCATTTGCCCTCAAAAAAGTTGAAATGATCTTTTTCTGTCAAAAAATGATGATCTGCGTCAGTCCGGGATCCAGCATCTTTGACCTTGCCGACCGAGAGGAGATCACAGTTGGTATGTCAGTCCCAGTGCCAGCTTCGAATCCTCCCACAAAATAAGCAGGGCCATCTGGTAAGGATGATCCAATTCCCCAGCTGCCTCTGGAGGAGGCGTCATTGGCACCCCTCTTCCAAGAGCTAGCGGGTGGCCAGAGTCAGCCTTAACCCAGTGGTAAAGGCAAGGCGGTGCAGCTCCCAGATAAGGAGTAGTGTGATGGTCCACAGAAAGTTCAGCATGATATACTACCATCACTGGAGGATGCTCGAGCTCAAGCCGACCACAAGGTCCTCCACCAGATGAAGCGCTTCTCTACTAGTATTACAATCTGGGAGACAATTGCTTGGAGTAAAGGGTTGAGGGAAACTATCAAGGTACTTCAGGAACCAGAAGCCTATGAGGCACACGCGGCAGAGATGAAGGCTGCCACATATGAGGCCTTCGTCGTCGCCGTCATCTTCACGGAGAAGGACCTGCTACTCTCCCCTCCTTGTCATAATTGCCCACTTTACATGAACGGAAAAATCAATGGGCATAAAGTAAACCGGATCCAGGTGGATGCCGATGCGGCCGTTAACATCATGCCCCTTAAAATATTCAAAACCCTCTATCTGACACCCTACCTCCAGAAGGTTCAGGCGGTCAAGATATCCAGTTTCAATTAGGATACGGAGGATGTCCTCGACTAGGTTGATGTCGACTTTATGCTTGATGACTTCGCCTCCAAGGTGACCTTCTACATCATCGACATTAACACATCCTACCAAGTATTGCTAGGCAGGCCCTGGCTTCATGAAAATTGGGTCGTCCCTTCAACCGCCCATCAATGCATCAAATATGCCAAGGATGGAGAACAACATATGGTCTTTGTAGACCTATCCCCATTCACTCCAGCCGAGGGTCACCTGGCTGATGCCGCTCTCTACTTCAAGGGAATCAGTCCCTACCCTGTGATTAAGAGCAAGAATAATGGCTAGCTCTCAAAAGAGGAGAAGGAGGACCTTTTCTCCATTGACGAAGAAAAGGCCAAGCTTCATTGGCTACGCCTCACCTCCAAGTCAACCACAAATCACCCCGAGAGATGTAAAGTCAACTTTGAGGCTAATCTCATTAGCCAAGTAGTCGACAGAAGCATATGCCTGCCACCAAACTACATCTAGCTCGCGTGTGCCTCAGATGAGCACAAGGTCGAGTAGCTCACAACATTTGTCGTCACCTCCTTTTAGCCCTTCCGAGCCCTCCAGCTCGTGGGCGGCGGGCCAGGATTCGAATGGTATCGGGTCTTCCCGGTATCCGGATCTCGGGTCGTTACACCTAGCCTTCTTACGGCACACATGTGCTGACCCACCCGGGAGTGGTGGAGCGGCTTACCTGAGAAAGATAATTTTTAGGTTGGCTACCGTAGGGCCCCTCCGCGCAGCCTGAGTCCGGGCTTTGGGGAAGAACCAGCTAGAGGATCTGACCTAGGGCGTATGGTCTGTGTGTACACACGTGGCTGGTGGCGTCAGACCCGTGCTGACGAGCGCGACCCCAGTTAGTCCTTGTTCTGTGTTCCTGGTTACTGTACGGTGTCTCAGTCTCCGCCTGAGGCGTCGTAGGGAGACACCTGAGACTGCGGACTAAGTCGTCAGTGGACGCATTCGGCCTTGCTTCTGGTGGGCAGGTACTCTCGTCATGTGACGTGAGATTCTCGTGACCCGAGGTTCCATTTCTCGTCTGCAAGACATGGTTTTTGCGTGTAGTTCCAGGGTGTTTTCCCGAAGCCGAGGTCTAAGGTTTTCGGTGAGCGTCACCGAGAGTTTTTCCCTACACGACGTAGAGTACACGACGCTGAGGTCATGACCGTGTATCTGGACCATGTGGTTTCAGAGTGGGCTTTCGTGTGTGAACACAGGCCTCCACGACAGAGGTGTCGTGGCATTCTCCTGGTAACGTGGCTAGGGCGGTTCGTAGTCTGGTGGTCCCCCGACTGTGGGATCAGGGTGTTGGTTTCCTTTCTAATAGGAGTAGTTGTAGAGCCGTGATTTTATCGGCTGTCATGTTTTGGAGATTCGTGTACGGCCGCACTTTCTGCCATTATTGTTTTAGCCACTCTTGTTATTCCTGTTGTTCTTGTTGTTGCTGCTTTCCATAACATCGTTGTTTTCGGTTGGGGTTCCATGTGCCTACTGAGCCTGTGATAGGAGTCTCACCCCTACATTTCAGGTGTGGCGGTTCTTTCTCAAGGTTCGAGGGTGCTGCATGGAGGTTCTTAATTGCCAACTTGTCAGACCGAGTGTTCTCACGGTGTTGGGTACGCTTTCCTACTTTAGAGTGTACTTTGGTTGGACTGGACTCTGTTGTAGTCAAATTATTTATTTTTTGTTAATTGTTGAGTTGTCCTACTTTATTTCTTATTTCTATGTACACCACACCTATCCTTTTAGCCCTTCTGAGCCCTCCAACTCGTGGGTGGCATTCCAGTTCCTTTTAAATTTTGAGGATAAAATTTCTATTAGGAGGGAGGGACTGTAAGGCCCGTGGATTAGCGGATCCTTACTGGTATTAATCTAGAATTTATTCCACGAATTTAGGCTATTTTTATGGATTTTATGGGTATTTTTCTGGCATTTATTCCATTCAGTTAAAGATTTATTGAAATTAAATGGGCATTAATGCAATTATGCATTCTTGGGGGTTTAAAGTGTAATTAGAGGTTAAATTTCAAAAAAAATAAATAAATCAATTTTTTTAAAACTCACATTTCCCTCTCTCTCTCTCCCTCACCCCCTCTCTCTCTCACGCATGGTCAAACCCCTCCTCTTGCTGGGCTTCATCTGTCCGGGCCGTAGACGGAGTCATGGAGGACGTCATCGGATTGCTCGCGACGCGAGGATCGCGTTGACGCCAGCTTTGCCTCGATCTGCGGAGAGTGGAGACAGGTACGGGCGAGAGATCGACGTGACTTCCTTCATCCATTCAGCACCGGAACGTCATTTTCGTCGCGATCGAGGTAGCGGGATGGAATCCTCGCCTCACTAGGGTCGTCTTGGTACCCTATGTAGGCCTATCCGTCGTAGTTTTCCTCATTTTTTGTGCAATATTCCATGGCCATTGTATTTTTGTTTAATATCTTGAAAACTATACCATGGGCATCGTCTTTAGGTTTTAATGGCTTGGAATGGTATGGAATGGATAGTAGGCTTTGCAGGTTGGCTGTAAATATTGAAACCCCATCGATTTGGGTCGATCGGGAGGGGTTTCCACTGAGGTTCGCCCATTCTTGCCACTATGGTAACAGTGCGGATCTCTAAAGACCGTCCCAGTGTCCACGGTCCACTCCAGACCGTTTAACCCTTTTGGAGGTCCACAATGGACCGTTCCGCCTTTAGCACGGCACCCTTCTAACCATTCAGCTTTCTGGAATAGTAAGGCGGTGACAATTGAATGGCCAATCCTCGTCCATTCAGCCCCACTGAGCGGCGTGTCGAGTGACTGCCCTATGAACCCTTCATGCATTGAGCGGTCAATCCCAAGCTGTCCCATCCATTGAACGGCCTACCCCTAACTGTTCTATCTACAGGACCCTGCATAGTGTTAGAATGCAACGGCTCAAATCAAACTGTTTAGCCCCATTGAGTGGCCTATCGCCCGACCGCTTAATCATTGAGCGGCCATGTCCAAACCATTTAAATCCTGCAAATTTAAATTGTTAGTATATTCATTCAATATGCATTTGATGAGTTTCAGGCACTTTTCATGCAAACAAAGCAAGACGGTAAGTTCAAAATTTCCACCATTATCTCAAACCATGGTGGTGAATTCAACAATATTGATTTTGATCATCTTTGTAGGACTGAAGGAATAAACCACAGGTTCTCATCACCCAGAACCCCTGAACAAAATGGGATGGTAGAGAGAAGAAATAGAACTCTCATAGAGATGGCACGGACAATGCTTGCAGAAAGGAAGCTACCAAGGAGATTTTGGGCAGAAGCGGTAAACACTACATGTTATATCATCAACCGCTCCATGGTAAGGCTATTCACCAAAATGACTCCTTATGAGTTGCTCAAAGGTAAAAAGTCATCTCTCTTTCACATGAAAGTATTTAGGTCAAAGTGTTTTGTTCACAACAATGATAAAAGAGTTTTAGACAAGTTTGAACCCAAAAGTGACAAAGGGATATTCCTTGGATATTTAGATAGGTTTAGAGCTTATAGAATCTATAATCTTAAGACCATGTGTGCGAAAGAGTCATCTCACATCACTTTTGATGAGACTAATCATGACAACACTTGCAGGGAAGATGATGATGGGGAATTTCTAATCACAAAAGGAAAAGAAGAACTTCCACATGAGAAAACATAAGAAAATGAAGACCAAGGAGAGCCAAGTAATGTTTCAGTAACTAATGCAGATGAAGGTAACACTTAAGGTGATGTGACACAATCCCTTGGACATAAATTCGCAAGCAAGAACGACCCAGTGATCTCACTCACGCGGACTCACTCGCGTAGCACACACCCCGGTCCGTAGGTGGACCGGTGATGGGGGATGAGGGTCCGAGATTAGACCTTGAGATTCCAGGGGTTTGGCTAGCTTGTGGCTGAACCCCTAAGGATCTGGGATGCCCGATTCGATGGGTGGCCAGCACGCCGAGGGCGTGGGATGTAGGGCCACTCTCACAACTCGCTCCATGGTGGGCACTCAATGTGATTGATTTTGGATCGGACACTCACTCACCGCTCATGGGCAACCAAAGTGACACTAAACTAGCAAGTTAAATCATCAAAGAAGGGGTCCGAGGCTGACCTGATCAGCGTGAAGATGCTAATCCCGGTCGGAGACGATGGCGAGCGGGGAGGCATCGGTAAGTACCCGCACGTCGCGCCGGTGTAGCTTTGACCTAAAAATAATTAACTACAAAACTACATCTCTCGTAGGTGGGGGGATCTTGGGGTGGGGGTTAAGGGGAAAAAAATACCTCTATGATCCTTGGAAGACGCACAATGCAGTGGTACTGTCCCAGAGTCAGAGAACACAACAGTTCACCCTGCACAGTGTTCCGAAGGTCCGACCTGTAAAAACATGCAAAAATCGCTAAACTCAATCTGGGACCTATGAAAATAATCCAAAAAAATATTCAAAAAAATCTAGGGCATTACAGAAAGAGTGCAGCAATATTGCACTAAAGCATCAACCTGTATATTACACAGGTAAACCTTATACAGTCAAAGAGACTCTAACTGCAATGATGCACATACATGGTGCATTGACCTGATAATGCACAGACCCACACTTTATGAATTATAACATCAATGTGCCATTGAGGCATGTCAGCCTATCCTGGTGATGTATAATAAAGATGCTTAAAGCATCGACGTAGGGCATTCCTACATCGACCTGACTTCCAAGTAGATGCACAAGGTGCATCAACCTGATGATGCAACAACTACCATATATTATATCACAACATTGACCTGTGTTCAATATGCATCGACCTGATAGTTCATGACTTCTGTAGTCGCATCGACCTTCTAAACTAGAGTGCATATATGCATCGACCTTTCTAGGCCAGACTATATATATGCATCGACCTGATGTTCTATGCAATGGGAGATGCATCGACCTTTTAGTGCAAATGCATGAATATGCATTGACCCTATGTTGAACAAGATTTTATTCTGACTTAATAAAGTGGCATTTGGCACACATTATCAAGTCTAAATGGTTTTATCAGCATCAATCAAAGTTAATCACACTATTTTCAGCATCAAAACTAGTCATCAAAGTCAGAGGAGACACAACATTCTCCCCCTTTTTGATGATAACAACATTGCTATACTTTGATGGCAATGCATTCTATATTATGAGTCAGAATATGAAGTGGACATAGTTAGATGCGATATGAGGCAAATTTCAGCTTTCTCTCCCCCAAGATTCAGCTTTCTCTCCCCCTATAGACTCATATGATAACTCGCAGACTAACACCACATATGACACCACATACAGACAGGACGCATGCATTCAACAGACAGAACTTTCTCTCTCCCTTTTTCCATCAAAATCTCTCCTCCTTTGCCATCAGCAAAAAAACATGATAGAAATATTTTATGCTTAACAGGGAAGAGACAGAAAATTGTGATGACAATATCAAGATGGTGAAAGTACAAGAATGAACATGCTGACAAACCGAATGAACTTTCATTAATCAAGCATCCAGGCGATTAATTAAAAGTTTTCTCCCCTCCAGGGGGGGATGTAATTAATGTCATGACCTTTATCGCATGGTGGGTTTCCAATCCAGACCTAATACCCACAATCATCTGATTAGTCTGACGGCGCGCACCATTTGGTCCGGACCACTCTAGTCTCAGAGCCTGAACAAATTGTCACTTCATGACTAGTACGCCCACACACTAATAAACCAAAATGAAAAGATGATAAATAAAGATAAGAGAAAAAGTGCGTCCACAAGTCTAGCACGCCCGGTGGGATTGAAACCTCCTTTCATCTTTTCGCCTGGATTTGGGGCCCTATGGCCTCTTCATAAAATTTTAACTTCTGTCAATTTTAAATTGTAGGGGTTGAATTCTGAAGAGCTCAATAGTTGTCGCATTCGGGCCACTTATTGTTGCCAGCCATGCTCAGCATGGCTACCTCACCGTACCAACCCAGTTCGGAGATTTCCCTCCCACAGTTGGCTTCCTAACTTTCTGGGAGTCATGTTCTTGAACCCCATGGACACCTAGGAGATTGAGTCCATTGCTACTATAGAAGCGACGTCTAAAGGAGTAAAGATGGGGGGCTGCTCTGTCCACCACGTTGATACTCGAAGGAAGTGCACATCGGCTGCCAGGCAGGTAGCCAAGAAGAATGTCAATACACTGCAATGTCGGCTCTCCACCTCGGGCAAGTCTGTCATGATCGGAGGCGTCTGACTTTTCCTGAACGACCGGCAAGCCACGATCACACCCGATAGGGTAATCCCAGCAGTACTGGTGCACAACTAGTTCCAAGCACTGGCCCGAGACAAAGCAAACTGTAACAGGCCCAAATTGGAGGGAGGGTTGGTCCCAAAGCCAACCAAATTTAAGCAAATGTGGGTGCCCAAGCGGCAGGACCCAGCCCCAGTTTAGCCTGAGCTTGTCGTGATTGACAGGTTCAAAAAAGGAAAAGAAGATGAAGAAAAAAGATCGAAATGCCAGTTTGACTGTCTCGAAGACTAGCCGTCCAAGCTTACTACCGACAGGCAAGCATTTACTCAAATCATGGAAGGCACGGCAAGATGCCCGAGTGAAGCCACCTACAGATCCCTGGCACAAATTTGAGTGCCACCACCTAGGGTCCACCCTACCAATGGGCAAGATGGTGTTACTCAAGCCATACGAGGGTACCTTCATAGCCTCGGAAACACCCTTTTGGGAACACAGTGGCTCCTAGAAGTCGTAAACGATGTAGAGAGAAGTCGGGGGAAACAAGTCAACCTGAGAAGTATAGAAGATGCAGAGTCAGGATGCTGTGGGCCACCCCTCCATGAAAAAGCTACACCGAGAGTCTCGATATTTGACAGATTAACTTTCCCTGTATAGCCAACCAGGGAAGTGATCCGAAGGAGCGAGAAGTTGTAAATTTTCACCTGCAATATGACTAGGGTGGCCAGCCAGCACGGGGCCCTCCCTGAGGACCATGATGAGGTAGCTAGGCTCGCTGAAAGGCCAGGTCCCGTTACCAGGAGAAGGAGAGCCACAGCCGAGGTAATACAAGCCCTCACCAGCAAAACAAGATCAGATGTGGTCGCCATGGAGGCAAACGTGGTTACTACTGAAGATGAAGGAGAAAGGCCAGCACACTCTCCAGATGCTCCATTGGAAGGGGGAGGCCAAGTTCCGAACCTATGTACCCCTGATCCAGTAATGATACTGCTGCTCCAGAAGTATCAACATGAGATTGAAGCAATGAAAAGGCAAGTGAGTGAATTGACCATGCATGCTTTCGCCTTGAAGTAGGTCGAGGCCCCTCCTGAAACATCTAAGTGAGGCACCGATGAATTCGAGGGTTCATCTCAAATGACGGCTTCTCAGCCGATACCTAATTACATTAGGGCCACGGCCCCGATACCATGGGCTCCCCAGCACCAAGGAACCGCCACTGTACCCAGGCGACGATGTTGACAATGCCACAAATGCAGCTAGCTTATTTCTACCCAGAACCGGTGGACCCGGCAATGCCGAATGAGCTGATGATCGAGCAGATAATTGGGAAGAAGCTGGTAGATCAAGGTAGTGATGAATATGCTTCTTTTGATGAGTAAAAGGTGGCTTACCATGTCCATCATGTGGCCAAGAGATTGCCTCCCAGCGTCAATAAGCCACCAAAGTTTGACAAATTCAATGGGCAAGGTTCACCGAAGAACATATAGCCTATTACTTCAACATGATGGGCGATCTAGCGACTGATGAATAGTGCCTATTGAAGTTCTTCGGGTCCTCGCTCACGGGGCTCGCCCTTGAATGGTACTCAAACCTGCCAGCAGGGTCCATCACTAGCTAGTTGTATATGCAATGAAAGTTTCAGGAGTGGTTCAATGTCACCGAAAGGGAGGTCACTATGGCCGAACTTTATGCTTCTAGGCAGAAGAATGATAAAACTACTCTTGAATATATCAAGAGATGGTAAAACCTTAGTATGAGGTGTAGGCACCCGTCACACCAGGAGGATGCGGTCCAATCTGCAAGTAGAATCTGAAGCGGGAAGTCCTTGAACGGATGATCGATATGGAAATCAGGTCTTTCGACATACTGAACAATTTAGAGGTGGAGATTGAGGCTTTCCTCTCTCGATTTTCTTTGGCACTAGCTGTCTTAAGCCAAAAGGCAAAATTGACTGATAAATGGCCCATACCCAAAGAAGTCAACACAGTCGACTTTAAGGCCTTCGAGCAGTAGAAGAACAAGGATAAAGGAGTCCCTAACACTCCTCCTACCAAGCTGACTGAGCAACAAGAAGGCTCCTCCTTACGAGCTAGAATGAAGAAACTCTATTCCTTCCCAAAGGAGAAGACCCGGGTCCTCTTTGAATGGGCCACCATATATAACAAGATTACTCTCCCAAAGTCGAAGAGACCTAGTGATGCCAGGAGGAAAGATGATCCTCGATACTACCCAGACCATCAAATGCTCAAACACTCCATTGAATACTGGTATGTGTTTAAAGA
This sequence comes from Amorphophallus titanum, assembly GCA_024336825.1. NCBI lineage: Eukaryota > Viridiplantae > Streptophyta > Magnoliopsida > Alismatales > Araceae > Amorphophallus > Amorphophallus titanum. The sequence goes on from JANBPO010006450.1 coordinate 389,273, forward strand.
CATCATCGAAGGTCTAATCAAGAAGGGGGAGCTCCAAATGGGCGAATACAAGGTGGACCCACCATCCCCTCACGAGATGCCTGTGCTAGGGGAACCAACCAATATGATATCCTTATAGCAACAATTGCCTGAGGAGGTGTCAGATGCTTGTACAAAACACACCTAGAAAGCATTCATCCTGACCCCTACAAAAACCAAGGAATTGGTAGATGGTACCAATGAAGGCAAGAAGAAAGTCGGCACCCCACCCTACCCCAGGAATACAAATTCACGATGTCAAGCCTCAGTCGGCTCCGCCCATTGTGGCCCTAGTTTGGTATGAGACAACCCCTTGAGTGGTCTTCTAAAGGCCCACCGATAATAAGAAGCAGGTCCCATTGCAGATGTACAATAAAATCAGCCCAGCGGTTGAATGACTGCAGGCGATTATAGATGGGTTGGACGAATATGAACAACCCAAGATCCAACCACTGCAATTAAAAGAATATGTCTCTTGGGAACATTTTGAAACTTTGGAATTAGCAGAAACAGCTGAAGGTGAAGCGAAAGAACTGGGCATCTGGGATGAGCCTCCTCGGGAGCAGCCATTAGCTATAAAGGAGAAGAAAAAAAAGAAGAGATCAAAGAATAAAAGAAAGGGTATTGTTGTCTCCTGCAACACTTTGTCACCCTTGTTCAACATGGCCCAAAACCCTGAAGAAGAAGATGAAGAAATATGCTTCGCGCCAGTCAAAGCCAATCAAGATGAAGCTTCCACCTCCCAACATGGCACTAGGTCTGGGAGGAAGTGGGGACGTCTGCCCCCTGCCAATCACAATATAATGTTCAGGGGTGAATAGCCATGTCAAATCTCCGAACCCGAGATAAAGGGCATGAGAGTGCCGCCTCCACCAGGCCTTTATCCTGAAGATAGAACCGGCGAAGGGGTCCCCTCATTCGTCGAATTTTTGCTTGCAAAGAAGAGCAAACAACCATACCTGTAGGTCGGGTCAAGGGCCAAGACCACTCCCACTTGGGCCTTAGGTGCCCCGCCTCTGGCAGATAAGGGTGATGAGGGCACTACCCCTATCGCCAATCCCATACGGATAAAAGAACCAAATGATCAAATATGCTGGGGAAACATGATATCAATCTCCGCTTCCACTAGCAAAGATCCTCCAAAAGACCCAGAGATGCAGAAAAACATGGGTTAGGGGCAACACATGTCCCCGGATGGCGAGATCTGAGATGAAGATATACACCTCTGGAGTCCATCTCCACGTAGGGATAATGGGCTGGGTATGTCCACTTTTGAAGAACCAATCTCGGCTAATCACAGGGAGATGTCACCCCTACCCAGTGTTGGAATGGAGGGTAGTGGTCCGAACTATGCTCCAGATCTCTCTCAATACGACCCTGCTATGCTCGTATTGTTATATGAGCAACAATAGGAGATCAAAATGCTGGAGAAGTAGCTGGCTGAAATGAGCATATGCCAGTCTAATCCAAAAGGGGGCGTCCTCCCTCGGCAATGCAGTCATCCAAATCTGAAGCGTTTCCCTATAACCAAGGTAGAACTATACAGGGATAGGCAAAAAGATGCTAAACCTGTCCTGGATTACATTAGAAGATGGAGAAGCCTCTGTACGAGGTGCGAGCCTCCATTAAGTCACGAGGTCGCTACTCGAATTTGTGAACAAAGTCTGAAGGAAGAAATTCAGCGGAGGATGATTGGCATCACATTTAATCCTTCAATTAGCTAAACATGATAGTGGCTGATATTGAGCCATTTCTGGCAAAATATTGCCTCGCTACTGCCACGACAAAATAGGAAGGCAAGTTCGAAGGTGTGGACCTCAGTGCTTTCGAGTACTTGAAGAGGAAGACAAGGGAGGTAGCCAGTCCTTCAACCAAACAGCCTGTAGAATAAATCCCCTCATTGCGGGGGAAAATGAAGAAACCTTATTCCTTCTCAAGAGATAAGACCTGAGTGATTTTTGAATAGGCTTGTCATTATGATAAGATCACTCCGCCAATGGCCAAGAGGCTAGAGGATGCCAGAAGAAGTGATGACCATTGATTCTGCCCTTATCATCAAGTGTTGGGGCATCCTATCGAGGATTGTTATGTATTCAAAGATATCATTCAAAGCCTGATGAACTGCATATGGGGGAATATGAAGTGAACCGATGATGACCACATGAAGCGGGCATTTACAAAAGGGGAGTCTATATGGTCTCACTCCACTACTGGACCCACGTAGATAAATCAGAGGCCGAGCAAAGCAAGCCTCCAACCAGGAAGCAACCATCTGGATTGCGAATGCCAATCATGAGGAGGGAAGCATATAGCTCCGCTTCCCTCTCCATGGAGGTCGCCAGCTCGGCCAACGAAGGATGCTATGAAGTAGATATGGTCTCCCTCCTCATCCTATGGGTGAGGGCCCCGTAGAGGTTGTCTACGATGATTATGAAGAGGATCGTGAAGAAATCCTACAGCTCTCTTTGTCAGGAGATTCCTCAAAACCCTATACAATGATACAAGAAGAGACGAAAGCCGATGTCCCCTATAGATGTTAGGAATATATTACCACAGAGGTCGCCACTACCTCTGATTATGCTCCACAGGGACAAGAGGCTGAAGTGCTCCTTGCTACCCCCAGGGGTGATCCATCTACGAGCCCATATCCAAGCTGCCTGGAAGCTGTATTGCCGGCATCAATGCTGATTCAAGAACTAGGGAAAGTAGCAGGCGAAGCCGCACCACTGAGTGGGATAAAGCAAGGAAGCATCTATGACACCTTCGAAGATGAAGAAGATGATGAACACTTCATCGATTTACAATCGGCTCCCCCGGAGATAGAAGATGTCGGCTAGGCCATCGTTGATTAGTTGGTTGAGGTAAATCTTGGCACAAAAGATGAGCCTAGGCCAACCTTCCTCAGTGCCCTCTTTCTCCCGAAAGAAAGAGAGCAATATATAAAGCTGCTCTAGGAGTTCTGAGACTGTTTTGCTTAGAACTATAAACAGATGCCATGCCTCATCCTTGAAGTGGCACAACATATGCTGGCTATCAACCCCAAAGCCGAACCAGTAAAGCAGTCACCTCGTTGAATGAGGCCAAAATTGATATGTTAGATTTTCAAAGAGGTCGACAAGCTCATAGACGTTGGCTTTGTAGTGAAAAATCAATACACCACATGGCTAGCCAATATTGTGCCCGTCAAAAAGAAGAATGGCCAGATCAAGATATGCGTGGACTTTCAGGACCTGTACAAAGCATGCCCGAAAGACGATTTCCTAGTGCCTATCACTACAGTCATGATTGACGCCACTACTGGCCATAAAGCTCTATCTTTTATGGACGGGTCGTCCGGATATAACCAGATATGGCTAACCAAGCATGAAAGAGTCCACACAACATTCTGATAACCCAAGGGGATATTCCACTACAAAAGAATGTCCTTTGGCCTAAAAAATGTTGGCGCCACTTACCAGAGGGCAATGACAAAGATATTTGATGAGCTACTCTATGACAAAGTTGAATGCTACATTGATGACTTGGTCATTAAGACCAAGAGAAAAGAAGACCATCTGAATGATCTCAGGATCATATTCGAAAGATTGCGGCAATATGAGCTAAAGATGAACCCGATGAAATGCGCATTTGGTGTCTCTAGTGGGAAGTTTTTGGGCTTCATTATCCGATATCGGGGAATTGAAATAGACCCCTCCAAGATAAGAGCCATCCAGGAGCTACCTCCTCTGAAGAATTCAACAGAACTGCAGTCATTGCAAGGCCGATTAGCCTACATCCCAGATTCATCTTGAATCTGTCTAGGCAATGTTAGTCGTTTCACAAGCTGATGATGAAAGGTACACCATTCTACTGGAACCAAGAATGCCAAAGGGCTTTTGACCAGCAGAAGGAATATGTGAAGACCCCGCCAGTTCTAGGGGCACCGGTTAAAGGGCGGCCATTGATTCTCTACATAGCCACCACTGAATATTCACTGGGGGTAATGTTGGCCAAGAATAATGATGAGGGGAAGGACCAAGCTCTTTATTACCTTAGTCAAAGATTGGTCGGGGTGGAACGAAAATATACCCCGATCGGGAAAGTTTGCCTCGCCTTGGTCTTTCCAATCAAGAAGATGAGGCACTACATGTTATCACATGAAGTGCAACTGATATCAAGGGCTGATATGGTCAAATACATACTTTTCCAATCGGCATTGAAAGAGCGACTAGGTAAATGGGCCGTCATTTTGATGGAATTTGATATCACATATGTGCCGCAAAAGGCTATTAAAGACAAGGCCTTGGCGGATTTCTTTGCAGCGCACCTAGTGCCTAAAGATTCCCCTCTAATCACGAAGCTCCCAAAAGAAGAAACACTAGAAGTGGATGAAGTCCGTTAGGCCACATGGCAATTGTACTTTAACGGGGGATCCAGAACTAAAATATCTCAATCAGGGTAGACAATGATAAGAGTCAGAGTAGGCATCATCCTCAAGTCCCCAAAGGGAGAAGTGCTGCATACATCATGCTTGATCAACAAGCCTTGCAAAAACAACGAGATAGAATATGAAGACCTGATTATTGGTCTTCAGATTGCTCTCCATATGGAGATTCGAATGCTGCAAGTGTTGGCATTTAAGGTCCGAGCACGCACTGTTCAAGTCCATACATGTTTATATGTTAAGTCCATCATTGAGTCCGTGCATAGGCCGTGCAAGTGTTGCACGTCTTACTTTCCAAATCCGTGCATAGTCTGTGCAAATGTTGCACGTCTTACATTGTGTCCGTGCATAGTCTGTGCAAATGTTGCACATCTTATATTAAGTCCATGCAGGTTTAGCTTATGTAAAGTTCATGCACGTTTATGTGAAGTCCGTGCATGTCCGTGCACATTTTATTAAGTCCGTGCAGGTTTAGCTTATGCAAAGCCTGTGTACGTTTCTGTGAAGTTCGTGCATGCCCGTGCACATTTTATTAAGTCCCTACAGGTTTAGCTTATGCAAAGTCCGTGCACGTTTATGTGAAGTCCGTGCATGTCCGTGTACATTTTATTAAGTTCGTGCAGGTTTTGCTTTGCAAAGTCCGTGCACGTTTATGTGAAGTCCGTGCATGTCCGTGCACATTTTATCAAGTCCATGCAGGTTTACTTTATTCACACCAAGTCCGAGCACGTCAAAGTCCGTGCACATTTTATCAAGTCCGAGCAGGTTTACTTTGTTCACACCAAGTCCGAGCACGTCAAACCCCATGCACATTTCACATTTCCAACCGAGTCCATGCATATGTCTAAGTCCGTGCATGTTCATGTATGTTGAACATTTCAAGTCCGTGCATGAATAGTGCCCAGTTGTATTTTACTGAGTCAAGTCCGTGCAGACTTTTTGTCTCGCACATATAAGGTCCGTGCATGTTATGAATCATGTATCTCTCAAGTTTGTGCATGAATAGTGCCCGGTCACATTTTGCTGAGTCAAGTTCGTGCAGACTTCTTGTCTCACACATATAAAGTCCGTGCACTTTTCAGGAAACTAAGTCCATGCATGTTTCAACTCTGTGCACATTCTGTGTTAACAAGAAATAAAGCCCGTGCATGTGTTTTATAAAGTCCGTGCAATTTTTCCGTTGCTCATATGAAGTCTGAGCACTTCCTTTGTTCTGAACGCCGAAGTTCGTGCATGTCTCTTAACCCAAGTCCGTGCATGAACAGTGCTTGCTTCCCTACATCTTTACTTATGCTGTCTAGGTGTTTTATAATGACAGGGACTTCCTGTCTAATAGAAGTGATGTTCAAGAAAGCTAAGGAAGGGCACGTGTTCCCAGGAGATAAAGGGCAGAGGATGCTGACATGTGGCAAAAAGGACAGATGCTCTGGATAACATTTGTTGATAAATAAATCTTCCAGGGGGAGAATGCCTAGAGCACATGTTCATGAGTAAGGGAGCATGGTCTGATGGCCCTCTAGTTAGATGCTGAACTGATAAATTGGGAAAAGAATTGAACTAGCTTGCATTGTAAAGGACCCTGTCAAGCCTTGCACGAATATGAGAGGTCCCAGTTTGATTGTTGGTCCAGGTGAAAGAAGAGCCAGAAAAGCCAGCATCAATTAAACCAGTAGCAGTAATAAAGCTTTGAAAATCTATCATAGAGGAAGCTGAAGGCAGCAAACTGCCAAGCTTTTCTTCAGGAGAGGTGATACAATTCAAATCACCACCGATAACCCATGGAATAGATTCCTCTGAACTAAAAGACATAAGGGCATCAAACATATCCATGTGAATTCTAGCAATACATGAGGCATATACTACAGTAAAATACAGCATAATAGAATTGTCCTCCTTAACAACAACTGTAAGAAATTGGGGATGCAGCTCAGTGACCTTCAGGTAAATTTTAGAATTATAGAATAACTAAATAGTGGAAGTAGCACCATTATTCCCGTGAACATGGGGAAGATTAATTCGACGAGCCACCTTATTTGCATGACTAAAATCAATGCGAGGCTCAGAGACATCAACTAAACTAACCTTATGAACATTTATTAACTAAGCTAGACTTCTAACAGTTGCTTTGTTCCCCATACCCCTAACATTCCATATTAGTGCCAAGTTAATCATGAGCATAAGATGAAGAATTAGCAGCCAATATCTTAGCTTTGGCTCTAGCGAGACGAGCATCACTGATAAGCTCACCGGGATTAGCAGATATTTCATTATCTTCTTTGACTTGGGAGTATTTAGCAGGACCTTTGAAGCGTTGATTGACCATTCAAGAATTTTCCAACTCTGCTAGAACTGAAACAACATTAGAGCCAGTAATAATAAGGGAAGTAGCAGATTGCTCTATCAGCAACTTTTCACCACCCTATCAGGTAAAAATGTCTACAAGGGCATGTTGTCAGCATTGTCATCCCTCATCACCGGATTATTAGTCACTGCTATGTTGTTGGTCTCAGGCAAAGAAAGAACCTCAGCAAGTGGCATGGCCATAACATCAAGAGCAATAGAAGATTGTAAGGAACCAGTTTCCAGATTACATTCTGGTTCATCAGAATTAGGAGAAAAGACAACTCCCTCAACTGCAAGTAGGTGACGACTATCAGTAACTTGTAATGAAGAAATGTGGCTTGTTTGCATGTTGCATTTCCCCCTTTATATTTTATCATTATTATTTTATCTTAATTGATTAAAGGCTTGGCCCCTTGATCCCATATCAAGGTCAAAGAAGGACAAACCCCCTTGCTTATAGAGCAAGGGGCCAAGCCGAATAGATGAATTAATCTGTTTGTTTAAGTGTGAATTATAGGTACATGACAGACAAGGAAAGAAAAGGAAGAGAAAGCAATAGAAGTACACAAATGCTCGAACTCAGGTAACATCAAAAATCTCATATTTATATGTAAATATCTGAGTACAAAAGATGCAGGTGAAGGAGTACAAGTCTCTCTCTAGATCTCGCCTCCACCCTCCTCTCTCCTACTCTCTGCCTCACTCTCATCTCGGTGACGAGTCCGTGGAGGGGGCATGGACCCCCGGGAAGCCATTGGAGCTCGAGCCTGCCCCTCTGCCTCGTTCCTCTATCTGTTCGAGGAACTGGCCAAGTAAGAAGTGCTAGCGAAGGCGCTCGAGTGCCCTGCAGCTTGCGCCCGCTCTCTACCCCCTCTGGAGGCGCTCCTCCGTCACTCTAAGTCGCTCCTGTACGACACCCAGCTGCGTCCTCAGGTCCGCAAGCTCACGCTCGCGTGCTAGCTGCTCCGCCATCTGCTCCTCCCTCTCTCGGGTGCGCTCCCTCCGCTCCATCTCGAGGAGGACTCTCAACTCGGTCGCCTCTCTGGGCAGCTCCTCCTGCCGCCCCAACGCTTGCTCGAGCTCGGCAACCCGCTGATCACAGATGGTAATCGTAGCTCGAAGCTCCTCAGTCTGTAAAATATATAATAAGAAGAAGGAAAACATAAGTTTTTATGAGCACATAATGATATGCTCAAGGGCACTTTATGAGTTTGGTTTGCAAGCTTACCTGTGCTGTGAGGTCACGCTCCGCTTCCTCCGCCCGAGCAACTACTCCTGCTAGTTACTCCTCTAGTGCAGTGACCTCCGCACTCGGCCCCCTCGAGCTGGAAGCCCCTCCTATACCTCCTGCCACTGCTCCCTGCTGGGCACGCTACATTCATTAAGATTGTCAGTAGCTAATCATCAATAATTCAGAAAAATCATTTGCATATAGATAAGTTACACTCACCAAGGTTTCGAGGTCAGCCCGTGTGGCTGACAACTGAGCCTCTAGGCTGTGAAGATGGACCTGCATGTCCATCGCTGCTATATCCCTTGCATCCTGCATTCATCACACATATTAGTTGCATAATAAATAGATGGAGCGTGTCGGGCTGAGCCAACACACTAGATGCGGAGCCTGTGTGCATATATACCGTATATTTCCGGTTACAACACTTACGTAGCGGAATAGCTTCTGCCCATCTGGAGAAGTAATCAATGGCGGCAAGTATGAACTTGTGCCCTTGGGACGATGGTGGAAATAGTCCCACAATATCCATGCTCCATTCCGCAAATGGGCAAGTAGGCACTGTAAGGTGGAGCGAATTAGGAGGCCTTCGAGGCACTCGGCCAAATACTTGGCATTGGTGACATGTACGAGCATATTGGTTGCAATCTTTGTAGATGGTGGGCCAATAGAACCCCTTAAGCTTGATGCTATTCTTCATCTTAGCTCCTGCTTGATGGGCTCCACACAATCCAGAATGGACCTTGTGCATGACGGTCTTCGTCTCCTTGGATGAAAGGCACCGTAAGAGGACCGATCGGTCCTTTTCATGGACGAGCCTGAAGAGCAGGCCGCCAATCAACTGGTAGGATGTCGCCCAGCGTAACAGTTGCACCATCTGAGCCCGATCAGGAGGGAGCCAGCCGTTCTTTATCTTTATAATCGGCTAGCGCCAAGCTTCTTCTTCGGGAGCATTCCATTCTTGGATGTTATCGACCTCTTGGACAGTGAGGCCGGACTCTTCGTCGAGCACACTTGGCATGAGCCTTCGGTGTCGAACGGTAATATTCAATTCTCCCTCGGGCGGGAGTTTTAGGGCTACTGCCAAATTAACCAAAGCATCAGCTTGGGAGTTGCTATCCCTTGGGACGTGGCCTATTTCGAATAGGTAGAATTTTTCTTTGAGCCTCATGACGACTGCATGATAGGGCATGAGCTCCTTTTTCCAGACGTCATAGACGCCCAGGACCTGTCGAATGACGAGCTGAGAATCCCCATACACTTTGATGCACTTGATGTCCATCTCCAGTGCTAGATGAAGCCCAATGATTAATGCTTCATACTCTACCCCATTATTAGTCAGGGACTTCATGAGAGCGTAAGAGTTGTGGAGGATGCCGCCTTGCAGAGATACAAAAACTATCCCCGCGCCCGAGATAAAGTCTGTGAGGCCGCCAACTCTTTTGATAGTCCGGGAAGCACCATCAAAATATACCTCCCAGTGTGGGAGGTCAACGGTGAGCACGCCCAGCTCCATCTGTGGTGGGACATTGTCAGAATGCTCCCCGGTTTCTTGAGAAGGTACCAGCACCTCTTCATCCAGGAGCTCGAAATTGAGATTAGCCAACCCCATCTCCCTCCTAACCCCCACCACCCCATCAATCATATTTCTTGCAGCTTCAGACCCAGTCCAGGGTCGCAAGTAGTAGTAGAGCCACAAGTTTCAGGATCAACCATGACAGCAGCTCAAAGTTCCTGGTGGCAAGCCCTATATTTCTGAAAATTTTGTCAAGTCTGCTTCACAGCCGAGGTGGTCTCGCCGGCATCCGACACCCCAACTGCCCGGAAGAGCCATTCTTCTCTGACTGCACAGTAAAGGCCCGGTGAGCAACCTGAAGCCACTTCCAAAAGCTCCCACAGCCACATCCCTCATCTTCTAGAGGTGCCGCTTGGCCGAGAGCTTCGACCAGAAGTCTTCTTCCATCACCAAAAAGCGGCGTCCCGTTCGGCATCCGGAAGAGCATTTTCCAAATTTTCTTCCCTAGGTGCTCTATTCTGTCAGCTCCTAGGCTGAACAGACACATGTTCACTGTTCGGGCCACTTCGGTCAGCTCTGACCTCCGCCGACATTCCCATAGGTGTCATTTTGAAGAGGACTCATCGATGGGTCCAAAGACTCCTGTCACGCTCAAATCAGAGTTTGGGAGCACTCGTGGAGGCCTCTTCTTCCTGCTACTGAGGTGCCTCTACTGTCAGAACTAGAAATCAGAGGCCTTATTTGCGACCTGTCTCCGACCAGCACTGGTGACCAGGGAATTCAGAAAAATTCAGGCGTTATCTTGAACCAACTACAAAGATTTTCCAACTAGTCTCATCATCTGCAAAATTCCAGAGTGGCCGCAGCAGTGACAATTCCGACTGCCTATCCCCCATTCCTGAAGGGGGACAAAGCCGACATCACTCACCAGTTTGGTTTCATTTACGCTCTCCCCTTCCCCTCCTGGCCGACTTAGCGCCCCTCCCTGCGTTGAGGTAGTTTTGGTTGTAATTCAAGTTAATCCCCACCCCAAGATCCCCCTCCTGCGTGAGGTGTAGTGAGTGTATTAGCAGGTCACCATCCGAAGCTACATCGACGCTGCGTGCGGGTACGTACCCACGCCTCCCCACTCGCCTTCGTCTCCGGTCGGGATCGGTGTCTTCACGCTAACTAGGTGAGCTTTGGAACACTTCTCTTTTCTGGTTTCCTTTACTTAATTAGTATTGCATCTTAGTGTCGTCGGCGGTAAGAGAGTGCCCGAACCCGAATTTGCTTATATTTGAGTGATTACCGCGGGCGAGTTGCGAGAGAGCCATTACATCCCACGACATGACGCACCATGGCGGATCCGTTATGTACATAACGCCCCTCGTGGTGTGCGTTATGTTCCCTCTTTTGACTCGAGACTTAACGCACCTGTGTCGGTCCGTTAAGTATTATAACGCCCCTGGGTAGGCGCATTATAGTCTGGTTTTCGCTGGGTCTTTGACGCACTAGAAGTGGTCCATCATGTGACCATGGCGCACCTGTGTTGGTCCGCCATAGTCTATAACGCACCAGAGTGGGTCCTTTATGCCCTGAATTTTTTCGCGCGGCGTGCAGTCCCGTTTCTTCTCCGATCGTGCTTACCGTGCGATGGTGCTGGTACGTGGGACGGTCCCCGTACTTCATCGGGTTCAGACGTTATTTTCCCTGGCTTGAGAGTCTACTCCTTTAGAGACACTCCACTAGTCATAGCCCGCCAGTACGCGTGTGCTGGTAGCCACCTGGGAGTGGTGGGACGGCTACCTTGAGGATGATTTTTAGACTAGTTTCTGCCAGGCTCCACATCGTCGGCCAGAGTCTGGCTGAGGGGAAAACCAATTAGAGGCCAGACCTAGGATGCATGGTCTGTGTGTGTGCACATGGTTGGGGGCAGTTGGACATGTGTCGACGGGTGCAACCCCAGCTAGTCACTCACTTTGTCGTTACTTGTGTGTGTCTGAGTCTCGCGCCCGAGGCGTAGTAGCTAGACACTTGTGATGCGGTATAAGACGTTAGTGGACGCATCCGGTCGTTCTTCTAGTGAGAGGTACTTCTGTTCTGGACAGTGAGTGACAGACTATCAGTCTCAGTTGCTTCGACCTTCTGGTTTGGGTTGTGTTGACCGGTGAGTTTCAGTCGTTTCGTCGTGGCGTGCGTGTGTGGGTTTTCACGCTGTGAGACCAGTACTTGTAGTGCAGGGCTTCTACTTATGAGGTACTTGCTTAGCTGCTAGTGTAGCGATCTTTCATTTTACGAGGTAGGGTTCGGGTGACCCCTACTGAGTCTTGTTTTGAGACTCATTCCCTGCGTGTTTTTACCGTGTTTCAGGCGAGGCGCGGCATCAGGGGAGCACGTCTGAGGGTCAGCGTGGTTTGGGTGCCCAGTGTTAGTGCCAGGGATTAGAGCCAGGGTATGTCCCGTGTAGCTATACGTTTCTTTCTTGTCTCTGTATTAGTTATGGACTACTGTTATTGTTATTTATTGTTATCTTGTAGACCATGTAAATTGTAAAATGTTTGTTTAATTTCCTGCTTACTATATAAATGTTTTGAAAGGGTTTATACTGAAGGGATTGCACCCAAAATTCGACCCGCGTAAACCCCCCTTGACCCTTCAAATTCTCCTATAAAATCTCCTTAGAAGCTCAAGGGGAAAAGACATGTGAACAGAGGCTAATGGATGCACACTCTGCTTGTAGGCACTCAGCTCAAGCACTAAAGCCCCAAGGCTTTCGGCAAGGATGCGAGGAGATAAGCACGTGTTGGGTGACTTGCAGATTGGCCACATTCATGGTATGCCACACGTACTCCCCTCACATGGCGTCTAGCCATCTCACTCAAGTTCATCCCCCACGTATGAGGTGTTATGATAATGGCAAACACACCTGTAATTCAGGTCCGCCGGCGTATGGGATGTTATAACGAATGCCTACGCTATGATGCCTCCTTTACTTCCGTCACGGGACCCATACCCGACTACTCTTCTCAAGCTGCGTCTGGCTTCCCTCAGGCATCAACCAGTGACTACCCCTGCCATCCAGTCTAGCCCTCCCTCGATGAGTCGGGCACATCCCTAGCACCTTGCGGAGAGCCCTTATAACACGCGGATAATCCGCTTTACCCTACAAAGACCCGGGGACTGACCCACATGTTGGCATCGTCCCGTGGCTTGCACCAGATGTACTTTGGTCCTTTCAGCCTACTTGTAAAACCCATGTGGCACCTATAAAGCAAGAAACCAATTGAATATGCATACCCGCACTCAGGTCTCCATTTGACCTCCCACTACCCAGCATACGTCCAATGCTCCCCCAACTCCGGTCGATTGACCCTTCCAGTCGAGTGCATGGGTCCCCCTTTTTAGCTGCATGGTACCCCCGGTCTTCTATCCATGGCTTTAGACACATTTGAGCTCTTCTTCAGCATGGAACAAAGGTGTTAGGATTCAATCCGATGTAAATAAATAGCAGTTGCTTATGGCCGATGGGGAAAGACGTCCCATACACGAATCCCCACTATCACCTGCAAACTCGCACTTATGGAACCCCCTTCTCTCCATGTGTCGCCCGATACCCCGAGCCCACTTGCCGTGTCCTGGCGACGCTTCCCCAGTCAGTTTTCAATTCCATAGGTGATCGTCAAGAAATCAACTGGCATGCCCTCACCCAATCTAGTTACCCTATCCCCTCGAAAAGCTCTGATGCAAGTTGACCCCTCTCGACCTTCCGTAAAAGGCGAGTGTACAATACTGCCGTGAGAGGCATATGGCTACAAAAGAGAATATCCCCGAGATAACGATTGGCTTCGGGAGTCACTATAATCCTTCATCTCATCATGGTCTTGCAGGACTATGGTGGGAAGTCTTGATAAAGCTTTTCGGCCATTGGGTGACCACTTTTGGAACCTCGTGCATCTTTAATCTGAACACACAGGTTTTTCGCTGACACGACTTTTGATGCCACGGTTCGTATTGGCAGCACGATTTGGCCTGTGCTTGTGGCTTTCTCGGGGAGTCAGACACTACCCGAGGTGCTTTCGCCTTGACTGGGCGGTCATCTGGTCTCTAACAGACCCAATTTGTTGAGAAGACGTACCATGTCGAATCATCTGGGTCTTCTGCCGATGGAATCTTCGGTCCCCTATCCTGAAGTGCCAAAGACATTCTATTACCTCAGGAGGGCTTCTCTTTCAGGTGGCGGACCACCAGGTATATCTTTGTTGTTCGTCAGACAACGTATATCATTTATGCAGCACGACTGAGTCGATACCGGTTCATTGGGCAGGCCTGACGACACTTCCGGTTGGTTGTGAATTCTTCTCGATTCTCCTGAGGTGAAGTCCCTGGTGTTCATTCCGAGTGACCTGAGATTCTGGCAGCTCGAGAAGGCTTTGGTGTATTGGTTTCCTTCGGCTTCTTTACTTCCATGGGCCACATCATTCTTGTCATTTTAGGCTTGATCGCCATCAAACATATTTTGAGTGTTCACAAATGTTCTCCAGCCACGGGTGCTGCGAGCAAGGCACGAGCGATGCGGGACCGACAGATGAACTCCGACTGGGTAGATTCTTCATCTAGCTGGCAGAGACCCATAATGGCTCTTAAACCGACGTGGTGGCTAAACCGTCGCGGCCATGACAAGGGCTAATACAGAGCGGGGTTAACCGGTGCACCTTTTGCACAAGGGAGGTTAATACAGCGCGCTATTTAGCGCGCCGTTTTAACAAAGTGGAGAGCGGCTTATAAAAGCCTCTCTCCTTCTTCTCTTTCTTCCCCATCCTCATTTTCACAGAAATTTTCTCTTCCCTCCTCTCCATTCCTCCTGCAGCGCCGAGCAAGCCTTGGGGTGTGGCGGTGTCCTTCGAGTTGGTGAGGGAGAGTTCTTGTCCTTCAGGATTCAAATCCCTCTTTTCAGACCCCGGGAGGCTCCTAGTAGGGCTTGCCCTCGGAGCTATTCCCCTGGGTGTTCCTTTTTGGCCTTGGTGTGACACCTACGGTCTATTTTAGGGACCGTTCCCTTGGTGGACGTGTTCCCGCTTCTTTCGCAAGGTCGATGCATATATGATGCTTGGCCTTTGGCAGGGTCAGTGCACATTGGAAGGTTTCTTTATGAGGTGGGTGAATATTTGGTCCTTGGCCTTTGGCAAGGTCGGTACAGCTATGGAGCTTCTTCACTTGAGGTCGGTGCACATTTGAATTCCTTCAATGGAGGCTGATGCACATGTGACTTTATGCTCAGTAAGGTCTATGCAGATTTGCAAGCAGCATGAACAAGTTTGTGCACATTACTATTTAAAGCATGCAGGTCAGTGCATATCACTGTTTGAGGCAAAATAAGGTCGATGCACATCTTTCATGAAGGTCGATGCACATGAAGCCCTTTCTTTAGTAAGGTTGATGCACCTTTCCTTTTTGCATGAGAAGGTCGATGCACATGAAGCCCTTTCTTCATTAAGGTCGATGCACCTTTCCTTCTTGCAGGAGAAGGTCGATGCACATTCTGCATGAAGGTCGATGCACATGAACCCCTTTCTTTAGTAAGGTCGATGCACATTCTGCATGAAGGTCGATGCACATGAAGCCCTTTCTTCAGTTAGGTCGATGCACCTTTCCTTGGCTGTGATGAACCAAACTTTCTGCCCAGTTCTTTCTTGCATCTTGGAGCAATTACCTTTGGTGAGATCTTTCTTTATTTTTGTGCAACCTCTTGCCTTGATTTCTATGCTCTCAACTATCTTGATTTCTGTGCTCTCAATTGTCTCGATTTCTATACATTTGCAACTTGGCCTGAAACTTATACATGGTGGCATCAACAAGAACAATTAAGACTCACAAATGGTTAGACATCATCAAAATTCATAGTTAGACATCATCAAAATAACATATATCCAACAAAGAGCATGTCCAACCGCATTTATGACTGATAGTCAAAGGGCCGTGTCTGTTCAAAATCGAAACGGTGCATGGCCTTAACTTCTCTCCAGCCAGTGACCTTGGGAGCAGGATTGAGCCTTGTAGATCATGGGCAAACCCTTGGGAGGCTTGAAATCCATATAAGAAGGTGGGTTTTGTGGGTAATAAGTCTTTAGCATCTATTCTCTTCAACTCTCAACCATCTCCTATCCCTCTTCCGTGAGAAGAGGGTGAGAGACCTTGACTCTGCATGGGAGGATGATCCGGCGTGTGGAGGACCTCCTGCAGTACCCTTGGATGAAGGGAAGAGCTTTGGGAGGATCTAGGGTGTGGATCTCATCCCCGGATCATTGGTTCAACATCTTGAAGGCAGGCACCGTGAGCGCCCGACTGTTGGCTCCCCCTCTCCCGGTGATGACTGCAGTGACCTCCCCCGGCTGCAGACGACGGTGAGGTGACAACGCAGCGACCTCGGTGGCAGCGCGACAGTGAAGGCGGCATCCGTGGTTCATGGGATCTTCGTGGGATTTCACGGTTTCAAGTGGTTCTTCGTAGATCGGCGGCGATCCGTCATATTTCGAGTGACCTTGAGGTAGGGTGACAAATCCTTAGCTCATTTATATCCTTCCCCGCGATTTCTAGGCCAAGGCGAGGTCGAGAGAGGGTTATTTCGAGTCGGGATGGGAAATCCATGCTTTGGGATTGAGCATCGGATCTAGAGTTTTATCGTGCTATGTTGTGGGTTGATGGCATCAAACGATGCTTTGGGGCATGGGGAAGAGTTTCCCCTTTGTTTCCCCTTCACCTAGGGGTGAGTGGGGGATGGAATGGCATTTTTGGGCCATTCTCACCGTTCTCGATTTTTTGGAATGAAGACGGCCCTTCCAGGAACCGTTTCTATTAGAGGCGGCCCTGGGTGGGCTATTTTCTGACCCCAAGTGTCGATAGGGCTTGGCGGTCGTGCGATGGACCTCCAAGGCCTAGCGGTGGCCAGGCGGCCGATCGCTACCCTCGTGGAGTCAGTGTGACTCCCGAGGCATTTCTGACCATTGTCTTTGGACTATTGAAAAGATTTTGGGAGTGGCAGCCATGGGATGACCGTTTAAACCCGCTTTGCGGTCCCAAGGGAGGCCTTTTTAAGTCCCAACGGTCACAAAGGTGACCATTTCACCCTTCTCGTAGTTCCATGGCGTTGCGGCCCCAAGGAGACCATTTACACCGTGAGGCAGCCCAGGAGTGGACCACTTTTGTTTTAAATGGTCTACAGGAGACCTTTCCTCTCCCTCCTCCTGTAGTCCAGAGAGGACTGCCTCCCTTCGGGGCGGTCCAGCATCTGACAGCCTTTGCCCTGGGACAGTCCAAAGTGGACCGCCACCTGTGTTCTATCTGACAGGAGTTCGTTTCTTACCAATTCAAATCTCGAGTGAGTAGACCTCGATCCACGTGTTGACCTACGATCTGACTGATGCTGGGCATCATGTGGGGTCTGTGTGTGGGTGTCGTAGGGTCCCAGGAAGTGGTGTATTCTTGGCTAGCGTCACCGTGAGTCGGTGTCAGTACGAGGAGCTGTCCTGGTGCCTTGTCCGGTTCAGGCGTTATTTTCTGTTGGCTAGAGAGTCTACTTTTTAGCGACCGTCCACTAGTCGTAGCCTTCCGACACGCGTGTGATCCCACCATGGAGTGGTGGCGAGGCTACCCCGAGAGAGATGATTTTTAGGCTGGTTACCGTAGGGCCCCACGTCTTGCAGCCAGAGTCTCACTGAGGGAAAAACCAGTCAGAGGGCCTAACCTAGGACGCATGGTCTGTGTGTGCACACGTGGTCGGGGGTAGTGGACCCATGCTGACGAGTGCGACCCTGACCAGTCCTTGTTTAGTGGTTACTTGTATGGTGTTCTCGTTCCACCAGGGGCGATGAGGAGGACACCTGAGGCACGGTCTAAGATGCCAAGGGGCGCATCCGGCCATGCTTCTAGTGGGAGGTACTCCTATCTTTGTCAGGTAGTGACTCTTGGTTTTCTGTCCTATTGCCTCAGTTTTCATGCTGTGTGGTCGGTACTAGACGTAGCTGAGCTTTCCTGTTTATTTATTCTTGTTGCTCTCCATTCTATGTCTTGCTAGTTCCCGCTTTGGCTGCTTCCCGCATAGTTTCTCGTTATGCGAGGTAGGGGTCCGAGTGATCCCTATTGAGCCTTTTGTTATGAAGCTCATTCCCTGTCTTTTTTGTGGTTTCAGGTGAGGCGAGGCTTCTGAGGAGCACTTCTGAGGCCCCGTGTGGTTCTACTGCCCAGGGTTAGTTGTCAGTTGCCAGAGCCGGGGTATACCCCGTGTAGTTATACTTTTTCTTCTAGACTATACTAGTTGTAGACTACTAATATATTTGAGACTGTTGTGATATTGTGGACCAGGTAATTTACTTAAGGTTAATTATTTTCCCCTTTGGAGGAGATCGTCGATATAGAGGGGATCTCAGAGGGGAGTGCCCCGACTGGTGAGTTTCTTGCCTAAAACGCTTAACTGGGGGGTTGTCTTTGTATGAGGTCGAGTTGTGTGCTGACCCCGTTGCTTTGTTGATCTACAGGGGCCTCTAGTTCGACCACCTCTGAGAGCTCATTGGAGGCTTCATTAGGCTCCCCGAATAGCAGCAACTTAGCTATGGAGATGGAGGAGAGTTCAAGCTCTTCCTCTTCTGAGGCCTCTTCCACCGAGGTGGCTAAGACGGAGGCTACTTCCGGAGGTACGTGGGGGTCCTCCCCCTCCCCACTTGGCATTTGTTTGTGCTTTATGGCAGAGGGCTGATGCTATTATGTTGTATGTAGCACAGGAGTCAAGAGAGGAGAGCGCATCGGCTCTGGATGAGAGTGGTCAGGAGGAGCCTCCCATCCCACCCGTAGTTACTGGAGGTGACGGGGCCGCAGTGGGGTCACTGCCCTCTTCGACCCCAGCGGGTGACACCACAGGCGTGGAGGAGACGTTGCCTTCCCCGACCCTGGCGGGTGATGCCACAAGCGTAGTGGGACTTGCATTGGGTAAGAGCTAGGTCTTTTCCTCAAGTTTTCCACCTTGTTGATTATGGGAAGTTTTGCGTGTGTTGCTTATTTTCCCTTTGTGCTTGCTAGAACTGTGCAGGCTCTACTGGTATGCTAGTCAAGATAGGTGACTATTCTCTGAGGTTGGGGATTGAGTGGCCTACATCTGCCTCCCCACCAGAGCCATTGCTGGACATGAGCTTGGGTGCCTCCTTGCTTCAGCGAGCCCGAGGCTACCTATAGGGCGACCCCTTTCCTTCTCTGAAGGATTTGAGGGTGTGACTGACGGAGTGCACCTAGGGCTACCATGCCCTTGGCTTCCTACACGAGCCTTGGATGTCTAGGCTGGCCAGGATATGGGCAGAGTACTTGCGACTCAGCGAGGCTCGGGAGTAGAGGACTCGAAGGCTAGCAGCCATTCGAGAAGTGTAGGAGCAGCGGACTCGACTCACATCAGCCGTGGCTGAGTAGAGGGGACACACCGAGGTGGCCGTGTCACTTTCCTGAGACCGAGCCATGCAGCTGAAGGAGGCCGAGAGTTGTGTCGAGGCCTTGTGGAAGACCTTAGAGGAGCAATTGATGGCGCAGTTGCTGGGCTGAGTGGCAGGTGGCCAAGACTATGGTCGAGGCTAGTGCTCAGCTCCTATCTACTCTAGAAGTAGAACTCTCAGTTGCTGACTCTCATCTGGCGACGCTGGAGGGTAAGCATCCTGGGATTTGATTGTACCTACTTCCCCCCTTTTTGTTGTGTTACCCGGGTTATATGTATTTTGTCACCCCAAGGGCATGTCTTGGGCTCCTTTTATAGTGTATTAATGACAAATTTCTAGGTCTCTTTTGTCATTTACTAAGTCATCTCACCATCACCTCTCCTTAACATCATCTAGTCACCCCGGGATCGTGTGTGCGCGACGGCGAAGCGGCCCCAATTTCGTCCTCCATTGCTTTGTGGTTGTGTTTGCGGAATAGGTCCAAGGACAGTGACCCTTGCTGCATGCTTAGTAGTGGTTTCACACCATGTCTCAATTTGTTCAAGAAAATTGACAGGTGTAATATGGTGAAATGAAATGAAGATGAATGTTCCTTTATCAGGTGAGATATCTTGATGCTTCTCATAGATCGAGTTGGGGTGAGAGACCCATGGGGTAAGAGGCCCCTTAACCTGCTCTTACTGCTCCACCCTCCCTCTTTCTCCCTCTTCTCCACCGAGAGCCCCCACACTCTCTTCCGTTCCTTCTCTCTCTCTTATCAACAGTCTCCGACAACTACCGCCACCGCCTCTCCTCCCGTCAGCCGCTGCACCACCCACCCCAGCGCCTGTGGAGCCCGCCATCACCCCCACCACGACGCTAGCTGCCAGGCCCCGCCATTCCCCAATCTCTTACTTCCCTCTTCCCCTTCACACTTGCCTATACAGACCCGCCGCTGCATCAGCACCTCCGCCAGCATCCTACCCTGCGACAGCCATCCTCCTCTGCCCGAGCAGACATCGCCCCCTCTCGCCGGCAGCAGGTTCCCACCCACCCCCACGACGGCTGTGCAGTAGCTCCCCACCACCCTCCTGCCACAAACTACAACAGCACAGCCGCCACTGTCGCTTAGCCTCCAGAGCTGCTCGCTCTGCCTCCGCTACTCCAAGGACTAATAAGCACACCACCACCATTGGCCGATGTTGATCCATCGGCGGGGGTGCCCCGAGCCGTTACCGCCAGAGTCGCAGGGTGTCCTGCCGTTCGGCCACCACCGAGCACCGCCTCTGCGTTTCGGAGGTCTCATCGCCCTCTCGCCCAAAACTCCGTCCTCTCTCCCTCTTGGTCTTCTCTATCGTCCCTCTCCTCCTGGTTTGCATGAAGCCCGACGGCCTCCACCCCACAGAGCCACCTAGGTGAATAGCATCCCAGTCGCCCGTATGAGGCCACCCCCAACTTCCCAATCCCAGTCACCCTCGCCACTAGCAGCTGCCTCCCACCTCTCTCTCTCTCTCCCCGTGTAAACTGAGCTCCTCTCTCTCTCTCTCTCTGAGTTGTGTTCTCCCTCTCTCTCTCTCTCTCTCTCTCTCTCTCTCTCTCTCTCTCTCTCTCTCTCTCTCTCTCTCTCTCTCTCTCTGGGAGGTCCAAATCAAGGGGAATAGTCACCATCCCGAGGGACGGAGAGAAGAGTTTATTTAGTCAATGATCTGGACGGGAGGTCCAAATCAAAGGGAATAGTCACTATCCCGAGGGACGGAGAGAAGAGTTTATCTAGTCAATGATCTGGACGGGAGGTCCAAATCAAGAGGAATAGTCACCATCCCGAGGGACGGAGACAGGAGTTTGTCTAGTCGATGATTTGAACGGGAGGTCCAAATCAAGAGGAATAGCCACCATCCCGAGGGACAGAGAGAAGAGTTTATCTAATCGATGATCTGGACGGGAGGTCCAAATCAAGGGGAATAGAATCTCTTAGTTCTCTAGCCGGACAGCAGGCCCAAACTAGAATGGAGAGAAATTTTTGTTCTTCTAGTCGGACGAAAGGTCCAAACCTGGGAAAGTCAGAATCGGGGAAGTGGACCAAGAGGGCCACAATCGAGAAGCTGGCTACAAAAGCCAAAATTGGGGAACAGGCCATAAGAGCCTGAATTGAGGAAGCGGACTAGGAGAGCCGCAATTGGGAGGCCGACTGCGGAAGCCAAAATTGGGAAGTGGGCTGCATGAGCCAAAGGGGAGCAAGCTGTAAGAGGCAGAATTAAGGAAAGTGGGCTACGAAAGCCGCAATCGAGAGGCGGGCCAAAGGGGCCAAAGGGAAGTAGGCTGTGAGGGCAGGCTGCGACGGCCGAAATTGAGTTCATTATTTTTTATTATTATATTTTTTTATTCAAGCATACATGCACTGGTCAGCAGGCATAATGTAAATATAAATAAGGTAGCTCCCTCTATAGGGGATGGGATAAGGACATCGCTCATAATTCGTAGACACGGTGCGAGCTAGAAGGCATAGCTAAGGGGTGGTGCACCCGTCAAGATGATATTGCATGTCTTGCATGCATAGCTTAAATTTACAATCTTCACCTGAGGTAATTCTCTGTGGCATGGAGGTGCAAATGTATACACAAAGATCTCCAAATATAGGGATATGCAGGTTTTCTAAGTAACACTCGGGGGTTACTCTAGTGCTTGCACATGGATTTCTGGCTTTCGACTTTCGGTAGCTTCGCACAGCCCCCATCTATTTTTTTTTAGTTATGAATTTCACCATTCGGCATGAGTCTCCTCATGTGTCTCAATGGGGATTCCCGACTATTAGGATTCATCCTTGTTGTAATTCTATTGTGGGTTCCACCGTTCGGCGCGAGTCTCCTCATGTGTCTCAATGGCCCTGACAGTGAAGGATTCTCTCTTCGTTCATTGGGCTAGTTGTACTATTGAAGTTCCCCGAAGATAGTTGACCTATTTGTGGTGAGAGTGTGAAATTCTAGTTGGCAAGAAGTCAAATCAAAATTGGAACTAAGATCCTACCTTGTTGAGTGAATTTGTGAATTTTTTGAAAATCATCTGACTCATACAAGGAAACTCTAAATTGAATGTAAGCATCCACTTGTTTGATAATCTCTGTAAAATTATTTGTGAGCATATTGTTTGATTTCATCATGATGTTGCGTTCTGGTAAAGTGCTTAGCATGCCTAGATACACTTTTTATGATCATGAGGATGGTTGCTTTACTTCATCACATACCCCTCATGTCCATGACTCTCTTCACGACTTCTATGAGGAGTCTCGCCCTATTTCTACATCCTATGATCATATCCACACCTCGGATAATGATCAAATCCGTGAGTCCTCACACGAAGTGTAGGCCACTGGCAGGGGAGCTTCCCCCTCCACTAGTGTTCCCCATGCCGTGGATGACCTAACTTCTCACATCGACTCTCTCAACCCTCAATAGCTTGAAGCCATCCAGGCTGTCATTAAGAGGGGATCTACTTCTCCCTTTCCCCAGGCTCATTCATGCACCATAGGTGGTCCTCATGCTTCTCCCTTTAAGGACCACGTGGGCCAACCACCACCCTCATTTCAGTATCCCTTGCTGCCCCAAAATCTAGTTGTCCCTCGTACCCTAGTCCGACTAGGTCATTCTATGGGCAAACCTCACTCCCCTTCTCCTTCAAGGCCTCCCTCTCAAGCACCCCAAAGCCCCCAAGGGTAGCCTTCCACTTCTCAAGTAAGCCCTCTCCATTAAACCCTTCTTCACAAATTGGACCAAATGGAGGAAAAGTTTGAAGAGATGAAGAAGAGTGTAGAGGTAAAGGGCAATCCACAAGTCTCCATGCCGGCTCTCCCCACATGTTATTTACATCGTTCGGAGGTGCTAACATATCAAATGTACAAAGGCACATACAACCCTCTCATTCATCTCAAAGATTTCATGTATAAATCCTCTTGGTGGCAAAATGATAAGAGGACCCTAACCTACTTGTTTAGAAGGTCTTTGGATGGCCCTGTGTCATGCCCCGAGCGCGGAAGGAACTTGGAGTGCGTGACGAGTTATAATTCGATCATGTCAATTAGAGCAAAGTGTATTCGACACATATAGATAGAGTGCACAAAGAGATGATAACCAATGTCGGTTTGAAGAAACCGACCCCCGTTCGGAGACGTGGATGAGCGGGGAAGTGTGGGCTCCCCACACACTGCGTCAGTGAAGCTTCTCCCTATTTAATAATTTACATGCACTACACCTCTCGCAGGAGGGTTGGACAATGGGTGGGGACTTTGTGGATTACATCGAAACACTACCTCCGCATAGGGAGGGGCACTAAGCCGGCCAGGCGAGGAGGGGAGATTAGCTAAGTTGGTGCCAGAAGGGCACTTCTCCAGTTCTGTCCAGATCCAGAACTATTAGACAGTGAATCGTTGAAGACACCGCCACGCACTCCACCGAACTCAAAAGTCATCAAGACAGGTGCCGAATCATCGCTGACGGACCCTGGTACGTTGGCGAATTTCTGTGGATGGACCCATCATCGCCACCGGCCGGGGTGGCTCCAGGAACAGGATCTCTGCACTCTGGCTTATGCTGATTGCACGGTGTAGCAGCAGCTGGTTGTAGCCGCCACAATCGCTCCCGAAGTCCAAATGTGGTAGGACCAAGACGAGTGCAACCGTGGATGAGTCTTCTTTAATTGACAGCCAGGGGGAGCACTAGACGATGTCAGGGTAGAGAGGAGGAGCCCATTGAGTGGGGAGGGGTCAGGTCTGGTCTAGGGTGACCTATTTGGTGCACCTTGGGGAAGAAAATCGGAAGATGCTCCTCCGGATGTGGAAATGGATGCAGCTTTTTGTTAATGGACGCTGGCTGGTTTTTGAAGTCCTCGGCCAGGCAGCGCCTGCAGAAGCCATGGGATGTGACCGTGGGAGCTCCAAAAAGTCACCTTAGGTCACTAGCAGGCCCTAATCTGCGCAGTCGGGGGAGATTGAGCCTTCTCGACAGCGGGGATGTCAGATTCTAGCGAAACGACCACAGCTGCGAAGCTTTCTCGACAAGCTTTCCGATGATATATGGTGCGCCTCCAGATGATACCGAACAACTCTAGGGCAGGTTCTAGAAGTTGGGCTCCTACTGTTCCCTACGAACTAAGTAGTGCACTGGAGGACCTTGAAGGGTGTGGAATGGTAAGAAGTGGTGGGATGGCAAGGGAAGAAAGGGGTTGCTGGTAGTGGTTCCTGGAGGGGTAGTGAGGGTTGTCAATGGAGAGAGGGGTGGGGAAAGGAGGGCCAGGGGGCGTAGCTGGTATGTGGGGGAGTGGAGTGGGTGGTGGGGGATGGTTAGGTTCTCTCTTGGAGGAGGTGGAGAGAGGGGCGCAAATGCAAATACAAGGGTTGAATGAGTACACGCATGGACGTGTTGACTATAGCGGTAAATCGGATGGTAGGATTCGAAGAGAGCCAATAAGCCCCGCTTATAGTCGAACCTAGGCCCACACCTAGGCCGAGAGATGAGGGGGACAGTCTGTTCCCACTCATGAGGGTTCCATTGCCATCACCCTCACCTTTCGATCCTTATTCGGAGCCATCTCATTCGGAGTCACCTCAGCCCGAGCCACCCGTATTTCTACCAGGAGCACTTTTTATCGCCGATCCACTACTTGGTTGGCTCAATATAGGCTTTGTCCCACCTTCCTATCCACCCATGGACCCTACACTATCACTCGTGCCCGTCAACTCTTACCACACCACCTTCCGGTCTAGTCACCCTATTGGTACATTGGAGGACCTTATTATGGGAGTAGACTCGCAAATGAGGTTGACGTGTTTGTTGGCCTAAAGCTTCGACCAACCCACCAGTCGTAGCTTCACCCACCCCGCCTTAGGGTCTATAACCTCCGTGTGCACCGTGGGTCATGTCACCACAGAGGTTCTTCTATTCCTCCCCATACCGTCCGAGCCCGACTTCATTCTTTTTATCCCACGGGAGGAATCATACCTCTTATCCATGACCATCGTCCCACCTACTACCACGCATGAATGTGACCCTCAACACCTTCTAGATTT
The DNA here is from genome assembly GCA_024336825.1 of Amorphophallus titanum. NCBI lineage: Eukaryota > Viridiplantae > Streptophyta > Magnoliopsida > Alismatales > Araceae > Amorphophallus > Amorphophallus titanum. The sequence continues at coordinate 414,293 of JANBPO010006450.1, forward strand.
CTACACGTGGGACCATGAGATGAGGGAATCCATATTGTGGGGTTACATCTTCTTTGATCCCTTCGATCCCTTTCTTAGTTGGCTGCTTGACCCACGACCTCCATTCCCTCTCTTTATGGAAGTCCCCTACCACACCCCTGCCCCACGGGCCGGTCCACATTTGCTCATCGAACCCATTCATTGGTTAGAGATGCGATTGTATATGGGTGATGACAAAGGTGACCTTGGTTCTCCCGGCCCACCTAAACCACCCAAACTTCCCGAACCTCCTATACCCAAGCCCCATAGGAATCGAAGACATGACTTGTACACACTTAGATGCCTAGGAGTTCCCCAAGACGTCAACCTCCAGTTACGTCAAACGCCTGCATGGCACACATGTGGGTGTCCTCGTCCACCGTTGCATGTGTATGGGTTAGGCTAAATAATAGGTTTGCTTAGAGTCGTGCGTGTGTCTTTGTCTTGTTCTTTAGTCGGTCTTTGTCGAATGTTGTCTATTGCATAGTAAGTCAGTAAATGTCGAGCCTATTTTACAAAATTCTTTCTAGCGTGCCTCTGACTGAAGACATAAACTCTGAATTAGATGCAAGACTATCATCATTCACTCAATCACACATGAAGTGTATTTATCATCAAAACTATGACTTCAACAACCATACCAATGCATCATACACCAAGTTTAGTTATCATCAAAACCATACTCAACAGTAGGTTGTACGTCTCAGCCGAGGAGCAAGTGAGGCGTACGGTATTGCGAGAGGCTCATGGGAGCCAGTATACCGTACATCCCAGATCGGCGAAGATGTACCAGAACCTGAAGAGGTAGTTTTTGTGGCCTGGGATAAAGAGAGATATAGCGGAGTTTGTGGTCAGGTGTTTGACCTGTCAATAGGTGAAGACTGAGCACCAGCGACCGGGAGGTACACTTCAGCCCTTGGAGATTCTGGCGTGAAATGGGACCACATGACCACTAAATTCGTGGTTGGGTTACCGAGGACATCCAGCGGGCATGATAGTATTTGGTTATTGGTGGATAAACTGACGAAGATGGCTCGGATATTGCCGATCAAAGTCAATTGGAGTGTGCAGAGGTTGGCCCGATTGTATGTGGAACGGATCGTTCTGTTACATGGAGTCCTTATCTCCATTGTGTCCGATAGTGATCCTCGCTTCACTTTGAGATTTTGGATGAGCTTCCAGAGAGCTCTAGGCACAGAGTTGGCGTTTAGCTCAGCCTATCATCCTCAGTCGGACGGTCAGCCAGAGAGGACCATTCAGACTTTAGAGGACATGTTGAGATCGTATTGCCTGGAGTGGCAGGGGAGTTAGATCCACCATTTACCGTTAGTGGAGTTCGCTTACAACAATAGCTATCATTCGAGCATTGGCATGGCTCCTCATGAGGTGTTGTGCAAGCGACCATGTTGGACTCCGCTTGATTGGTTCAAGGTGGGTGAGCGTGTCCTAACAAGATCGGATTTGGTACAGCAGTGTGTTGAGGTGGTGCATTTCGTTTGGCAGAAGATGTTGACAGTGCAGAGTAGGTAGAAGAGCTATGCCGATAGGAGGAGGCAACCCCTCAGTTTTGCAGTAGGAGATCAGGTGTTTTTGAGGGTTTCTCCTATGAAGGGTATAATGCGCTTCGACAGGCATGGGAAGCTGAGTCCCCGCTACATTGGTCCTTTTCTCATTGTCGAGCGTATTGGAGAGGTCACTTATTGGTTGCAGTTACCCCCAGAGCTAGCTACTGTGCATGACGTGTTTCATGTGTCGATGCTGTGGAAGTATATGCCCAATGATTCTCATGTCCCATAGCACTTGCATATTAAGTCTAAGATTAAGTAAAACTCACCAGAAGCTCCAGTGAGCGCTAGAACTCATCCCGCTGTTGGATGGTAGAGTGAAGGAGACCCTGGAGCTCTACTATCCATCCCTGGGGGTCTAGCTACATATAGAAAAGTCATGTTGTCAGTGCATCAGAATATCATTGGGAACCATAAGTTTAAAGAGCCGTACTGGTCATCGGGAGCCACGAAAGACCTAGTCTCCGTAGCGTCTGGCGTAGGACTTTAGGTAGGCCTCGTCGCTAGTGGCTCGGGCTTGCACCACCCTACCTCTCCTCATCTAGTCACGGATCTGGTCCACCACCCAGGTGACCCAGTCGATCTCTCCAGTCAGTCCTCGGGAAGATCACCCAACGTGCTCCTCCTCTCTCGTCGGGAACTCCACCTCTGGTTGGTGGATGCCCCTGGTCTTCATGACTAGGCGATGGTGCAGTGGCTCGATGATGTTCATGCAGTGTAGCCACACGTCCCGTCTCGCGTACGATTGGGCCGCCCCCACCCACGGCTGTCCGTCCTGCCCCTCTTTACGATATGGCGTCCAGCACACCTGAAAGTGGAAGGCAGTAAAGTCAAGTGTCAGGCTCAAAAGCATTAATTGCATTTAGAAGTCTAAGGTTTAGAGTCTTACCGATGCATAAGGTAGTGTGTCGATGTCGTCCTGGATCACCCGCACTAGGCGTCGTAGCGGCCCGGTGTCCCAGACCACCATTCATCGCCTTGCGATGGGAACTCGATTAGAGTGTGCCTCCTTCCCTCTCCCTAAGCTAGGGAGGTACACACAGGTCCATACCTGCATTGTCAAGTGTCAGCATATAGCAGTCAATTCATAATTGCATAGGCATTTGAGGTAGAAAGGTTACCTGAAGTAGTGGCGAGAACCCGCCTAGCATTGTCTACCGAGCCGTGGTGCAGAGGGAGTCAAACAGGAACGCCAGTGCAGCTACGCCCCAAGCATAGGCTCCAACTATGTCTAGGTTTGCTAGTAGGGGGAGGAGCTTGCAACTCACTCCATCTGGCCTCGTCGCGAAGATTAACTTCCCGAACAACACCATCAGGAACCATCGAAGGATGACGTCTACCTTGGGACCCGGTCCCGCTGCTACTCTCTGTCTAGCCCAGTCCGTCAGCTACCCCAGGTGATCCTCTGGTAGCTCTCCCACGGCTATGGCCACTCCTCTCAGTCCCAGGCTCTCCTGGAGGGTCACTCGTGAGAAAATTTTACTATTTTCCTTATTTTCCTTTTTCTTTTAACCCTCTCTCCTCTCTCCACCGTGCTCATTCTCTCCCTCTCTGTTCTCTCTCCTCTTTTACCCTCTACTCTGACTGTAGATGGAGAAGACTCTGGGGATGACATGGAGACGATGTGGAGGTGTCGTGGAGTGTGAAGGTGCGAGGAATGGAGCATGGCGTTGGCGCGATCCCTCGGTGGATTCAAAGCATCACGGCGTGGGTTCGTGTGGTGGTTTCAGCATTTTTGGCTTGGGAGATCGGCGAAGGAGGTAGGGGGATAGATTCCTTACCTCTTGTTCTTCTTTCCCCTTGAATTTCATGTCGATTAGTGCGTGTTTGAGTGGGTTTCCAATTTTTCAGAGAATTATAGCATGTTATGGCGTGTGTGATGGAATCGCCATTCCAGGCGATGTTTCTCATGTTAAATGGTTTCATTTGAACCCTTGGCATGTTCAGATGCCATTCCCTCCAGTTTCATTGCGTTTGGTCGTAATTTGGGGCCAGTAGGAGTCCGATTACCCTCGTGAGTCATTTTGGGTCGATTTGTGAAAATCGCCCATTTCATGTCATTCTATGTATGGTTTGATCCCTTCTGGCTTGTGGAAGGTGGATATCGAGTCTAGGGTTATTTCCCCGTCATTTTGGAGATGATTGGGGCGTGGAACGGTGATTTCCACGAAATTTTCTATTTTTCGGGTTCGATATTTTAATGCAAAACTCTTAAGGGGTGCATTCTCAGAAGAGATGTGTTGTATCGTGTAGTCGCGTTCATTGAGAGAAGATGAACAGTTGGGCGGTTAGGAATGTAGTCCTTGTGTTGGACGCGATCCTGTAGAACACGACCTGGGTGATGGCCGCGTCCTTGTATTGTCACGCTCGAGGTTCTGGCAGTGACTATTATCGCGCCCTTGGCTATGGCCGCGACTATCATGCTATCGCACTCACGCTTTTGGCCGCGTCTATTAACGCAACCCAGGTGTGCGCCGCGTTAATGTGTTAACATGCTACAGGTGTTGGACGCATTCTTCTGACATCAAGACCCTCTGTGTGGGCGCGTTAACTATCACGATGCAGGTAATGAGCGCATTAATGTTTTGGTTTTTGGGGTATTATTTGAGTTGTCTCGAGCTCCAGTGAACCCAGGATTCAATGCCTTGTTGGCCTTTGACTCAATGGATGCCTTGGGGGTTCCGTGAGAGTCATATCAGTGTGTCGAGGGATCCCGGGTCAACCCGAACCCGTTACTCCCGGGTCCCACTGTATCGCCCTTTACCTCCCTACGTGGAGTGGGCATAGAAATCACGGCTGTAATTAATTTCATTATTGTTCTGGGAGTATCAGTTCGACCAGGGTCATCTTCCCCACGCCGAGAGTGTAGAGGTATCGTGTTCGCTCCTTGACTCGGCATTTTATTTTATTCGTATATATTTCATATGCCACTGCTAGAGATCATGCTAGGATCGTAGCCCGCTTACTTTTTATATCACCACTGCTGCAAGAGAGAGCGAGACCATCTCGTGACCCGATCCAGGCACAAGAGAGAGCCGACCACCCTAGCTCACTGTCGGTTTCTTAACCATGGACGTCTGTACGCTTCCCTCGTTAGGGATGATCGCGCACTTGCTTAGAGTCCAAGGATCACATATCCAATTTGAAGGTTCATCTCTAACCTCTCTGTGAGATATTTAGGTGGTGGAAGCTCTCGGATTGCTTTAATCTTGTTAGGGTCCACCTTGATTCCTCGATATCTGACGATGAAGCAGAGAAACTTGCCGTTGGATATGCCAAAGGTAAATTTCATAGGGTTCATCTTGAGCCCATATTGCCGGAGTCGATTGAAAACTTGGTGCAGATCATGTAGATAGTCTTCTCATCTTTTTGTCTTGACGACGAGGTCATCGACATAGCATTTGACGATGTTGTGTAACATCTTGTCGAATATCTTGGTCATAGCCCTCTGGTAAGTAGCACCAGCATTCTTCAAACCAAAGGGCATGCATTTGTAGTTCAAAATCTCTTTGGGGGACCAAAAAGTCATGTGTTTCTTATCTTTGAGAGACATCCAGATCTGGTTGTAGCTGGACGACCGTCCATGAAAGATAAGGCCTCATGTTTGGTGGTTATATCGACCATTATTTCTATGATTGGTACCGGGAAGTCATCCTTTGGACATGCTTTGTTGAGGTCTTAGAAGTCTACGCAAATGCAGACTTGGCTATTTTTCTTCTTTACTAGGACGATGTTGGTGAGCCAGATCAAGTAGATGCATGGCTCGATGAAGTCGACATCTACCATTTTATTGACTTCGACTGAAACTTGGAGTTTAGCTCATGGCGCAAGTGCCGCTGTGACTGTTTAACTAGAGTTGCTAATGGAGAAATGGCTAGCTCATGCTCTGGTAAGAAGGGGTCTAGCCCTGGCATCTCCTTATATGTCCAGGTGAAGCAGTCTTTATATTCGAGCAGGTGTTGCCTCTATCCTACACAATGGAAATACCTAAGTCTCCCCTTTTGAGGGTCCATTTCTGTAAACATTCATTTGGTTAACATATTCTTTGAACATGATACATAGACTGTTAGTATTTCAACTTTCAAGTAAACATTATTCCAGTTAAAGTTATGTGCATCTTCCAAAAGTTGAGGGTATGTATAATAGCCAAGGATAAGAATCACATGTATACTAATTATCCAAGTCCCCCTGATACACCATATGTATCTCTAGTGAGAGAAGCTCTGTCGGCCTCTCCTCTCCCTCCTCCCGGTGTCTCCCTCCCTTGGAGGCATGGTCCTCCGGGGAGGACAGGTGTGGCAGCTGGACCCTGGGAGGGGCTCGTTCTTTTGGGTGCTCTTGTGCTTTGGGTGCAGCAGAAAGGGGCACATCAGGCGTTTCTGCAGGTCAGGGGGCGTCTGTCGGCGTTCGGTGGGAGGCCTGTGGGGCAGTTGTCGTTTGTGGATGTGGTCCGGGGCAAGTCTTCTCTCTCTTCCCATGTTCTGGGTAGCTCTGGTTGTGTGGAGGTAGGGGAGTATCCTGTGGTTGAGATGTAGAAGAGGGAGTGCTGGAGGTGGAAGGCTCAGTGCTCGCTGGACGGGTTGGCCAGAGACTGGTGGAGATCGCATGTGGGTGCTGGGATGTCTCTAAGGTTTCGGCAAAGGGCTTCTTAGTGGTTGGCCATGAGAAGACGACAGTGGCTTTGTTGGCGAGCTCGGGGTCCTCGTGGCAGGGGTTGCCCTTCTTCGGGTCCAGTGGTGGGGGAAGTTCGGAGCCTTCCCCAATCCCGAGCCAGTGAAGATTTTTGTGATCCTTGAAGGGGTGCCCCTCCTCTGTGATGAAGAAGGCATTGCCTTCTTGGTGCGTAGCTTTGGTGTGTTAGTGAAGGGGAGCTTGCGGTTCGCCATTCTGGGATCTAGGACGTCGGTGGGTGTTGACCTTTTGGTGGACTGGCCGACGACCATCCCTGTAGTGGTTACGACATCGCTTGATGGAGTGCGATTGGTCGTTCATGTTTGGCTTCAGAGTTCGATTGGTGCGTCACCGCCATCAGTGGCTCCTATGTTAGGGCGACTCGTGAGACGTTCGGATGGCGACGAAGCGGCCCAGGCGGGGTTTCGAAATTCAAACCCCCCGCTCTGCGAGCCGAACCTGGGTGTAGTTGCTGTGACGTCGGCCGAGCCAGTTGGAAGCTCGGGCGGTAGGACGAAAGTTTTGCGAGTAAGCTCTTGGTCAGCGCGTGATACCCGAAGCTTACCCGGATCCGCATATGCTGCTGTTGTTGGGCTCGACAGGCCTGGGCCGGGCATGTCTTCCCCACCCGAACTCCACTGCTTCACTCCCCTCTCTGCTTCAGTGCCTGTCGGAACTGCGTTCCACGTCGGTGGGTGATGTTCAATCTAGTGAGGGCCGTTCTCCTCTCCGGCCGGCAGCCTCTTCGCAGTTGAAGTCCGGTCTCCCCTCCCTACCTTGATTGGTCCTGCTCCCCTCTAGGGGTCCGAACCTCTCGAGGTGTCGGCCGCCCTTCCTGGGGATTGGTCGCTTGTTGCTGTTGTTCCGCTTTTGCAGATGGTGGGCCTGCCCCTGGAAGATGGGCCTGAGCCTCCTCTTGCCTAGTCCCCTAATTGGAGGGGGCCGTCGTTCTTCCTGGAGCTTCTCCGTGTGAGTCGTTGCCTCCGGTTCTGGACCGGGTGCAAGTAGATAGCTCGGTTCTTGCTCTGGTCCTGGCTGGTTCTGGTGTTGTATCGCCGCGGCCATCGGGAGACGGTGCTGATGGTGAAGGGTTCTTGTTGCTGCAGGAAGGGGAGGTGGCTTGAGGGCGTGTCAGGATGGGGGTGGAGGAAGTGAGAGAGATGCTCATTGAAGTTTAAGCTTTGGTGATGGAGCGTGCGAAGGAGGTGGCAGTCCAGGTTGGTATCTCCTTTGACACTGTTGAGAAGGACTTGTGGGAGGTTTCCTATAAGATCAACAAGCAATGGAGTGCAAGCATCAGGTGTGGGGCGCGTTCTCACTCGAGGGCTGGTAGAAGTGATGAAGAGGGGGATGGTAGGACGGAGGGTCCGCTTTCTAATCATCAATGAGGATTGTCTCATGGAATGTGAGAGGGCTGGGGAGAGTGGAGAAGAGGAGAGTTGTGAGGGATATGATAAGGAGATGCAAAATTGACATTTGATGCATTCAGGAGTCTAAATGTGAAGGGGTAGGGGATGGTCTTATCAGGGAGATTGGAGGGTCTCGCCTCTCCCAGGGGGTCGCCTTCCCAGCGGTTGGCAGGTCTAGGGGGATTTTGGTCCTCTAGAACCCATTTGAGGTGGAGGAGGTCTTGCAGGACAGGGTGATTAGTAGATGGGCCATCTTATTACACTTCTAGAGCGTCAAGGATGGTTTCTCTTAGGATTTCAGTGGGTTTTATGGGCTCCAACCCAAGGATGATAAGCGACAACTTTGGGAGGAGTTGATCCATTTCCATCTTGTCTCAGGTCGTCCATGGTGTGTTGGGGGGGGGGGGGACTTCAATGCTGTTGCAGCACCATGGGAGAGGTCAGGTGATACTTTTATTGCTGGTGAGATGGAAGACTTTTCTGATCTTATCCATGAGGTTGCTTTGGTGGACTTGGGTATGGCTCAAGGTTGTTTTACTTGGTCAAATGGTAGATCTGTTGCTTCTTGTTCCAGGTTGGATAGGTTCCTGGTTTCTGTTGACTGGGAGGATCATTTTATGAAGCTCAAGTGACTAGGTTGGCTAGGTCCGTGTCGGACCATAAGCCTATTTTGTTGAAGACTAGTAGAGACAATTGCAGGGCTCACAGGTTCAGGTTTGAGTAGGTCTGGCTCAGGGAGGATGATTTCATGGAGACTATTGCGGGAGCTTGGAGCGCTGTTCATTCAAGCTCCACTACCATGGGCACTCTAGTGAGGAAACTGCAGCATACTGTGCAGACTCTCCGATCTTGGGGTTCTGATAAAACCCTCCCTGGAAGGGTGGCCAAAGAAGGCCTCTTAGAGGAGGATGACAGGGCTTTGAGGGATTCGTTGAGGAGGCAGCTTGATGACCTACTAGCTAGAGAGGAGATTTATTGGAGGTAGCGGTCCAGAGATAGATGGATCAAAGAAGGTGACAGGAATACGACGTACTTCCAGCGGCTTGCTTCGGAGCGGAGGAGGGTCAACTCCATCTCTTGCATTAAGGTGGGTGTCTGTTTCTTCTCTTCGGAGGTGGAGATCAGAGAGCAGGCGAGAGACTTCTACTCCGTGTTGTTTGCTGAGGATTCTTGCCATAGACCGAGGATTGCTGATGACCTTCTCCCTTGCCTTTCCCTTGAGGAGAGGGCACGTCTCTCGCTACCCTTCTCTGAGGAGGAGGTTCATAGGGCGGTGTTGGCGCTTACTGGGGATAGAGCCCCCGGCCCGGATGGGCCCATGCCTGCTTCCCAATCAAGATAGACTTTTGGATCTAAGGACCCGTCAAAAGTGGGAGGGTCGGCACGCACAGTCGTTATAATAGCTAGGTCCAAAGGTAGAGGAACAGGTGCAATTGGTAAAATTTTTATAAAAGTAGTAGATATAAAAGAATGAGAGACACTAGTATCAAATAATATAAATGTAGGATGTGAATAAATGTGAACAGTACCTTTCATTAGCCCATCATCCTTGGATGCTTCTTCATCAAGAGTGGCATTAAGATGTGCTTGCCGCTTGCATCCACCGCTAGAAGATTGGTCCTTCATGAGAGGACAGTCCGGCATGCGATGCTCCCGACTGTCACACCGTAAGCAAGCGCCCAAACGTTTCCAACATTCCTCGACCAAATGGCCGAATTTCTCACAGAATGTGCAAGCCGTCATGATTTGCTTGTCTTCCTCCTTCACCTTCTTACTCTTGTGATTGCCTCCCACTCCCATTTCGGGGCCTCTTCTTACTATCTCGGGACTTGTAGGACCCCGTGATACTGAATTTTTCCTCTTTCTTTCCTCGCTAATCCGAATTCCGACTGGACTCTTTACCCTTGCTTTTGAACTTTTCGACCTTCTCTAAGGTCCTCTCACATAGATACGCCCGTTGGACCATTTCCATGTATGTGCGGATATTTTGCGGTCCCAGTTGCTGAATAATATTGGGCCTTAAACAGTCCAAGAATCAGTTTGCCTTTAGGATGTCCGTGCTAACCAAATGTAGCGCATAAGGAGCTAGGCGAGAAAATTGAAGTTCATATTCCACCACTGACATCATGCCTTGGCGAAGAGAAGTGAATTCTACAGCCTTTCTCTCCTTTACATGCTCAGAGAAGTATTTGGCACAAAATAGTTCAAGAAACTCTGCCCAAGTAAGTTGCCTATTCTGGAGATGGGCCGATGTAGCTTTCCACCATGTTTGGACATCTTTGTGAAGTTGAAATGTAGCCTGAAGGACCTTCTCCCGGTCCACACATTGCATAACATTGAAGATTCGCTTCATCTCGTCCATCCAATTTTTTGCTTCGTCCAGATTGGAGGAGCTAGAGAATCGCAGAGGGTTTAGACTCCAAAAATTTCGGTGTAGATCACCAGCACTAGCCCCTGCACCAGCCTAAGCTATGTTTTGCATTGCCTGTGTAAGACCCGCAATAGTTTGTTACAATGCGTCCCAGTCGACATGGTGAGTCATTGAGAGAATAAGGTACCTGAGAGAATAATCAATTAGTTAATTCCCACAAAATTAATGGGGATTACCCTAGGAATAATTTCTAAACAATTATCTCATCCAACCTGCACCTGGAAGAGATCGCAGTCGCGCTCCATGCCAGCAAGGGCTAGTCCCTGCTGAACTGACTGCCTCTTGGCCTCAGCGCGAGCCGCCTCGGACTCCTCCAAGCGCCCCTTAAGCTCCATCTGGGTGGCCTGGCTGGTTTCCAGCATCTGGGCCATCCCCTGGAAATGATGCCGCCACAACCCAAAAGCGCTGACGACAAGGCTCGCGCTCCTCGCAGCCACTGTTATCAGCTCCCTCTCGGCCCGGGGCCGAACGGACTTGTATGCTCGAACCAGTGCATGCTCCTCCCCATGAGATTGATGATCATTGCGATCCTGGCCAGCCCAGAGGCCAAGTCCCCTGGAGGGGAGGCTGGGCTGCGCTGAGGAGACGACGACGGGGAGGGAGCATTGGTATCCTCTGCCACTGGGCCTTGCCCTTGTCTTGCCCCTGTACCGGGGGAACTGACGCAGAGGCAATGGCCACCGACTCTCCGACCAACGGGGGCGGCAAAGCCTCAGAAGAAAGTGGCTCGGTTGGCGGGGGAGGCGAGATGCTACTCCGAGCGGAGGTAGAAGTCCCCGCTCTCTTCCTCTCCTGGCGCCGGGTGTCCAATGTCGCCATATCGTCGTCGGTCAGGACGACGTGGCTACCACCGGCCATGCTAGACTCTCCACTCGCTGAACTGATGACTCCTCCAGGAGAGCCCCTCTGAGGACCAGGGCCCCCACCCGCCACAGAAGCCGCCGGCGAGCCCACTAAAGGAACGCCTACCGGGACCAGATACTGCAACTTCCCCGGGGCAAATGCAACTTCGGCTTGGGGGGTGACGACGGACACTTGATCGGTCCCCAAAGCTACGTGATCCACAGGGTAGGGAATGTTCCGCGGCTGCCTGATGATCTCGTGGGTCCAACCCTGTACTTCAGCCACCCTTGAAAGGAGAATCGAATCAGTCAAGCGCCCTTACAACCAGGGCAATCCAATGAAGAACAAAGTCGGTACCCTACGGCAACGGGGGACACAATTCCAGCTCCCGGAGCAGCGCCAGAGTCAAGACGAAGTCCACATCTACGAGAGGATACCACTCAATCTCCTTCAATTTTTGGAGGTCCTCAGCCTTGAGAGGAGGCTTGCCATCACGCCAGGTGCGGCGAGAGCCTCTGCGCATCCACCTGTCAGAGACCTCCTCCCAATCTTCCAACTTGATAAGGTACACGTACCGCTCCGCCCAGCCCTTGCGGTTGGACACGGTACGGACTGTACTGCTTTACACATACCACACTCCACACACACTCTCTCTCTCTCTCTCTCTCTCTCTCTCTCTCTCTCTCTCTCTTAGTGGAAGTACCTAACCAGTGGTTGCGACTTGAGACTACACGTGACACGCGTCAGGCAACAGACCAACTATATCCACGCAATACCCCACCCCAAAAATGTCCTCCAACGTGGCTTCCGAGTGTTATCCGGACACATCAACATCCATGCCCTGAGGGAAAGCATGTACCACTATTTAAAATTTTCAGAACTATAAAAATATATATTTAAAAAAAAGGCAGCACCATCAAAGAGCGTGAGAATGACACCACTCTTTTCCCCCTACAAGATTTTATTATATTTAACTGACTCTTTTTTAGCGTTACATGCCACGTCTCGCGTACCATCGTCACCGTCCATGTAGCGTCACCTCATTGGATGGAACCACCGGAAGCTTCCAGTAAACCAAAAGTATCTCTGGGCCGCCCGCATCCAAGAACGCCAGATGATGGGGCCATGACGGCACACATCAACGGCTGTTACGTCAGCACGTCACGCGGAAGGGAACCATCAGGGGTTCAATTTTGTTTGTCACCACGATCACCGTTGGCCGTCTGCATCGTCACCAGCTCGGGACCGAAAGCGGGATCACCGCACTCTCGATAGGGACGGCCACGATGGAGACCGCCATCACCACCAATGTGACTGCACCCCCATCGACCTGATAGGTAAAAAAATCCAATTCGATTCCGTCGATGAAGAGAGAGGGTTAAACTGAAAGAGTCAACTCTCGGGTCAACCGCGTGGCATCATGAATAATAATAATATATTAACTTGCAATAGATCAACAAAGCAAATCGCTCTCACACGTCACCGTCATTTGTATACCATCACCCGCGGTACATGTTTACCGTTGTGAGGGCTTCCTATCATCCTCCTCTCCCCCTCTCGTTTCTCGTGAAACATGAGGAATGTGTTTATCACCTTGCCGTTCATCCACTAGTTTAAAAGTCAGTCCGGCTCAATTGGTCCGATCTGTTGTTCTGTAACTCCATCTTAATATTAACTTGAATTACTTAGATCAGTCTAGATCTAAAATTTAGTCAAACTCATTAACCCGACTTAACTAGACTAATTCGCTCCAACTCAATAAAATCAATATGATCCAGTCAGATTCAAGATCGATTACACATTTTTTTAATTTTCTATCATTAAATTAAATTTTAATTTAATGTATAAACAAATATGATAATCTAAGAACTCTTCTAGTTGAGGAAAGTCTCCATGTCATTGTTGATGAATCAACTTCAAAAGGGACTGATGAGAAATTTGCTTTGCAGGATGAAGAATCAGATGATGTGGATTCTGTGAAAATAGAAGAAAAATCTGAAAAACAAAAAGAAGAAGAACCACAAGAAGATGTCGCAAACTAGCAAGATCAAGTTGAACGATTGCTGCCAAGACAGTGGACGTTTGCAAAGGACCATCCTCCGGAGAATGTGATGGGCAATGTAGAAGATGGAATCAAGACATGAGCTTCACTCAGGGAAGTTGAAAATCAGGACAACATATCCCTTCTCTCTCAATCTGAACCTTGTTCTACAGAAGAAGCCTGATGCGAGACGAGTCAGTGAACCTCGGACTCTAGCTCACGAGCATCCCTAAGCAAGGAAAATGTGGGACCATGCGCGGTTGAGGATCCGGCTATGAGTCATGGGTATCAGCTTTTTCACGTGTACTCAGATTGAGTCATGGGGTAGGTTTCGCTCGCTCATTCGCAACAGTGATTTGAAAGAATATGGCGAGCTAAATTATCCTAGCATGCTCTCTAGCAGTGACATATAAAATATATACAACTAAAGTAAGATGCCGAGTAAGGAGCGAACATGATACCTCCACGCTCTGGGCATGGGGACGACGACCCCGGCCAAGTACGGTAACTCTCGGTAAATATAATTAATCAATAATTACAAAATTAAAAATCACTGGCCACTCCATGCAGGGAGGTAAAGGGCTGCAAGTGGGGCCCGAGAGGACCGTTCATGGGTTGACGAGCAGCAATTTGAGCCGCTCCGATGGTAGCATTCACCGGCAACTGTGGGGCCCATGTCCTGACTGGTGGGCCAAATGGGCCGAGAGAGGTACTGCTGCGGCGGTGACTCCTGGAGAGACGGTCCCCTGGATGGAAGCATGCTGGCTATCCCATGGAAGGGAAGGTGACCGGCCGGGCGATCGACGTGGCTTGCTATCCACGGACTGGATCTTCTGTTTTTGTAGTTAGCGACCCGGCGAGAACACCTGCTGCGATCAACCCTGACATCGTATCGAAGTGAGACCAGAGCCGTTGGAAAGCTCTTTCAAAGAGCTATGACTCAGGATAGAGAAAGAACTTTGAATGTCTCTTTAACCCCCTTGGTCAATTTTATAACTTGCTAGTTTACAGAATTAGATCTGGCAGGACAGATTTAGATCTACCTAAGAACATGAGTTGACCGAGCCAGATGTCATTTTATCTGCAAGAAAGCATATCAGAAACAATAGACAAGGTCAGCAAATAGTTGATCAAGATAGAATTTCTGACGAAATTTTGGCAGAGTCTCCCCAGCTCGAGAGATTGCCAGAAAGAAGCAGGAACGTGTCCATCAAGGGAACGGTCCCTAAACAGGCCATGGGTATTACACCAAGGCCAAAAAGGAACACCCAAGGGAATAGCTCCGAGGGCAAGCCCTACTAGGAGCCTCCTGGGGCCGAGAAAGAGAGATTTGAATCCCAAACAACAAAGACTCTCCCTCACCCGCTCGAAAGGACGTGGATCACGCTCCAAGCTCACTCGGCACCAGGGAGAGAATGGGGATGAAGAGAGAGAAAGAATTGTTGAAAATGAAGGAGGGTGAGAGAAAAATCAAAGGAAAGAGAGGTTATATAGGGTGACCTCACCTGGGTTAATCCAGCGTGCAAATTAGCACGCCGTATTATCCTCCCAGCCCTCCAAATGGTGCACCAGATAAGGGTGCGTCGATTGAACCAATGAATCTCTATCGCGCCGGATTAACCACCGCATCGGGTTAATGGCCCTTCTTAGCCTCTGTCATCCAGACGAGAAATCTGCTCAAACGGAGCTCATCAGCTGGTCCCACTTCACTCGTGCCTTACTCGCAGCACCCGCGGCTGGGGGGCATTTGTTGGCACTCAAAATATATTCAATGGCAATCAAGCCTAAAAGACAAAAATGATGCAGCCCACTAAAGCAAGGGAGCTGAAGGAAACCAATACACCAAAGCCTTCTCAAGCTGTTAGAGCCTCAGGTCACGCGGTATGAATGCCAGGAACTTCACCTCGGCAGGATCGAGAAGAATTCACAACAAATCGACAGTGTCGTCAAGCCTGCCGAATGAACCGACATCGACTCAGTCGTGTCGCATAAACAACATCAGTTGTCCAACCAAGGACAAGGGTATACCTGGTGGCCCGCCACCTGAACAAAGATCCTTCTGAAGTGATAAAATGCCCTTGGCCCTTCAGGACAAGGGACCGAAGGCTCCAATAGTAGAAGACCCGGATGACCCGACATGGGTACGACTTCTCAGCAAACTGGGTCCGTTAGTGACCAAATGATCTCCCATTCGAGGAGAAAGTACCCCGGGTGGTATTTCCCTCCCTGAGTGATGGGGACATCACCCATGGTTCCCTCTGGCTCGGCACCTCTCTCCCTCCTGGAGAAGGGTAGGATGTAGCTCGACTGGGGTCACGCTCATCAGCGCTATCCGAAACCCCCAACCCCGTGTGCACACTCAGACCATACGCCCTAGGCCTATCCTCTAGCTGGTTATTCCCTCGAAGCCTAGACTCGACTGCGCATGGCGGCCCTACGGTAACCAGCCTAAAAATCATCTCTCTCGGGTACGCCGCTCCACCACTCCTAGGTGGGTCAGCACACGCGTGCCGTAAGAAGACTACAACTAGTGGGGGCTTAGAGAACGTGGACACAGAAAATCACGCATGCACCTATCTTGAGTAACATGAAGGAATAAGTGGCTCACGGCCACTAGACTCTGGACAGCCCACAAAATCTATTAAATTCAATAGTCTTTGAGTCATAAGACTCGGGTCAAGACCGCTGTACGCGATGACACAACACCATCAATCTGGCCTAATCCCTAGGTCTGAAACCACGGACCGCTCCTCGTACTGGCACCAACTCACGGTAACACAAGTTGAGAACACCACTTCCCGGGACCCCACGGCACCCTACACATGGCCCCCACACGATGCCCGACATCAGTCAGACCACGGGTCAGCACGCGGATCAAGGTCCACTCACCCGAAACTTGAATCGACAAGGAAAGAACCTCCAGTAAACCACACACAGTAAACGGTCCATCAAGGGCCGTTTCTGGGTAAACAGACGGTCCCTAGGCCGCTTCAAGGAATGAAATGGTCCACCCTAAACCGTCCTAAGATATGGAACAGTCACCAACGAGCCGTTCCACCACAGACCTACATGGTCAGCCTTGGACCGTGGAGAACGTACACGGTCCCTCTTGGGACCGCTCAGACATTGAATAGCCTCCCACGGATCGTCCAACTTTTGGATTGAGAGAGAAACCACACAGTCGTCCTCAGACCGTTCAGAACATAAACGGTCCGACGACAGGCCGCTTGAGGATCTGAACGGTCCCCATTGGGACCGTCTGGTCACCGAATGGCACAAAATCCAAACGGTCCTCTTGGGACCGTTGACAACTCAAATGGTCCAGCTTGGGACCGTGCAAAGGAACTAAATAGCCATACCCTGACTGTGTAGCCCTAACACTATGCGACGATCAAAACCCAACGATCACAAACACCTCGGGGGTCACGCTGGCCCCACAGAGTAAACGGTCAGCCTATGGGCCGCCCAAGGGTGAAACGGTCGAGCGATAGATCGCTAAACCTGTCGACAATACAGTGACCAAAACGGCGGTCTCCAGATGGTTGTTCTACCCCGTCCACGTGTCAGGTGCAGAGCTGAGGATCTTTAAGTTCAACCACATGGAGGATATTTGGTTAGAGATCTCCAAGGTACTGGGAAGTCACCTCAGATTACGTGCCTTAATTAGTTTCACTTTTAACTCACGTGACAATCAGAAATGCTGCCTCTAATTAATCAATTAAGTTGCCCTTTATGCATCTAAGGTGTTCGAGCATGAATCTGGGTTATTCTTTGATGACCTTATTTTTCTTGTCAAAACAAAGGTAGAGATTCATTAACCTTATCATCGTGTGGCACATGAAGCAAGTAATCGGTATCTAAAGAATGCAGCCTCAGATGTTTCATAAGACATGTAAAGCATGTAAATGGGTGTGTAAAGATATGCACATGCAATGATGCATAATCAAAGTGCCTCGACCTGCCTTACTAACGAGAAGAAAAGAATACAGCAGTATGCCAAAAGAGCATCAACCTGTATATTGCACAGGTAGACCTTATTCAGATAGAAGGACTATATCAGAATTGATGGTGCATTGACTTGTCCTGGTGATACATAAAGAGATGCTTAATGCATCGACGCAAGACCTTAGTGCACCGACCTGACTTCAAAGTAGATGCACAAGGTGCATCGACCTTAAGAAGAATAACCTTTATCGCATCGACCTTATGCCACAAATGCTGGCTCAATAGCATCGACCAGTCTATGATGTTCATCGACCTAATGGTAGATCATCTAGCATATAGTGCCTAGCAACATCGACCTATGTACAAGGTGCACCGACCTCGTAGCGCATGACTTCTGTAGCCGCATCGACCTTCTAAACAAATGCATATATGCATCGACCTATCTTTTTAAATGTATGAATATGCATCGACCTGATATTCTATGCTGATAAAAAATGCATTGACTTTATAATGCAGTAGTATGAGTATGCATCAACCTGATGATGTAGCAGCATGAGTATGCATCGACCTGATGTTCTATGCTGATAGAAGATGCATTGACCTTATAATGAATAGGAACTTATTCTAACTTAAGTAGAGACTTCAAATAATCACAATGTTGCCTATATCAAATTAAGGTCAATTACACTATTGCTAACATCAAAACTAGACATCAAATCTAGAGGAGACACAATATTCTCTCCCTTTTTGATGATGACAATATTTCTATACTTTGATGGCAATGCTTTCTACATTAAGAGTCAGAATATGCAGTGGTCATAGTCAAATGCAATAGGAGATAAATTTCAGCTTTCTTTCACCATTAGTGTCCAAAGGGTCACTTTACTCCAAATATCCCCAAGTACAAGAACCTTGGAAAAAGCTCTCTCACTGCCAGTTCTGCAACCTGCGACAGCCAGCAGGACTGACTCTGAAAGAAGTCTCTTCTCTGATAACAAGGACGTCCTCTTGCTTCAGAAAAGAAATCTATGCAGTTTCCTTTGGTCAAACCACCTCTTGTTCACTTACAGCCTATCATATTCGCAAGCAAATTAGAGGGAAAGTTTGCTGCCTCTTGAAGCCCATATAATGGACGGTTCTCCCTTGCATGAAGAAGCTGCTGAAGTTAGAAGGATCTTAACTTACAGAAAGAGCAGAGTGTGAGAAAGAGAAGAAAAAGGAGTGACCACTCAGCTATTCATCTGAGAGAAAGAAGAAACATTCCCTAGCCAGTTAGCCAGCATGGGTTCCTTTGCTTCACTATTTTAGCATCGCCAGTGCCTCCTTGCTCGGGACTACTAGTTGTAGCCTCTTGGTCTTTTGGTTTCTTATTTTTGTACTTGTTCTTCTACCACATATCATTTCGTGTGTGTGTATATATATATATATATGGTTTCTTATTTTGATTCTAGTTTCTTCATTGTGGGACTTGCTTCCTGTGTGCCTTGAGGACTTGTCCTTGTGTGTGTGTGGGGGTTGGGGCTAGTCTCCGTGTTCTGCTAATTACTCAGCGTGTGTGGTTGTTCCTTTGACCAAGGAGTGGAAGCCTCACTAGTTGGTGAGGGGTGGACGTAGATGTGCCGTTGTGTAGCCGAACCACCTTAAAAGCATTGTGTTGTGGATTGCTCTCCATATCATCTACCTCCCTTCACCGGTGGCTTGTGCATCTACGAGTTTCACTTGTCCCTCAATTCTGTTCAACAATCGTGAAATATTGCTTATCGTAACTGCGGTGTTGTCTTGCTATAGTTTGTTTTCTTAGAAGTTGATAATCTGGTAGAGGATCTATTCACCCCCCCCCCCTCTAGATCCTCTCATACCGTCCAACAGTTGGTATCAGAGCAGGATCCCTAGAGATGTGGTCCAACGACCCAGGGAGATCTGATGGGAACGTCCCTCGCAGATACATAGCCGAGGGTCATGCCATCAACCGACCGTCATTTTTCGATGGAACTAACTATCTATACGGGAAGAATCGAATGGAAGTTTTCATGCGTGCTCAAGATCATATGATTTGGCGTGTAGTGAGTAGAGGCCCATTCGTCTTACCTGATTTAGATGATAATACTTTTTCAACGCGGTTTACGGATTTTCAAAAATTAGAAAAATATTCTAATTTCTTTTTTTAAAAAAACCTTAACCCACCCCCCTCTCACTCTCGTGCTCTCACTCTCTCTCCCTCGTTCTCTCTCCTATGGGTGCTCGGCTGCAGACGGAGCGGTCCGCGGGTGAGGTGACGACGCATGGGACTTGTTATGGTGGAGCGAGGAATGACATGGTTTGGGCGCGATCCCGAACGGCGGATTCAAAGTCGACGGTTTGATTCGCGATGGCGTTTCACCGTGGATTAGTCGCCCATAGCGCTCGGTTTCATCGGTGGAGGTAGAGAGATAGACCCTCATCATGTTCCGCACATTTTCCCTGTCTCTGTGCACGTTTTTGTGGCCAGTCGGGGGAGATCGAGCCAGTTTAACATAAACCATAGTTTTTGGGGTTTGTAGGGTTCATCGAAAAATGACAGCCATTCGCGATGTAGTTAGTGTCAAACTGACTGCTGGGATGTCTGTATCCCATTCACGTAGATTTCGTGTCGATTGGCCGTCATTTGGGGCCAGTAGCTGTCTGGGAACCCCGGTGACCCGTTTAGGGTCGATTCATTGGAATCGTCCCGATCTCACATTTTAATGTGTTTCGATGGATGCATGTGATGTTTTTGACCCCCTGAGGACGTTTCCCATTGTTTAGCGTTGTTTCCCCTGCGCTATGGCATGCATGGGGCGTGGAATGGGCCGATTTGGTCGTTTCACCATTTTCATCGTCAGATTGGCATAACGGTCCTACCAGAGGCCGTTATGTGCATAATGGTCCCCCGATAGAACGTTATGCTTCGTTCATCATTTTCTATCTTCTGAGGTCTTGGAGCATAACAGACCAAGACTGGTCCGTTATGTGGATCATAACGCCCCTGTCTAGGCGCGTTATGGTCGGGTGGTTTTCGAGGCTGACTGTCATGTTTGTCCCCTCGATGACCATGTTCACCTTGAAGACTATGTCAGTTGGTTAGCATAACGGACTCCTCTCCATGTGTTATGGTCAATATAATGCCCAGGTGTAGATCCGTTATGGTCTGTTGACCGATGTTTGCCTGGGTATGGCGGTTGATATAACGCGACTCACCCTATGCGTTTTGTGGCTATGACAGATTGGTCTCGGTCCGTTATGGGCCCTTGGTCTGTGCTTAATGTCTTTTTTGAGTCTGTTGGGTATAATGCACCTATCCTTGCCCGTTATACTAGTATAATGCGCCTCCTTAGTCTTCTCCTTTGGGAAAGAATAGGCCTTCTTCATTTTGTCCCTTAGTGAGGGACCCTCCTTCTTCTCTTCTACTTTGGCGGGCTGAGTTGTAACTCCCTTCTTTCCCTTATCTCTTTCTTGTTCAAACGCCTTGATATCAAGAGTGTTTACTTCTTTAGGCGCTGGGCGCCGCACTACTGCCTTCGCCTTCTGTGCGGTGGCAGCGGTTGACGTAGGGGCAGGTCTGGCCAAGAAAGCTTCTACTTCAGCCACTACATTGTTCAAGCGGTCAAGCGTCTGGATTTCCATGCCAATCATCTTTTCCAGTACCTCCCTCCTGAGGTTTTGTTTGCAGATTTGTACAGCGTCCTCCTGATGCGGGGGTCGCTTGCACCTCATTCTGAGGTTCCTCCACCTCTTGATGTATTCGAGGGCTATTTCATCCACCCTTTGCCTGGTTGAGTAGAGTTCAGCCACCGTGACCTTCCTCTCAGTGACGTGAAACCTTTCTCTGAACTTCTTTTGCATATCCATCCAGTCGCTGATCGACCCGGTTGGGAGGCTAGAATACCACTCAAATGCGAGTCGTGTCAGTGAGGACCCAAAAAACTTCAACAGATATGACTCGTCTGTGGTTAGGTCACCCATGACAGTCATATAATATGCGACGTGTTCCTTCGGGGATCCCTTCCCATCGAACTTGTCAAACTTAGGTGGCTTACTGATCCCTAGAGGGAGCCACTTTGCTGCATGATGCGACGGATATGGCACCCGATAAGCATCAAATGTGACATAGTCACCTTCATTTCACTAAGTAAGCTTTAGTTCAATCATCCTCTCCACCATCAGCTTGTTCACGACAGTCGAATCGATCGATTTTGGGTAAAAATGCGCTGGCTACAAGTAAGGGGCGACCAAGGTGGTCGCCTGCAGAGGAGGACGTGGCAATGGAGGTGCTTGGTGCCCTTGTAGCAGCACCAGTGGCATCAGTGGCTGCGGTGGGCACTGCTGGGTGGCCACCAGACTGGGCTCTATCTACTAGGGTAGGGTGTATAATGGTGCGAAGACGCACGGGTTGATGCCTCCCTGTGACGACTCGACTTGCATCTCAGGCTGCTTGGATGCTGAGGTTTGTTCTGTTTTCTCCATTAGTTGGTTCTACAGAAGTTCTATCTCCTGCTGATATTTATGGAGCAGCATCAGTATTGACGGGACCATGGTCACTGTGCTGTGGATGGCTTCTACTGTTTCCCCTGAAGCATTAGTAATATTGTTGGAATGGGAAGGGCACTTAAGTCAATGTATAGAGTTATCCCATGATTTATCCTTCTATAAAGTCAAAGTACTTGGAATAAAAGAGAGGTTAACCTCTTTTGTCCTAGACGGATAACCAATTACCTACCAAAGTAAATGAGAACAATTGAGAGGACAGACTAATCTAGGAGGGATATCCCTCTATTTAGCTATTCCTCTTTCAAAGCGCAGCTATGAGTCATTATATAACATCTCATTTGGATCTTAGTTACTAGTGATGTAGTGTCGACCTCTTCCTAGAGGAGAGTCAACCTGTCTGGATTGGGCATCAGGTTTTAATGGTCTTTCTTGTGCCATTCCTATCTTTTTCGCTGTGCCATGTGCCTTAGTGTTTTATTGGTTTAAAGGAGTGGTTAATGCTCAGTTTCTCCCATAGATTCTAAATCGGACATAGATTGTCACCGGATCTATTCAACCCCCCCTTCTACATCCGGTTGCACCACTTGGGACTTAACTCGTGGCACCAATTCATACCAACACTTGGTATCTTAGCCACACTACAATTAGTACTAGTGCGTACCATTGGATATAACAATTGGTATCATTGCATACCATTGTTTCTAACAATTGGTATCAGAGCCAAGCTTTGTCATTCTTAGATCCTATGATCTACAGGGAAAGATCCCGGTGCATCTTGTTTTAATGGCTTCTCTTGTTACACATGCTCAGGTGGCCTCTCCGCCTATTTTTGATGACTCAGATTTTTCTATATGGCTGAGAGGAATGTACATCTATGTCAAATTCATAGATCCACAATTGTCGAATCTTACATACATCGGTCCAAATGAGCAGCCATCAAATTCAAATGAATGGTTAGCTGAACACAAGACCAAACATAACAATAACCTTGCTGCACTCAACTTAATGAACGCTGTGGTGGTTGACAGGTTACTTGATCTTGTATCTTCCTACAGCACTGTTAAGCATGTTCTGGATGTGCTGATGAACATCCACGAGAAAGAAGATCAAGAGCATGAATGCCTCATGGCTGACCGATTAGAGCAGTCAAGCAATCCATCCTCATCACCGGTAAGCTCTGATTCTAAAGACTTTACTTTTGAAGAGCTTATGGAAGCGTATGATCAATTGATCGAGCAGTACAAAAAGATGAAATCTGAAAATAAAAGATTGAAAAAAGAATTGAAGAAAACTAGCCAAGGTAAGAGTCGAGTATGTGAAAATTGTTCCAACTTGTTTCGTGACTGTCCTATAGCAGTTTATTTTAATTCCGCACTAGTACCTACTGTAGAAAATTTTATTAGGTGATTGATCTATTCACCCCCCTCTAGATCCCACATCAAAGCCAAGAGGATCACTTTCCAAGGTAGGAATGCAACTAGAGTATGCAATGAATGATCCTATGTGCACCAGAGTGTAATGCAATTTGTATCCTAAATACTAACAAACAATATGGAAACAATAAATATGAATATGAACAGTAATAGCGAGGAGAGCAAACAACACCTAGGAACCACAAGGAATGGTAAAATAATGAACAGAAGAGATGTACCTCAGGATGCACACCTGAGCGCAAGTCACGGTAGAACCACTATCTAATGGATGCGGTTCCTGTGTAGCCACTTTCAACTAGGGAGCAAAAAATAGCAGAAATAGAAACAAAAACTTTGAGAAAATAATGATAAAAGATGGATAATATGAATGGAAGCAGGTCAAAAAGCACACAACATGATGGGTGCTAGGTGTCCCACCGCGATTGACAAAATACTAGGGGTGTAGATAATGAAAAGATCACCACGAGTGAGCAATGCATAAAATATCAATATATGATAATATCACCTTAGGGATAATCAGCAGAGATGGAATTAAGCCATACACATGTCGTAGGCAACATGGAACAAGCAATAATAAGTAAGGGAAAAGAAACACATGCCATGGGCATGGAGCAATTATGAAGAAAGGAATAGAAAAGAGGTGATATGTATCAAACAAGGATCCACAATCGCCACCAAAGTAAGCAACATAGAGGGAACAACATTACGTACCTTGGAAGGAAGGTGGAGTGAAGGTGCACTCGCGAGCGGGGAAGAAAATCAGGCATGGGACGGATCACGGTCTGTCTAGAGCCACTACCTAACGACGACGATCGCGGGGTAGCCACGATCAACACCTAGAAAATGGAACCGTGGGAACTTGATCTTCCTTCCCTTTCAGCCGGCCAAAAGGGATGGGCCTCGTGTCAGATATGTTGTAGAACTGTAAAATAAAGTAAGGAACACAAGAGACAAAGCCAATTAGATTTGGAGCCGTGCAATATCTATGAACCAACAAGAGTTAAATGCATAATCGGAAGGGTCGATACTTGGGGTTTGGTGGTTTTTTAACCCTTATAGGGAGTTCAAAGACTAGGGGCATGTGTGTGAATGTGCTATGAATGCAGAGGAACGTGGGAGGAAGAAGAGAAAAGATGCTATGATGGTCAAGGATGTTGCGCTTGATGAATTTCACCACTGTTGACGCCTTGACTTCTGTGAATGCCTCAGCCTCTGCCCATTTCATGAAGTATTCTGTAGCGGTGAGGGTGAAGAATTTTCTTCCGATTTCTCTGGTTCTATCCTCGAGGGGACCGACTACGTCAAATGCCCACATGACGAAAGGCCAAGGGGCTATAAGAGGGTGGAGTGAGGACGAGGAAGTGTGGACCTTGTCCACATGAAGTTGACATTTAACGCAATGGCGGACATTGGTGGCACAGTCCTCATTCATTGTAGGCCAATAATGTTGCCGAGGCAGCGGAGATAAACTCCACTGAAGGATTTATGATATAGGAGACCACCTATAATGGCAAAATGCTCTGCGGCTCAGCGATTGGCACGCCGATCAGGAGAGGTAGCATAATCGGGGAAGGAGCGATCCCTAAGATAATTCTCTATATCAAAGAACCAGGGATTACCATCCTCGAGATCAATTTTAGGCTCATGAGAGATAACTTGGACCTGCTGAGAAGGCTCAGAGAACTGTTAGAACTAGGGATCTAAATATGAGGGAACATGCATGCTTTGCACGATGACAGTAGTTGATGATTCTTCATCGGGAATCAGAAGAGAAGATGCCAAAGATGCTAAGGCATCAGCGAGAAGATTCTGAGCCCTAGGAGTGTGTACAAGGGTGAGCTTCCTAAACCGCTGAACCACCCTGCCGACAAGGTCTTGGTAGGGTTTCAACTTTGGGTCCCGGGTTTGATACTTGCTGAGGGATTGTCGGAGAATGAGCTAGGAATCTCCAATGATCTGGAGCTCCTTGACTCCGAGTGCCAAAGCCATCCTTAAGCCCATGAGGAGCGTCTCATATTTTGCCACATTGTTTGTAGCAGGGAAGGTTAGCTGACAAGCACGAGGAATGATAACACCTTCCGGGGATTGGAGAACGGCTCCGATTCCACAACCCTTAGAATTAAATGCACTGTCAAAGAAGAGAATCCATGAGGGTTCACCATCCATAATGGCTCCTAACTCTTCGTCTGGGAAACTCTTATCGACAGGGGAAAAATTCGGGAGTGGGTGGTGGGCAAGGTGCTCTGCGATGGTGTGCCCCTTGACTGCCTTCTGACTGACGTAGGTGATATCAAGTTGATTGAGAAAACTTTGTCACCTCACCAAACGATCAGTTAAGGCGGGCTTTTCTAGCAAGTATTTAATTGGGTCCATTCACGCCAAGAGCTTCACTTAAAGGAACTCCCTTTAGAGGTCATCTCCATCCTAAGGGCATGGCACCTTCACCCACTATTAGTTTTAGCCAAGAATTTTCAGAAAATCTCCCTAGATTGGTCTAGCATTTCTTCTCTAGTGGAGTTATGGCACCTCAAACACACACCTTTGTGTTCCCAACCTTTGAAGCTACTGTCCTTATAGAAGAGGTTGAGACTTACCTAACCCTTCCTAGGACTAAAGTGGGAGATGAAGACCTAGTGTGTCATACGGTTGACCCTATAGATCCTTCACTTATCTTGGGGGATTTCATACACAATCCAAAGGATGTTAGAACCATGATTAGCTCCTGCCATATTCACTTGATTCTCTTGGCCCAATGGATCACCACTTATTGCAAAAACAAGTGTGGGAGGTATGAAGCCACAGCCAAAGCTACTTCCATTTGCTTATGTGGGACTTTACTCTTCTCTACCATCGACCACCTGCTTGACATTCCCAACCTCAGCGTTATTAGCGGGCTGTGGCGTGGTTTATCCATCTCCCATGCCATCCTTTCCTACCTTTATGAGGGCCTTAATTCAGCTTCTCTTAGGGTGCCTCTCTTCGGGTCTATGATTGTCCTTAAGTGCTGGATGGGGATTATATTGAAGTTTCTACCCAAGGAGGATGTTCCATCAACTAGACGGATATTCGGGAGCCACCCACTCTTCTTCATTGGAGGTCCATCCAGGTTTTCTAAACAAGTTGAATGTCGGACCGCAGATAAGAAGACAAGGGACGATTGTCACCTCTTCCTCAACAACTTGCCACTTGACAAATTCGTGATGCGACCACGGGCTCTTCAAGGCATTACACTTAGACTACCCCGGCGATTGGGCCTGGACCTTCAGCTAGTGGAACACTACCTTGGCACTGTACAACCCCCATCGGTGCTACTTACAAGTTGGACTTCCCCGCACTATGGTTCTAGCACTATCACACTTCCCACCCCTTCAAGTTAGGAAAATCGGGACCGAGGAGGATGAGCAGGTGGTTCAGGGCGCTCTGACCATGTGGGAGATCAGTCGAGTCCATACCTGGCAAGCAGAAGTGACAGAGAATGAAGAGGATTATCGAGCTTATGTGAAGGCACTACGCAAGATCTGGCTCTGCACGGATGCAAAATTGAATGTAATTCGAAATTCCTAATCATGTACTTGAATTAATTGAAAGAATGATGTATCATGAATTTGAAAATGAATGAATAAGGTGATTAATTGAATATAAATTAGAATCTTTCATGATCAATAGAATTATTTCTTTCCATAGCACATGTGTAAATGCTTAGATTAGCATATTATTATTATTTCTAGCTATTTCTGACTATACGTTCTGATATTCCGTGTCGGGGCATGACATGAAGGAAACAAAAAATAAAGATGAACAAATCAAAGACAATAGAAGAGAAAATGAGAACTAGACAAATGTAGCTCTTGATGAGCAAGTGGGTCTGGATTTGATCCAAAGACCAGCACAATAGAAAAATGACTCCGACTAAATTCACCTTACCGAGCTAATTGTCAGACTTAAAAGGCATTTTACACCCTTAGTAGGCTATTTGTCAGTCTTCGCTATCTATTTTTCACCCTTATTCCGTTGCTAAAGCTCTTCTTTCGCACTAAGAATTTCCTTGTACGTGGAGTCGACTCCAAAGATTCATAGAGTCGACGTTCCTTCTATGCTATTTAAGGCTTCCTGGCCTGTTGCCCGTATTTCAACCTTAGGAATCTATTTTTCACCCCAACGGTCCATTTGTCACCGTTATTTGTCATTTGTTACCGCTGCCAAGCCATTTGTCACCCTTGTCCAACTTGAACCGTTGCCTTTGCCATTTTCCTCTTTAGCCTTGGTCATCGGCAATAGCTATTTGTCACCCTTGTTCTTCTATTTGTCACACTTGTTCGCCTTTTTCACCTCTACGTGCCATTATTCGACGTTACCTTCTTTTGTCTCCATTAGCTACTTGACTTTAACCTGGATCATTGTAGCTAACCAGTGTTTACCATTCACCTTTGACTTTGACTAGAGTCTTCATGACTTGGGTCAATAAAAAGTTGAGCTTGACTAGAGTCTTCTTTATCTGACGTTGACTTTGACTAGGTCAATAGTGACTATCATTGTATTGACTATGAGTCAACCTTGTTTCCCTTTAGAGTTGAGCCTTCTTCATTTTCATGTCTCACACCCTTATCAGCCATTTGTCACACTTATTATCTATTTTTCACCCTTATATACCTATTTGTCACCCTTAAGGGTGTATTTTTCACCCTTATCAGCTATTCTTCATTACTGCTCACTACTGCTGTGGCTCTTCATTGCGTTGACTCTAGGTTGATACTGCTTCGACGCTGCTTCGATGGTTTTCAACGTTTCACCCTTGCTACCTATTTTTCACCCTTACAAGACTATTTTTCACCCTTATAGCCTATTTTACATCGTTAACCACCCATTTGTCACCACTAATCCATACTCACATGCACCCTCGACAACCTATGGCTCTGATTCCAAATTTGATGCGGGACGCTATGCGAGCTAGGACTCTATGTGAAGACGCGACTAAAGGGACGACTAAGACTAGCAACTCTACAATAGTTCATACAGTGTCGGCTCAACACCTAATGCTCCCAAGAAGGAAATTACGCCAATCAACAGAAACTATAGCTCATAGGCGTCCCAAGAGAGGGAAGCGCGCTGATCCGCACGATTGAGAAACCGGCGGGGTCTAGGGTAGTCATCTCCACACTCGCGACTCAGATGAGTAGCAGGATGGTCTCACTCTCTCACCGTGACAGTGACGCACCAAATATAGAGCTAGGCACCTAACATGTCACAAGCAGCAGCTTCGAGAGTTATACTAAATGAGCAAGTAACGCAAGTGGGGAGTAGACGCATATCTCCACGCTCGGGGCGTGGGGAAGAAGCCCGACCAAGTCACAAAACCACCAAGTACAAGCACTAAAAGGAGTACATCCCAAACAAATGTCCACTCCTTGTAGGGAGGTAAAAGGCTACAAGCAAGATCCAGGGGTCGTGCAACGTGGGGTGACGGGCCGCGAATGGATGACGTCCGACAACACGTATGAGAACAGGTATGGGCTGGAACCGCCACTAGGATGACACGGCACGGGGGCCGAGGAAGATGCCCATGTCCCTGGTAGCACAGTGTCATGGACGGTTGGGTCTCTTGGATGAAGAGGAAGTCATCGACGCCGGCTGGGACCTCCGGAGCAGCCTCGGGAGGTGGGCAGACTACAGGCCGGTCTACGTGCGCGCGGGGAAATAGCAAGAAGGCGAGCCCGGTACGCCACTTTCTTCACATCCGCTGGTCACGTAACTTGGCATGGACATTTCTGGGGATGTCCCAGGGATGCCGGTGGAGTGGCGGCTGCAATGGGGTACCGTGGAAGGCGAAGCGAATTTTGGAGCCGCCCCCACGCAATTTGGACACTGTGCTGGCAGCAGGATAGGGGACCGAAGATTGGGCTGGAACCGAAGTTTCCTGGGGGCGAATGGGGCAGGATTTTCTCTGGTGGATAGCTGATAGGTGTAGGATGACTGGGCAGTAGAGGCGAGGTAGTGTGCAGTGGAGGTTTTTGGCGTAGGAGGCACCGGAATGCAGAGTTCAATCTACAGGCCTGTGTAGACCAATAGGGAACCAGGACAGTAGGATGGTAGTGCGCAAGGCAAAAAGGCTCTGATTACTTAAAATTTTTATTTACGGGGTATTACAGCCTCTCACCAGAAGAACAGCCAGCTGCGTCCACTGACGTCTTATGCTGCGCCTACTAGTGTCTTGTCCACGTACCCTACCATAAGGACTAGGTCGAGACCAAGACACTATCAGAACAAAGTACTGTCGTGAGTGACTAGATAGGGGAATGCCTGTCAGCGTCAGTCCAAAGCCCCTGACCACGTGTGCACACATAGGCTCTTGCTTAAGCCAGGCCTCTAGCTAGTATTCTCCCTCCGCTAGATGCTATGGTTCGATCGGGGGTCCCACGGAACTAGCTTAAGAACCGTATATCGGGAAGGTGCCCCGCTACAAGAGCCATCACGCCGTAACGTGACGTAAGGCTACAACTAGTAAAGGCTCACGAAACACTAACTCTAAAGTACGAGTGCTGAAGTACAGATAGGCTAATCATGCACTGTCACTCGTACTACAAAGCACTAATGACAATATTGGAAACTGCCGACAGACTCAGGACAAGGCAACTAGACCTAAAACTACAATGATCCCTGAGTCTCACAACTCTGAGTCAAGATCATCATACACAGTAGAACAAGCTGTCAATCAGTCAAAACCTAAGATAGAGAAAATGACGCTGTCGGAGGAAATGACACACGAAGACCTAAGGGAACACTGAGGACCCTTAACACATCTAGACATGCAAAATGAGGTAAGACGATACCCCACTACAGCTAGAACCAGGTCTCGAACTGGATAGAATCGTCGAGGCACACAAGGGTACCTGTCAACCACTGGGTGACCTCTGGTTGACCGGAACCAGACAATGGCGACTCAACAGTAGGAAAGAGAATCCTACGACAAGCAAGAAGACTCCTGGCTGCCTTATAACGTAGCCTTAGACCTCTTAGGATGTCAGGAGGCACCCACGAGAAAGTGGGCAGACCACAAGGACAATCCAAGACAATCAGAAATCGAAACGACGAAAAGTAGCACTCTAGGGCTGTAATGCTCCACCTTTAGACACTACAAGGAGGTGATGGTCTAAGGATGAGCCGTTACACTCTAGAGGAGGTAGGACTATGGCGGTCTAATAAGGACGTAGCACACAGATGTGATGGTCGGGGAATGAGCCGTCACAGACACCGCCCTACAATAGAACCTAAGATAGACAATCATGTAACGGCCTAAGAGAGGCGCGTTACATGACTCTGACACTAAGGGGAAGGATCGTTATAGCCAACCGACTTAGTCAAACCCTGTGACGACCTATGACTTCGGGAAAGTATGAGGAAACTACTCGAAAAGTCACATCTCGCAGACGGGGAATCAAAACTCGATTCACAAGAATTCCACGTCATGGGATGAGAGTATCTGCCCACTAGAAGGAAGGCCAGATGCATCCACTGACGACTTAGTCCGTGCCTCAGGTGTCTCCCTCGCCCCAAGTGGAACTGAGACACCGTACCAGTAGCCAAGAACACTTAACAATGACTAGTTGGGGTCACGCTCGTCAGCGCGAGTCTGTAGCCCCTAACCATGTGTGCACACACAGACTATGCGCTCTAAGTCGAGTCCTCTAGTTTATTTTCCCCCCAGACCAGACTCAGGCTGCAAAGGTGATGGGCCCTATGGTAACCAACCTAAAAATAATCTCTCCTGGGTGTTGCTAACCACCTACTCCCTATTTGGTAAGCATAGGCATGCCCAGGCAAGCTACGACTAGTGGGGGTGTCACTGAACGTGAACACTCTCCATAGAGAGGAAACACGGAAGATCACGCACACACCCATTTCTAGTAACACGGAATACCAGGTGGCTCGGAGTCACCAGACTCTGGTCAGGCAACTAGGCCTACTAACTTAACAATCCTTGAGTCACGAGACTAGGGTCAAGACTGTCATATAGCACGGCATCATGCTGTCAATCCGCCCTACCCCAAGGGTCAGAAACCACGATCGATTACTCTTTATGGTGGCCCACAACCGTCGAGTTATTTCCCTTTCGAAGGGGAAAGGTCAAGAAACCCCTAGCCCCAGGATTGGTCACTGAACATATAGTTCATAGGTCATATGCATGGCCCACATGAAAACTGCTTTCCGAGAAAGTTAACGACATGCGGGGGCAGCCCTTCGCACACATACCAATACATGGAAAATCGATCTAGAGAATACATGAAAGTCTGGAATACACGGGGTCACTCGGACTCCCAAAATCACACAGGCATGCTAATCGAGGTAACGGTACCTCTGGACACCTAAAACACGCTCACGGCAGCCACAGGGTGTCCGGGACATCCACGGGTCATAGGTCAACTAATGGGTCACAAACGGGTCGACCGAGGGCCAAAATGGGCCAAGATAGAGCAATTCGGTCGACAAATCCCCTGGCGTCGGTCGACCAAGCGTTGGTCGACCAGCCCCAGATGGGCGGCCGACTGTCCAACAGGCAAGGGAGCCCAGTCCAGATCAGTCGACCGAACTGGCCACTTCACCCTTCTGTGGCGAATGCCGTTGGGTGGTGCTAGAGAGGTAGGGGACTAGTTTCCCCATGTTTTCCCCTTCACGTGGGCATGAATGGGGCGTGGAATGAAATTTTAAGGGTGATTCATCAGTTTCATTCTCGGGACGACTTGGCGGTCCTTCCAGAGACTGCCACACCCCTGGCGGCCTAAGGTAGGCACGCCACGGGGTACTGTTTTGTCGGCAGGGCTGACGTCGGCTGGCGGCTGCACGATAAACTGCCAGCAAGGGTGGCGATCGAAGCTTCGACTACCAACTCTGTTTTTGATCGTTGCGTCTCAGGGCGCGTGTTTTAACCGTTGGGGTCATGTGCCCTCTAGCGGCAATAGGTACGGGCGCCAAAGGGAGTGTAGCGGCGTAAGGTTGGACCGCTAGAGCGGTGTGGCTGCCCAAGAGAGGACCACCAGGCGATTCTCCGTGTTCACCATATCTATTTTGCATTATGTTGGTCTCTGGACGACCCGGGTGTGACACAGTGGTTGACCTTCGGCCTCGTGAATGTCCCGGACACCGTGGGACCTGTGTTTGTGTTTTTGAGGGTGTTTGGAGGTGCCGCATCATCTTGATTACCGTGTTCGTGAGTCTTGGGGTCCGGGTGACCCCAAGCGTGTGTTTCGAGTTTTCGTGTGGGCCATGTGTGCAGCCTTGGACCGCGAGTCCATTTCCCTAGCTCGTGGCTGGAGGTCTCTTGCGTTCCCCTATTGAGGGAGGAGTCGTGGCGGTTGTGAACTACCTTGTGAGTCATCACTTCATGGTTTCAGATCTAGGGATTAGGCCAGATTGACAGCGTAGTGCTGTCACGTGCAACGGTCTTGACCCCAAGTCTCATGACTCAAGAACCATTGAGTTTAGTAGGTCTAGTAGGCTGACCAGATTCTAGTGGCCTCGAGCCACCTGATACTCAGTGTTTCTCGCAATGGGTGCGTGCGTGATTTTCTGTGTTCACGTCAGTGACCCTCCACTAGACGTAGCCTTCTTACGACACGTGTGTGCTGACCCACCCGGGGGTGGTGGAGCGGCTTACCCGAGTGAGACGATTTTTAGGCTGGTTACCATAGGGCCCCTTTCGTTTGCCACCAGAGTCCGGTGGGGGGGGGGGAATCAACTAGAGGACCCGACCTAGAGCAGATGGTCTGTGTGTGCAGTTGTAGTTGGGGGCAGAGGACACGCGCTGACGAGCGTGACCCCAACTAGTCCTTGTCGTGAGTTCCTGGTTACTTCAGTGTCTTTGTCTCCACCTGGGCTCTAGAGAGAAATTAACCCTAGGAACTCGTCGCCGACTGGTGCAACATCAACACTGCCGACCGGGTGCCCAGTATCCACTCGATCTGTGGCCCTACATCGGTTGGCCCCTGACCGGGGTGGGCACTGGTCGCCCCTCCACCTGAAGTCCCCAAAAAAAGATCGCAGTCTCTCGCGGCACTATCAAACGGTAACCCCTCCTCCCCCCGGGCGGGCAAGTAGCAAAGGGCTCTCCTGGCCCCCTCCAGCTGTGCCTCTGCATCCCCATCAGGTTGACCAGTGAAGCTAAAAAGAAGCAGTGCTGTCGGGTTCGCCACGGTCCCTCGCGTCACCAGTCCTGGAAATAGCAGCTTGGCCCACACATTAAGATAGTGGGTCGGCAGAAGTATACTCCTCTCTCTCGGCGCTAAGTGTGCCGCCAGAACCCCCAGTCCCTGGTATATGTTGGCCAGCATAGCAGGAGCCAGGGCCAACTGTCGCCCCTCCGCCAACAAACAGGCCAGCCACAACAACTCAACTCTAAGTAGCTCGTACTCTCCCTGTGGAACCACGAAAGTCACCAGCCAATGTGCCAGGTATGCTGCAAGGTGTGCCACATCTGGCAGACCATGGGGATTCAACCCCTCCTGTGGTGCATACACATATCTAGAGTACGTCCAGAAGTGTAGCTCCACCTCGGTGTACTCCTCCCACAGAGTCTGATCCCTAGCAAACTCCTGGTAGAAACAAAACGGCCATTTTAGATGTGGCGGACCCATACATTCAGTGGCACTCGAGCAGTCTGTGCAGCTCTCTCTCTCCCCGCCAGGGCTAAATCCCTCCAGGTCTTCATGAGGTACCGATAACTGTAAGGCACTCGGTATCTTCCTAGTCCATCGTTGTGGCTGCGGTGGAGGTCATCTAGCACCACCTCCTCGTACCCCTCGCCACTGATCGGCAATCCAGAAATTCAGAACAAAGAGTACAAGTCAAGTGAGATCTCTCCCTCGGTTGTTGCCACTGTGTTCCACCGATGATTGAAACTCTCCAGCAGCCCCTGTAACAGCCCGATGTAGCACGGGTACACGTACAAAGTGACAGTCACCGCGTACCTGATCCCAGCCCAATCTAGCAACACCCGATAGTGATGAACAATCCCCATCAGCCACTCAGTAGCACCCTGGCGATAGTAGTATGACGGGATCATTGCCCAGTGATCGTACCAGCAAATGACGGCCTGCCGCATAACTCCATCTAGGATGCTGTGGTCGTCGAAGCCCTCTCCAGCATACTGTGAGCCCGTGGGTTCCAGCACCAACCCAGCGGTCCCCTCTATCTCTGTGCGGTGGTGACCGTGCAGATCCTAGCTAGCAGGGCCTATCAGCCCAACTCTGACTCCAGACTGCTCCGCCATGCCGAAGAACCCCAGGCACTCAACACTGGGAAACTGACGCTGCCTCTAGTAGTCCCCCGAGAAGCTCGGATAGCTATAGAAGGTTACACCTTGTAGGCTGTCCCTGCCAATCAAAATAGCCCGCTCAAGCCGGCGACCGGCCCCTGGAATCTGCAAGTCGCACTCCTCCATGCCAGGAGGGACATAGCTTCGGATGAACTCAAACAGGTGACGATCCAGAGGGAACTCCAACGGATAGCCTCCACTCCAGTCGTAGCTGTACAAACCATCCGCCTCCAGAATCCTGGCCACCTCCATGGCCCCGGCTCCAGCTGCTCTCTCACCAATCGGACCTCAGCCACTACCGTATGGCCCCGGTCCAGCTGCTCTACACCAGCCACAGTGATCACTGGCACGCCCAGAGGGGGCATCTGTCACTCAGTCCGCCGCACCCAGTGATCCTCCTCCCGAGTTACACGCCTCGGGACTCGCCCATCTCTGCCAAAGCATGCCATAGCTGCAAGATAGGGTGCACAAAAAATGGTCAGAACACTAGCAAAGCAGCATATACAACATAGCAAAGTAAAGGCACATGAAGTGTCAAAATACAACTATAGCAGTTTAAAACAGGGGTCTCACGGGCCGTATGCCCTCGTCTCTGCCTCCGACGCACGTCCCGTGGGGGGCATTTATTGTACCCAGACTAATTCCCGATGAGATAACAAGAAATAAGGGTTCAGGGATTTTCCCGAACACCCTCAAGGCATGGGCTACCAAGCCCTTTCTACAACTTTGTGGGTCCCTACAAAGACCCTGACCAGCTTGCCGTCACACATGGCGACACAAGCAACTGCCCGGGGGCAACCCTGGCCACTCTCATGCGGGCTTTCCCCGCATCTCATGTCGCCACCCAGGCCAACCAGGGGGCGCCCCGACACTAAGCCACGCCACATGGCACCCAGTGAAAAGGGCCGAGGGCCCACCCTGAAACACTTCCAATGACCCTCCAAGGTCAATGGGGGACCTAACACAGTCAACCATAGGCTTTGGAGGCCTATCGCAAGCGTATATGGCTCACACGGGTATGTTCGACATTCTGTCGAACACCATGTAGGCACGTGTATCCCAGCCCGTCTACACCAAACCATGGGCCACCCCGTGGTTCCAGCACCTCGATTGGGTCCTACAACGACCCCCCGACAAGTCAGGGCCAACCCCGACACTCAGACACGTGGCAACAAGTCACTTACTTTTAGCACTCGGGCCAACCTGAGGTTATCCTGCCAACCCTCCATCCAACATGGCACACAACCCGAGGCAAGACCCACATCCACAAAATGCCTCCTCTTAGCTCCCACGAGCTCCTATCTTCAACCCAAGACCCACCGTGTGGCCCCTTAGTCATCTACCCTAGTCGTTTGGCAACCCGAGGTGCGTCGGGCATTCATCCGAACACCTTGCGAGCGACTACAACGACTCAAGGAACAACAGTCCCCATGGGCCCGTCCCAGTCTCTCGAAGCTTGGTGTCCATCAAAGGACACCCCCAGAAGGCCAAAGAAGACCCTCTGGGGCCACCCCTCAGGGTTATGGCAAGCCCCAGGGCCAGTTTGCCCCAGGGGTGGCCGTGTACCCCAGGGAGGGCGAACCCCCTGGGGGCCGCGCCCTCCCTCCAGTCCGGCGGACCCACGACCCCACTCAGCCCCAGTTCGTCTAGTCTACAGTCCTACGATGAGGTTCATATGCCGTACTAGTTTGAGGAGTCAACACGGGGAAGCGTGGAGTGACAGCACGAGGGGTTCATCCTCTAATCAATGCACACAAGTCTCCACAAGCGTCCATGTATCCTCCCAACCTAGATGCCCATTTCTTCTTAGTTAATTTAGGGAGAAATGGGACAAAAATCACAATTTATAGGGTGGGGACTGCAGCCCCCTCTCTCCTTAGCGCCAGTCTGCCTAAACCCCCCCGGGGTGGGGTTTAGGTGGACCAGCCTCACCCCCTGAGGTTGGTCCGCCTAAACCCATCCCAGTAATAAAGAAAGAGATTTTTTTTAATAAAAAAGCCCCTCCGTGAGGGGTTTAGGTGGACCAGACCAGCCCCTTGGGCTGGTCCGCCTAAACCCTCCCTCCCCCACTCCTGGTGTAACAGCTGACTGGTGGATCATGGTGAACAATAGAGAATTGGGCAGTTCTGCATTGGCTTTCATTGCAATCATGGTGTTGAGTCAAACCACATCAGCAAGCCAATGTGAAAGAAATTGGAGCACGTTCAGCCTTATACACTGAAAGGTTCGCAATCGGCGAAAGGCTGAACGGTTAGAGAAATTAGTTTACTGCTACTACAATATGAGGTTGAGAATAAAAAATATGAGATTGAGACAACAGCTGCGAGATAAACGCGTCGCTAAGGATGCCATCGCAGAAGTTGATGTAGATGTCTTATTTGATGATGATAATCCCTTGCAGTCTTGGGTGGAGACACGAGAGTGGGTTGATGAGCTCGTCTTTGATATTGATGATACAATCTGGGCAGACGGCATACTTGATGAAGATGAGCCAAGAGATCCTGAATTCAGAAGAAAATCAAAGAGGGCCAGAGATATTCATGCACACCAGATAAGGGACCCACTTGGGTTGTTGAGGAGCAGCCTGAGTTTGAGCCAGCTAGACACTCAGAATCAGACAGCAGGCCAGTCACTCCTAGAATGGTCAAGCCACCTGTATCATTGAGAAGAACTACATCAGTGCAACTGCATGGGATGCCTGAGATTGAGAGGACTAGTGCTGCTGCTCGAGACGACCCAACAATTGAGCAGTTGAAGCAGATTTATGTGAGGCACACGCCAAGGGGAAAAAGATTCATGTCAAAGGTGACTGAACATTTGACACCAAAGGAGAAAAAAAATCCCCAAATGTTAAAAGGCAACTAGTTTTTTATGACACTGACGATGATGATGATGGTGATCATCAGCCCAGTGGCCCCAGTGCAGCTGCAGGTGCTACTACTGGCGGTGGCCAGTATGGTGGAGGATATGGTCAGGGTGAGAGAGGATATGATCCACATAGTCAGTATGGGCATCCATCAGGTTATGGAGGTGGCTAACAGGAGGTAGCCATTTATGGGTGGGGTCGTCATGAACCAGTATTCGAGTTCCATCCACAGCCGACTAGTTCCTCTTCTCTTCCTCAAGATTCTTATGCTGATACTGGATTCGAATCAAGCCGACCAAACACTCTAAGAGGGATCCAAAGAGGGATGCAGGACTTGGTTACCTCATTGTTTGGTTATAGTGAATATAGACCATATATGCAACCTGGTTATGGGTATCAACATCAAGGGCCAGACGATGAGGGAGAAGGTTCTTCTAGTAGTTATTATCCATAAAGCATCGGTATATACCTCGTACTTCTCTCCTTCAATAGGTAGGGCCAAGATTGGAGCAGTGGTCAAGTGGTCCTTCAAGGCTTAGAAACTTCTTTCACATTCTTCATTCCATTCATATGGTACCTCCTTGTGAGTCAGTCTGGTGAGTGGAGCAGCAATCTTCGAGAAGTCCTTGATAAATCGCTGGTAATAACCAGCAAGTCCCAAGAAACTCCATATTTTAGTTGCATTGGTTGGTCGTTCCCAACGCTTCACGGCTTCGACCTTTGCATGATCCATAGAAATTCCATCCTTCTACACAATATGGCCTAAGAAAGCCACTTCCTCTGGCCAGAACTCGCACTTGCTATATTTAGCATACAATTGATTATCCCTCAATATCTGCAATGCTATCCTCAAATGCACTTCATGTTCTTCTTCAGACTTGGAATATATCAGAATATCATTGATAAAAATCATAACAAATTTGTCCAGATGTGGTCTAAATATGTTGTTCATAAGCTGCATAAAAGCTGCAGGGGCATTTGTTAGTCCAAAAGGTATAACAATAAATTCATGATGTCCGTACCTGCTTTGAAATGCAGTTTTGTGAATATCCTCATCCTTGATCCTTAATTGGTGATATCCCGATCGAAGATCAATCTTTGAAAAATATTTTACTCCAGAGATCTGGTCGAAGAGTTCATCAATCCTTGGTAGTGGGTACTTATTTTTGATAGTGAGGTGATTCAACTACCGATAATCAATACACAGCCTCATCGATGCATCTTTGTTCTTGACAAATAGCACTGGTGCTCCCCAGGGGGATGTGCTTGGTCTGATGAAACCTTTCTTCAATAATTTCATAAGCTGTTCCCTTAGTTCCTTCAATTCTGCGGGGGACATTCTATAGGGTGCTTTGGAAACAGGTCTGGCACCCAGAATGAGGTCGATGGTGAAAGAGACTTCCCTTTCTAGTGGTAAACCAGGTAAGTCTTCTGGGAAAACATCGGGAAACTCCCAAACTACTAGAATGTCTTCTAATCTGGCCACCTTAGCTTCCGTGACGGTTACAAATGCTAGAAATACCTCGCAACCCTTGTTGATGAGGTTACTGGCTCAGAGGGCCGAGATAACTGGTGATCTATTCTGAGGGGTAATATAAGTTAACTCCGGGTAGTCTACGAAGGTCACTTTTCCATTCCGACAGTCTATAGTTGCCCGATAGGTGGATAGCCAATCGACACCTAAAATGACGTCGTATTCTAAGACATCTTCTTGCTTGCTAAATAGGTAATATTAAATACAAACTTTTCTCTTCGACGTTTATATTTTGAATTCTCACGTCCTTGTATGGAAGAAATATTTTTAGTGTTATTTTAGAAATACAGATAGTAATAGCTAGGAGGGAAATTGTACAAGAAGAGAAATAAGTAGACTTACAGCAGCAACAAGAAAATTAATTAACCTGTTACCTTGAAAATAGAAGGGTACTAGCCAGTCTGACCTGTCGAACGTTAAGACTGGGGTCCAACCATTGAGGGGTCATTGTATAAAATAGATACAATGAAACTGGAAGCTTTAAATAGCCTGGACTTGAATAAGAGTGGCATTGATTTAGGAACGCAACAAACAATTAAGTAATAAAAGCTCCCTTCTGCGTTCAAGGCGACCTAACATTTTGCTTCCTACGCACTCACGTCAAGAGAGTACTTCGTCGCATTCAAAGCTTCATCTCTGAAGTTCTTCGTCCTAGGAAGTATTAAAGAGGAGGTTCTACATCACCAGCTTGCATAGCCCAGTTGAATCCGCCCAGCCCAACTGTGTCTACGTCAGCCCAGGCTATAGACGAGGGTAATCCCCTTCTTGGTGCAGCCCAGTGCCAACTTACTTTTCGGCCCCAGGCCTTGTCAGTTGGAGTGACCCATCCTACTATTGCATCCATGCCTTTGGATGCCAATGCCATACTTTGTGCCTGTGCATGCCGCCAGCCTACATGCCAACTGCAACAATTTTGAAGACCTAATTGCAAATGACTTGCTGCATCATCAGGCCCTTGTTGGGTGTGCTCCAGGGTCCGTGCTGACATTCCGATTCTCAAAAGAGATTTGTTGACTTATTCTACGTCTTTGAATTCTATGGATAAAACCCATACCGTGGTAGAGAAAGGGGATCAAGACAATCTATAGTTTGGGTCCCTAGATCAACATCTTTCTCGGAATTTGACGATGGATGGTACGAGGATGTCTCAATGGTCCTATTCAACAGTCTGTCAGTGCTAACACTAGTAGGAAAAAGGATAAAATCTGTAGAAAAATCTGCTCACCTTAAAGGTACATGAATGATGACTCGTGACTTCAAGGTTGGGAAGCCTTAAGGATACTGGTTATCTTATTTTATTAGACTTTCTCTATGGTGGGTGGTTAAATGTTCTCTTTGTACTCTCTAGAGGTAAGGTGGGATGTCCCCCTCCAAGTCAAATCTATTCATTTTTTAGAATAAAAATTATATTGTTTCATTTATGATTTTATCTTGAAGAACATATCACTCTGATGGCATGTATCTACCATTTACCATGGTTTCTGATTCTATTCGCATAGCCTAATTCTTGGTGAAGTTAGAATCCTCTACCGGATATTCTTTTCGTCGGACTGGAACTTCTTCATTAAGGTCTCTGTAAGTTTCCGTGAGTCATGGATTCTCACATAGACACCGAACTGGTTATACCCTAAAAATCCTGAAAACCCTCTGAATCTCGTCTTATTGGCTTGAGATGTGATTCGACCGGCCTTTGGAACCATGGAACGAGGTTCTGTTTGGTTTTGTTTTGTCCATTTTGAACACGACGTGTCCAGAGACCGTGTCCAAGTCTCTGTCCCCTGAAGGCGGCAACCCGATTGACCACATTCTGGGTGACCCCTGTCTGAACGCGTCCATCAATCAGACTGCGTAATGTAAATCCTTGTCTGATTGCAACTAAGATCCAAACCGCGTTTAACTCAGATTTCATGAAACATGCTCGTACGATTGATTGCGTTTTGCCAAGGATACACTAACCTGACATTGACTATTTTGATGTGTTTTAACATGTGTTTTAGCATGGTTATCATCTTTATAAGTCAGTACTCTCTTGATTCTCTGTAGAAATTATAGATTTCTTGTTCTACGTGAACTTATTCAAAGATTTTATATTTGATCTCCTTTCAATCGATATATGTTGGTACATGGTCCTTGCACCTTAATTAGTGCTTATTGTTGTTCTGGAATATAACTCTTTTGATTCCACTTGGCCATAACTGTTATATGAAATTGACTAGTGATTATTAAGGGCTTTGGGTCTGCTTGACAATCAATATCAGTTCGGACGGAATGCCCAATTTTACTGGGCTCATGAGATACACTGTGGTGTGGCAATGCACCAAACTGATATCAAGATTGATCTAGACAATTCAACTGCATGTGATATTACTGAGCTGGGTATTGTTCTTATTACATGATTGATATGTTTGACTGATACTGATATTCTTGACCCAAAAGGATA
The DNA here is from genome assembly GCA_024336825.1 of Amorphophallus titanum. Taxonomy (NCBI): domain Eukaryota; kingdom Viridiplantae; phylum Streptophyta; class Magnoliopsida; order Alismatales; family Araceae; genus Amorphophallus; species Amorphophallus titanum. The sequence continues at coordinate 455,300 of JANBPO010006450.1, forward strand.
AATCATATTCTTGGAATTCTATTGTTAATTGGCCAACTCTATAGTTATGTTCACTGGTAACATTCTTTCATTGATATACACTGTTATCTTATTATTGACTCATAGATCTTTTCATACTAATCTCCATGACATTTGAACCTCTATTCTGCCCTCCAATTTTGCCTAATTATCTCATGGAATTGATTCGCGGGTTGTACCATTACATTATACAACATTTTCCGACTAAGGGGAAAATGAGCTAGAGGCCAGACCTAGTGCGTACGGTCTATGTGTGCACACATGGTTAGGGACAGTTGGATACGCGTCGATGGGTGCGACCCCAGCTAGTCACTCACTTTGTGGTTACTTGTTTGGTGTCCTTGCCTCCGCTAGGCGCTACCGTGCCAAGCAGACACATGCGGTGCGGTGTAAGACGCCAGGGGACCCTACTGACTGTGCTTCTAGTAGGAGGTACTCCTGTCGAGTCGGGGAGTGACAGACTGTCAGTCTCAGTCGCTTCGACCTTCGAGTTTTGGTCGGGTTAACCGGTGAGTTCCGATTGTTTCGCCGTGGCGTGCGTGTATGGGTTTTCACGCCGTGAGAGTGGTGTTTGTAATGCAGGGTATTTACTTCCGAGGTACTCACTTAACTACTAGCGTAGCGATTTTTTCGTGTTGGTGAGGTGGGGTTCGAGTGATCCCTACTGAGTCTTGTTTTAAGACTCATTCCCTGCGTGTTTTTACCGTATTTCAGGCGAGATGCGGCTTCAGGGGAGTGCGTCTGAGGCTCAGCGTGGCTCAGGTGCCCAGCGTTAGTGCCAGAGGTCAAAGTCGGGGTATGCCCCGTGTAACTGTACTTTTCTTTCTTGTCTCTGTACTAGTTGTGGACTACTATTGTGTATTTCGTTATATCTTGTGGACCATACATCATGTAAAATGTTAATTTAATTTTTTACTTAATTATATAAACTATTTTAATTTCTGTAACTATTTGTGAAACTTGTGTAGTCTCCACACCATTCTTTTAACCCTTCCGAGTCTTCGGGCTCGTGGGTGGCAGTTCGAGTCTTGACTTATCGGGCCTTCCCGATAATCAGATTCTCGGGTCGTTACAATGTACGCCACCTAACTAGTCTTATCTTTATCCGTACACCGGATGACCCAACAAATCTTTATCGATCTCGCGGAGCTAGTTTCCAGCCATAATTGGCTGACTCTCTCCCTTAAAAGAGGATGGAGACATCCTCTGAAATCTCTCCAGTCACCCCATCTACCATGGTCTAAAAATACAATTCTACGACTAAACTATCATCATAACAACCTATTTGTTCAAGTCTTTTAACTATGGATCAAGCTGATGACCATTTATGTAAATTCTCAATCGCGGTTGCTCTGATACCATCTCCATAACGCCCCGTACTCTATACCGCCGAGGTATTATCCGCTTTGGCCTATCGGCCTCACAATTTTGTCCCTTTCTGACAGGACCTACTAACTGTAGCAGGTCCGAAACCAAAAAAAAACTTTTTTAATGGTTTCGGGAGAAACCAGTATGGGGTTTCGCCCGAAACCCACCCGTTTCGGTCTGAAACCGGATGGTTTCAACCGAAACCGGACATGCTTCAGACCTCTTTTAATGTTTTCAACCGATTTCGACCGAAACCGAATCATTTCGGTTTCGGACTCGGCCAAAACTGAGCCCGAAACTGACACTGCCATCCTTGCTTCTGGAAGAATAGGTGGAGTGGGGAGGCCTCCCTAGCCACGTCGTTCCCGAGCCTTTTTGTGATTGCCGTGCACCTTCTGTGTTCAGTCTCCCAGGCCTTTGACCCCCTCCTGTCTGGGGGAACTTGAGCACCGACCTTCAAGAGGAATCTCTCTCTTGAGGACATGATGCTACTTTAGGAATTGCTTTCTTTCCTCCTTTTGTAGCATCCTCAACCTGATGCAGAGGATCTTTAGGCATGGGGGTGGGAGAAGGATGGTGTCTATACCGTGAGATTAGCCTATGGTATCATTTCTGATAGAGGCCTTCGCCATAGCCTTCATAAGAAGGTGTGAAAGCCAAAGAGCCCGCTGAAGATGAAGTTTCTTGTGTGGAGGATCTCTCATAGGAGAATGTCAACCAGGGACAGGTTGCTTCAGTTCCTACCTAGCATCGACCCGCTCTGCTGCCTATGTGGTCAGGATTTTGAGACCTTGGGCCACCTCTTTGTGGGCTACCCTTTCTCACAGGAGGTGTGGTATGAGCTGGCTAGGAGGATTGGTGGAGGCATCATCCAATTTCGTGAGGCTCACTCCCTGTTCGAGAATTGGGGCAGGACTTGGCCCTTTAGGAGTGACCAGACTTTTTGGTGGCTCATTCTTCATGCCACATTTGGGGGGGGACAACAGGATCTTCAGGAGAGAATCCTGGACTAAGGAAGTTGTAGTTTCTTTCATTTGTAATAGAGTAAGGGAATGGGTTGTTAATCTTTGTAGCGTAAATTCCCTCACTTCGCCTCTTTTTGGTTGTTTGGGGGGTGTTGCACCCGAAAATTGTTTCAAAACAATTAAATGAAGTGTTGCTATGCAACGTCCGACGAGAAGCACGACACATCGTCGACACCGTCGGACTACGGAGTATCTCCGTAATTCATGGTCTATCGACCCGGCAATACCATGGTCAACATCGCAGCAAGAAGATTGGAGAGGAAAATCAATGCGTATACCGTCAGAGTAGCCGAGCAAGGTCCAACAATCTGATATAAAAGTCTGAAGCCTGCTCGGACATAATCCGCAACCTGCGAAAACACGATCCGAAAATCTGGGGCATTACAGTCCTCCCCTCCTTATAGAAATTTCATCCTTGAAATTTAGGACATGCACGGAACTCACGAGGAAGGACATACCGAATGGAAAACCTCCGTAAGACAACACTCACGGCCACTACCTCAACACAGAGGCACGCGATTCAGAGTCGAATGCTTCAAAGCTCACCGATCACTGCCAACACTCGCAGGACACAATACAAACAACTGCCTGGGACTCCACGATCCCGATCCATACCACACCATGGTCAACTCATCGACTTGACGTCGGCTGCAGAAGATCTTCTACCAACTGTCGATCATACACTGACCAGAAGTCCCTGGCTACAATCGCACCTGCTCCGTAGAAGGGCCACCAATAAATTCCTCTGGCACCATCTGGGTCCTCTCGGGCCATCCAGCCAAAACCAACTCCTTGAGAGGGGGAAGAACAATTAGGTTACCCTCGCGAATTTTGAGCTCCTCAAGCACCACGATCCTGGGCACAACGCCCCAAACTCCCTTCCAAAGGAGGGATCCTGACTTACATCACACTTCAAGGAATTCTTTTGTCGAGAAGACATCTGTTCCATATTACAACCAACACCATAGATCCGCCTGAACGGTTGCTTAAAAGGAACCAACATCGAGTGCCCAAGCACCAAGTCCCCTTACACAGCTCTCTCCGAGCCAAGGGAACGTTGCAGTCCGAACAGTGGCACCACCGGGTGCACCATTCTCCAAACTTTCTCAAGTCTTGTCATTGACAAGCACTCCATCCAAGACCATCACATCACTTGACCGATCTCAGATATCACGTCTGCCAGACTACCAGTGCACTGAGCCACATAATGACAGGGTGCTTGACAATTCCAATAACTTCTCGACTATTCGACATGGCATCCACACGAGGTCTCATCGCCAACATCAACACCGCCTAATCCTTAGATCCACCCCCGAAACATCCACACCGACCAAGATCGGTCAGTTCCCAAGCTCAACTCCGAGCATCAACTGCCAGCGCCATAAACTAGCCCCCAACGGCGACAACCTGCCTCAACACCAATCGCCAAGTGACTCCACCTTGAGCCACGCAACATGATTCATGGGGTAAACTGGCGCCATGCTCATCCTCATCCGACCATTCTCACCGCTGAGCTCCCCGATTCTCAATCCTGCTAGCGCCACTTACCATAATGTCGTTGCCAATGCACGACAACCAAGGCCACTCACACAGCCAACACAGCTCTTTACCCAAGAGCAATTCTTCGCAAACGACCACGGAGCCTCCAGGATGCACGCCCACCAAAGAAGTGCACACCATACGCCACTAGCACTCTGATCCTGGAGCTTGTGGTTTATAGCCTATCACGCTTCCGCTACGCACTCTACACTAAAGACACCACCTAGACAGAGGGGAAACTGGCATTCGCCATGACATGGCCTCCATACCAGTTAACCAAATCCAAAAATGGATGTGGAAGAACCCACACTCCTCGATTCTGGAACACGGACTCCCCTCCTCACTTGCCAAACCACCTACACATGCAGGTCGAGACATCGGGGCACCATGAGAGCTCAACACTAGCCCTAAACATGACATACCATCTTGGCTGGAAACTCAACATGCCCGATTCAGCATGACCTCGGCAATGCTTACATGCCAAGACACGAGGAGGGATGAGCACACAACCTTCACAGGTAGCTCCACTGCCCTCACGTGGCATGCTTCTGGGGACTTCCAAACATACATCGAGAAAACACAAGCGCCAAAAAAAAAACATAATTATATCAAGGAAACGGCGAAATTAAAAGCAATCACAGCATTTGATAACCGGGAATTCATGCATACCTCACATGTGATGGGCACGACAACTCCGCCCGGTCAGGTGCCTCGCACACGCCGGGATCCATGACTCGCTAGGCTAGTGGAACGCTATAGGGATGGCTGGGACTGGGGCAGCCGCCACAGACACTTGTGAGCAACATGACCAACCTGACCACACCTGAAGCACTCCAGCTCAACTTCATCCGTAGAGCATGGCCTGCCCACATGAAACCCGCCACATCTCGGACATTGTCCTGGCTGCTCGATCATATCACGACGTCGCGATGATTGATCCTCTGATCGCTGATCTGACACCATCAAAACCTGCTCCTCCTAATCTTGGAACCTCCTACCTGACTTGCTCCTTCTAAACAACCTTGACATCCGATTTAAACTCAATCTTAGAGGGGAAGAACTTGAACCAAGAGGTGGAAGAGATGCCAATTCTGCCTACCTCCGAGAGTGCTGGGAAACACATTGTTGTCGAAGGGTCCTCTGCAATTCCTCCTCTACAGCTATCGCCGCTTGATAAACTGACTCCATATCTAGCACCTGGGTCGCAGCCACAAGGTTCCTGAGCTCTGGCTTCAATCCTCTGACAAACTGCTGAGTCCTCAACTTCTCGTCTGCCATAATGTGGGGAGCATAGTGACCCAACTCCATAAATCTAGATCGATACTACATCACTGACATATCTCCCCAGGTCAACTCCATAAACTCATACATCCTTCTCATCCTGACGTGCTTCGGGTTGAATACTCACTCAAATGCTGCAAGAAACTCCTGCCACTGAATCTGCCGTAAAGGATGAGATTGGAATGCCAATTCCCACTCTATATTCCACCATGATAGAGCTGATCCTTGCAACTGATAACTTGCCAGTAGCACCTTCTCATCCTCAGCACACTCCATCGATCGGAATACATGTTCCATCGCATCAATCCATGATCTCGCTGCATCAAGATCTAGCTGGCCTTCAAACTGAAGTCTCGCAATCAATGACACCCAAGCAGGGGGGTGAATTGGGTGATTATAATTTTTAAGAAGTTTTTACCTGATTTAAATAGATATGATAAAATAGCAAGTTAGAAACTTAGATCTGTTATATTACGGACTAGATCTATCAAAATCTATCACACACAATTGATCTTTGGTACTATGACGGAGGTATGAATCCGAAGATACTACTCACGCAAAGTGTTATCGTTCTGACAAGACTGGGCTTTTTAATTTGAACCCACATTTTGATATACCAAGATCTATTGTTGAAATGATAGATTGTGCTAGATCTAAACAATGAGATACGAAGAACGTAGTATGCACGCATAATTATACAGAACGGAGGTAGAAGAAAAGGACAAAACCATACAAGAGACAACGATTTTTAGGTGGTTCAGATGCAACGATGGTAACCTACATCCACCCCTCACGATCCATGAGGATTCACACACTATCTTGTTGGGATTACAAGATAAAGAGCACATGCACACACTCGTACGAAGTTTAGAACTCCTACGGGTGCAAGGTGCAAAGGCACCAACACACACACATGGATCTAGATAGATCCACACACATACATACACATACACACACACACACACACACACACACACACACACACACAATATCATACATCTTGGGATGACAGAGGAAAAAGGAAGAAAATACAAGGGATTGGGAAAAGACCCACCCTACTATAGCACTTCTCACTATCTTCTTCCTTCCCTGGGCTCCCACCACTCAAGATCGGAGGAGATGGGGAAAAATAGAAACAAAATAAAAAGAGGGGGCCTTTTCTTCTATACTTCCAACCAACGGACACTAGGGAAGAGAGCTGTTCTTCATCGCAGGGGGCTTCTTATAGGGGGCTCAGAGCCCTCTCGTTCGAGGGGAGCCTCCTCTAGATCTGGCTTTTGCTTGTGCCACTAGCGCTCTTCCCCAGGCTGTCGCATCCATTGCTTCGTCGCAGGGGCTCAATGGAGAAGGGTTTCCCCTTTCAGGATGATCATTCACCTACCTTGGGCATCATTGGGCGGACACCTTGCTGGAGGGAGCTGCATGCCGATGCCACGGGAAAAAGACTCTCGAAGCTGGAAGGTCCGATGGTTGCCATCATTGCTCGCTGGTTCCTGCCATGAGCCACCGCCATTTCACCATTAGACAATGAGGCAAGGAGGAGGTCGCAGGCAGCCATCTTCCATGCAGGAGAAGGAAAAGGTAGCTTCGTGGTATTTTTTTCTTGTTATAATATCTCTTCTCATTTTATTTTTTTTAGACAAAAAACTTTCCTCCTTCCCCCTTCTCATATTGGGCCCTTGCCCCCTTCTCACGTCCCCCATCTCGATGCCCCAACTTCCCTTCTTATTTCATATGGGCCTTGACATGCTTGGTTCATCTTCATTTCTTCTTCCTTTTCTTTTTTCTTATATTTTTTATTGCTAACAAATGCCCCCCACTCACAGGTGTCACGAGCGAGAGATGAGGGAGCGAGGCATGCGAGTGCATCTTCTTGCTAGACAGTTGGATTGAAGCAGAACATCTTCGAACATTTTCGGTCAGCTGTCGGCTTGGACATCGATGGCGAAGAGCTGTTGGCTTGAACGCTAATAAATGAAAAGTTGTCGACTCTGGTGTCGATTGTCGAAAAGCTATTGGCTCTCATGCCAATGGTTAAAGTGCTATCGACTCAAGTGCCAATGGCTGAAAAACTGTCAACTTAGGCACCAATGGTTGGGAAGTTGCTGGCTTGGCGGTTGATAAGTGGGAAGCTGTCAGCTTAGATGCCGGTAATTGAGAAGTTGTCAGCTTAGCAGCCAATAAATGGGAGCTGTTGACTTAACTGTCGATAATTCGGAAGCTGTCGGCTCAAATCCGACCACACGCCGGGCGCAAGCTCGCTCGGCAAGAGGTCGAGGTTGACTCCCTTGCCGCAATCCTGAACGGGCAGAAGCATGCTTACTCGAACAGGATATTGACCTTGCCCGCATCGTAGGCGTCAGTGCCGCCCTCGGTCGTGATGCGGATGCGGTCCAGCGTGGCGGACAGGCTCTTGCTGCCGCCAGTGGTGACGTAGGCGGTCGTGTTGGACTGGTGGAACTTGCCGTCTGCCACCCACGTATTCGTGGAGGCGTCCTGAAGTTCCAGCGTCAGCCTGCCGTGAAAGACCTTGGCGGCCGACCCGGTGCCATTGATGCCGAAACCGGTGGTGTACGCAACAATCGAGCCAGCGGTTCCATTGGTCATCACACCGCTGTTGCCAAGGTAACCAGTGGCCTCGATGCCGCCGCTGTCGCCAAGCTGGATCAGCGGGGCGTCGCCGCCGTTCGTGGAGGCGTTCGAGAACAGCACCGTGATGCGCTTGACCCAAGCCGGGATCGACGTGAAGTTGATGGCCGTGCCGGTCAGAGTCTGCGCCGTCTCCGAGCGAAGGCCGTAAATCGGTGCGTTGGCATTGGGGAACGTTGCCTGCAGAACGCTCTTGATGAGGCGCAGATGCCCCGCGCCCTGCGACACCGCATCCCCGTTCGTGGGATTGGAGGTGTTGAGGTCGGAGACGTAGGTTCCGGTTTCGAGTCCCATTGCTTACCTCGCGCGCACTTGCAGAGGACCGGCGTACTTCCGATCCGAGTTGTTCGACTTGATGGAATCGCAGGCTGCGTTGAACAGAATCCCGAACTTCTGCAGGCCCGCCTCGTCTTGCGTGAAGACGCAGGCATGCTTGAGTGCTCCATACAGGTAGGCGTCAGGGTGGTTCGACAGCAGCGATGACGTGGTGTTGGAGTCAGAGAGCTGGGTGAACTTGGCTTGGTACGTCATCACGGCGTCACCGGAGCCGCGCTCATCCACCAGTAGGGACGAGCCCGTGATGGAGTAGTAGCCGGGGATGCCGCCCGAGTTGACCTTCAGGGCGTTGATGCGATCGGGAGTGGTGTAGGTGAGAGGACGGGCCGTGTTGCCGTCCCAATAGATCGCGCGCATGCCTACGAAATCCGCAGGAAGCGAGCCAACACCATCAGTGAGCGTGACCGTGCCGGAAGCCTCGAACTCAACGAGCTTGAGCTTGCGCTGCATCTCGGTCTCAGCGAGCTTGATGAAGGCAGGGACATGCGGGGTGAGAACGACGGGCTCGAATAGCAGAAATGAGGAAACGAGGAGAGGTAGAATGGATACCTTGGAAGTAGAAGGTCGACCTATGAGGATGCTGAAAGTAGACCCTCTTCATTCCGCAATCCACCACCGCTCCATGGGCCTCAAGCCAATCCACACCCAAACTCACATCATAGTCCCAAAGCTGCAACGCATACAACCTGCCTGGCAAACTCCGCCCTTCGATCCAAACCGAAACCTTCTCGAAGCAAAATGGAGTGACCATGAAGTCACCAGACGGTAACTCCGCCATTAAATCACAAGATATCTGGGAGACCGGGTCCTCAACACTCCGCGTAAAATCCTACGAAATAAACGAATGTGACACGCCAGAATCAAACAAAACTCGTGCTGCGCAACCCAAAACATAACAGTACCTTACAGAAGCTGCGACAACTCTACCTCTGCCCTGGTCTTGTGGGAAACCTGGCCTCGAGCTCTCTGCCTACCCACGCTCGCTGACCATGGTAGTGGCGGATACTGGCCATACTGCTGAAACTACTACTGTGGGTACTGCTGCTACTGCTGAGGAAACTATGGTGGCTGACGTGGCCGCTGCATACAGTCACGCGCCATGTGTCCTGGCTGATCACATGTGAAACAGATCACCGGTGCCGTACACTGCCGGCCTGGATGCGACTCACCACAACGGGAACACCCCGCACAAGAACCACCGACTGACCCCTGTCGCTGCAAAGGTTCCGGCTGCTGAACACTGGCCGAAAAAGCCTGCCGCTGCTCTCGACCATCCTTCTTCTTCTTCTGGAAACCCTTCCTGAAGAACCTCTTGACCTTAGCGCCAAAAGATGCAGAACCCGTCGCTAAAGCCGCCTGAGTCGAAGCTCTCGAACTACCAGAAGGAAGCTGGAACGTGCTTTGCTGCTGGGTAGTCGTCTGATGGCTGCGGCCTAACAAGGACTGCCCCAGGCTAATCGGTCCTCGTGTCCTCTGCATATCCAGCTCCAAAGATGCCTGTAGCAACCCTAAAATTCAAAAAAATAGAATATTGAATAAAAGTATAAATAACACCTTAAAGCCAATCGCCATTTTTAATAATGATGCCCCTTTCAGCAGGCATCTCTTAATCAAATAACGACCCTTATTAGAGCGTCAATTAATAGTAAGAATCCTACTAGGAACATAAATATAATACACGCCCTCATAAAAGGTGCCAATTAATTAAACGAAGACTTTGACACGGGTGTCAATTTATTAACTGGGGGCGCCTTGTAGTCAAAAAACAACTATGTTATATCATAAGCATGCAATTGGTTCTAATGCCTACTGAGTCTTAGGACTCACACCTACAACCTAACATTTTTTGGGGGAATTAGAAAGTGTGTTTGATAATCCGCAAGCAGGAGGTTAGAGGAGGGAGCTTGGGGAGCTTTCAGTAGCCGCCATATAGAAGACTTTAAGGTTTTAATTTCATATGTGTTTGAGGATTCTTTTGTTAGCAGAGAGAGAGCCAATGTTGATCAAATAAGTCTGAGTGTGATCTTGGGAAATATTTTTCTAGTAAGTGAGTTGTGTTACGGTTTATGACGTAAATGTTTTTAAGGTTAAGACGCGTACAGCTGATTATGTGATATAATTATACTTTTGAAATCTTAATGGTTGCGGTATGGTTGTGTTATTATAATTAAGAGTGCCTTGCAGATACCCTGGTTCAAAATGACAAAGGTGTATAAGGTGATGCTCCCCGATCAAGCACCGAGTGTCCCGGGAGGGGGGGCCACAACGATAGATACATCCCATTGCTTGAGCACTTTTGCCAAGTGCCTCATCTTGCTTACAAATCTAGCCATTGCCTATTGCTCATGTCTAGGAGTACTCTACGCTTGCTTGACAGGGCTCAAAAAATTTGTTTCCCTAAACCAATATCTTTCCAGGCTGGACATGGGCTTCCCCCTCAATCTGCTAGAAGTCCTAAGCAACAAGGGCTTGTGATCAAAGTCGGTCTAGCCAAGCAACAAAAGTGAGTATGGGAAAAGTGGTCCTCCCAATTAACAGACACTAGGAATCTATCTAGACGAGATCATGTAGGGTCAGCCCTCATATTAAACCATGCAAAATGTGCATTAGATGATCTAATATCAATCAAGGCCACATCCGCAATGAAAGCATTAAAATCCTCCATTTCCTTCATATGAGGGTTTTCCCTTATGTCTCCCACTCTACAGCCACTGCATTGAAGTCACCTCCCACGAACCACGACTAGCCAGAAGACCGATGATGTCGCAGTAGATCCTCCCAAAGAATCTTCTTTCCTTCTCTGCTTTGTGGCCCAAAAACACTAGTGAAGTTCCAAGAGAAATTATCTCTAGCATTAAGAAAGTGAAGAGAGGTGGCCTCACTACCAACCTGCCTATCCGCCTCCACCTCCTCTATCTCAAAGTGGTTCCACATAACCATTATGCCTCTTGACCTCCTCACAACGGGAGAGGCTATACCCCCTTTGAAGGGACCTAAGGATTTTCCTGACCAGCTCATACTTACTATACACTTTGCCTAAGCTTCTCAAGCAGTTAGTGAGCACCATGAGGCGAGCATGCATCTCAGAGATGGACTCATCAGGCTTCATTTTTAAAGCCTCATACTTAGAGACTAACATATTGGCTTTAATCTCCCTCACCTGAGACGTCCCCTAATAAATAACTTCTAGTTTATCTCACATCTCCTTAGCAGTGGAACAGGAGGAAATTCTGGAGAATTCCATGGGATGAAGAGCGCACTGCATAGCGTTTACAGCGCTCCAATTAAGGGTGGACTTACGGATCTTCTCCCTAGTCCAAACTTCTTCGTCCTCAGGTAGTTCAAAGGGACCCTTGCTTACTACCCTCCATATCTCATAGTCCTTTGCCCAAAGAAAGACCTGCATGCGACTCTTCCAGTACGCATAGCCTGAGCCATCAAAGTATGGTGACTTACTGGTAGAGTGACCCTCAGTAGTTAACCCTCTAGCTTCCATTTCAGCTATCCTCTCCGAGATGTGAAGCCGTAAGGGAGAGTTAGGCTCTGATACCACGTGTTGGAACAGATGACTAACAGATCTAGAGGGGGGGTGAATAGATATACCCAAAAATTTGAAACAACAACAGTTAAAAATAATGCAGAATTAAATCAAACTACTATAGGTCTATCAAATGCAGTAAACATCTGAGCAAATTATCACGCCAACTAGTACGCAGATAAGATAATTCAAATGTAGAATGGCAAACTGTAAGAGAAGAATCTCCATATGCAGTAAGAGATGAATGACTTTTAGCAATATCAAGACATAGCAGATAATTGCAGTTAATAATCAGCCAAACATCTAGGTATGGTACTTTGGCGAATGCTAGCCTTATGCAAGAGGTGAAATTCCAGATAGGCGTAACCTATCATTCCAACCATGCCTTAACATATACCTTCTAGATGAAGGACTTAAGCATGTATATCAGATAGCAGAGTTAAACAGTTGAAAACATGCTTTCTCTTAAACGCTCCTAAGCATTCATCTAAACAGTAAGCAGAGTGAAGCTATAAACACACAGGAGCAAAGATCAATCACACAGGGGACAAAGAATTTTTAGGTGGTTCGATCTCTATCGAGAGATCTACATCCACCCCTTATTCAAATGAGTAAGGCTTACAGCTGCCACACAGCTTGAGTTTGCTGATCTGCAACTTTGGGGATAGAATCCCTACACACCGCTGATCCACAACACCAACAAAAAATATGTTTTATGTGAGACCGTTTTGAGTATTTTGTGATTCAACGAGTCATTGAATTCTCATATCCTAATCCTTTTACATGCCTTTGTTTAGGTCTTGTATCTCCTTGAGCATTGGATTACATTTTCGTCCCCTCAAGTCCCGCCGTGCCATGCTAGGGGGTCCCGTGCGACTGCAGATACAAGTCCTCTTAGATTGATTGTCCTTCATCCCCTTTGCCAATGACTTACTTGATGCTCACGCGACCTTGCGTGAAGCTTGTTTTCTGCTCAAGCATCCCCTTGAGCGTGTTGCCCTCATTAGGCTCGTTTCTTTTCCGAAACATCCATTTATTAGTCCGCTGGGCTCCCTTGCAAAATGGGCGTTCCGGAGGGGCATTTGTAGGCACCTAATTTCAGACATCTCGCAGATCCCCAATGGATCGTCATATGAATAACGCATAATTGTGGAACTTGGTTTACCAATGTTCCAAGTTTTAAAGCACAGCCTGTAGCCTTAAAGGTATTGGGTCTCGTCCATTTAGGGGGCCCAAGAGCCATGGTCTGGGTGGCCAAAGGGTTGGCCGCCCCTAGTCCTAGGTGGCCAGGGTGATGGCCGCCCTCCTCTGCTGGGTGGCCATCCATTTAGCTGCCCTCCCCTTCAAGAAGGCCAAGTCGATGCCCTCCCTCCTCTATTTACCCAGTCAGAGAATGTGGCCCAACTCATGGGCATGTTCCTCTCCCTGTTTCGCATGATCCTTCCCCACGATCTTGCTACTCCAAGCTCGATGAACAAAACTGTCGATCTCCAGTGTGAGAAGGGGCATCGGGGATCGGGGAGAGGATTTTGGCATTGGGAAGATCGAAGGAGTTGGGGAGCTGGTGGAGGAGTCCTGTGGAGTTTCTCTGGGAAGGTAAGAAGAGCCGCACCGGTCGTCTTCCTCCTGCATCTCTTGGTCTAGTTTGAACTTCATAACTCCTACTCTCCACTTCTCGCATCACGGCTTCCAGGTAAGTACATTCCATGTAGCATAATCCTTTAGCTCCTACGCTTGAGAGGCTTCCTCCCAAAACTAACGGGAAGGCGGGTGGTCGAAAGTCTCGGCCATCCCCCCTTCCCATCACCCCCAGGTAATCTTGCTGCCATCACTCCCATCTGTTCATTTTTATTAGAGTGGATGCTACACTCTCTATTTTGACTAATGGCCTCTTTCTTCTTTCTTCTTTGAGTTACGTTGTAGGACTTCAGCATAAGGGACCTCCCTCTGAAATTTTTGGGCTCTATTGATTCTTCTTTGACTCTGTCGGATGATTATTCCTCCTCTTCCTTGTCTTTGAAGCAATCTTCTCATCGTCTTTCTATTCTTTCTTCCTCACCCTTTCGGGGTCATTGCCCTTTCTCATGCTATTTTTGAGACTTTAGTCTACCTTGATCCCAGCTGATCTTTGTTTATTCTATATCTAGTTCCTTGTTATCAGGGTCTCTGCACCCTAGTGAGGGAGTTCTAGCCCCCATCTCTCTTCATTTTTATCCTTCTTCGTCCAGTTTGGTATCCGCCGCTCTTGCGTGTCAAAGGATCCTCGATCCTTGTTATCCTCTCCTTTGTTGTCTAGTAAAGCAAGGAACGATGAAGTCGCTGACCAAGAACGCTTCAGGACGCTGTTTCCACTCTATGGATTGCAAGGTATCTTTCATTTTGCGTAAGAATATGCTATCATTTCTGTTGTTTCTGTTATTTCTACGCATGGTTATAATGCTGATTCCCCATCATGGTTGAGTGGCTTAGGGCTAGCTTAGTCTGGTCTTGTTAGTTAAAGCTAGTTCACATCTGTAGCACCCCAGGCTGGTGATAGCTCCGTGCTGGGAGTCTCGTTCTTTCCCCAATTATTGAGGATGTCCTTTAGTATGGGTTTTCACACACGTCACGACAAGCTATAGTCGATCTCCTCTGAGACAACACCGTTGCTACTTTGGCCATACCTTGGGTATGCACGAAGGTCTTTTCTTTTCTCTGCTTGGCCGAGTGCATGGGCAAGAGATGGATGGATGAGATGTCCAACCGAGATACTCTCCAATATGAGAGAGGTCTCAAATAGGGGCAGTCTTGACCCTAAAAAAGTGAACTTTCATACTAAAAGTAGCCAATAAGGGTTGTTATGAAATGCAAAATCAAAATGAATCATTATGCGAAATTATGAGAAAAAAGGCATGGAAAGAGTGGCAGTACAGTTTCCCGTGGGACGTTATGAGTCCGGTCGCATGCGTGCCTATGGGTCTAAAAATTAAAGACATAAAGTCCCAGCGCAACAGACTGTCTCTTTGAGGGGTGGTGCCCTGGAAGGAAGTAAAATCATGATATCTCCCATCATGCACAAAGCTTATCTCCATTTTTCTTCCGTTTCTCCCTCTTAGGCTGAGTTGTATCCCGGGTATGGTCTTAGTAGGGGCACCGATCTTTAGAGGTGGTTGGTTGTGGCAAGCCACCTTCAATTGCACGCCTTGCTGCACGTACTGACCAGGCTAATGTGTATGTCACGGTGAATGATCCATACGAAGCCGAGTTTCGTGAGGCAGTACGTCATAGCAGGGAAGAGACGAGACATCGCGAGGAGACGAGAGTCCGAAGTCGCGAGGTGGCAATGACCGGAGTATCAGGGAGTGGTGGTTCATCTACGACTCAACAACCATGGGGCATAAGGAGTTTCTTCACTGGTGACTCCGGTTCACAAAGAAAAAGGACACAATCGATCAACATTGAAGATGTGGAGCTCGATGCACTATCCTGAGAGCATGGCAAGCAAACGAGGATGGACGATGTATATGACCAGAAGGGGCCTAAATGAAAACTTGATCAGGCCATTGCAAAATGGTGGCACCACGCGGGTCTGCCTTTCAATGTGCAGCCCTTACTACAAGTCAATGTTTCAAGAAGCACAAGTTCTTGGGTTACATGTGCAACCACCTACAGTGAGAGAGTTGGCCGGCATATATCTTGATGAGCAAGATATTGAGATCAAGAGTTATATTGACTCATTCACATAAAAATGGACAAAGTACGGAGTCACACTGATATGTGATCGATGGTCAGGTACCACAAAAAATAGTCTGATCAACTTCCTTGTTTATTGTGATAGACAAATTTTCTTTCACAGATCAGTGGATGCGTCAGGCCAAATCCACAATCACCAATATATTTTGTCACTGAGGGCTAGTTTGTTAATTGAGCGGGGATACTGTGCTCGACCCCAAGGGGTCGAACACGGTGCCCGGGCTCAGTTAGCTAGTTTTGTGTGAGGGAGAGTGTAGGCCCCGCGTCACTTTCTCTCTCATCAGATGCGACATCCACTCGACAATTCAACTAACAAACTAGGCCTGATAGAACAAGTGGTGACTGAGATCGAGGAGGAGTACATTGTTCAAGTGGTGATAGACAATGGCTCGAACTATAAGAAGGCTGGAGAGGAGCTGATAAGGACTAGACGACACATTTTTTGGACCCCTGTGCAGTACACTGTGTAGATCTGATGCTGAAAGAGATTGGTCAGATTCGTGTAGTCAAATCTATAGTCGAGGTGGCACAAAAAGTCACGAAATATATCTATAACTACACACTTGTATTGGCATAGATGAGAGAGTATTGTGGCAGCGAACTGTTACAGCTCGGCATCACACAATTTGCCACCAACTACATCGCATTGCAGAGCCTTTTAAAGCACAAGGATGGGTTGAAGCAAATGTTTAGGGGTGAGAGACTAGTGCTATGCAAATATGTATTGGACTGCATCCCTATATATTTTTTATCCACTTTTAGGATCCCTATAACTGTGGCAAAGAAACTCCAATCCCTCCAAGCAAGATTTTTTTGGCATGGAAGTGGAGAAGAACACAGGTTGGCATGACATAAATTGAGAAAGGGCCTCCAAGTGTAAGGAAATGAGAGGATTGGGGCTAAAGAATATAAGTGACTTCAACTTCGCACTCTTGAGCGGCTTTAAGACTCAGCACTGAGGAAGGGGAGATATGGAGCACTATCATCCGGCAAAAGCACAATAGTAGAACAAGAATTTGGGATTTGACTATCCCACCTCAACACATCTCACACCTATGGAAAGGCATCTTGAAGAGCATTGATATTGTCAGAATAAGGGTCGGAGTGACACTGGGACATGGCCAACAGTGTCAGTTTTGGAGAGACAAATGGTGCATTGACTACCCATTGGGTAAGGTATACCCGCAACTGTTTGCAATTGCAGTGTAGCCCATGGCAGTGATCAACCAGATGTTCGACGGCCAGCAATCTGGAGGCACCTGGAGCCCAGCTGTTAGGAGAGATCTGAGGGAGGATGAGATTAACCAGCTCGGGGAACTGTTAGGTATGCTGCATCACATTGTATCAGACACAACCAAGCCAGATGAATGGAGATAGAGATGGGATAGAGCATGGCGCTACTCGGTCAGGACAGCTTATCATGTAACTGCTGATGGTGGGTAACGGCACCCACTGTCCTCTCAAAGTCAAGGTGCTTATTTAGAGAATCTCCCAAGGGAGACTCCCAAATTATGATAGATTAGTCACCTTCATGGCGGGACTTCAAACCAGCTGTTGTCTTTGCAGAAAGGAGGAGGAAAGCATTGACCAATTGTTCATTGGATGCTCATTTTCTATAGAGTTTGGCGCCACATTTCAAACAAAATCAGGTGACATTGGCAGCCGATAGACAATGTACAACAACTCATGGAGTTCTATAGGCCTTGGCCTTTCAAGAAAGATAGGTGAGTATGGTGGCTCATTTTCCATGACACATTATGGGCCTCATAGGGGGGGGGGCAGAAATGGCAGAATTATGAAGAGAGAAGCCACTATTCAAGAGAGAATAGGGGATTTCATTGGGGATAGGGTTCAAGAATGGGCAAAGCTTTTGTGTAATGTGGACATAAGAACTTCCTCTCTTTCGGCTATGTTGGGGGGATAGGGATAATCACACCTCCTTGGTGTCTAGTATTATCACATAAAATTAGAATATATCCTAAATTTATCTGATAATCTGAAAGTTGGTGCTTGATCCATAATACCTGAGCTGCACAATTCCCTGCAGTGACTTATTCTGCCTCTATAGTAGACAAAACAACTGTGTGTTGCTTCTTGGAAGCCCAAGATACTAGGCAACCTCCTAAGAACTGGCAATTGCCACTAGTGTTTCTTCTATCTACCCGACACCCAGCATAGTTTGCATCAGTGTATGCTAGAAGCTCTAGCTTGCACTTAGCAGGGTAACAAAGACCAAGCTCTTGGGTGCCTGACAGATACCTAAAGATCCTTTTCACTGCACTAAAATAAGACTCCTTAGGACTAGCCTGAAATCTAGCACATAAACACACTGAGAATTGTATATCAGGCCTAGATGCAGTAAGATAAAGAAGAGATTCGATCATACCTCTGTACACCTTTTGGTCAACAGGTTTACCTTTTGGATCAGCATCAAGACTTGTTGAGGTACCCATTGGTGCTGTAATGTCCTTGAGGTTTTCAAATTTGTACTGTTTTAGCAGGTCCCTTATGTATTTAGACTGGGTGATGAATGTTCCCTCCTTGGTTTGGGTCACCTGCAGCCCAAGAAACAACTTCAGCTCACCCATTGAGCTCATCTCAAACTCATGTGTCATTAGTTCAGAAAATTCCTTACATAACTCCGGGTTAGTTGAACCAAACACTATGTCATCCACATAAATCTGAACAATGAGAATGTCTGAATGACTTACCTTTGTGAACAAGGTTTGGTCAATATCACCTCTTGAAAACTTCTTCTCGGTGAGGAATTTGCTGAGCCTATCTGTAGACGACTAATTTCGGACATCCCGCGGACACCCAATGGGCCTTCGCATAAATGATGTTGATTATGGTACTTGATTTTTCAGATGTTTGTGTTTTAAAGCCTAGCCCATAGCCTTAAACTATTGGGCCTCGACCATTTAGGGGCCAAGGGTCATGGGTCTGGGTGGCCAAAGCATTGGCTGCCCTCTCTCCTGGGCGACCAGGGCGATGGCCGCCCTGGTCTATTGGGTGACCAGCCTCCTGGCCGCCCTCCCTGCTAGGCAACTAGAGTGCTGGCCGCCCTCCTCAACTAGGCGACCAGCCTCCTGGCTGCCCTCCCCTTGTCAAGGTGGCCAAAGACTTGGCCGCCTTCCCCCTGTTTACTTGGTCAGAGAACGTGGACTAGCTCATGGCCATGTTCTCCTCCCTCATTTCCCATGATTCTGACCCATGATTCTTAACTTCCAACCTATGAAAAAAAGGGTCTCTTTTCGATGCACAGGGAGAGAGGATAGAAGTTCGGAGGAGTTCGGAAGGTGGAGGAGTCTGGGAGTTCTCGGAGGTGCGCACGGACACGAGAGGATGTCTTCTTCCTGGAGGCTACTTCTTCCTCCTGAGAACCTAGTTTGAGCTCCGTACCTTCTATTCCTATTGCATAGTGGCTTCCAAGTAAGCGTAGTTTGCATGTAGTCTTCCCCTTTAGATCCTAACTTGAGTGGTTTCTACCAAAAACAAAGGGGAGGTGGGTGGTTGATAGTCTTGGCCATCCCTCCTTCCCACCACCTTGATTCTCTGTCTCTTTCATTTGTTAGAGTAGAAACTACACTACTGGTTCACTAATGGCTTTCTCCCTTTTCTTTTGAGCTACGTAACAGGACTTCAGCACAAGGGATGAGCAGGGCTCCTTGCCCTTGGCCGGCCGAGGATGAGGAAGAGGGAACCCACATCTCTTCACCTTTGCGTCTCCTCGCGATCATCATCCTGTGAGGTTTAGGTAAAACGACCTCTAGCGATTACGTTCTAACCATTTTTTTGTTCCTCTATAGGTACCTATCCATTCCAACGTCGGAATCAACGTCCAACACTCTACTACACTCCACCAGGGACCCCCGCCAATCCGGGCGCCTACACGTGCGACGTGGGATGAGTTTAAGGAGCATTTTAACAGCAAGTATTTCTTAGATCATGTGCAGGAAAAGAAGGCGACAGAGTTTGCTTTGCTGAAACAGAGGAATTTATCAGTTACTGAGTACGAGGCACAATTCGCCAGATTATCCCGCTATGCGCCGCACTTGGTATCTACGGAGAAGATGAAGGCCAAGTGATTTTTGAATGGATTGAAGCTTTAGTATATTAACCAATTGGCACCTTTGGAGATCCACACTTATGCTGAGATTGCGAGAAAGGCCCAAGTTCTCGAAGACACTATAGAGATGATGGATTGGATCAGAGGTCGAGACAAGAAGAGGGAGCAGACTACTAGCACCGGGAATTTTAAACCCACTAATGGCAAGAAGAGGCCCAATGGCGGGCCAAGTTTTTCAAAAGACAAGAAACTGAAGGAAGGTGATAAGAAGGCAGGATCGGCTGCTTCATCCAAAGCAGTTTGTAGGTATTGTGATAGCCCGGGTCACAAGATGGAAGAGTGTTGGTGCAAGCTGGGTGCCTGTTTGAGATGTGGTAGCAAGGACCATCGAATCCCTGAGTGTCCCCTCATTACTGAGCAGATGACATTTGACAAGCCACAGGGGAGTCAAAAGCGGCAGGGCAGGCTCCAAGCCCTCCAAGATGCAAAGATTGAAACTGAGGCTACGAAGGAAGGAGGTATTGTTGAAGGTACCGTTACTATTCTTTCCAAGCCAGCATTTGTACTTTTCGACACTGGAGTGACTCATTCATTTATATCTCAGAAATTCACTAAGGCTTTATCTGTGAAACTGGTATTATTGGATTCTCATCTTGTGATATCAACCCCTAGTGGTTCGGGGTCAGAGATTAAATATTATTACCACTCTAGTGAAGTTTTGATTAATGATTGTAACTTATCTACTGATTTGGTATGCATGAATATGAAAGGTTATGATGTAATTATAGGAGCAGATTGGTTAGCTAGGCATGGAGCTAGTGTTCATTGTAAATCAGGAGTTGTGTCCTTTCTTGGACGTCCCGAGCTTTTCTTTTCTCGCTCTAGGCAATCTAAGTTTGTGCCACTTATTTCAACACTTCGAGCAGACAAGTTATTAAGAAGGGGGTGTCGGGCATTCTTGGCCTTAGTTTCTTTGACCAATAAGGAGGAAGTTGAGTTAAAGGATATCTCGATTATCTGAGATTTTCCAGAAGTGTTTCATGATGAATTGCCAGGTCTTCCTCCTAAAAGGGAAGTAGTTTTCTCCATCGACTTAATTCCCGGCACTTCACCAGTCTCTAAAGCTCTATATCGTATGTCCCCTAGTAAGTTAAGGGGCGGGGGGTGCGGCGACGGTGGCACGGCATGGACGCTCGTCCGGTGGAGGGACGGTCGACGGGGGAGGCAGTCGGTGGCGACGAGATGACCTGCGGGAAGGGGGCGTGGCTGCGGAGGCGGCTCCGGCGGTGGGCGCGGGGCAGTGAGAGAGGGAGCCGGGGGGTGCTTGCGGGTGGCGCGGGGGCGTCCGCGATGGGAAGGAGGCGTGGGTCAGTGCAGGACGGGGGGAGTCATGAGTTGCATAAATGCTGCAGGGACATTGGTTAACCTGAACGGTGTTACTACGAACTCATAATGCCCAAATCTGCTTCAGAAAGTAGACTTGTAGATGTCTTCATCTTTGATCCTCAGTTGATGATAACCCGACCTAAGGTCGATCTTTGAAAAATATTCTGCCCCAGAAAGTTGATCGAATAGCTCATCGATATGCGACAATGGATATTTGTTCATCATGGTGAGTTGATTGAGTCACCGGTAGTCGATACATTACCTGAGAGACCCTTCTTTATTCTTGACAAATAGAACCGGCGCACCCCAAGGGGACGTGCTAGGTCAAATAAAGTCCTTATCCAGTAACTCCTGAAGTTGCCTTTTCAATTCCTCAAGTTCTGTGGGGGACATCCTATAGGGAGCTATTGAAACAGGAGCTACCCTTGGGATGAGTTTGATGGAGAAGTTTACTTTCCTTTCAGGCGGTATACCAGGTAACTCCGATGGAAAGACATCAGGGAGCTCTTTGATAATAGAGATTTCTTCTTTGCGAATTTCCTTGGACTCGGAAACAATTACAGAAGCAAAAAAGGCTTCACAACCTTATGACATGAGCTTGCAAGCGTGAAGATAAGAGATGATAGTAGGGAGCTTCTTATACTTGATGCCAAGGAAAGTGAAATGCGGGAGACCTGGTTTTCGAAAAGAAGTTCTCCTGTTGTGACAATTTATGTAATCGTCATGGTCAACTAGTCAGTCTACACCTAGAATGGCATCGTAGCCTTCTATATCAAGGCGTACGAGGTTTGCCGGAAGATTGTGGCCTTCTACCATTACCTCACTATCGAGGTAGTAGGTTGTCAGTTTGGTTTCGGGACCTAAAGGTGTTGTGATTGCTATGTCCGATCGTAGAGGAATAGGCGCAACTGATAAAGTTTTTGCAATGGCAGTAGATATAAAAGAGTGGGAGGCACCAGTATCAAATAGTACACATACAGGATGTGAATAAATATGAACGGTACCTTCCATCAGCCCATCATCCTTGGGCGCTTCATCATCGTCTAGAACTGCATTAAGACGTGTTTGCCGCTTGCATCCACCATTAGAGGGTTGTTCCTTCATAAGAGGGTAATCGGGCATACGATGGTCCTAACTTTTACAGTGCAAACAAGCACCAAGGCACTTCCAACATTCCTCGGTCGAGTGGCCAAATTTCTCGCAGAATGTGCAAGTCATTGAGACTTGTGTTTTCTTCTCCTTTATCTTGTCAACTCCATCTCCTATATCAAGTTGGGGGAGCTCTCCTTCACCACAGATGAGAAGATTAGGGACCATGCAAAAAAGTTCTATTCCATATTGTTCACTGAGGACGTGTTCTATAGGCCGAGGATTGTAGCTGATCTTCTCTCCCACCTCTCCCCTGAGGAGAGGGATCCTATCTCCCAACCCTTTGCGGAGGTTAAGGTCCACTAGGCAGTCTTCTCCCTTGCAGGTGATATAGCTTTCAATCCAGATGACTTCCCTTCGACCTTCTTTCAGAATTGCTGGGAAGTCATCAAAGATGATCTTCTGACAACTGTGAGGGAGTTTCAAGAGGGGAGAGGGCACTTGGGGGATATCAACAAAACTCTCCTAGTGCTCATCCCCAAGAAGATGGGTGCTGTTGAATTTCGAGACTTTAGATCCATTAGTTTGCTAAATGGAACTTACAAGATCATTACCAAGGTGCTTGCAGCGAGGTTGATCACTGTTATGGACAGGTTGGTTAGTCACTTTTAGGGAACTTTTATTAGGGGGAGACATATTTTGGATAACTTTTTGGTGACGCATGAGTGTTTGCTATGAAGAGTCAGAGGAAGAAAGGGGTGGTTCTAAAGCTGGATTTTGAGAAGACTTATGCTAGGGTTAATTGATTATGTCTCCTTGATGTGCTAGATCGGATGGGCTTTGGAGACGAGTAAATTAGCTAGGTCAAGGCATGTATCTCTTTTACTATCTTTGCATTCCTCATCAATGGGAGGCCGACCTCTTCTATCCATAGTGATAGGAGTCTTCGTCAGGAGGACCCAATGTCTCCTCTCATCTTTGTGCTTGTGACTAGTGTTCTGCGCAGGGTGTGGCAGAGGGCTTAGATTGCTGGCTTGATCATCTTTGAAGCTTCTAGGTGGTTAGTGGTGGTCCTACTCTTACTCACTTGCAGTATATGGATGATACCATATTGTTCCTTGATGAGGGTGAGCAGCATCCTTTCATGGTGAGGCTCTTGCTGGAACTATTCAAGAAAGTCACTGGGCTGATAGTAAACTTCAACAAGAGTCTTCTTGTTGGGGTGAACTTGGAGGATAGGCCTCTTCGAGAGGCGGCTAGTTTGTTGGGTTGTAAGATTGGTGAGTTTTCAATCTCCCACTTGGGTCTCCCTCTTACCCCGGGTTCTATTCGATGTGTTGATTGGCTGCCCATCATTCAGAGGTACGAGTCCAGGTGGCTGGGTGGCAGGCTAGAGTACTTTCTTGCACCTGGGTGAATTGCAAACCGGGATCCATGGGCTTCACTTAGAATCACATTTCTCAACACGTTAACAGCTGAAATATATAATCTGTCACAGAAACTGATGACCAGCTCGTCATCGAACTCGATGTCATGCATCATTACAACACGTGACAAGTTGGGATCAGCCTGCTGAGCTTTTTTTATTTGCTGATATAGAGCTGAAGTCAAAGCCAAATTGGCACAAACAACAGACCTCGAATCTGCAGGAATCTCTACACTGATCGCCTCACTCGGAAGTTGTTACCACAATTTCCATTCATGCAGTAATAGGTGACTGACTTGTACCTTCCTGCTCAAAGCATCAGCCATAACATTCATTTTACTTGGCTGATAGGAGAGTGTAAAGTCATAGTCTTTCATATATTCCATCCAATGTCACTGTCGAAGATTCAAATCCTTCTGTGAGAAGATATATTGAAGACTCTGATGATTAGTAAAAATTTCAAATTGCTCACCATATAAATAATGTCTCCTAATCTTCAAGGCAAAGATGACAGCGGCAAGCTCCAGATTATACGTGGGATAATTTTTCTCATGATTTTTAAGCTGTCAGGATGCATAGGTAATAACCTTACCGTGCTGCATCAGCACTGCACCCAGACCTACCCGAGAAACATCTGTGCAGACCATAAATCCTCCCGAGCCTGAAGGAAGCACTAGTACTGGAGACGAAGTCAGAAGTCTTTTTAATTCTAAAAAGTTCTGCTCACATTGATCGGACCAGACAAAAGGGACATCCTTACGAGTCAATCTGGTCATCGGCGCTGCAATTTTAGCAAAATCCTAATAACTTGCCAAACCCAGAAAACTTCTGATCTCTGTAACAGATCTTGGCCTCTGCCAATCAAGAACAGTCTCAATTTTTGCTGGATCTACTGCAACACCATCATCGGAGATCACATGGCCGAGGAAGTGAACTTCTCGAAGCCAGAATTCACATTTACTCAACTTAGCATAGAGTTCATGATCCTTAAGTGTCTGCAGAATAATCCTCAAATGCTGTGCATGATCCTCTTCAGTGGCAGAATACATCAGAATGTCATCAACAAAGATCAACACAAACTGGTCCAGGTAAGGCCGGAAAATACGCTGCATTAAATCCATAAATGTTGCAGGTGCATTGGTT
The DNA here is from genome assembly GCA_024336825.1 of Amorphophallus titanum. NCBI lineage: Eukaryota > Viridiplantae > Streptophyta > Magnoliopsida > Alismatales > Araceae > Amorphophallus > Amorphophallus titanum. The sequence goes on from JANBPO010006450.1 coordinate 479,899, forward strand.
AGCCCAAAAGGTATCACCAAAAATTCATAATAACCATAGCGAGTGTTGAAGGCAGCCTTTTCAATATCAGACTCCCTAATCCTGTAATTCCAATTCGTTATACAGCTCCTCGACAAACTCCACTAACCCTTCAGGGGCCTCATCAGCCTCTTGGGTGGCATCCCCAGTTCTTAGTAGCGGTAATCCGATATTATCGGGTTATCGGTACCCGGAGCTCTGGGTCGTTACAGCGAATTCTCTATCCGAACCATTCTTGGATGTTTCCCTTCTACAATAATTTTTCCAATAATTTACCTTTTGCTATAATTCTCTCAACCAATTGGTATCAGGATAATTCTTTGTTGATATCTGATTGCTCTCTATTATTCAAGTGGTATGCCATTCATGCCGACATGTTCATTGCCATTTCTGAAAATCTGTCGACACAAAATTTGTAATTTGATTATTGTCTGCTTCTTTACTATAGTTCTTGCTCTCGAATGTTCATCAATTGATATGAGATTTCTTGTTTCTTCTATTGGATTTCAGAGCATGCTTACTTTGATAGGGAAGTAGACTGTTAATCTCTGTGACTTACTGATGGCCAAAGGGAGAGATGCATCTGCTAGCATATTTTTATCTGTCCATTGGCATCATGCATGGTTTGTAAATCTATATTTTACTTGATGCATTCTCACTTGATGACTGCATGTCTTCATTTATATCCGTCATACAATGCTGGTTTTCATGCTATCTAAGGGGAGAGTCTATTGTAGTTTGTCTGATTCTAGTGTCTACTAAGAAGTTATCTGTCTGAATTTCTTTATCTGCATGAACCTTACAATTGATCTCATACAATTTCATCTGCTCATCTACTAATTCTATAATTTGTATCAAACTATGTTTGTTTTACTGATGGCAAAGGGGTAGATAGTTTGATGAGCCATTAATATCTAAAGAGGGAGAATATTGTGTTGTCTAAATCCTGATATGAAATGTATGATGTGGTAAATATTTTCATATAATATAATGACTCATAGTTGTTGTAACATCCTGGATCTTTGGCGGATCTTTATTGGGTCCTGCCGGATCTTTATTGGTTTTCGGATCCTTTTAGAAGAGTTTCAGACTGCTTTAGTAGCTTCTGAGTTGAGAATGCTTCGTCCTATTGATTCTTCAGTTCCTCGACTCATGGTCGCTGCAGTCGCATTGTGCTCTTCGTCAGGATCGTTTCGGCTATTTTTGTAGATTTTTAGGCCTTGGTTAGACATTTATTGGCATTGTTAAAGAATTATTGAAATTAATATGCATATTTATAATTTCAAAAATTTGAGGGGTTAAAATGTAATGTATAGCCCATAGGAACTCTTAGTGTCGGGCCAAGGCGTCTCTAGTGTCCAAGTGTTGCTGGTCGTGTCTCCATCTATAGTTCGAGGTTCGCATCACCTAGAGTCAGTCCCTCAGTCTGTCCCGCATCAGGATAACTGTAGAATGCTATGCCATGCAGGCTGTCCCTGCCAATCAAGATGCCCCGCTCAAGCCAGCGACGGGCTCCTAGAATCTGCGAGTCATCCTCCTCCATGCTAGGAGGGACACAGCTCCTGACAAACTTGAACAAGTGACAATCCAGGGGAACTCCAATCGGTAGCCCCCGCTTCGGTCATAGGTGTACAAGCCATCTGCCTCTAGAATCCTGGCCACCTCCACGGTCCCAACTCTAGCTGCTCTCTCATCGAGGGGACCCTCAGCCACTGTCGTATGACCCCGGCCCAGCTGCTCTACACTAGCTATAGTAATCACTGGTGGGCCCAGAGGGGGCATCTGTCACTTGGTCGCCGCACCCAGTGGTCCTCCCCCCGAGCCATACGCCTCGGGACTCGACCATCTCTACCGAATCGTGCCATAGCTGCAAGACATGGCACACAAAAATGGTCAGAACATCAGCAAATCAACATGTCCAACACAACAAAATAAAGGCACATGAAGTGTCAAAATACAACTACAACAGCCTAAAACAGGGGTCTCATGGGTGGTACGCCCTCATCTCCACCTCCGACACATGCCCCGTGGGGGGCATTTATTGTACCTGGACTATTTCCCGACAAAACGATAAGAAATAAGGGCTCGGGCATTTCCCCGAACACCTTCTAGGCATGGGCTACCTAGCCGATTCTACAACCCTGTGGGTCCCTACAAGGGCCCTGACCAGCTTGTCGTGACACGCGGCGACACAAACAACTGTCTGGGGTCAACCCCGGCCACTCACATACGAGCTTTGCCCGTATCCTACATAGCCGCCTGGAGCCACCTGGGGGCGCCCCGACGTTAAGCCATGCCATGTGACACCCAGTGAAAGGGCTGAGGGCCCACTTCGAGACACTTCTTTCAACCCTCCAAGATCAAAGGGAGACCAAACACAGTCAACCACAGGCTTTGGAGGCCTATCGCATGCGTATACAGCTCGCATGGGTGTGTTCGGCATTCTGCCGAACACCTTGTGGGAGCGTGTATTCTAGCCCATCTACACCAAACCATGGGCTGCCCTGTGGTTCCAACACCACAATTGGGTCCTACAATGACGCCCCCTGCAAGACAGTTTCAACTGCCCCTTTTTAGTGGGCAGTCAGATCCAGAGGCAGATAGAGATTGGATGGATGATTTAGAGAGGATCTTCAGTTCCATGGAGTGCTAAGAAGGAGAAGGTGGTGTTGGCTAGCCACCAGTTGCAGGGGTCAGCCTGGTCCTGGTGGACGACAGAGTGGGGAGCAGCGTTCCAGTCTCGTCCCCTTCGGCAGATCGCGTGGCAAGAGTTCGTCGTGGCTTTCGAGCGTGCCTTCTATCTGTCTTTCATCAAGTTAGAGAAGATGCGCCAGTTCCTAGAGTTGACCCAAGAGGATATGATAGTGATGCAGTATCGATCCATGTTCATCGAGTTGGGCCGTTATGTGCCTCATATCATGGAAGATGAGGAGCTGAAGACTGAGCAGTTTGTTATGGGATTGAGATCAGAATTGAGGCAACCCTTGCTACATCGGGTTTGGCCAACCTGGATACAGCTTGTACAGAAGCGGCGCTAGAGGGAGATTTGCAGAGGACTCGGGGGCAGGGCAGTGCAGGTCAGACATAGACGGGTCTTAGTCAGCCGACAGTCGTGCAGCAGTAGAGTACTGTCCTACTCTCAGCAGGCGGTTCAGGGGCATCTCCATCCGTGGCATCAGCGACAGAATCGTCATCTTTCGGCTCGAAGCTTAAGAAGCTGTTTAGGGATGCCAGTATTGGCAGGAGGAAACCTCTCAGCTTTATGGTGGGAGATCGAGTATTTCTGAGAGTTTCTCCTATGAAGGGTGTGATGCGCTTCGGCAGGCGTGGGAAATTGAGTGCCCGCTACATTGGTCATTTTCTCATTGTCGAGCTTATTGGTGAAGTCGCTTATCAGTTGTAGTTACCCCCGGAGCTAGCTGCTGTGTATGATGTGTTTCATGTGTCGATGCTGCGGAAGTATATGCCCGATGATTCTCATGTTTTAGAGGATTCTGTTTGGCTCGAGGTGACCCCAGACTTGTCTCTACCAGAGGATCCCATCCGCATTGAGGATCGACGTGAGCAGCACTTACGGAATAAGATCATTCCTCTAGTTAAGGTGGTCTGGCAACGTCATTCTAGTGGTGAAGCGTCGTGGGAGCGCAAGGATGAGAAGCGGCAGCAATATCTTTATTTGTTCGAGTGAGTTTCCTTCCCCTATTCCTATGCTTTGGTTTAAATTTCGAGGATGAAATTTGTTTAAGGGGGGAGAGCTATAATGTCCCAAGTTTTTCAGATATTTTTCGGGTCAGGATCCGAGCGAGTCTAGGAGAAGAAGGCCACCGAATTCGCCACACTCAAGCAACGATCATTATTGGTGGCCGAGTACGATGCTCAATTCTCAAGACTATATTGGTATGCTAAACATTTAATAAGTATCGAGAAGATGAAGTCTAGAAGATTTCTTAATGGGCTCAGGCCCCAATATATCACACAACTGGCCCCGATGGACATACGAGTCTACTCAGAGATTATAAGGCGGGCCCAGTTACTAGAAGATGCTACGGAACTATCTGATAGGATTCGTGGGAAAGATAAGAAGAAGCATATTACTAGCTCCGGCACTTTCAAACCCACTTTCAATAAGAAAAGGCCAAGTAATGGAGGAGAGTCCTCTCAGAAAAAGAAAGTTAAAAAGATCAACAAGCCATTCTCCATCACCACCACACCATCTAAAGTGGCGTGTAAACATTGTGATAAGGCCAGAAACAAGGCCGATGAATGTTGGAGAAAACTTGGAACTTGTCTCTGTTGCGAGATCCGTAATCATCGGATTCCCGATTGTCCTTTGCTCAATGATCAAGCCAGTGACGAGAAGTGCCCGGTGACAAAGAATGCACGTCTCCAAGATATTAAGGAGGCGGATCAAGATGAAGGCGGACTAGTGGAAGGTACACTAAAAGTTTTTTCCAAGTCTGCACATGTCTTATTTGATACTGGTGCATCGTATTCTTTTATTTCTAAGAAGTTTGCCGATCCATTGCCTATGGAACCAGAATGGATAGACCTAGTCATTGCAACTCCTCTCGAAAACGAAGCCGATATTACTCATCACTACCAAGATTGTGAAGTCTTGGTTAAAGGAAGAAACCTTCCTATCGACCTAATATGTCTAGATATGAAGGACTATGATATCATATTAGGAGCCGATTGGTTATCCAAATATCAAGCAACTGCTGATTGCCGTAACAGCAAAGTTACCTTCAAGGAGTTCCCAGAACTGGTTTGTACTAGCCCTAAGAGTCAGAGCAAGTCACCTATTATTTCGGCTCTTCGAGCTAGTAAGCTAATAAGGAAAGGATGTGTATCTTTCCTTACTTTCATCACCATTAAGGAGATTAAGGAGTCTAAGATAGAAGACATTCCAGTTGTACAAGAATTTCCAGACGTGTTTCCGGAAGATTTGCCTAGATTACCCCCACAAAGAGAAGTGGCTTTCACCATCGACTTGATCCCTGGTGCTGGCCCAGTTTCTAAGGCACCTTATAGAATGTCCCATGTCGAACTTATGTGTGATTGTCTTGCACTCTGATTGTTCTTGCTTGCAAGAGACTTACCATGCCGACTGTTCACATTTTGCGAGATTATCTTCCGCTGTAATAAAGGCTCGGGGCGTGACATATACCTGGTGACCCACCACCTGAATGGAAGATCCTCTCGAGGTAAAAGAATGCCCTTGGCCCTTCAGAGCGAGGGACCGAAGGCTCTGTCAGTAGAAGACCCTGATAGCCCGGCATGGGTATGGCTTCTCAGCATATTAGGTCCGTCATTGACCAAATGATCACCCAGGCAAGGCAAAAGCACCCTAGGTGGTATTCCACCACTCAAGAATGCTTCGAGCATGAGTCAGGCTGAGCCAGCTGCACAAACCATAGTGTCGAAGGTCGTGTCAGCAAAAGACCAGCATGTTCAAGCTGAAGATGCACGAGGCTCCGAAGAGGGCTATATGTCAACCTGAGAGCTTCGTCAGGACTTCTCACCAAGGTTTTACAAGACCATAGCGAGGTGAATGGTCACGGTGACCCTCGAAACTAGTCCGGGATCCACTGTCTAGCCCGTATTAAGCAAATGAGACTTACCCGGCGTGCCCTTCCACCGGCGTGCCCTATTCCCATCGCCCTCTTATCCGACGCACAAAATAGTGAAGGAGCCTCCTCCCGGCATACAATCCTCATGCCGTAATAAGCCATTTCTATAAATGCTACTTGGTTCGACCAAGTAAGAAGAAAAAAAGACAGATAGCAGAGAAAGGCAGAGTCTGAAGAGAGAGCGGTAGAGTCTGAGAGCCAATCAACAGAGCCCGTTCATCCGAAAGAGAAGGGAGTCTTGGGGGAGAAGTAGGGCTTCCACCAAGAGGGATCCCACTACCGTCCTCCCTTGTCTACCTACCTAAACAGCTCTGGAACTGGAGAAGAGACGTCGGATTCCGATACTCTATTTTGGTGGCGAAGTCAAGTGGGTTCCGTTGGTGCTCTCCCGACGATTTCCCCTTCTATTTTTCTTCTTTGATATAGTGTAAGTGAGGGGGGAGGGGTGATGATATGAGCCCATCTACCCCCCCCACCATCTCCCCATCTCTGTCTCTTCTGCAATTCCATCTATGTAATCAATGAAACGGCATCCGAGCGACAACGTCGGCCATGCCGAATGCTTGTAATATTCCATGTCCTTCACTTCCCATTGATGGGATGAATGATATATTGATGGAATGAATGGTGCTTAATGCTGTGTATGCTTCTCCCATTCTTTTCTCTTAGTAGGAATTACATCTCTATCATCAGGTAAAATATAAGTAATTAATATTTTTAATCATGTGTAGAACATGCTATATGATATAGTGTGAAAACCAAGCTCAAGACAGAGACATAAGCAAGTCTACTATCTAGAATTCAAGAGATATCATGAGGATCAATGTCAAGATTATCACGAAGGTAAAAATGGAACGATTATGTGCAAGTAACCAACCAGAGTTGATTATCTATCAAGTAAGTATAATAATGATGTCTCTCAGACCAGTATGTCAAGGGTAAGCCAAGTCAAGTTTGCAGCAAGCATATCATGAAATGTCATGAACTTGTCTAGGTCATATCAGGTGCAATCCCACACTACAAGTCAGTCCCATGGGCACAAGTAGTTTTGGACTTCCGTCCGACCAGCATTGAATATTATTTGGACCCAAAGCCCCACATAATCACTAGATAATTCCATCAATATGTAATCAAAATGGAATCAAGAGGTTATGTTCAAGATACAATTTGTACAAAGGATTTGATATGAAAGTATAAATGGAGTCCCATGACTAGCAAGTAAGACCAAATCATGAATATACAAGAGGATATCAAAAGCCAAGTAACATGAGGGCAATAATCACACTAACAACCAAGCTGGAAAGTAGTAAAATCACTAGACTCAGTCTTGAAAATCTTCATAAAACATAGGCGATCAAACACGGACATTGGGTTAAAGAACACGGTCGAACCCTTGACCGTGACCAGAACACGTCCATAAAGGCCACCATAATCAAGGTCAACCAAATGGGTCAAACTAGAACACATGCAGTCTAGGTGAAAACTACCTTCAGAGATGAACGTGGTTGGATAGAGGGCCACGATCAACCAAGAGTTGGAAAAATACAGTCTCTGATCATGTACGTTCTCAAACAGAATTTGAACGCATTTTGAAAGCAGGCCACGTTCAATATAGACGCAACATATAGCAGATAGAATGTGGTTCTATCAATCAAAAGGTTGGTTGAACTCTATCATACATAGTAGGACGAGGATTCCTATGGTTTACAGATTTTTTATGGTACAACCAGTGGTGGGGACACCCGAGCACATGAGCGGTCCGGGTCAGGGAGCCACCGGTACCGTACACGGAGCACCACGCGAGCCACGACAACTTCCATTTGGCTCGGAGATAGTCAGGAGACTCCCCCTTGAGTCTTCGTATTTATCATATTTATTTGGGCTTTATTTGTATGCTATGTGTGCTTATTTGGGGCTCGCATTTGAATAGTACTCCAGCCTACCAGACTGTTCAATTGCTGACTGTGCAAATATGTAGCGAAAGTTTAGAGAAAGATTTCACATCACTGAGAGGGAAGTCACGGTGGCTGAGCTCTACTCAACAAAGCAAAGGATAGATGAAATAAACCTTGAAAATATCAAGAGGTAGAGAAACCTCAGAATGTGGTGCAAGTGGCCCCCGCATCAAGAGGACGCTATACAAATGTGCAAGCAAAACCTCGGGAGGGAGGTATTAGAAAAGATGATTGGTATGGAAATCCGGTCGTTCGACCGTCTAAATAATGTAGTGGTCGAGGTAGAAGCCTTCCTAGCGAGACCTGCCCCTACATCAACCGCTACCACTGCATAAAAGGCAATGGTACTAGAGCATCGCCAGATGCCTAAAGAAGCAAACACCCTTGATATCAGGGCGTTTGAACAACAAAGAGACAAGGGCAAGAAGGCAGCTGCGCCTCAACCTGCCAAGGTAGAAGAAAAGAAGGAAGGTCCCTCACTAAGGGACAAAATGAAGAAAGCTTATTCTTTTTCGAAGGAAAAGACCAGGGTTCTCTTTGACTGGGTTACCCAGTATAACAAGGTCACCTTGCCTGAACCAAAAAAGGCCAGAGGACTTGCAGAGAAGAGACAGCCCGAGATTCTGCCCTTATCATCAGATGCTGGGGCACCCGATCGAGGACTGTTATGCATTCAAAGACATCATCGAAGGCATGGAGAAGAAAGAAGAAATAGAGTTGGGGGAGTACAAGGTCGACCCTCCACAACCTCATGAAGCTCCTCTGAGGAGAGCTGCGGCCAATATGATTTCTTTATATCAGGCATTGCCCGAAGAAATTGTAGAAGCTAGCACTCAACATACTTACGAGGCCTACTTTCTGATGTCGATAAAGGAACAGCAGGGATGGCAGTGGGTCCCTACAAAGACCAAGAAGAAAGCCACACCTCGCCCAAAGGTGGGGGCGCTTGTCTGCGGCATCACACCATGACCCGATCCTCCGGTGACAGCACCCATGTGGGTTAGCCCACCTACATTCATTAGAATACACACACACAACCAGAGAAGACATGCAGACTCTGCTGCCAATGGCTAAAGAAATTAGTCTAGAAGCCCGGCGACTGCAGGACTACATAGATGGGCTAGATTAATATGAACAACCTGAATTGAAGCCTTTACTAATACGGGACCATGTCCCATGGCAAGAACTGGAATAGCTTTCATTGAAGCAAGAAGGAGAGGCTGACAAAGCACTGGAAAAGGATGACAACCTGTTCTAGGGGCAAGCACTAGCCAAAGAAAAGAAGAAGAAGCAAAAGAAGAAAAGGAGAGCCGGCAAGGCCAAGAAGAAGATAGTTCTTTCCTACAATACCCTCTCTGCCCTCTTCAATCTCCCCAATCAGGAAGATGAAGAGGAAATATGCTTGATGCCTGCCGCCATGGGAAGCTAGGCCGAAGCCGCGACTGCTACTCATGTAACCCATTAAGGCTGAAAATGGGGGCGCCAGCCACCCGACAACCACAATATTATCTTTAGGGGAGAGCAGCCCTATAAGATACCCCTTCGGAGGTCAAGGGAGTCAAAATCCTTCCTCCTTCAGGTTTATATGGTCAGAGTGGGAGAAACACTGCCGCCCCTTCCTTTCTTGAATTTCTGAAGATGTCAAAGGGCAAGCAGCCACGTCGGGATGCCAGCCCTGCAGTCAAGGGCACTCACCCACAGCTTTTGTAGCCCTCTGGTGCTCCAGATGAAGACAAGGCCCGCCCGACGGTAGGAGGCGAGGGACAGCAAGAGCATGACACCCAACAGAAAGGTGTAGACTCGGAGTTTGATGAAGCAGGTCTGTCAGAGGCTGCAGTTCAAGGTTCTTCCAAGCCCAAGTGGGCAGAAGAAATGAAGCTATCCAATGTCTAAGCTGGAAGCAGGATAATGAAGTTACTTAAGAAGCTTCCGGCAAGGTTCACTATCTAGGAGATCCTCTCCCTGAGTGAAGAGACCCGACAGGCAATCATCACTGTCTTGCAGACACTTACCCAATATGAAACATGTTTTGCTGAAGCACTGCCGGAGGCCAATGTGACCTTCACTCAGGAAGATATGTTACTCCCTACTGCCAGCCATAATAGACTGTTGTACATGAAGGGGCAGTTGAATGGTCGGGAGATGAATAGAATCCTAGTGGATCCTGGAGCAGCTGTCAACATCTTGCTGTATAGAATATACCAGAGGTACCACTTTAATGTGCGCCTCGACAAAGTCAGAGATATGCATATCACCAGCTTCAACCAAAAGTTTGAAGTGCCGCTGGGAATGGCAGAGTTCATGCTCACCATGTCAGATTTCACTACCAGGGTGTAGTTTCATGTCATCAACTTCAGTACCTCGTACAAGGCACTTCTTGGCCGCCCGTGGCTATATGAAAATATGGTGGTACCCTCCACGCTACACCAATGCATCAAAGACAACCAAGAGGGGAAGGAAAAGAAAATATTTGCTGACCTCCACCCATTTGAAGTATTCGAGTGTCATCTACTTGACGCCTCTCTATATGTAAAGCTATCGCAGAAGGCCTCCAAAGCCAAGGCCCCTGCCAGGGCAACAAAAAGCACCTCTAACAGTGACTGGTTCCCACCACCGCTGCCAGGGTATGTCAATCCCAAGACAGTTTCGCATATTGCCAGCACAAGAGACGTGGGCAGAGCAGCACCTCTCGCCACCTACCCTGAAGCTAATGAAGCCATGGTCGATCAGCACCACGGCCATATTGAAATCCCAGAAGGTCTCACTCGGCCAATATTTGGCCTCGATCATGTCACTACCGAGCCTTTCAAAGCATGGGAGGTGGCACAGTTTGAAGGCCCTAGCAGCTTGTTCTACACGGCTGAAGAGCACCCTACACAGGAAGACATTGACATTCATCTCCCTGAAGAAATAGAGAACCCGTCAGTCCCCATTGAAGGGCTAACGTTCACAGCAAGCCGACTGGCTGAGATATTCCGGAAGCAGCATATCCCCTCTGGCCAGCCCCGCAAGGAGAAAGAAGCATTCCAAAGGCTTTGGTATCCCACTAGCTTGGATAAGGAGTTGAGACGTGCTTCCCAACATCCAGGGTTGGGTTTCACCCTTGAAGATTATTATTACAGTGGGTGCTATGAGGTGGACACCATCTCTGCTTTCTACCTAATAGGAAATAGCTCACCGAGGGTAACTTTTGATGAATACTTGGCGGAAGCTGAACATACTAGACCTAGTCAACCAAGAGACTCGAAATTAGAAGCCATACCTCCTTGTAGGTGCTGGGAGCAAGTTTACCTTAAAGAAACGGCTCTCCAAGCCAAATTTGACATGGCCAGCAGTAGTGAAGCCGAAGATATTGAGGAAGCAGGGCTATCCCTAGCCTTTTCCTGTGGCTCCCCTTAGGCAGAAATATCACTACCTCTGATACCGATCAAGGAAGTTTTTTTTTTCAACCAAGAATTTTGGGGAAAAGAACTCCGAAGTTAAGCGTGCTTAATGGGGAGTAGTACCGGGATGGGTGACCTGCCCGGGAAGTCCTCCATTCTAGAGCCGATCACTATCAGAAATGGATAAAACCGTGAGGTCGGCAGGCCAAAGCGGACAATACCTCGACGGTATAGAGTACGGGACGTGACATGTGAGGGTGAGAAAAAGTAGAGAGAGGGGGAGCGACACGCAGATGGTGCTGTGTGTTTTAGATAAAGAAAGAGAGTGGGCGTGCAGGGAGTGCAGAGAGCTACGCAGAGGTGCAAGTGTCTGCATGAGGAGAAGAGAAGGGGAGAGAAGAAAAAGAATGATGGAGAGAGGGGGAGCTGAGGGGAGAGTGTGAGTGTGAAAGAGAGAAAAAAAGAGAGAGGGTAGATCCTGGAGAGAAGGAAGGAGGAAAGAGTGGGGGAGAGTGAGGTCACGGTGCCTGTGCGAAGGGATGGTGAGTGGGGCCTGCGATGGTGCTTGCGTGTGTGAGTTAGAGAACAAAGAGATGGGGAGTGCAGAGGAAGAAGGAGAGCTAGCGGGAGACGACAGGACACCTAAGAGAGAGGGCAAGATGAGAGGGGTGAGAAGAGGCTACGGTGCCCCTGTTCAAAATAGGGGCATCGGACCGGGGGAGTGTGAAGCGTAAGAAGAAGAAAGAGAGGGGAGTGGAAGGAGAAAAAAGAAGACGAAGGAGAAGAAGAAGTGAAGAGAAGGTAAGAGAGGGGAGAAGTAGAAGAAGAGGAGTAGAGGCCAGGAGGGGGGGGAGAAGTAAAAAAAATTGTCCACGGGAGAGGGGGGATCGAAGGTTTTATAGGAGACAAGGGACGTCCACTGCTGAATTCTCTCGCTACCTGTAGCTCCTACATGCTCTGCGCACCACTGCCATCTGCCACAGCCGCTGCGAGAGGATCTTGCCATATCCCCATGCGATCCTGCAGGAGGGGCTGTCATGCATGCTGTGCTATTTACCGCCCTGCTCACCCATTCGCACCCCTGCACCCTACCCTACCTGGAGCTGCATGTCGTGCCAGAGCCTGCGCTAACCTCGACTTGCCGTTTCCCCATGCGCAACTCAGCCTCTGCACAAACTGCTGCCATGCGTGCTCAACTGAGAAGGCCCATGCCAACGATCCTACATGCGTGAGAGGGATCGAGACACTATTTACAAAGTGGGTGAAGAAATGAAATAAATTAAATATAGGCCCCTCAAAGATGAATATGTATGTTTGCCATTTATCCCCAGATCCACCGTTGGATGGATATGAAATTCCCATATGTTGAAACTTTTCGAGTCCTCTTCGCAAAGGCGCTAACCTCGTCTCGATCCGACATCGGGTCTTGGCGAGGCGGCCATTCTAGCCGGAGTGCGCAGGATTGTCCAGATCTGTCCCGAGACTAGCCTGCAAAAAAGGGTCAAATAAAATCCTCAGAAAATTCGTCAGAGTAGATCTAGTGGCCGCCACTCCCAGGGGTCGACCGGGGACCCTCCACGAACGTCCCAGTGAACCACCTCCTCCAGAAGACCCCCGGAGACCGATGTCCCTTTGGATGCCCATGCTTGCTGTCCTACCGGCCAGAAATTACAGATCCAGAGCCGCTGCCCGTCAACCCAGAATCGGCGCTCCTGGACCGCTGTTGTGGCCTTTTACCTCACTGCGTGGAGTGGACCGCAATTATCATGCTGTAATTAATTGTATTATTTATACCAGGGGTGACGATTCTTGGCCGGGAAGTCTTCCCCATGCCCCGAGTGTGGAGGTACGTCTTCGCTACTCCCTGGTTGCCTGCTCATTTAGTATATGATTGAATGTCGTGCTTGCATGATAGAATTATTAGCTTGCTGCAAGTTCAATCACCGCTGTGAGTGAGTGTTCATGTGACTCATCCCGTGGCCTGTTCCAGCACGGAGGAGTGTAGACCACTCTTGACTCACGCCGGTTTCTCAACCATGTAGATCCACGCACCTCAATCGCTAGGGACGAGTCGTGAGTTGCACTTCTTGTTGAGGACATTTCTCCTCTTCTGGAGCTCCTTGGAGTCATGTCGAGGTGTTCTTACTGTCGTGTCTTGCTGGCTACATCTATCCCAGGCAAGTTAGATCAATATAGCAAGTCTGAGGTTGCATTGTCAGTCCGAGTCACACCCGTCCCGCATCAAATTGGTATCAGAGCGGGGTTAGTCTAGGGTAGTTTTTGCTTTAAAAAAAAAGTTTTGAGTCAAGTCGTCTTGTCCAAGGCTTGCATTTCATCCCAGTACCCCAGTATATCAAAAGACGTTACTGGAAAGATAGGTTACGCCTATTTGGAAGGTAGCCCATTGCGTGAGGTTTCTACCTCTGCCAAGTACAAGATATTGGTTCGAGTGCATTGGTCCATCTAGGTAGGTCTAGTGAGTCACCCCCCCTTAGCGCCCTTTAGGTCCCCTTGCATGCCCACTCATAGGGGAACCCAATACTCACCACCACCCCAACCCATGGCGGACCCCCACCCACTTTATGGAAGTTGTATTTTGATGGTGCATCAAGAATTGATACTCCAGCAATTAGGCTTGTTAGAGTCAGAGTTGGAGTAGGCATAGTCTGGAAGTCACCCAAAGGGGCGGTCATATATACCTCCTATTCAATAAACAAGCCCTACACAAACAATGAGGTAGAATATGAAGTCTTGATTATTGGTCTGCAAATTGCCTTGTCCATGGAAATCTAGATGCTCGAGGAATTCAGAGGTTCCATGCTAGTTGTGAAACAGGTGCAAGGACAATTTGATGTGCGAAAGTCGGAGCTCCTTCCTTACCACCAGTTGGTGCTGCGCCTGATGATGAAATTCAACTTTATTGAAGTCAAGCACATCAATCGAGGATAAAATGCTTAGGTGGATGGCCTCGCAAAGCTACCCAGTTCCTTGGCGATTCCGCTAGATAAGAACCTAAATAGAACCATCATCAATAGGCGCCAGGTCCCCATCTTGATAGAGGTCCTTGCAGATGAAGAAGAAAATGAGATAATAACTGTGGAAAAAATTCAACAGCCTGATTGGCGAGAACGCCTCCTGCGTTGGTTCCAGCACCAGCAGTTGTCGAAGGATAAAGAACAAAGGATGAAATTACTCAAAATCAAAGATTCCTACAAAATGAGGAACAGGACCTTGTTTCGAATAATGGCAGAAGCCCACAAGAAAGTTCTACTCCATTGCCTGTCTATGGAGGAAGCATGGCAGGTGATGAAAGTGGTTCATGCTGGGTCAGCCAGGGCACACTAGCCGGGTCCAAAAATGAAGATTGAAATAAAGAAATTGGCTACTACTAGACCACTATATTTGATGACTGCTGTAAATTTGCCAAGTCATGCCATGAATGCGAGGAACATGCCACCGTGCCTAGAAGGCAACTGGCCTCACTACACCCCACCATTCCCAGCTGGCCATTCGCCCAATGGGGCATAGATGTGGTGGGCCCTTTGCTAGCATCTTCATTCAGATGTAAATATATCTTGGCGGTCACAGACTACTTCTCCAGATGGGCGGAGGCTGTGGCACTGAGAGAAGTCACGGGGGAGCTGGTCGCTAAATTCTTCCATCACAATATAATATTTCAGTTTGGGGTTCCTAGCCGAATTATCTCTGACAATGGCAACCATTTCAGAAATCAGAAGGTGTACGGGTTAGCCGACAAGTATAGAATTGATTGGAGGACATCATCCCCAACAATCCTCAGGCCAATGGGCTTGCAGAAGCAAGTTTCTTTTGGGTAATTACACAGGGTCTAACCAAAAATAAACTTGAGGTTTTATTCATAATGATTGATGGATTAAGTCATGAGTAAGGACTCATTTAAAATAATTTATTTTAAGGTTTGTTCAAAGATCTCCATTACAGACACCCACATGTCATCCGTCAACAGATGAGAAGCGGAATGTATAGATGGGCTGCCTACCTGCTGCCCTCCCATTGTCAGTGACTGCATTCTGTTTGCAGCTGTTCACATAGTAATATAGGGAAAAACAATACAAGGAGTGCATATCAAGGGTGCAGATATTGACTATTGTGTAAACTTAGTATCCAAGAACGATGCAAAACATAAAAGCAAGCCATGAACCTGTAATTAAGTAAAATCAGATATCTAACTGTGACAAGGTCATTTTTATTGTAATATGGAGATGACATCCTACAAAAATAAGCTTCTATTTACATAAAATAATTGGAGATAAAGAGAGAGAGAGAGAAGACACAAGGAGACCCTGATAAATATCTCATCACCTTTTAAGTCCAGCAAAACCTGTTCCATGAAAGAAATTTGGCAAGAAGGAATCTGCAAGCAACTAACCTCTATGTAGTCAAAAACGGCCTGTCTGATCATCTCATCTTCCTCTTGAGAAAACCGTTTACCTTGGATTAGACCATCTTCATCGAGTTGATCATTACTTTTGGCATCACCAGTTGATGGAAACACCTCCACGTGACCTGAAAAGTTCACCTTTTTCACTTTTTTCTTTGATTCTGCACTTGTAGAAGCTTTTGAAGCGTCTACATTCCTCACACTAGAAGCTCCTTCACTAACTGAGACGTTGGATCGTTTCCTAGCATCCCTTGGTTTGTTATTCTCACCATCTATTTCTGCATTGGAGATGCCATTTGTTGAAACTTTCAAATCTTCAGCTGTCCCATCCTTATTTTTCTTTTTCTTCTCCCTGGTTTTCTTCTCATCCCTAGGCATTGAAGAAGATCGCATTGGCTCTTTGAAAAACCCTAGACGCGCTGCCGGCGGAGGGGCAATCCCCCTGTGCAGCAGCCGGCGCCGCGAAGCCTGCAACCCTGTAAGCGCGAGAGACCACGAACGGAAGAAGGCGCAATACTGATGGCTAACGTTGGGGGAGGGTCTCTCCCTCCCCTCCCCGACCCCTCTCCCCTTGCGACCTCTTCTCTTCCTGCTGATCCTCTTCCCCCGATCGGTGCTGATCCACACTTGATCCATGGCGGTGCTGGTAATAGTGAGTCCTTTCTTTACTTATGTAAGTTGAGTCAAGCTATGTAATCCAAATATTTGAGTAACAATAAAGATAATGTCTGGCCTTGGTAATTTGTGTCTTATGTTTGCTCTGATTATTCACGGCTGTATCACTGTCGCGTTCCGAACTACACGTTCCGCTGCTAACGGTTCGGGGCGTGACATAGCAAGAGGAGCTTGGGATGTCTGCCATCGTTTTGCTCACTAGGACATCCTCTCAGCTGAGAAGGACTCGGAGTAGCTTGGCAGTATCCTCCTTGGAGAAAGGAAGAGACTCTAGCTCTTGCCATGGTCGCCAACTCAAGGTTGGGACAACAGGAACCGGTTGGCTGGCACTCAACATCTGGGCATCTGGAGGAGGTGGGTGGTAGGAGGGTGTATGACGTTAACTGAGAAATTACTCAGTTCAGTTTCTTGACTGTCGTCCCGCCTCCAACGACTTCGCAGTCACTCGAGAGCTTCTCGATTGTCAGTTCGAGACACGAGCCACTCTGAGACATGTCGATATGGCAGCCCATGCCCATTGCTTGAGGAGGTTCTGGTTGCTCTGGTGCATTTCTGGCAATGCTCAGGGTTTCTTCAATGGCTTGTCGAAGCCTCCAAACTGCTATAGACTTCCCCACAACATCGATTTGTTCCCACTGAATCTGTTCCTGGATTAAGTGTTGAACTTCCTTACAGGACTCGATCCCGTGGCAGATTCTGGCATGGAAGGGGCAATACTGGGGGTGACTGAAATCCTAGTGAGTGTATTCTGTCGGTGGCTCACAGGCCATGATTTGCCCCCTCTCGATTGTAGATGATTTATCTACCCCGCCCCGACAAAGCAATATCCGTATAAACATGAAAGCATGAACAAAGGGAAGGGGCGATGCAGATAAGCACCAAACCGTGATCACCACCAAGGGTTAACAACGCCAAGAGGATTAAGAAGAGTGAACAATGACACTACGTACCTTGGAAAATAAGAAGAAGAGATGCAGCCGTAGAAGACTGCCACACATGATCAAGCGTGAACAAAGGGGCGCGGGAGCCAACGTGGATTATACCTCCTCACCTTCCAGGCAGTCAGAAGACGAGGGCCGCGTGTTCTATTCATGCTCTCCTGTGAATCAAAGACAACCACAAGAAGAAAAATCCATTAGAAATATGAAGTGTAGAACCAGTCCCGTAAGTATAAAATAGGGGTAAAGATTGAGGGAGAAAGCATCGGGGGGAGGTTTAGGGGCAAGCTCATGATTGTGGAACATAATAACTGGTTGTGTGTCCGTCGGTGTCAAGACTGCCGAGATCTTCTCTACAGGGAGATCCTCATTCACCATAACCATTTGAAGATATTTGTTCAAAGCTTCTTGATGGGACGTGGATCTCTTAATCAACTCAAGGATGGAGATCCGTGCAAGCGTCTTATCCAGATGTTTAAACAAATCATACAGCGTCCCAGGGATGGACTCTTCTGGTTGCTCTTCATTGTCTTTCTCTGGCTGAGATTGTTTAGGGGCCTAACTCTTCTGGGGGAATACACGGTGGAAAATCCTCCCACTTCGGAGCACCATGGCTTGTGGTTCTTGCTGCACCTCTATGGTTTTAGGCATGGATTTTAGCAAAGGTTTAAAGGGTAATGGTAGAGGAATAGCTGGTGAAGCAGGGGTGACCATGGGTGTAGTGGTTCTGATGAGGGGTTTGTTGGGGGGATATAATGGAGGTAGATGGGGCTTTACACGGATAGTGGTTGATAAGGGGCTTGGAAGGCACGGGTAAAGGTGCGGTGGGGGTAGATGGCGAAGTGGAGGGATGAGAAGTGACGGGAGGCTTTAGGGGTAAAGGGAATGTAGTGGATGGCATTTGCTGGTGGATTAAGAGGGAATTAATAGTAGGGGTACGGATAAGAGGGCGTAATGGCTGTGGAAATGGAGGACGGTTAGCTGGGGGTTGTGACATGGTTTGGTAAGGACAAGGTGCGATTCGGACGAGGCGAGGAGGTTGACTAGTGACATGGTTGGTAGTAAAAACAGATGTGCTTTCTAAGTGCCAGTCCTACTTTCTTCCAACTTTCAGGAAGGAAGAGATAGGGTTGAGCTGGTGGTTGGGCAGTTGGTGCTCCAACAGTGGGTTGTGGATAATGCCCATGTTGGGTTACTGTTGTGGGGCCTACTGAGGCTATTGCTGTTGTTGTGGTTATTGTGGTTGTACTTGTGGTCTAGGAGGGGGTCTCCTGGCTTACAGCACGGCGATGTATCACCTTATTTCATCCCAATCAATTTCACCCTGATCATTCAAGTCATGAATGTAATCTTTAAAGTGGAAACAATTCTCCACTGTTTGACCTGGCTGCATGTGGTAAACACAGTACCTAGAGGTGTCAACATTCAGGGGCCACGCGAGACTTTCCTTGGGCAAAGCGAGTGCATTGACAGCCATAAGAGCATTAAATATGTCTGCTAATGATTCCAACAGCGGTGGGTAGTGACCTGGTGGACCTGAATATAGTGAAGAAAGGGACCAATAATACAAAGGAGGCTCTTTGTCCTTGGACGCACCCTCCCAAACCAGCCAGCAGATGTCGCCAATAGTGGCACAATACTCAGCCAGGAGAGCCAGATCTTCACGGCCATGAGCTGATAGACTGTAATACAAGCCAAGATGGTCTATTCCCCATCCGTCGGCATATTTGAAAGTAGTGAAGAAAGGCCTCTCCAATATCACCTCGGCCTTATCAGTCAGGGAAAGGCCGTGAATGCGCAGCAAAGAGAATAGCCAGGAGGTCTGAGCATATAAAGTTAGTCGCCGATCCTCCTTCCGTACAAAAGTCCTATAAGGACATAAACGGTCGATCTCCGGACGCCACGAAGTAGGAGATGTGATGGGCTTCTCGACCGGCAATGGGAATTGTTGCAGAGATACCCTGCCACTGCCAACCCAGCACAAGCCCCAAAGGGTCTCCATAAATTCATCCTTCTTGATCTCCGAAAGCACAAGCTGCGGCTTGGATATTTACTGCTTTACAGATTTCCAGGCAGCTAAATAAGCTTGCACTTTAGACTCCCTCCGGGACTTCAGTCTCTGTAGATGAT
Source organism: Amorphophallus titanum (assembly GCA_024336825.1). Lineage (NCBI taxonomy): Eukaryota > Viridiplantae > Streptophyta > Magnoliopsida > Alismatales > Araceae > Amorphophallus > Amorphophallus titanum. The sequence goes on from JANBPO010006450.1 coordinate 499,048, forward strand.
GGAGATCGATCTCAAACACCGGAGAAGGCTGGGAGCTCAAGACCTTACGTTCTGCAAGATCCCAATAGTCGTTTTGGGAAAGCCTGTAGAATGCAGTGCGGGCGTTCCACCACTTGATATATTCTGATGTCACACGAGGGAATTGCCCGGGAGCTAACATTCTGAAGGAAGCTGCCTCGTGGCAATGGAAATAGTCCCACCATGTGCGGGCTTAGTCAGTAGCAGCTGACCCTGCTCTCGATCGGCTCTCTAGTGGAAACTGTGTCGAACATGGTGGGATTTGCTGGTCATAGCCAAAGTTTCTGCCAAATCGGAAGTGATGGTAGGGTTCCAGATATGTGCTCCCACCCTTCCTGAAGACCAAAACACTGGGCCTGATGGATAATATCCAGTCTACTAGCTCTGGCTCTAGAGATGGTCTTGTACAAACTTTGCCTGAGATAGGGTGAATATATTCCTCCACTTCACCAAAGTTGCACTCCAACATGTAGTTTACCAATGGGCTGGAGTGGGCAACCAAACTCCAGAAGTGTAGTGCTCCAAGGGCATTCAAAGGCACTTTTGTCATTTGCCCCCTGATTGCAAAAAGCTAGTCTAATGCTTGCTGAGGTTCGGCACTTGCAAACTAAAATATCCTGGAAGAGCTGCTGATACAGCAAAACCATATTGACAGTTTGTCTTAGGGCTGGCGGCTCATGGGGCATGGCGGGTCCATCTGGTGCTCGCCCATTTGCAACTCCTCTTTCTTTATCATGATTTCCATTACATCTTTGAATACATAACAGTATTCTATGGGGTGCCCGAGCATTCGGTGATATAGGCAGAATAGTGGATCATCTTGTTTCTTAGCATCAGTTGGTCTCTTTGGCTCAGGCAGTGTTATCTTGTTGTATTTATACGCCCATTCAAACAGGACCTGAGTTTTATCCTTCGGAAATGAGTAGAGCTTCTTCATCTTGTCTCTTAGCGAAGGACCCTCTTTCTTATCGACAGACTTAGCTGATGGAGGAGCAGCCACTATTTTAGCCTTTTCCCTTTGTTGATCAAAGGTCTTGACATCAATAGTATTAGCCTCTTTCGGCACCGGGCACCGATCAATAGCCTTGCCCTTTTGAGCTACAGGAGTGCTGGCAGAAGAATGCTTTGCAAGAAAGGACTCGACTTCTGCCACCACATTGTTAAGACGGTCAAATGACCTAATGTCGATGCCAATCATCTTTTCTAGCGCTTCTGTTCTCAGATTTTTTTTACAGATTTGAACTACATCTTCTTGGTGGGGAGGCCATTTACATCTCATGCTGAGATTCCTCCACCTCTTGATATACTCCAAGGTGGACTCATCTTGCTTCTGCCTAGTGGAGTATAGTTCTACCATTGTGACTTCTCTCTCTGTGACATGAAATCTTTTGCGGAACTTCTGCTGCATATCAGGCTAGTTTAGGATTGATCTTGCCTGCAAGCTTGAGTACCATTCAAAAGCCAACCCCGTAAGAGATGACCCAAAGAATTTCAGCAAATAAACTTCATCGACTACCAAATCGCCCATCACTATCATGTAATAGGCTATGTGTTCCCTGGGGGAGCCTTGCCCGTGAAACTTTTCAAACTTGGGTGGCTTGTTAATACCTGGCAGTAACATTTTTGTAGCATATTGCGGCTGGTAGGGCACTTGGTATGCATCAAAGTTGCTGAAATCACCATCAGCTCTCTCTGAGTCATCTCTGTCATGCCCCGAGCGCAGAAGGAACTGGGTATTCGTAACGAGTTTATATCAATCATGTCAATCAGAGCGTAAGTGTATTCGACACATTGATAGAGCGCGCACAAATAGAGATAACTGAGTCATTTATTCATCATAACTTTAAAGTACTTCTATTACAAACTTCCCCGTTGAGCCATTTCCTTCTGTAGAATAGCCGCACACCACCTCTTATAAATATTGGTACAAGCACCTCTCACATCTTTCTCACCCCCCACGTCAAAGAAAATACCCACCTAACCGGCCATTGCCCTCAGCTGCTCCTCTATCAATTTCTGAGCATTCGCCATCATCTCCCGCACCTCCTCTCTCGATATGTAGTGTTTCCTCTTCTGCTCCCTATCATGAATATGAGAACCATTGGACCCTCTGGACAGGCCGGCAGGGTCAGGACTTTATCTGCAAGAGCACCGACTTTCATGAGCTGCACCTCGTTTGAGTGGCTCTGGGTTACAGTCTCTAACCTGTTGCCCTGAGAAGCCTGGAATGACAACATATGAAGCCCCCTCCAACTTGTTGCCCTATGTTTGCCGCCCTGAGTGGCACAAGACGGCACCGTCGGGTGCCATGGTTGATGATGCTACCCCAGCAGTCGCGGACAACTGGAGGGCCTCAGTAGGAAGACGGAACATAGATCCCCGTTGAGGAAGGAAGGGCGGTTCTAGCGGTAACGCAATCTAGCAGGCCTTAGCACTTGAAGACCCACCATCCTATGCACCGGCAACCGCCACCGCGGTCGTTGAGCAGGCCCCAGCACTAGAGATCCCAACGCCGGAGCCAGACCAACCGCCGGTGAGGAGGCGGCGATGGCGAGTTGTGTTGGGGCCACTGGCGGACCCTAGCTGCACAGATGAGGAAGGCCAGTTAGCGTTATCGGGCGGGGGCATTATCTGGTCTCAGCGACCCTATGCTAATATGTTAAATCATACTTAATCAACAGATCTAGAGTTTCTATTCTTCTCATCCATCCTATAAACAAAACATCCTTGTCATCTGATCTAATTACCATAATTAGTATGAAAAAATGATAAAAACATCTCATTCCATGCTTATAAGAATTTAACACAAACTACTTCTTTTTAACATGAATCATCAACTCAAAATATTTGCCAAAACTCATAAACCTAGCACCTTAAGCAACACCTTTTAGCACGAAAAAATTGTTCCTTAGGCAAGGTACTTTTTACCGTCCTAAATGTCTTAACCCTAACACATCTCATTGCATGGTACTTGTGATAGAATCAGCTTATAGTATACTTATTAAAGAAAAAGATTAACACAAACTACTTCATGCGAACATGTTTTATTAATTAAAATTCATATTCTTCCTAATAATCGCAAGGAATCTCCTGACAAGTGTCAACCTTAACCAAGCCTTCTTTGGGGCCAGCAATGCTGGTACAACACATGGACTCATGCTGTCCCGAATAGATCCTTTCTGTAATAATTCTTCGACCTGTCGCCGTAGCTCAATGTGGTCAACGGGGCTCATGCAGTAATGGGGAAGGTTGGGCAATAAGGACCCCACAATCAGGTCAATAGCATGCTGGACATCCCGCATAGGTGGGAGTCCCCCGGGAAGCCCCTTCGGGAATACATCAGCGAACTCCTGTAGGATTGGGATAGCATCGGGTGGGAGTGCACTCTTGGAACCTCGCTCGACCTCATAGACTACGATAGCAAACACAGGACTACCCCTACTGTCCTCCCGCTCCATCTCACGGGGGCTAATCAACATCAGTCTGCTCATCGGGGTTTGTCCCGTGACAGAAGAAACAATCGCGGTCCACACTAAGGATGGGGTACTGGCCCCAGGAGTAGAAAGGCCTAAGCTGATCGGGCTGGCTGGGCCCCTAACCGGCAGACTCTTCAGTGGAGAGGGGTGAAGAGTGATCCGCTGGCCACCATGGTCAAAGGTATAGGTATTTAACTGACCATGAAGGGTGGCATCTCGATCAAATAGCCAAGGCTTGCCAAGAATAATGCTGCCCACCTCCATGGGTAAGACGTCACACCAGATGTCATCTCGAGAGGCATGGAACTGCAATGGGACTAGGCACCGTAGCTTAACCGGTATGGAGGTGGAGTCAACACATGATACTCGATATGGGAGGGGATGGTCTACAGGCATAAGACCAAGGCGCGAAACAATGCCTTTAGAGATGGCATTAATACAGCTCCCACTATCAATAATCACCTTGCACGACTTTCCATTCAGTCGACAGTATATGTGAAAGATGGTAGTCCGACGCCAGTCTTCACTGGCCTGTGGTTGAGTCAAGGTGCACCAGACAACCCCCAGCTGGGCAGTATCCTAATATGGAGCATCAACAAGCTCACTGTGCACGTCCCTAGTCTCTTCAAAGAACTCATCAGCGAGCTCCTGCTCCGCCTCATAGCTAACATGCATAACCTCAGAAGGCGGAGCCTCGCTAGCCGACGCGTATCCAATAACTAGGGATAAGCGGGTGAGGCACCGATTTGCATAGTGCCCATATCCCTTGTAGTTAAAACACTACTGTCGGGCTCCACTAGACTCCCCGATCAATGGGCCCTTACCCTTGTCCTCCCGAGGGGGTGGGGGTGTAGGCAAAAGGGGACGAGTAGATGGTGCAGGGGCTGGCGATCGGGTGATGGCAGGGGGAGGCTGGGGTTGAGGCGGGAGATCCCTCAGTTGAGGAGGATGTGGCCTTAGGGCAAATGGGTCCTGACGTGCAGGCTCCAAGGGACGAGCCACGGGAGTCCTCTAACATGGGCCAGAAGAACTACGAGGCTCGGATCCGTGCTGATGTGTGGGACCCTGCCTCTAGGAAAACTCAAACTCAGACTTGAACTGCTCGAGCTCGAGAGCAACCTGGTAAGCACTTTCCAAAGTGGTTACGTTGCGGCAAAATAGCTCATATTGGTATGGCATCTGCAACCCTCTTCGGAAATGCAAAACGGTCATAGTGCTCTCCTCCGTGACTCCACACCGCAAGTAATATTCATCAAACTGGGCGATGTATTCGGACATGGGTCGGTTGCCCTCAGTAAGATTCTGCCAACTGTCAATAAGACATGGATGATACGTGGCAGGAAGGTACTTTTCCCTCAACTTGTCCTTCATCCTATCCCAAGTCTCAACTCGAGGTTGATGTCACTGCATCAATAGGCTCTCTACATTCATCCAATAAGTCTGAGCCTTCCCTAGCAGCTTCATCTTTGTGAAACGGACCCAGCACAGTATTTTAAAGAAAAGCTTCAAGCCAACGCCCAGTAGTAGCTACAGATTAAGGGTGAAAAATAGATACTCATGGGTGACAAATCGACAGAGACGGTGAAAATCGACAGAGACGGTGAAAAATGGTCACCCGAGTTAACAAATGTCAAGCACCCTTTAAGCCTTTAAGAGTCAGTAGTTATGCATTTTTCCAACAGAAGCAAGAACTAAGGGCGCCTTGAAGTAAATGCAAGGTTCAGTCAAATGTCAACAAAAGTGAAGAATGTTGCTCAACCATGACAAATAGCATGTTAGTGATGATAAAGGTTGAAACAAGTGTGAAAAATGGTGAAGATGAAGAATTTGTAAAGGTGGAGTTGATGCAGAAGCTCTTGGAGATGACGCAATCATCACTCGCCAGCTAAAGCAGATCGCGGTATCAAATATTCCACAAGGTTGACAAATAGGTATATAAGGGTGAAAAATAGGCACCTAAGGGTGAAAAATATGTACCTAAGGGTGAAAAATAGCTTCTGCGGCAGATTATCAGTGTAAAATGCTGTTGGCTATCAAATGGAGTCGACTCCATTTGTCCATGGAGTCGACGCAACTATGTGACAAGATAGCAGAAAGATGAACTGCATAAAGTAGAGCAAAAGCAATGACTGCTGTGAAATAAGGGTGAAAAATAGCTGCCTAGTGGTGACAAATAAGTCAATACAGGTGTAAAATGGCTTCTAAGTGTGAAAAATGAATGTTAGTGCAAAAGCTTCAGAAGTTGAAGAAGTGGCATCGACGCCAAATGCTCGTGGAGTCGACGCAACCACGTTGAGCTAGGGAAGCTTTCAAAGGTGACGGCTAACCTGCAGCTAAGGGTGAAAAATAGCTAGTTAACAATGACAAATAGCCAATTGCAGTGACAAATCTTGATCAAGACTGAAATAAAGCTCACTGTGTTGAAACCTCATTCACAAGGATCACATGGAAGCATGACAGAAAAATGGCTAAGGCAGAAATGTATAGGCGACAGCTAATGTCAATAGTGGTGACAAATGGATGAGTAGCAGCGACAAATGAGAGCTAAGGCAGAAAAATAATGAACAAGGTTGAAAAATGAGTGTTAAGGATAAAAGCGTGAAAAGAGAAGAAGTTGCGTCAACACAACATCTGTTGTGCATCAACGTAGTCAAGTTACCAAAGGCAGAAAAGTAGTGAGAAGAACAATAGCGATGGTTTCCTATGTATAGCGGTGACAAATAAGTCTACAGTACTGACAAATATGTCTTAAGGGTGTAAAATGTGTAAGTATGGCTGAAAAATGGGTTGCCAGTGTAGACATCCAACCAAGCTCGTGAGATGTACAAGCGAGTCACGTGTTTTGCTCTCCAATGATTGGCACGTGATTTCAGGTTGGTTGGCACACTCTCAGATGCTTCCACAGAAAGAATATTTTACCCTGCCAGTTGGTCCAATGGTTTATTTTTGTTATGGATCAGACTTTTCCGTGATTGCCTTGCATTCTTTGATTATCTTCTTGGGGGTATTGTGCTCACATCTTTGCCTCAACTACATTCGTTCGATCGTATAGGATCAGTTCATGTTCTTTTGATTCACTCTCTTCCATATACTGATCCTATCTCTGTAGTAGATAGCTTTTCTATTCCGCACCTTCTATCTGCTATAGTCTGGGTTGAGTGTGGGGTGGACGTAGGTCTGGAGGACCGAACCACCTAAAACATCTTGTGCACTCTGTGGTTTGCTTATCTTTCTTTCTGTCAACGATTAGATGCATGCTAGGCTCGTTTTCGTTGATTGATCTACTGGGAAACATTAGAGAGTTGTAGGAGTCAAGGTTCGCGGACCAACTGTTTGTTCGGTAAAATTTTAAAGGGGAATTCATTCACCCCCCTCTGAATTCGTAGCACCGATCCCAACATGGATTCTATCAGCTCTCACAAGTCACTCTCACCACCTAGGTTACGTTGGAACAATTGATATTTTAGATTTTGAAGCCTGAAACCTAATTTTTTATCTGCATTTTAAACTAAGTGCATTTAGAGAATGCTCTTTTGAGTGTCGAGTCCAAACTGAGTATCAGATTTAGATTCTATTTACTCTCACAAGTCACTATCACCACCCAAGTCGTGTTGGAATGATCGACACACCGATCAAATCAATATTTTAAATTTTGGACTCTCGAACCTAACATCTTTAATTTTAAACTAAGTGTATTTAGAGAATGCTCTTTTGAGCGTCGAGCTCAAATCGGGTCTGATTTAGATTTTGTCAGGTCTCACAAGTCACTATCACCACCCAGGTCGTGTTAGAATGATTGACATGCTGATCAGACCAATATTTTAGATTTTGTAACCTTGAACCTAGCTTATTTAATTTTAAACTAAGTGCATTTAGAGAATGCTCTTTTGAGCGCTGAGCCCAAATTGGGTATCCGATTTGGATTCCGTCACTCTTACAAATCACTCTCACCACTCAAGTCGTGTTGAAAAGATCGATATGCTGATCATATTGGTATTTTAGATTATAGACCCTTAAACCTAATTTTTTATCTACATTTTAAACTAAGTGCATTTAGAGAATGCTCTTTTGAGCTTCGAGCCCAAACTAGGAATTCGATTTGGATTCTGTCAGCTCTCATAAGTCACTCCTACCAGCTAGGTCATGTTGGAACTATCGACATGTCGATTAGACCTGTATTTTAGATTTTGGACCACCAAACCTAACTTCTTTAATTTAAAACTAAGTGCATTTAGAGAATACTCTTTTGAGTGTTGAGCCTAAACTAGATATCCAATTTGGATTCCGTCACCTCTCACAAGTCACTCTCAGCACCCAACTCATGTTGGAATGATCGATACACTGATCAGACTAGTATTTTAGATTTTGGACTCCAAAACCTACTTTCTTATCTATAAAGAAATGTGGAGAGCATGATGGTACATGATGGCGATCTATCCGGGCTTCGAAAAATGTGGAGGGGGTAAATGATGGCCCCATCACCATCATTCATGGATGGGTCGTCCAGCTACAACCAAATATGGATCACGGAGCATGACCTGGTCCACACTGCCTTCCGGACTCCCAAGGGCATTTATCACTACAAGAGGATGTCGTTTGGATTAAAGAACACTAGCTCAACCTATCAGTAGGCGATGACCAGAATATTTGATGAGCTACTCTACAACAAGGTCGAGTGCTATATAGATGACCTGGTAGTCAAGACTAGAAAGAAAGAACACCATCTGCAAGACCTCCGAGTTGTTTTTCAGAGGCTAAGGCAGTATAAACTAAAGATGAACCCTATGAAATGCGCGTTCGGAGTGTCGAGCGAAAAGTTCTTGGGATTCACTATCCGATATCGGGGAATTGAAATAGTGATGCAGGACGGACACATGCCCTAGGACTCTAGCTCGCGGGCATCCCTAAGCGAGAGAAACGTGGGACCATGCGTGGTTGAGGAACCAGCTATGAGTCTCAGGTATGGGATTGAGTCACGGGACGGGTCACTCACTCTCGCTCTCTTGCAGTGGTGATAACAATATATAGGGCTAAGAATCCTAACACTCGCAGTGGCATATACAAATAGATATGAGTAAAGCAAATGCGAAAGAGAGAGGGAGTAGATTTATCTCCACGCTCCGGGAGTGGGGAAGGCGATCCCGGCCAAGTACGGTGACTCCCGGTAACAAAATATCACAATAATTACAGAAGTTAGTTTTGCTGCCCGCTCCACGCTGGGAGGTAAAGGGTGACACAAGTGGGCCCGGGAGGACTGATCTTGGGTCGACGGGCAGCACTTTGATCACCCCATCGGCGCGGTTCGGACGGCGCAAGCTACTGGTTGTGGGGCCCACGTGTTGGTCAGCGGGTCCTAGTGGGCCTAGAGTGGTACCGCTATGATAGTGGCTCCTGGAGATTCGCTCCTTGGGACGGCGGCATGCTGGTTCATCTTATGGAAGGCGAGTCAGCTCCGGTCTCCACTTGTTGGAGTTACTGCCCATGGATCTGAAGTTCTATTTTTATAGCGCGCGACCCAGCAAGATCAGCTGCTGCGATCACTCCCGATGTCGAATCGACGCGAAAGAGGTACCGTTGGAAAGCTGACTTGAAGTACTTCGATCTATAACCAGAGAAAGAATTTTGACTATCCTAGATCTGGCAATGAAATTGTGATTAGCTGTATATATATATCATGGATTTGCACAGTTTTGTATATGATAAGCATGTGATTAGTTTTAATGCCTACTGAGTCTTTGGACTCATTCCTGTTGCCTAACCTTTTCAGGAAATTGACAAGCGTACACTTTTACTCCGACGGGCAGAAAGTCAGAGGGTGATCCCATATGTAGTTTAGATTTTCGCTGCCTATAATAAGTAGATTTAGTTTTCTTTTGTGTATTGAGTGTAAATATGACATTTCAATAAAGTCATGTAGAAAACTATATACGATGTAATTTATGTGTGTTTAGCTTATGGAAATGGTATGATTATGTCTTTTGGAATATGTGATGATTTGGCTTTTAGCGCCTTGTAAATATCTCGGCTCACAACAAGTCCGTCTATACGTTGTGACGTCTCCGGACATGATACAGGATCGCGGGAAGGGGGCGTCACAGACAGTGGTATCAGAGTAAAGTTGTGAGGCTTGGAATCATTTGCAGCCATCCGATTTATACACCATGTCACAAGATCTTAGAAATTTATTGTAGAATTTGATGTCCAACCTAGAATCATACTAATTCGGGTTAGTTCTCCCTCGCAGGAGATGGCAGAGAGTGATAGAGTTGAGGTTAATACTTCTCCCGAGGAGTCTGCGCCCTAAAATGACACATCACAAGGGGTTGTTGGAGAAGTAATACATGGCGAGCTTACTCCTGGTGGGAAGGGTGTGTTGTCTACTCAGGGTGTGTCAGACTTAGAAGGGTTCACATAAGCTTTTCAAGACTTGGTGCAAACTATGTAGTTACAGGTCCAAACTCAGGCGATAATGTAAGCCCAATTACAAACCCGTATGTAAGAACAATCGAATAAGACAGCAGGTGCTAATTTGATGGAGAAGTTCAAAAAAATGAGACCTCCTTCTTTTATAGGGGAGAGTCAATCGGAGATTGTGAAAAAATGGGTGAGAAAATTGAAAAGATTTTCACAGTCATTAGATGTGCAGAGTAGGATAAGGTGATATTAGTAACTTTTATGCTTAAGGACCGTGCGGATGAGTGGTGGAGGTCTGCACTTAGGACCACTTTCAGAGATAGAGAGACTGAGATTGACTGGAATGAATTTCTTGATGTCTTTCATGCAAAATTTCTCCCTCAGCATGTGAAGGATAAGAAAGAAGTAGAATTTTTAAATCTGACTCAAGGAGGTATGTCAGTGGCAGACTATGAAGCAAAGTTTACTGAATTGTTTACAAGAAATTTATACACTATGTTGTTATACCGATCATTATTGCAGGGTTTTGGCATCTTATCTGCAGGGTGCTTATATAAATTAACGGCCTTCTTGATGACCGCAGATTGACAACAGTTAAAATACCACGAATAAATCTAGCATAAAGCAGGGACAAATGGCATCCGTGAGGGTGGGCGCTATTTCAAATAGCAGCCGTTATTGTGGACGCTAATTCTTTTTAAACTGTAACTAAGAATAACGATTTCGGAACTTGACAATATGATAAGATGCATGCATGGTATAGTTTAATCCAGTTTTTATATTTCAATTGGGTCTTGGGGTTTAGAAAACCTACCTTTGGATGAAGATTGATGCTGATCAATGGAATTTTTGCTATCGGAACCGAGGATGGAGAGGAAGAAGATCGCTTCAACTACAACTGGAGGAAGAAGAATGGAAGCAGGTGGCACTTCAACGTAGCAGGAGGAAGAATGGACGTAGAGGAAGAAAGGAAGAAGAGGCCCCTTCCACGCCTTCTGCTCGATTGTAGGACAGGGAGGAAGAAAGGGGGACGCTGGTGCAATAGCAACGGCAGCAGCAACATGGGTTCTCTCATTCGACGTGGTTTGGGTTTTATAGAGAGGAGATCCTAACGGAGGCGATTAAGTAATTGAAAGCAAGGTTTTTAAAACCTTTTTGTGCGTTTCTCATTCCCTTCCCATTCAGCAACCGCTATCCTCAATTTGTCAAAACCCTAAACCATCAAACTTACAAGCATGCCTGCATGGTGATTGGGTGGTTTCGATGATGCCCTATGCATAGATGGGTTTGCACGTGAGCATACGGGTTTGTGGAGTTGGGGTTGGCCTTTGGGTGAAGCCCACCTTCGAGGGTTATTCACTTGTGGGTTTGGGTTTAGTGAAAGCCCATACCTATAGTGGTTTGGGTTAACTTCTAAGGGTGGCATATAAAATGGGTTGGGTTGTCTTTTCTATGTGGAGACTCAATCTCGTGGCTCTACTTTGGGTGGAAGCCCACATTCGTGGGTTTGGGTTCTTGAGAGATGGGTTTAGGCCCATAATATATGTCACACCCTGAGCCGATAGCAACGGAACGTGTTCCTTTGCTCAGAACGTAGCAGTTAAACAGTTGTGTCAATCAGAACATAGTCAAGACCAAATAAAATTTTGAACAAAATAGAATCTTATTTCAAATGTAAGTATATTACAAATTGGACCCAAATAAAAGAAAAGACTCAATCCATAGATCACCATTTTATATACCAAGGAGTAATGCTATCATGATATGCATGAGGAGTGCACAATGAGCATGTGTGACCAGATATGATACCACTTGATGTGATCCCAATTGTTGATGGAAAATGTTCATTTAGACTTCCCCTAAATTAGCTAATCATGCACAGGTATATACAGGAAATGGTGTGTGCAAACTGAGGAGATCAATTTATTTCAAAGATTAAGGACAAGATCCAATTGTTACGTTGCCGATTTTTCAAACATTACACATGACGAACACGCCAAAATCTGCCTTCTTCTCCCCTTTTATTCAGCCTTGCACAACTATTATTGTGTCATCATGATTTTAGTTGTAGGCTGCGAGGCTTCCCTACAAGATTCTTATGCAAAAGATTTGGGAACCCAAACATGTTTGGGTCCCTTTTTGTCACTCAATTCATTCAAAATAGATAGCATGCATTTTGGAATCCAGATTTGTTTGATGAAAGTGGGTTTAGCATTTGGTTTTACATTAGTTTTCACATTACCCACTTTAGAAGCATACTGTTTTGGCAATTTTTGACCAGTGAATGCATGAGAATTTTTTTTAGTCTTTTGCTTTGTGTGTTTTGTTTGTTTTGGACTTTTTGGAGCATTTTTGTTTGTGAAAACATGTGGATTTTTGTTCCATTTATAAGTCCAAGGGGCATAAGGAGTCATGGATGCACTGGGATACCTTGGATGGACAACCCTATATGAGGTTTGATCATGATAAGGCATGAACCGAGACTGCATCGACCCACTCCAGGTGGTGCGTCGACCCACCCAATGAGAATTGGGATAATGATGGTTCTGGTTAGCAGACCGCGTCGACCCACCAAAAGGGTTGCGTCGACCCCCTCCATGTGACCTAGGGTAAAACTAGTTCTGGAATGATGAGTGTATTGACGCACTATAATAGTTGCATCGACGCGATCTATACCCTGTCTCATTTTCTCTTCTGTATAACCTTCTTGATGTGGGATGCGTGGTTGTAGGATGATAACCTGGCTGAGGTTTTTGAGTGTGGGTTTGTCTACCCTGACCTTAGATGCAGTAGCATTTTCCTTTCCCTTTATCTATTTTTGAATATTTTTCTATTTTTTATTTTGCTTAGATATTGGTGTGGAAGGAGAGACATTTTCAGCAGAGACAAATGTAATTGTTTTTAATCCAATTTCTTTTTTCTTTGAAGTATTGAATCCCAATCCTTCCTTATTAGAATTAATCTTATAACTTCCTGTTGTACAGTTCCTGAAATCACAGGTTAGCAGGGAACCTAGTCCCATTTATAGGGGGTTGTCCTGGCGGTGAGGGCCGGTCCCTTAGCAAGGAAGGGCGCAACTCATGGAGTAACGTTCTCCGGGATCGTGGGGGGAGTTTCATGTTGAGGGACTGATATCCCAGAGTCAGCTGGCTCCCTGAGGAGTCTTACGGCGCCCGTGGGGCATGCTCGCCCTTAGTGGGATTGAGGCTGATATCGTGGAGAGTAACGCTCGGTCACTAGAGGGCCATCCGGCGGCCGTTGCGCCTGAGTCGAAGCCCCATATGCATTGGCGAATCCGAGGACGATCCGTCCTGAGCTGCTCGTTGCGGGTCTCATAGCTGTCGGGGCTCGTTTACGGGCGTTGTGGAGATCTGGCTGAAGTGGGCCTATCGTATCGGGCCTTATATGGGTCGAGTCAAATTTATCCTCCTCCATATAGAGTTGACTAGATGATATGCTCTTAATGATATTTTTTACATCTATTAACAGTTTTTTATAATATTTATATAGCAATATTCTTTCAAAGTTAACACCCAATATAATTTTTTGGATATATTCAGACGTATGTTAACGATTTAAGTAAATTAAAACTAAAAATCGAAGATTATCGTGGTATATATAAAAAAGCCTTTTTTTCTTACAAGTTACAACCCAAGTCCCAACATCGGCGGTGCTGCCATTGTATCATCGACATAGAGTAGCCGGCGCCGCTGCTGGTCGGGCGGAGCACTCGGCGGGGACTCGACCCTGCCCCGCAACTCAGCTGGTCTCGTCTCGCCCACTCCATCCACCGATCGCCATGGCGGGGGCGGCCGAGGAGGGGGAGGTGCTGGCGGAGGTCGAGGCGGTGCAGGCCGTCTACGGGGATGAATGCCGCGTCCTCCACCCCTTCCCGCCCCACATCGACGTCTCGATAAGGCCCCGGACGGCCGATGACTCCTCGCAGCAGTTCGTGGAGGCCGTCCTCGGTATACGGGCGGGCTCCCAGGTACGGCGGTGTCCCCATGCCACTTTGTGGAAGATCTCTTGGAAAAAGAGGCAAAAGGGAAAGATGTCTCTTTCTTCTCCTCGTGATTTCTATTCTGCTTTGATATAGCCCTTCTGATTCTGTTGAGGCGGCGGTGGTTTAAAATTCGATCATTTTTCATTGATTTGTCGGACATAAAGCTGTAGTCTTTCTTTTCATCCGCTTTGCGCATGGTAAAATGAAGAGACACGCATTTGACTATAAAGAAATTGGATTAAGTGCGATAAACATGAAGTAGGCATTGGACATGTTAAACTAATATTCGCTACATATTAAACATGAAGTAGGTTCATGCAGTACAATAAACATTACAAAGACAGTAAATGTTGTAGAATTAAAATGATCCCTACCCAAATAATGATGCATTAGTATGGATAATAGCTGAAGAATCTTCTCTCTCATCGTCTGGCTTCTGTTGTTGATACCCATAGAAAGACTACATATATTATGTATATTCACTGTAACCAAATAATGATGTACCCAAGTCCTGGATCCCTCTTGGAGTATAAGATTGTTGGCTTGATTGGAATCCAGAATCAGCATAAGAAGCGGAAACTTGAGGATTAGAAGAGGATGCTGACCCATAACTGCTACTGGCTAGAACTGGATGGAATTGAAATTCTAGTTGATGACCCCACCCATACATGCTTGCTTCCTGTTGGCCACCTCCATAACCTGTTGGATGTCCATATTGACTCTGTGAATCATATCCTCCTTCACTATGATTGTATCCTCTGCCCATGTCAGCGTGGAAGGAGGAAGTAGGTGCATATGTGCCACCGCCAGTAGTAGCACCTGCAGCTGCATTGGGATCGAAACCAATCGCCTTCTAGCCTTTGACTTTATTTTTTCTCTTTTGGCGTGATAATTTTATTCATCTTTGAAAGGACTCCTTTTTCCCTTGGCGTGTGCCTCACATAAATTTGCTTCAACTGCTCAATTGTCGAGTCCTCTTGAGTAGCAACACTAGATTTCTCAAACATCCCATGCACTGATGTACTTCTTCTTAAGGATGGAGGTGGCTTGACCATTTCAGGAGTGACTGGCCTGCTATCTGATTCTGAGTGTCTAGCTGGCTCAAGCTCAGATAGTTGGCTCAAACTCAGGCTACTGCTTGGTGTCGTCAACAAACAAAGGCACTAGCGGTCTCTGGTGCACGTCTCTTTGGCCCTCTTTATTGGTCTTCTGAATTCTGGATCCCTTGGCTTATCTTCATCTAATATGCCCTCTGCCTATGCTTTGTCATTAACATAAAAAACGGGCTCATCAACCTGCTCTTATACCTCAACCTAAGACTGCAAGAGATTTGTATCATCAAATAATGCATCCACATCAATTTCTGAACTTGTATCCTCTGTGACGTGTTTGTCCCGCAATTGTTGTTTCAATGACATGTTCTTTATTCTCAGTCTCATGTTGTAGTGGTAGTATAGAGGTGGCCCCTACGGGCTCAAGAGGTGACTCCCGCTATGTAACACTTTGTCCCATTGCGAGTTCAAGAGGTGGCTCCCATAGCGTAGCACTTTGGCCTGCATGGCACTTAGCTCCCACATTTTCAGTTGGGGTATAGCTCTGATACCATTCTGTCACTCCCTGTACTCTATACTGTCGAGGTATTGTTCGCTTTGGCTTATCGGCCTCACGACTTTGTCCCTTTCTGATAGTGATCGGCTCCAAAATGGGGGACTTTCCGGACAGATCACCCATCCCAATACCCCCATTAAGCACGCTTAACTCCAGAGTTCTTTTCATGAACTGAGCTAATACTTCAAAAGGTGCCTCAGTGATATAGAGTACAACTTAGCTATATTTGAGGGTGTTACAAGTTTCTTGAATTCTTGCATGAAAAATATTTCTCTGAGCATGTCCGCGAGAGGAAGGCAGCAGAATTTGCATCTCTAAGGCAAGGCATGATGACGGTGACAGAGTATGAGCTGCAATTTTCAAGACTAGCTCCATATGCTGCATCTTGTTAGCACGGAGCTTTTAAAGGCCAACAGATTCATGGATGGACTATGTCCTGTATTTGTCAAGCAACTTGGGTCACAAAACCTCCGAACCTATACGGAGATGGTGCATAGGGCCCATTTATGTCAAAGGAACCTTTAGAAGGCCGAGAAGTTCAAGGATAAAGAAGAAGAATCCAACCGGAAGCATGACAAGAGAGGACGAAAAGTAGAAAAATTTAGCATCACGAGAACCTATAAGTCCCGCGACAACAAGAAGAGGTCCCATAATGGCAATGGGAATGGCAAAAATAAAAGGATGAAAGAAGAGGAAAAGCAAGTCATGGTGACTTGCACATTTTACGAGAAGTTTGGTCATTCGACCGAAGAGTGCTGGAAGCACCTCGGCACTTGTCTTCATTATGGCAGCAAGGAGCGTCGCATGCTCGATTACCCCTTATGAAAGCACAACTCTCCAAGAATGATGGTGGGCGTAGGCGGCCGGCACGTTTCAATACCATGATGGATGATGAAGTCCCAAAGGAAGATGGTCTGATAAAAGGTACAATCCACATCTATTCATGTCCAGCCTTTGTTTTATTCGATACTGGTGCTTCACATTCTTTTATATCCACTGGTTTTGCTAAAACTTTACCGGTTTCACCTGTTCCTTTACCTTCAGATCTAGCTATTACTACATCATTAGGTTCTAGAACCAAACACAAAACTCAGGCATTCTAAAACCATGCTTAAGAACACTTGATCCGCATTTTGATTGGATTGACATGGCACGAGATAGATACGTAACGTAGGGTTTATCATCAAAATCATTAAGAACGACTCAACAGTTGTTAGGCCCATTTAGATTAGCTCATTTTGTGTGTCCATTGTCTGGTTGATTGTCATATGTCCATTCTCCCTTGGTCTTTGCGTTAGTGGGTTAGCCTCGTCCCATTCTTAAGCCTATTAAGCCCTTGCTTTCCCATCTGTATTTTCCTTGATATTCTTGTATTAAGTCTCCATTTTACCCTCATGGAGCATCATCATCCCATATATCCTTCTTCTTTCCAATATTCTTCTTATTTTTGCGTGGAGACCTCTTCCTACGTAGGCCCATCTTCCTGTGGTCCCTCCGACCCATCTGAGGAACAGGCTAATCTCATGGCCCATCGATCATGCCTTATTCGCCAAATAGACCCGGCCCTGGCCCAATACCTTATTGCAAGTCATCTTCATGGGCCTTCATCTCTTAGTGGGCCTTCTTCTCATATTAATGGGCCATCCTCCCTTAATGGGCCCTCTTTTCTCAAGGGGTCCTACTCTTCTAATGGGCCTTATCCATCTAATGGGCCTCATTCCCTTAATGGGCTCTCTTCTTCTAATCGGTCTTATTCTCATAATGGGCCTCATTCTTCTTTTGCTTATGCTGCTGGCCCGATTTCTAATGGCCAATTTTGTCCTAATGGGCCTCCACCTTCTATCCATGTTACTCCTGGCCCAATTGATCCTCGTGCTTATGTTCCTTCCAGGCCCATGTACCCTTCCACTCCCAGAACGGGCCCATATTCTTCTCAGTCTGGATCCTCTCATCTGGCCCATTATCATCCTGGCCTAAATTTGCAACCTTTTGCTCAAGCTGGCCTATATTTTTCTCAATCTCTCCCTAACCAAGAAATGATTACTCAAACTCAATGCTAGCTTAATAAACTTCAACGTCGAATTGATCCCAAATCCTCCTTAAGTGTTCCGTTCGTATTTTAAGATCTTCGGCTACTGCCACCTTCACAAATTCTCGCGTATCACCGTTATGGTATAGTCGGTGACCTGTATGTGCACTGGAATGAGTTTGTTTATGAGTCGGCCCAGTTTCAACATGACCAACGCTTGATGGCCTATCTATTCAGTCTATCATTGGAAGGCCTGGCTCGTGATTGGTTCTTCTCATTACCACAAGAGTAAGTTGTAAATTTTCAAATATCATTTGCTTAAATCATTATTATTGCCATATGAACTTGTCTGATGTGTGTTAATGCAGTTGCAGATAATAGGATCGGCTATCCAAATTCCATGACATCGTTGGCAACGGTTGCATCTAAGGTAGAACGTCGGAGGCTAATAGGTTTGGGCATATAAACTCTGAGTTCCTCTCTAAAAAAAATCATGAAGAGTTTATACTCCTTAAGCTATTCGATGGCTGCCCACTACTGAAGACGGGATGACGGACTTCTCGAACTCTTGACTGTACTTAATGATAGACGTAGAATGATGGATCCTCACCAGGTTTAAGACTACGCCCGTCACTAGGCCAGGATGACAGACTTTTCGAACTCTTGACCGATTAGTCCTAGAGGCAGGCAAATAAATCATCCGGCTATGCATTAGATAGGTTATTTCTTTTTAAACCCAACATGCATCATATAGGCCCCTTTTTAGCTGAAAAAGAAAACACAAAAAATTACATGCAAGGCATTCGGGGATTATGTAAGTGAAATAGGGAACAACACATGTGCTTTGACCGCCCCGTGGTTTCTTGTCCCCCGCGTCGATTAACTGTGTTTCTCGATTTCGCTGAACTCATATGAATGAGTCTACGTGATTCCACTCTAATTCAACTAGCCAGATATGTGTTTTGTGTATGACCATCATGAGTATTCTGAGATTCGAAGGTCATTTTCTCCTATCCTATTTTATTTACTCACTCCTATTTTAGGTGTCTTGTATGTTCATGGGCCAGATTGTAATACATCCCAAAGTGAGCTCATGTCCTACAAGCACTATGCTAGGGGGTGCCATGGACTACTGATACAAGCCCCCTTAGATTTGTTTTCCTTCCTTCCTTTCAAATGACCTATCTTATCCCTCTATGCGTATACGACCTTACGTGAAGATCAAATTCCGCTCAAGAATCCCCTTGAGCGGAATGTCCCAACTATGTTTGTTTCTTTACCGAAACACCCATTTATCAGTTTGCTAGGCTCCCTTGCAAAATGGGCATTCTGAAGGGGCATTTGTAGATACATAATTTCGTACATCCTGCAGATCCCCAGTTAGACCGTCATATCAGTGACATGGTCACTTTACCCGATTTTTTGATATTTTACCCTTTTAAGTCCAGCCCAATGCATACACATTATTGGGCCTACCTCAAGCATTAGGGGGCTAGGGCCCATGGGCTAGGCGGTTAGACCGATGGCCGCCTAGGTTGGCAGGATGGCCAGGTCTTTGGCCGCCTTCATTATGAAGAAGGCCACTAATTTGACCGTCCTCCTGCAACCGTTGGTCAAAGTGTTGTGTGCAAGGATGAGATCTAGAGGGGGGTGAATAGATCCCCTTATAAAATTTTTGCTCAAATAAAAACTCGCCCTACTTAAACTGAACTAAAGAAGGCTAAATGTAAATGATGGCTCACACCAAATAAGTCTTGAACACTTGATGGGTTGAATACATAAACAGATGATGGCTCACTCAAAAGCTGCCAGTTAAACCGATGATATCACACTCACAAGATGAATGTCAAATATCAAGCACACAGCCCATCCTGTGAAGGAGATAGAAGAAAAGGATCACATACACACAGCAAACCACGAACACCCGAGATTTTTAGGTGGTTCAATCTGCACCAAGTAGACATACATCCACCCCCCACTCAACAAGAGTGAGACTTCCACTGACTAACAGCTTGAACTACTGAGCCTCACAGCTTGCTACATAGCTGAGCCTTACAGCTTGCTATCCGTTGAGCAACACAGCTTGCTTCTGTTGAGAAATGCAGCTTGCTTTCGAGGAACAAATCCTCTTACAACTGAGCCTTACAGCTTGCTCAAAAAATCAAAGGAAAATTGAGAACCAAAAATAAAAACCAAAAGAAGAAAACAAAAGATATAGCTCCACAGGAGCAGGATGGCTTGGATCTGATCCAGAGGCCACACACGATCAAGTCTTTAATGAAGCACTAGCTACGCTCAAGCTTCCATCTCACGATTTCTCTCTTTCTTTTTTCTCTTCTTCTTCTTCTTCTCACGAACTCTCTTATCTCCTCACACAGTACTCTCTCTTTTCTTTTCTCTACTTGGTAGCGCTCGTAGCAGCCCTCCTCTCCTTCCTTTTTGTGCAGTACACCTACTTCTTCTACAAGCACACTTTCCTCTCCGAAGGAAGGCACCCTTATATAGAATAGGGGCTCTGGAAATGTTTTGGATAAGAAAAGATTATTTTTCCATTTTTTTCATTTGTCTACATGTCTTGGAGAGAGAATATTCCTTTGACATGGTACCTCGGATCATGTGCCAAATGATTGGCCTTAGCCCTTGGGCGTGTGGCAGATGCGAGACACGGCTGGCTTGAGCTTTCATGAGCTTTCCACGAACTGATCTATTTGTCAGCCTTCCCAAGGTATTTTACACCCTTAGTAGGTTATTTGTCAGTCTTAGTCATCTATGTTTTACCCTTATTCCGTCACTAAAGCTCTTCTTTCTTCTACGTGAATTTCCTTGTACGTGGAGTCGACTCCAAGGCTTCATGGAGTCGACGTACCTTCTATGCGTTTCAAGACTTCCAGGGCTGTTGCCCATATTTCAGCCTTACACGGCTATTTGTCACCCTTATCTGCCATTTGTTACCGCTGCACCCTTGTCCAACTTGCGTCGTCGCCCTTGCTGTTTTCCTCTTTAGCCTTGGCCGTCGCCAGTAGCTATTTGTCACCCTTAACCTTGTATTTGTCACCCTGTGTGACTATATTTCACCGTTAAAGCTCATTTATCATCACTGTTCGCTTTGGTGTTTGAACTGCCTAGAGTTGACTTCATTTGCAAACGGAGTCAGCTCTTCTTCATGCTTCGTGGCTTCGTTCCCCATGATGTTCTTCTCTCTCTCTTGTTCAACTCCATGTTCACTGTAGCTAGTCTTGACTGGAGCTTAGACTGGACCGAGCTTGACTTGTTGACCTTGACTGATATTGACTTTGACTTGGGTCAACATTTACTTGAGTCAATCTTGAAGATAAAGTTGGCTGGAGTCTCTTTACTGGCGTTGACTTTGACCAGGTCAACATTGACTGAATTGCTTTGACTACAGTCAGCGCCCTCTTCAACAGAGTCCACCTTCTTCTTCTTCTTTGAGGCTTTTCAGCCTTATTGCCTGTTATTCAGCCTTGAGAACCTATTATTCACCCTTGATGGCCATTTGTCAGACTTATCATTACATTAGTCAGCCTTGCGACCTATTGTTCAGCCTTACTGCCCATTTGTCATCCTTAAGAAGCCATTTGTCACACTTATTTCTCATTTGTCTACCTTACCGGGTATTTGTCACCCTTAACGCTGAGAGCCGTCGCCTCATGTGTTTTTACTCTTGCCCTGAGTCGTCGCATTAAGCTATTTGTTACCGCTAGGCTTCTATTTGTCTCCCATTTCAAGCCATTTGTCACATCTGTCAGACTATTTGTCACACTTGTTCTTCATTTGTCACCACTATAGCCCTTTTGTCTCTGGAAGTCACAACAGGCTCAGGCCCAAAACTCCCAGGCCCATAATTTTCCAAATAAGGCCCAATATCAGACAACTTACAAAAGCAGGCCTTTAACAGAGGACAACCTGCACACCCATTACCTACACAGCCGCATCAACAATTTGTCCCGCCCACTTATGGCCAATCATCTCAATCTCAGCCATCCACGCAAAATGATGATATGCTCTCACAACAAGTCCAACAACTTCTTTTGGCTCAACAACAATCTTTTACTACCCAACTTTAACAAGTTGTTTCTAGGATGGAGGCCCAGGTCGGTAAAATGGCTGAGGCTAATATGAGGAGGGAACTAGGCCAATTGCCTAGCCAACCCATAGCAAATCCTAGGAACCACCTGCTTGGCTTTGATCCACAACCAACCTTGCAAGTGCCACCCAGGAACCCTCATGTTGAGAATGCTAAAGCTGTCACTACATTAAGAAGTGGAAAGATTCTTGAAGACCCATACGAAGATGGAAGGGGTGAAGCAAGCTCAAGCCAACCCAAGATTTCAGACCATAAGGATGAGGAGCCCATGCCTACTTCCACCACTACAGTGGGTCATGAGGGAAATAAGAAGGAAAAAGGGAAAGCTCTAGTTGAGGATACCCCTGAGATTTATCAGCCCAAAATCCCTTTTCCATCAGCCCTAGGAACAAGAAAGGAGAAGAAGGAACAACAAGCTCAGGCCCAAAATGAACAAATGATGGAGTTATTTAAGCAAGTCTACATCAACATCCCACTTTTAGATGCCATCCAACATGTGCCCGCTTATGCTAAATTCCTCAAAGACCTGTGCAGACAAAAGAGGGAGCCTAGGACAGCCACTAGAAAAATTCTATTGTTAGAGGATGTGAGTGTTGTCTTATTGAACCAACTCCCACAGAAAATGAAAGATCCTGGTGCACCATTCATATCATGTGTCATTGGGGACATCACCTTTGAAAAAGCCCTACTGGACTTAGGGGTTAGTGTGAATTTACTGCCAACATCTATTTATCAAAAGTTTAGGATAGGAGAGCTTAAACCAACCCCTGTGATTCTCCAATTAGCAGATAGATCTGTTAGGACACCTAGGGGGCTAGTAGAGGATGTCCTTGTCAGGATCGACACTTGCTACTTTCCTGTAGACTTTTTGATCCTTGACATGGAACCTAGCCATGATCTGGCTCAAAGTCCCATCATATTGGGTCGACCCTTCCTAGCCACTGCCAATGCTAATATCAATACACGTTCTTCTCCCTTCTCTTTGACAGTCCCACTCCGTACACCCCGTTCTCCTCTCTCTTCTTGTGGGAGAAAAAGAATAGGACGTGGAACCCACAGCTCCATATCAGCCCCATCACCATGTAGGCAAGTATCACTCATTCACCTTTGCAACTAGGTTATGCATGGGTTAAGCATATTCCACCAATATTGCCCCTCGTGGCATGAAATTTGATCAAAAAGAAAAGCGCATCAAAAAATTAAAAAAAAAAGAACACTGGGTTCAATAATAGCATTACAAAGTCGAACATGGCTTGCACACGAATGAAGGTCATAATACTCCAATCCCACAGGTTGTTCAGGCATAATAACATTGAAGAGAAGCAGATCACAGAATTAGGTTTCATATTTTATATATTTATTTAAACTTGAGAATAATATGCATGAAGAAAAAACTAGAGCAAAATAGGGGTCGGTTGCTAAGAGGGCGGGGTAATCACTTCCTGCGGCAAAGGCAGCCTTGATTGAAACAAACACAAAATAAACAAGAAATGGCATATTTGCACCGTTAGGAGTTACCACGAATTGAAGGATGGCACGATCTACCCTGTGATTGCAGCATTAAGAGCACTGTGAACATCCACCCCAATCTGGGCTTCAGCTCTCTCCAAGTCAGTGGTGGCCGAGCTGAGCTTCTGGGTGAACTCTGCAAGCCCCTTCTGGACCAAGCTAGGATCTACGCGGTCAATGGGAACAGCCTCAACGGCGACTATGTCCGTGACAGAGTTTGCATGGACGAATGCAAACCCACTGCTCACAAAGTATTTGGTCACGTCGTTCCCATCATGCACGGATAGGACTCCGGGCTTGAGTTCTGCAATGGTGGCAACATGACCTGGCAAAACACCCATCTGCCCGGTTGTTGCTGGCACAATAACCATGTCAACCTGAAAACAGAGGAAAAGAAAATAAGATAAACGGACACCGGCTTTTGACTTCTGAGGAATCTCTCTCATGTAGTCAACAGATCCAGGGATGCCTTCACCACATCTGCTTCGTGCCAAATTTAAATTAAGCAGACACAATGTAAAGAAAATTAATCACAAATCAGTAGTGAACTCTCATTCTCTCTCGCTTCCATCAAACAGACGCCATGGATAAATCAATAGCATTTATCAAAACAGCAAATTGTAGTAACATCATCACAACAAGAATTTGCGACTACCCCAAAAGTGCAGCTATTGGGACAAGGACATATAGGATTTTAGACGGAGAACTCACCAGAAGGTAGAAACCAGAAGCGTCCACTGACGGCTTACACTGCATTTCAGGCAACTCGCAAGTTAGACAGACACAACGAGCGAGAGGCATAGAAAGTGCTAGAACAAGAACTAGTCAGAGTAACACTCGTCAGTGTCAGTCCAAGCATCTGATCACGTGTGCACACACCGACCCCTGCCTAGGGTCAGGCCTCTAGCTAGTTCCCCCCCCGTAGGATGCTACGGTAACTGCGGGGGCCCACAGTAACTAGCCTAAAAATCGTTAGATGGGAACACCCCTCCACCTCTCCTGGGTGGGCTGACACTAAGGTCGTTGGACTATGTCTAGTTGCTCCATCACGAGGAAAGAGAAAGTAACTCTACTGGGACATAAAGAAATATTTTTAATCTATAAAATAACTTAAACATGGCGAAGACTGCATTAGAACGTGATTGACTACTCTTGGCATAGCGGAGAGCATAATGGATCAGTTCTGCCCCGTTAAATAACATAACGGATCAGCTCGACCACGTTATATATAACGTGCCTCCACTAGTACGTCATATCCATCTGATCTACTTCCAGTTACACCAGTTATAATAGATCAGGCATGGTGCATTATGTAACATAACACGCCACTATTGGTCCACTATGGCCATCTGAGTTATTTTATAAAATCTAAAAGGTCCAGAGAACATAACGGATCAAGGGCGGTCCGTTAAGGCCACCAGAATGTGGAAAATCTATAGTTTTCCACAACTATAATGGTCATACATAGGGGCATTATACTAACGACTATAACTAATGTATGCATGAGAATAACGGACTGAGTGTGGTCCGTTAAATGGGTATAACGTGCCAGGTGAGGTGAGTTATACACATAACGGTCACTGGCATGATCGCTATGTGAGCTAGGTAGCGAGCGGGTTCAGTTTGAAATCGAGCCACCACCCGGTCGACCAAAATCGATGGGGTTCGCTACAAAAGCCTGCAACCTACCTTTCCCAGCATCCATATCAATTGTTAAGAGCTAAAAAACATAAATACGATGCCCATAGATGATTAAGAACACTAATTACCACATTTTTAGGAAAAACTAAAAATGAACTTTAACTAGGCTAAACGGGTGCAGATCGGCATTCATGCAGTGTCAAAACATTCCTAGTGTGGAGATGGTCCCATCCCCCTACCTCGTTCGCACCGAATCGGCCGTTCCGGCCACACGCACGCGAAGCGGAGGACGCGCCCCTCTCTTGAAGAGAGTTGATTAGTTTGATGTATTTGGATTGTTATTGTGGTTATAATAAAGTTAGAGTTTGAATAAATTATTATGCAATTGCATCTTATGTGTGATTGTCTTGTGCTCTGATTATTCTTACTTGCAAGAGGCTTACCATGCCAGCTGTTCACATTTCCCGAGATCGTCTTCCACTGTAATAAAGGCTCGGGGTGTGACATGTGTACACAAAAATGGTGGATTTCCAAGGAGGGGTCAGAGCTATCGAACACTGTGACTAGAGGTCCAACTGTTGAAGGCATGATGTATCTAATGGGTTGAAAATCTAGGAGTCTATAAATACCCTAGAGTTCGAAGAAGAAGTATTCTTTTGGTTGTGCATTCAACACAAAACTCCTTGTACATTATAAAAATATAACACTCTAGCACACCCAATAATCAAAAATAGAATAAAGGAGCATGAATAATATATGATAAAGGGGTGCATGCGATGAAAGATAAGAAAAACAAGATCTGTGATCACCACTGAGGGCTTATAACATGCTAAGGAATATGGGAATCGAAGGGTCCATGTTGCTTACCTCCTAAAGAAGATAAATGGGTCGAAGATGGGCCGAAGCTGAATGCGGTTTAGTGGAGGGCCGCCTTCAGGACGTGGTTATTATAGCGATCACGTTCTTAAAGGATGCAGTTACTGTGAATGCCATGTTCAAACAACGATAGCGGGATTGCATGGATCCTTCCTTCCTTGCTCCAAGGTCGGCCAAGGTGCAAGGGCCTCATGTCCTCTTCTGCCTATGCTTGAAAAACAGTGAACCAAACCAAAGAAAAGCCCATTAGAACATGATTAAGCGTAGTAACCATCCCTATGATTGATATGAACATGAAACTGGAGGGGGAGGATACCTGGGGGTTTGGTGGTTTTAAATCCCTATGGAATGGCAAAAACTAGGTTTGGAGTTCATGTATGTGTATGTGATTAATAAAATAAGTGATTTTAAAAGATTGAATGCAATGCTATGCTGGGATTAAAAATGAAATAGAAGACAATATGGAACAAGAAGAACAAAGAAGATTAGAGGAACGAGGAAGAAAATACCCCAAACTAACTTCCTGGATGATAGGAGGACGAGGAAGATGATCTCCAGTGCAGCATGGCCACACCCTCCTCCTCATGGTCAAATCCCCGGGTTGCATCCCTTGAGCCATCAGCCAAGGGTCTCTATTTATAGAGGAAATGGAGCCCAAAAATCCTAGGTTGGCAATGGTCCATTTGGATGTGTCCTTGGGCAATCTATGTGGACCACGAGAAATCAGATACCAAAGCTTAGGATTAACAACATTGGCGTGTGTGCAGATTCTACCTATCTGTTTCTCAAAATGGGATCCATCGAAAACAGGCAAAGACTACATTAAGGCAAGATCAGAATGATAAACACACAGTAATGAAACATGTAGATCTTTTCTCTACAGATTGTAAAATCTAAAACCAATCAGAGACCCGATCTAATACCAATTGATAGACGCGCAGCTGGGATCTAAGGGGGGGTGAATAGATCCCTGAACAAAACTTGGGCTCAAATGTAAATCTAAACTAATTCACTAGAACTGCCAGAAGAAGTTAGATTATGCAGTAGATAATTGAGACAATGGATGTCCTAAATGCTCACGGAAGCATCTCTTACAAGCACGACTAAAGTAGACAGACTGAGGTACTGTCAACCACAAACGCAAATAGTTAGAGTGCAGTCATGATGCTGAACGCACATGTAAGCAACATTCACCATAGCGTGCATATGAGCAGGGGATACTGATGAAGGAGAAACTTGTGAATGGTGATGAAAAGGAATCAACCACACTAGCTAGCACATGATGCACATGAGATTTTTAGGTGGTTTGGCCAGACACCCAGTCTGTCTACGTCCACCCCTCACTCAAATCGAGTGAGTATTCCCTTGCATACAACAAGAACGTAGACTCAGTCTGCAAACAAGAGCTGACACAGCTTGCCCTGGAGGAACACACTCCTCCCTTCTTCTGTAATCTCAGAAGGAAACGTGAGCAACGCCCAGTTGCCCACAACCAGAGGACAAGTCCTCTCTTCCTCTGAAGCATAGAGGGAACCCGGAGATCACTCTCTCTTCTTCTGATTACTCAGAAGGAACACCCGGAGACCAAGTCTCCCTTCCTCTAACTATATAGAGGGAACCTGGAGATCACTCTCCCATCTTCTGATTACTCAGAAGGAACACCCGATCCCTAAACAAGGTATTAGAAGAACAATAAGAAAATGGAAAACAACCAAGCGAAAAACAAATGAAAGACAAATGAGAACAGCTAAAAACAATGTAGCTTAGTATGAGTGAATTGGCTTGGATCTAATCCAGAAGCCAATGGACGACCAAATCCTCAATCCCTCCAGCTCTGGTTTCACTTAATTTCATAGGATGGAGTTCAGATCTGAAATCTCTCGAGCTTTCTCTTCCTCTTCCTCTTTCTCTTCTTCTCAGAACTTGTCGCCGCCCTGACCCGCTTCCTATTCCGAGCAGCACAAAGATGTCTCCCCTGATATACCGTATGACAGATATAGATGGGGGGGATGGTTATGTCTATCTAATTATAATTTTGGCAATCCATTTCCTACAAGAATCAGAAGAAAAATAGGGATGGAAAATCTACCAAAACCCAAGCACCAGAGTGACCAACAATTTGACAGATAGAGTGCATATTAACGGTCAATAAGATAACCAAGGTGAACATGCAACAGCAGGGCTAGGTGTGATCTTGCACTGTAAGTGGTATCAAACGAAGGACAGATAATCTGAGATGGACTAATGAAGCAGCAGGCAATTCAAGCAAACTGAGGAAACAACAGTAGAAGTCTACTAACAGCACCTGAATGTGCTAGCAATCACGTTCACCAGTACTTGGCAGAGGGTTGATCCGAAGATCTCCTCACGCAAGGGGAAACCTTCTAGATAGGCGTGACCTATCCTTCCAACTACATCTTTTGATATATCAATTAGGTGCTACAATACGTTCAGAATGCCTAATAGTTTAACTGGCTGGGAAAAGCTATACGGCCAAACAGATGAATCTACGAGATGAGCTATGATAATTCAGACAGAAAAACTCAAGATGAGCAAACCATCAAATGAGAGACAAGCAGTTTTATAGTGGTTCGACTAGATCCAAGATCTGTCTACGTCCACTCCTACACTCAGACCGAGCGAGGTTCCTTACTTGGCCAAGTACCAATTATAGGAGACTCAGTCTGCAATAGACGCTGTCACATAGCTTCCCCAATGAACAATGCCTTGCTTCTCCTGCAACCCAAGAGGCAAACCGGGAGGAACAACCTCCCTTCCTCTTTACCAAGAGGGAACTCGGTGATTTGCTCCCAACAATTCACCAACGCAGAGGTCTCGGACCTTTCTTCCTCTGATTCCACAGAGGGAAGAACAAGGAGAATACTCTCCCTTCCTCTGAAAGAGTTCATAAGAAATTGAGAACAAAATGGAAACACAGAGGAAAACAAAAACGAAAAAGATCAAACGGAAAACTGTAAAGAAATGTTGTTTCAAATTGAAGCGATCTCCTAAAAGCTCAGGCTGGCTACACTGAAATCTCTCTTCCTCTTAAAATGATGCTCTCTTTCTTTTCTTCTGGGGTGGCTCTTTCTAAATATGCAATGGAAGCAGTGGCAGTAACTTCAGCAGCTTCTTTGAAGGAGGAGGCACCCTTTACATAGAACAGGATCCAGAAAACTACAAAACGACTACAAAATGAGCAGTTTTCACAAATCAACCCCACATGACTCACGGGGGTAACCGGCCTCCTACCAACCCCAATTCACAACCAAATAGAGTTTAACTAGCGGGAATGGAATCCCAACATGCCAGTGATTCAAATGATACCATTTACACTAAAAATTGTCATCTGGAATGACGAACATGGCTCACACCTCCAAAGCATGATTTCACCCTTAAAGTAGGAAAACCCACTCAAACTCACATCGTTCGGCTCTAAAACGCGAGAGAAAGCAGGAAAAGAGTAGGCATCCATCCCCCTACCTCCACTGAAGATCTCACCAGCCGAAATGTCCAATCCACGTTGAAAACTACCACACAAACAACCCATGCCGACTTTGAATCCACTGAGGGATCACGCCAATGACACATCTCATTCCACGTGCCATCACGCTCCACGACGCCTCCACGGCATCACCACCTCATCCCAAGAGCCTCCTCCGTCTGCATTCGGAGCAGAGGGGGAAAGGGGAGAGAGAATGGAGAGGGAGAGAGTGAGCACAGAGGAGAGAGGAGAGAGGGGGTTAAGGGATTTAAAAGAAAAGAAAATAGGAAATATTTCTCAATATTTCCTAAAATCTAATTTTCGGTCTGAAATTCTATAAAATTAAAAAAATATGAAAAAAATAGCCTTCACGATCCTCGAAAAGAGCACAATGCACCTATAGCATCCTAGAGTCTCAAAACTCAACAGTTCACTCTCCACGGGATTCCGCAAGTTATACAAGAAAAAAATTCGTGTGGATCGTAAAACACCATTCGGGACCCACGAAAGTGCTCCGATTCTAATCCGAAGGATCCAGGGTATTACACGTCGTACCATAAAGGTCACGGAGTTAATTACATCCCCTGCGATGGAGGGAAAAATATTTGATTAATCACCAAGAAATGGGGCCGCATGGCTTAAAAGTCGATTCTTATAAAAAGAAGAGAGAGCGTGTTAAAAAGTCTTGAAAGCCCCACATCGGGGTGCGAAAAGGTATTCAGAGCCGTATCGATCACTTGTTGACCATTTCATGTTCCGTGCCCCAGCATACATGTCTTGTGATTTTACCGACACATCTATAATGATTTTTCGGGAGCTAGGGCTCCTCGCGGGGACATGTTGGAAGCACTCAGGATAATAATAAAATATCATTGTATATTTTATCGATTTTATCATGTGAGGGTATGTCAGTCACGTGTGTGATATCATGGGCAAAACACACCTGGTCGGTGTTGTTTTAAACCCCTCTTGGATCGAAGGGTATGGGATGAAATGATGAATGGCAATTATGAAGAAATAGATGGACTAGAGGAGCACGGTATGAACTAATATAACGAGGGACGCATGCAACTAACAGAGTGAGAATAAAACAAAATGAGAGAGAAGAGAAAAGCTTATTATGACGCCGATGATGGGCTTCGGCGAGGGCTTCAGCAACTGGGGAACGGAGTGACGGGATGACCTTTTCCGCATACACAAACACCCGGGAACTCAATAGGACCTTCCTTTCTGTCCTGGACTTCGAAAAACGGTTAGGTCGGAAATACAAACACACACATATATATATATATATACATCTCTATCTATATATCAGTATATTTATATAGACATTTATATATACACTTATCTATATATCAGTATATTTATATAGACATTTATATATACATTTATTTGTAGATATATGTATATATATATATATGAAAAGGTGGAGAGAAGATATATAACAAAAAATAAAAATATGAGTAATCAACAAAATAAAGATACACTAATAATATGTGTTGGGGGGAGGTAGAGAGAGAAATTGAGAGAGAAAGGTGGCGGTAGTTAGAGAGAGAGGGTGAGAGGGAGATGAATCGCAAAAGAGAGAGAGAGAGAGAGATGGCACGGGTGAGAGAGATAGAGAGAGAAAGGGGCACGAGAGAGTAACGACGATGAGGGGGAGGCCGCATCGGTCAGATGGGCGTACGATAGTGGTGGAGAGATAACGATGTCAGCGGCGAGGGCGAAGAGAGGGAGCACCGTTGGGCGTGGGGGATGGACGCGGCGACGATGGGATGGCGTGAACGGAGACGAACGGCGGACGGTGGCAAAGCCGGTGAGGAGGTTGCAGATGCTACAGGGTATTAGGGGAGGGGGCTACGTGCATAGGAAGGTGATGGGGGGACCGATGGCTGGCGAAGGTGGTGGTTGCATGGGGGGTGACGCAGATGGTGAAGCCGTGATGGGTCGGCATTGCCGGCGGATGTGTGCGATGCAGTGGGAGAGCGAGACGAGAGGTATTGTGAGGATGGGCCAGAGAGAGAGGGGGGGCACAGTGGCTCGGCGAGGGTGACGGTGGGGCTGCCGCGACTGTGAGTGGTCGCCGGAGAGGGGAGGCTAGCAGGTGGTCAGCAGAAGATGGGAGAGGAGGGAGAGCTCAGTGAGGTGGCCACTGGGTTCCACGGGCAGGGGATATATTCCAAAGCAGTTTCATCAATCCTCTGCTTGGAGGCATATAGTTTGGCCATAGTTATTTCTCTTTTGGCAACGTGGAATCGTTCTCGAAACTTTCGTTGCATGTCGGGCCAGTCATTGATAGACCCAACCGGTAAGATCGAATACCACTCAAAAGTGAGTGCTGTGAGGGAGGACCCAGAGAACTTGAGTAGGTAGGACTCGTCAACAGCTAGATCGCCCATTACGTTGATGTAGTAGACAATATGTTCCTCCGGTGAACCTTGTCCGCTTAACTTGTCAAACTTTGGTGGCTTGCTGACGCCGGGAGGTAGCTTTTTGGCAGTGTGGTGGGCCAGGTAGGGAACCTGATATACATCGAACGTGGCACAGTCATCACCGCCCCGACCTGCCAGCTTCCTTTCAATCATTTGTTCTATCATCATTTTATTTGCCGTTGTTGAGTCAAGCGGGCTTGGGCGGAAGTGGGCTTGCTGTATTTGTGACGTCGCCACCATTGCTTGAGGTGTAACGGCATTCCCATGGTATGAGAACACCGGGGGTCATGGTGTAGTGGTAGTATGTTGTTGCTGGGAGGGAGTGCCCCCTGTGTAGCTAGGCGCCGACTGAGCTGCGACTACTTATGGCAAAGCTCTGAGGATTTGGCCATAGCTTCCGGGTGTCTCGGGGGGAACTTCAGGGTGCTTGGTGGTAGACGCTTATGAATTCTTTTCATTTAGCTACTTCTTCAGTAGTTCAATCTCCTGTCGATATTCCTGCAGCAGCCTCAGCGTTGAAGGGTCATGCATGGAGGGGTCGAGGGGGGCGCCTCTTTCTTCAGTTGGAATTTCTTCGGACGACGTGGATGCTCTCCCTCTATCACCTTCAGTCGTGATCACATTTACAGCCATCGTGACCAGGCCTGCATCTATTTCTTCAGCACAGACTGGTGTCGCATCATCATGATTCCCAAGCGAGGGCCCGTAGCAACCGGCCATCACAGCCCTTTTGCAGGTGAGTATTGTGGTTCGTCACCCCCGACCTTTACTCGTAGCATTCGCAGCTCCTAAGGGCTACTGCATCCCCAAAGCAGTACTATCGAGGTTATGAGAGTGCCCCCGGACAGCCCAAACAATATAACTTCTCCCTTTAGCAGGGCGGATGGGAGCTCGTGGCACGTTGATTGGTGCCAAAATTTTGTAGGTGAAGTAGCCTCGCCTGATCATCCCATCTTGTTCTTCGTTATGTGGGCGAGTCTCGGTCCGGAAAACAAGGGTAAACTAGTCCCCTACCTCTCTAGCACCGAGAGGACCCGATTAAATCCCGAAAATATGGTCAAATCGCTAGATCGGGAACACACCCCAAAATCATAGATTTTCTCCAAAACACCCAAATAAGCCCGCTCGGCTCACCACGGCCTACGAAACTCGCGGGAAAGGAAGTGCATGAGCTAAAGTTCCGTCCCCCTACCTCCACCGAAGATTCCCGCACCGTGGACGCCGATCCATGAAGAAAATGCCGTTAAACTCTCGCCCGGGCACGAACTCGCGACCGAGCTTCACCGCGCCACCATCCCTTGATCCTCGACCCATCCTCGTCGTCCTTGCCCCGACGCCATCGTCGCCTCGCCCCTGCCTGCCGCGATCGGCCGCCCGCGGAGAAGAGAGGGAGAGGAAGAGAGGTGAGAGAGTGAGAAAGAGAGAATGGGGAGAGAGTGTGGGTTAAGGGGTTATATATAGAAAAACTTAAAATTTAAAAAAATTTAAAAAATATGAAAAAATTATCTCCATGATCCTCGGAAGACGCACAACGCAGTGGTACTGTCCCAGGATCGGAGAACGTAACGGTTCACCCTGCACAGAGTTTTGAAGACTCATCAGAGAAAATACACATAAATATCTGAAAAAAAATCTGGGGCATTACATTTAGGGTTTTCCATTCGAAATATAGGAGGCGGCTGGTGTTTTGGCAAATAGGGGATAATGCATGGAAGGAATTAAACCTAGTAGGACTGTTACGTGAGAAACCTTGCTCTCATTAGGACTCCACCCCCCGTAGGTTCTTCTTCTCTATAAATACCCTGCCCCATTGAACGAGCATAACCCTATTGCTGTTGCTCGTTCTACTTCCCGTACGTCACTGCGTCCTCATCTTCCTTTGTATTCTCTGCTGCTGCTAGTACGTGAGGATTTGAGAAACCGGCATCCTCGACTTCCTCCTGCAGCCGCAACGTAAAGGAGCCTCTGCTTCTTCCTCCTTCTTCCTCCATCGTTCCTACTGCTACGGTTGCTAATCGGCTGCTGCTGTTCTATTCGTGCAAGTTGCAGTTGCAGTTGCAGTTGCAGTTGCTGCTGCTGCTTCCTTCCGTCATCTTCTTCCCCTGCTTCTTCGTCATTCTGTTAGATTTATTCATCAATCAAAGGTTGGTTATCTCAAGATTCAAAGCCCAAGATAATAATAAATAGATTGCATGCATAAATAGCTCTGTCACGATCTCTTCCTTATGGTTACTTGATCATAGTTCTTGAGTTTTACGTAGTTTTTACCTTTCTATTTGCATGAGAAATAGCGACCAGAACAGGGGTCGCAGATTTAATGAGCGACCATGCAGACAATCACCTATTCTGAATGGGCGACGGTCTCATAGTCGCTAATTAATGGGCGGCTTTCTCACTGATGCTATTCTTTGCAGTATATTTAATAAATCAACCCATGTTTAAAATTTTAGATCTATGAAACCTGACTCTGATAATTTTGCATGACCATGTTTATGGACTTCTCGTAATTTTCTCTACATGACTATATTTTTAGTTTCCAGAAATTCCTCATAAATCTCAAGAAGCTACTGTTCATACCTCTTTAAAGGAAATAAACCGTTGTTGTGCCTAAGAACGTACCTGACCAATGCGTTTCAATTTACAGTAGTAAAAGAATGGGCGACCGTCTATACTGTCGCTGATTAAGAATGAGCGCCTCTGCACAGAGTCACAGTTTCTTGTAATATTCAATAAAATATAATTAATATGGAAATCATGAATTTTGTGACAACCTGATGGACATTATTTAAAGATTAAGCGCCTCCTTAAACAGACGTCACATTGTAATTAATATTAATGATTATTTGAAATTCCTGGAGCCAGCACCCCTTTACAAAGTCACTAATTTCCAGCACTCTTATTGGAATTTGTTGACTATAAGATTGGGCAACCTTTCAAAGAGCCACAATTTCTTGACATAGCGCCTCTCTGAACGGACGTTATTTTCTCTATATCAGCTTCCATCGCGTTTTGGCCCATACTACGGGTCTACTTGGCACTTCTATCTCACGTCCGAGATGGAGTCCCTATTTTACGTTGTTTCACGTTATACACCTCAACTCTTGGTGATGATTGGACCCTTTGCGGGATATTCCTTCCTTTGGACTGATACTTTCTTCATTGAGACCTTCGTAAGACTCCGCTAGTCTTAGATTCCCTCAAGACAGTCGAGTTGGTTGTACCCTAAAAATTCTGGAACGCATCCAGTCGTTCTTCGAGTGGGAGGTGCTCCTGTCTGCCGGTAGGTGTGGACTTGAGTTTGGTCGGACCGAGGTTCAGTAGTACGGTACTATTAGAATAGGCGATTTTCTGTTTATTTATTCTAGCTTATTGGTTCTACCGTACCCTGTTAGCTAGAGTAACTTTACTACTTTGTAGGGTTAGTTTTACTAGTATAGCACCGGAGTTTTTCCATGCGAGGTAGGGTTCGAGGGATCCCTACTGAGCCTGTGAAATGAGGCTCATCCCCTGCATTTTTTCACCGCGTTTCAGGCGAGGCCGGCACTTCAGGTGGTGTGGCAGGTGCTCAGCGTGGTTCCAGTAGCCGAGGTTAGTGCCAGTTGCCAGAGCCGGGGTATGCCCCGTGTACTTGTACTTTTCCTTTGTACTTGTACTTTCTTTCAGTTGACTGTACTTTATTTTGGACATGAGATGTACTGGACCTTGTAGCAGTTTATTTATTTATTTAATTTCTACACTATTATTTAGTTATATATTGTGCTATCTCTGCAGTTACTTTAGCTTCTTACACACCCTCACACCATTCCCTTTTCCCTTCCGAGTCTTCGGGCTCGTGGGAGACGGGCCGAGGTTAGAGACGCGCCGGTTCCTTTTCGGTACTTGGATCTCGGGTCACCATACCCGATGTCGCCTCCCCCTTTGGAGTCTCCCATGAAGGTAGGGTGAGATCCGCTACCATCTTCCTCAGGAGCTGGTCTTCTTCCAGTGGCACGAGCCTCGGAAGAGACAGAAGCGGGGCCGCGAGCCGCGGACGGGCCCCCGACTGCAAAAGGGATATCAAGGGTTTTGCACCCTATCCCATGAGAGTTGTCAGCCATCGTGTCGTCTGCAGGCCGAAAGACATCTTCCATTTGGAAATAGCCCTGCGGGCCCGAGCAGTAGGGACTTGAGGGGGCACCGTCGTTTCCTGGATGTACAGGATAGGGTTGATCACTCAGATCGCATGAGGTGAGCGGCCGAATCTTGAAGGAATAAAAGTGGGGCCCCAACACCCCTACGCTTACCTCGGCCACCGGAACGATGCTGCTCTCCGGTGCTATCTCCCCCTCCTCCAGAGGCTCGTCCCTCGGCACCGGAGTCCCCGCGGACCCGGGGGGAGCATCGTCCTATTCAGTTCAAAGATGAATCAGCATCCCTAAGGGAGATTCAAGACGGAGAGCCGAGACTTACAATCACTTTTGTCCTCACTTTTGGTGGTGCCCCAGCCCCCAGTACGGGGACAACGGAGGTCCCCGCAACCACCTCCTACCGCAGGACCTCGAACAAGGATGCCAACTTGTCCAAGCCGGGGTACCTCTGCGACTTCCGGCAGGATTTGTTTCTAAAAATTGACAAAGGGAAGGAAGATGGAATTAGCAGATGCCTTCGAGGGAAACCCCCACGAATAAACACACACTTACAATGGTCTCCTCCACTAAGCTCCAAGAGCCAACCAGTAGAGGGGCCTTAAAGACCAGCTCGGGAGGACCAGACTCCTAAGATACGTCCTTGCCCGAAGCCACCTCATCAGAAGAGTAGTCATAGTCTACCTTCTCGCTTGACGAGGACTCGATCGGAGCAGATTTTTCCCTCGCTAGCGAGGGAGCTTTCGCCTCGGGGCCGACAGTCGGCGCACCCCCATGCGGGCTTGGTGGCGGAGATCCCCAGACTTCAGCTTCTTTCTCGTATATACCTTCGCCGACGGAGGGATTTCGCGGGTCGCCACCCCCTCGGGCACAGTTACGACGGGGCCTGCCAAAGAAGGGCAGTCCCCGGTTAGATGAAGACGTATAGGCCCACGAGGGGTGAAAAGGATAACTACACCGGCAAAGATAATTACCCCCATTGACCTCCACAGTTGGAGGCGGTTCATGGACAATCTCCTTGACGGATGGTGCTACCCCGGGAGCTACAGCTTCGCCCGCATCAGGAGCAGGGACAGATATCGGTTTCTCCACAGCGGCTGAAACAATAAGCATATATAAGGGGCCTTGCCCTAAAAAGCAAATGAATACTGAAGGGCACCGGTGGCCGGAGAGCCTATCCTATAAGCTGGCTCAGCTCGGCCTGAGCTGCCGTGAACTCCTCGAAGGACAACATCGAGGGGATTAGAGAGATAGTCGTCGGAGCCTTGGTAGCCTTTGCCCTACTCTACTCGGCCTCCCGCTGCCCGGCCACCTTGGCAGCAGCCAATGCCTTCTTTATAGGTAACATCGCCTGAGATCTCTCCTTGGCCTTTGGCGGGGGAGTCGGGGTAGGAGTTGGCTCTGCTATAACCATGGCCTCACCAACATCGGGACCGGGCACGGGAGTTGGTTCCTCCGTGGCAGCTGAAAGAAGAGACATATGTCAGTTAGAGCCTTGTCCCAAAATGAAGATAAGTCCTGAAGGGTTCCAGTAGATGAGGAGTCCAACCTACAAATTTGCTTGGTTCGACCTGGGTAGCCATAAACTCCTAAAATGACAGGATCGGAGGCACCGGGGGAATGGTCACCAGAGCTTTGGCGGCCTCCATCTTTCGTCGCTTGGCCTCTCGTCGTCCGACCACCTTGGCGGCGTTCAATGCCTTTTTCACCGAAGACTTTGCCCTGGACCTACATACTTCTCCCTTTGGTCGTCCTTGCATTCCCGCTTGCTGTTCACCAGAGGACTCGAATGGGCAGCCAATGTCTGAAAGTGAATAGTGCCCACCACATCCTGGGGAACCATTGTCAACCGACCCCGGAGGTTGTACAGCTTCAGGGACGTCACTCAAGGCTCCGCGCCTGTAAATTCCAGCATTCGCGGCACTAACCCCCAGCCTTGGAGGGTGCGTGGAGCATACTCTAGGAATAGCAAGCAAACCCACACATTGAAGAAGTGCAGTGGGCCGACATACCGAGCTTGTCTCGGGAATTGGTGAACACTGACATCTCCTAGAGTAGTATATATCAAGCAGAGGGCCACTGGGCACAAAGACAATTTAACTCCCCAGGCCATCTGGCAGGCTGGGTAGATCGCGCAGTGCATCAGCGGGTCAACCCCTGTCAGGTTAGGGCCACTTCGATGCCCCCTGGAAGGGATCTTCACGTTGGTCTTGGGCTTGCTGCATTTCTTGTGGGCAACAGTGGCACCAATATGCGGGAAGTCTTCATACTGCTTCAACCCGTCATAAAAATATTGCAGCCACAGGGTCATGTGGACCCTCTTCCTATCTCCACGGGGAGGCTACCTCCCGCCGTGTGCCAGTTGATATAACTCCTGGTACGCCTTCATGAGGTACCAGTACAAATACCCAAGAGAATAAAAGCCATCCCCGTCGGTTTCGTCCTTGATGAGGTCAGGGAGGCATACTTCTTCATAGGGCTCCCCATCAATGGGTAAGCCGCTCAGCTGACTTAGGCTCCATAGATCCAATGAGGTCTCGCCTTCCACTGTGTAAAAGGTATTTGTCTCTACGCTGAAGACTTCAATCATCCCGCAATAGAGCCCCTTTGAGATCGGGTAGCTATACCGAGAAGCGTAGACACTGTGGTAGACGCCAGCTCGGATCAGTAGTGGAGCATAATTGAACAGCACATACTCCGTGAACTCCACCGCTCCCTCCCTGAAGGTGTGCGCATCCTGGAGCTTCAGCTCGACAAACCAACCCAAAGCCAACTCATGCTTGAAATGGACGGCCAACCAATCTAGCAGAAAAGGCTCTTCTCTGTACCCCCACTTCAGCGGGGCCAAGAATAAACCGAAGCGGGGTTGTTCACCCTGGACCCGTCCGACAGCCGTGTCCCATCGGGCAGGCGTGAACTAGGGTGCTCGCACTAATCTGTCCTCTGTTGGCAGCACTGCCTCGATCCCCAGCACGGGCTTCCATTCCCTGGACTCTCCCACCAGGTACATTGGGATGCTTGGAGGGACGCTATATAATAAGCTATCTCGGGACTGCAAGATGGCCCTTTCGGCTTCCCTCACAGCTTGGAGTCCCCTCTTCTCCTGACGTCGCAGATGCTTCAGGAAGCGAATGAGGTGCTTATCCTTTGGATAGTCCTTCCTGTAGTCCCCCACGGCCCGGTCAAAGGAGAACCCGCCTTCAGCCCGTACAAGCCTCCCGGATTCCATGGTCTCGGTATCGGAACCTGACGACTCGGCCAGTGCAGCAATCTCCGCATGCTCCCGATCTAAATCTTCAACGTGCAGCCACGTGACCGTCGGTACCATAGGCAGAGGAGCAGACATGGCACCAACAGTAGCAGGAGCAGAGGAACCACTGCGAGCAGCCATTTATATGGAAAGTACAATAAATCCAAAGTCAGAACGAGCAAGGAAAAGGGGAAGAAAATTATGAAGGGGCTGTGCTACGATTGAAATAAATAAGATCTCGATAATTTCTAGTGAAATTTCGGTAGAGTTTCCCCTAGGCCAGAGACATAAGGGGAAACCATGGGTGCACATCTACAAGGAGTGACGGCCCCAACAAAGAGAGAGTCGGCCCTGAGGGGCAAACACCGGAAGTCCTCACCTGAAGAAGTGCTCATTTCCCCCTTCGGCAGCACACCAGATTGGGCTTCCCCGGCACGCCCCCTGCGGCCTTCACCAGCACAGCCCTGGGCGCCCTTCCCCGGCACGCCCCCTGCAGCCTTCACCAGCATAGCCCTGGGTGCCCTTGCCCGGTATGCCCCCTACGGCCTTCACCGACACAGTCCTGAGCGCCCTTCACCGACACGCCCCTTGGCGGTCTTCGCCGGCACACTACCAGGTGCCCTTCGTCGATATGCCACCCTAAGGCCTCTACCCGGCACACTCCCTAGTCGCCTTTGCCTGGCA
The DNA here is from genome assembly GCA_024336825.1 of Amorphophallus titanum. Taxonomy (NCBI): domain Eukaryota; kingdom Viridiplantae; phylum Streptophyta; class Magnoliopsida; order Alismatales; family Araceae; genus Amorphophallus; species Amorphophallus titanum. Next base: position 538,701 of record JANBPO010006450.1, read on the forward strand.
CACTCGAGGGCTTCCCCGGTACACCCCAGTCACACTGGCCCGACACACTCACGGTGGTCTCTCCCCGGCACGCCCCCTGTTGGTTTCACCCGGCATACCTGAGTGTTTCCCTCTCCGGCACAGTCGTGCCCCCTTCCAACGGCACAGTCGTGCCCCCATTTATCCCGGCACACTACTGTGCCCCTCACCCGGCACACTTCTGTGCCCTTGCTCCCCGACACACTCGGTGCCATTCGATCCCGGCACACTCATGCCCTTGCAACCCGGTGTGTTTGGCCCCGCTCTACCCCCCGCGCCCTCACGCTCTGCATCTGGCACACCCTGTGCCTTCCTAATTCGGCACCACCGGTGACCCCGTCATTTACCGCAACATTGGAGAAGGAGGAGAAGAGAGGAAGAAGAAGAGGAGGAGAAGAGAAGGCGAAGAAGAAGAGAAAGAAATGAGAGAGGGAGGGGACAGAGTCTAGGGCTCCACCATTCCCCGAACGAAAAGGAAGATGAAGGAGAAGAAGAATGGAAGAGAAGAGGAAGAAGAAGGAAAGGAGAAGAAGAATGCTTCTACCATGGAAGAATCTGTTGGAGCGGTATTGGCCCAATATGATGAGGCCAAGAGGGAACGTGCATTCTACTATTTATCCAAACTATTCAATGAAGCTGAGTAGAGATATACTACCATGGAACGGACTTGTGCGGTCATCGTTTGGGTCACCCAAAAGTTGAAACATTATTTCCTCACACATGAAGTAAAGCTCTTGGCGCGAATGAACCCAATTAAATACTTATTGGAAAAGCCCACACTAACTGACCATTTGGTGAGATGGTAAAGTTTTCTCAACCAATTTGACATCACCAATGTTAGTCAAAAGGCAGTCAAGGGGCACGCCATCGCTGAGAACCTTGCCCATCATCCACTCTCGATGTTCCCCCCTGTCGACGAGAGTTTCCTAGATGAAGAGTTAGGAGCCATCATAGATGGTGAACCTTCATAGATCCTCTACTTCGACGGTGCACTCAATACCAAGGGTTGCAGAGTTGGCGCCGTTCTATAATCCCCGGAAGGTGTTATTATTCCCTGTGCTTGTCAGTTAACCTTCCCCGCTACAAATAATGTGGCAGAATATGAGGCACTCCTCACGGGCTTAAAAATGGCGTTGGTGCTCGGGGTTAAGGAGCTCTGGATCATCGGAGATTCCTAGCTCGTACTCTGACAACCGCTCAGCAAGTATCAAACCTGGGACCCGAAGCTGAAACCCTATCAAGACCTAGTCGGCAGGGTAGTCCGACGGTTTAGGAAGCTCACTCTTGTACCCACCCCTAGGGCTCAGAACATTCTTGCCGACGCTTTGGCGTCTTTGGCATCTTCTCTTCCAATCCTTGGCGAAAGGCCATCAGCCATTGTCATTGTGCAAAGCATGCACGTTCCTTCACATTTAGATCCTTGGTTCCAACAGTTCTCTAAGCCTTCTCTTCAAGTCTAGTCTATCTCTCATGAGCCTGAAATTGACCTCGAGGATGGTAATCCTTGGTTCTTCGATATCGAGAATTATCTCTGGGATCACTCCTTCCCCGATTATGCTATCACCCCCGATCGGCGTGTCATTCGCTGAGCTACGGAGCGGTTTGCCATTATAGGTGGTCTCTTACATCGTAAATCCCTCAACAGAGTTTACCTCCGCTACCTCGATGAGACCGAATCTCATGCAATTGTTGAAGCTGCGCATTCCAGCGAATGTGGTGGCCATGTAAATGGTCACATGCTTGCTCAAAAACTCCTTCGGCAATACTATTGGCCTACCATAGCCTGCGCAAGGACAACACCTACTGAGTCATCCAGGACAGAAATGTAAAGAACGAGTGGCTTGCCTGGAACCGGCTGCCTCAGGACAAGAGGATTAGATAGATAGTTCTTCAATCGATCAAAAGTTGCTTGACACTTGTCATCCCAATTAAACTTAACTCCCGGCTTAGTAAGCTCATAGAATGACCTATACCTTTGTCAGTGCTGGGAGATAAATCGGCATATAAATTGCAACCTCCCGATTAATCCTCAAACTTCTTTTAAATTCTTGGGATGAGGCATATCTCTTATTACTTGCATCTTGTTGGGATCAATCTCGATACCCCTCTTGGTAACAATGAACCCTAGCAGCTTCCCTGATGACACGCCAAACAAACACTTCTTGGGGTTCATTTTCAATTGATATTCTCGCGATCTCTGCAAAACCTTGGCCAGAACCCCAGGATGCTCGATCCTTGTCCTTGATTTCACTACGAAGTCATCAACATACACCTCAATATAGATGTGGATCATATCATGAAAAATAGCCATCATGGCCCTTTGGTAGGTAGCTCTGGCGTTCTTAAGTCTGAAAGGCATGACTACATAACTGTAAGTACCCCAAGGTGTAGTGAAGGAGGTCATCTCTTGATCCTCCTCTGCCAAACAAATTTGATTATATCTGGAAAAGCCATCCATAAAAGAGAGGGTCTCATGTCCTACCGTGTTATCAATTAAAACATCAATGTGAGGGAGGGGGAAATCATCTTTAGGACACGCGCGGTTGAGGTCCTGGAAGTCTATGTAAATTCTAACCCTTCCGTCCTTCTTCGTTACCGGGACAATGTTAGCCACCCAATTAGAGTAGAGAACGACTCTGATGAACCTAGCTTTGTGAAGCTTATCGACCTCTTCTTTCATTTTTAACACCATATGTGGGTGGAAACGTCTCAACCGCTACTTGACCGAGATAGATCTTGGCTTTAGTGTTAGACGGTGTTCAACGAGTGTAGGGTCCAGTCCCGGCATGTCTTTATAACTCTATGCAAATGCGTCCTTATACTCTTGAAGAACTTGAATGAGCGCTTCTTCTTCAGATGGTGGTAATTTTTTGCTTATGAGGACAATCCTAGGATTTTTCTAAGTACTCAAATTAATTTCTTTGGTAGGCTCTTCTACTTAGGCTGACGGCTCATCGAATCTCCTCATGCCACTGGCAAAAGCATCAGCCTCATCCTCATATTCTCCATACTCTTCATTCCCCTCTGGTCGACCGACCAGCCTTGGTTGGTCGACTGAACTCCCTGGCCCCTAGGTTTTTATGGCATTTTCGGCCCCAGAACATGATTTTTCGCCTTGAATCCAAAACTTAGTCTTATACTCACTTAAACCCATGGAAATTGGGCCATTTCAGCCTTGTGAGGGAGGCGATCACCTGAGGATAAATTCACGTAGTTCGAGGGTTCATGGGTTCCCCATGGTGGGTTTAGACTGTGCAATTGTAGCAGTCTCCACGTGGCTTGTGCGACTGTGTGAGTTCAGTGACTGTGGAAGGTCATATCCGCGTGAGTTCCAAGATCGCTGTGGGTGGTTTTTCTATGAGTTAGTGGGCTGGTGTCCACCAGTTTTACTATCTGTTTGGGGTAGTTTCCTTAGCACCCCTTAGTGTTACACCGTGGTTCACGGTGGGTTGCGTTCGTGTGTATGCCTTTCTCAAGGTTCCGTGAGATTGTGACTGATTGTGTTTTGTGTTAGATTCCAGTGGGACCACGGATGATAGAGTTTGGTGGGACTCCATGAGACCGTGGAGCATCCCAGTGGTCAATCGTGTTGGATCGAGCGGGACCGCCAAGTGTGTATGATGCTCCTTGTGTAGAGGTGGGACCGCCTTAGCCTATGTACCATGGTTGGGATAAGAGTACGCTGTTGATGGACGCAACGGCGCGTACCCCATGTCGGGTATCTCGACATGACCATGCTGATAGACGTAGAGGTGCGGATCCCAACTAGTCCAAGGATGTGGTGTGTGTGAGTGTCTCCTCTACTCCTCCTGAAACCTGGTGTGAGTAGTGTGCATGCATTTGAGGCCTTGGCACAGTATAAGACGTCATTGGACGCACCTGGCTATGTTGTGTATACTTGAGTAGCGGACCCTATGCCGGTGAAGGTTGAGTTACCGACATCGTTGTTATGGCCCTTCCAGCAGACGGGTGTGTGCGTTGCCCTGTGTGTGGACCGGGTCCTTCCACTGGCCTTAACTTAGGACCGAGGTTGCTAGTGTGTAGTTATCCTCCCGAGGGTGGAGGTTGTGTTTGTGGCTATGTAGCCTTATTGGTGTTTCCGTTGGATCGTTATTGTTGCCTCATTGCGAGTTTTTCTCTTAGTAGTAGGTTGACGGGTTCATTGTAGCTCATCGATCCCAACTAAGGTTGGGGTTCCGTGTTTCCTTAGCTCGCTGTTCTTGCTGTCCTGATCGCTGTTATTTATTGTTGTTATTGTCGTTATTGTTGTTGCAAGTTTTGAACTCAGTGTAATTTTTTATCCTTTGCTTTGTGTGTTTGAAGTCTGTGCAAGGTCTATCTCGTGCATACTTATAGTCAGTGCATGTTTTTGCAAAAACATAGGTATAGTCTGTGCAGTTCTTGATGTGAGCATATATATAGGTCCGTGCATATGCTTATAAGGTCCATGCATGTTTCCTTTCAAAGTCTCATAAGGTCTGTGCATGTTTTCCTTTTAGCGTCTCATAAGGTCCGTGCATGTTTTCCATTCAGCATCTCATAAGGTCCGTGCATATTTTTCTTTCAGCGTCTCATTGGTCCATGCATGTTTTACCATATGGTCTATGCACACTTGCATTGCTTACTTAAAGTCTGTGCACATTTTCATGTCTTAGCACATACCAGGTCTGAGCTCTTTTTCAAGTCTGTATAACTTTATAGACGTCCGTGCATATGTGTCTCAGACTAAAAATAAGGTCCGTGCATTTTTGTCCCATGCTAGAACAGTGTCCGTGCATTCTTGCATTAGGTAGAACAACGTCTGTGCACATAATAGTTTCATCTACTGTGAGGTCCGTGCACATTTGTTCCTGTGCTCTATCAAGTCTGTGCAAGTCTCATATTTGACTAATTGTCTTATGCCGCCTAGGTGTTCGACACTTTGATAGGGAGTTTTCTTAAAGAGGTCCAGAGCACCAGGAGATATATTATTTGTGAACCTTAAGGAGAGCACGTGATCCGAGGGAGAATGCAAGTTGCTGCTAGTGACACATGCAAAGCCATCAAGCCCGGATGTTGACACGTGGCGAGTGTAGATCAGATCTGGACATTCCTTGGGCGGAAAACGTGGTCTCCACACTCCCATGTTTCGAGAGCCTCTATATAAATAGTTGTTGGTCACTCAGGAGAAAGACAGAGGATAGAAGAGAAAAGTTGATACTGAGTGGTGCTAAAGCCTGAGTGCCACTAGAGAGAAGAAGAAGAAGAAGAAGAAGAAGAAGAAGAAGAAGAAGAAGAAGAAGAAGAAGAAGAAGAAGAAGAAAAAGAGAAAGAGAGACAGTAGAGCATACTGAAGAAAAGAGTTGCAGAGAAGAGGAGTGTACAAGTGATTGAATGAACTGAAGAGATAAGAGGAAAGACAGAAGAAGAGCAGAGCATAAGAGTAAAAGAAGAAGTAGTGGAAGAGGGAGATCGTGAGATCGAGAGTTTGTGAGAAAGAAGAAGGAAAGAGGGAAAAAGAGCTTGAAGAGAGGAGGTTATCGACTATCACTCTGATATAATTTAATTACTTCCGCACTACAGTTTAAAATACTGTTCTAATTAATATTTCACGTGGTGTAATTCCAATTCATTATACGCTCCCTCGACAAACTCCTCCAACCCTTCCGGGGACTCATCAGTCTCTTGGGTGACTTTCCCAGTTCCTGGTAGTGGTAATCCGATGCTAGACCGGGTAATCGATATCTGGAGCTCTGGGTCGTTACACTTGGTATCAGAGCGGTGTTGAGGAATCGTGTGAGGAATTAAAATTGTATAGCTATTATCTAGAATTTGTCCATTTGCATCGTCTATTGCTAGCTTAGGATGTTTTACATATGATTAATGGATTTTCTGATTATTATTCGTGTTTTCTAGTCATTTCAAGATGCCGCCTCGGCGTCGGAGAGTTTCGATTTCCTAGGAAGCGAGTAGTGTCCCTCAAGATGTTCCTGCTCTGGCTCCTGTTATTCCGGCTCAAGAGGATGCGCCTAGTAGTCACGGACATGCTTTGAAGAAATTTCTGTTGTTTCATCCGTCGACTTTTGAAGGCAAGACCGATCCTGATGCCGCCAAGATTTAGCTGGATGCGACCGAGCACGTGTTTCGCTCTATGGAATGTGCGGAAGATGAGAAGGTGATGCTCGGCACTTTTCAACTCTAGGGCGCGGCGCTGACGTGGTGGAATACGGAATGGGAGATTTCTTTCCAATCTCGCCCGCTCTAGCAGATTTCATGGGCCAAATTCGTCACCACTTTTGAACTTACTTTCAGTCCGGCTTACCTCAGGATGGATAAAATACACCAATTTTTGTAGCTCGTCCAAGGAGGAATGTCGGTGCTTGAATATCGGAACAGGTTCATGGAATTGGGCTGTTATGCGCCTCATGTGCTGGCAAATGAAGCTTTGAAGATGGAGTAGTTTCTTCATGGTCTTCGTGCTGAATTAAGGCAGCCGTTGATCATTGCTCGCGTAACTAATATGAATGAGGTGTATCAGGCTACGGCAGCGTTGGAGTTGGATTTGGCGAGATCCCAGGCTTCTTCTCAGGCAGTGTCGGTTCAACCGATGATTCAGCGTCCATCTGGTTATCCGCCTCCTATTCTAGGGTTTTCGATGTGACCAGCCAGGTCACGTGGTGAGAGATTGTCCTTGCGAGCGATCCTAGTGCAATTTACTCCGACGACTCAATCTCAGCCGTCTCAATCACAGTTTAGGCCTCCACTTCCCCCACCGCCGCCATCTCCGGTTGAAACTGTTGTTGCTTGTTAGACTGGCGGGGACTAATGGGCGTGCGATTTTACACGTCCACAGGCACCCTCGGGTTGACTCGGCCGGCCATGTGAAGTGCGGGCAAAGCCCGTAACTGGGTAGCCGGGATTGGTCCCGACTAGTTGCTTATGTAACCGTATGTTACGGCAAGTTGATCAGGGCCCTTGGAGGGACCCACCGAGTTGTAGCAAGGGCTAGGTAGCCCATGCCTTAAAGGTGTTCGGGGAAATTCCTGAACCCTTATTTCTTGACATCTTACTAGGAAATTATCCGGGTACAATAGGGCAGTCATGGATTGGCTGCTCACAAGCCTAGGCAGCCCTGCAATAGACCGCGACTCCCTGATAGATCTGAAACTGGACAGAATAGTGGAAAAACATGGAGGGGACTACCCAAACATGCACAAACACCCACCCAACATGCAGGAGACTAAAAATATAATGTGATGGGCACTATGTGTCCCACCGTGATCGCCAAAAAATTGTGGATGTGGATATATTAATCTATCCCACCTCAAACTAATAAGCATATAAACATGAAATATAGGCAATGAAGAGCAAATGGGTGATGAAGAATGGAGAACTAACCATGATCGCCACTAAGGTTTTACAGCGCCAAAGAGATGGAGAACGAATGAAGACGGTGCTGTGTACCTTGGAAAGTAGGGAAGAAGACGCGGACCGAAGGTAAGCGGCTACACATGATCGCGCTTGAAATGGGACGCGGGGAACTGATGTGGGTGCACCTCCTCACCTCCTAGCCGTCTAGAAAGCAAGGGCCTCACATTCAAATATATTCTCCTACAAAACAAAGCCATCAAAAGAGGTAAAACCCATTAGAATGTGAAGTGTAGTGTGTGTCCCGAAGTGATAAAACAACATGAAAGAAAGGGGGAGAATGCACCGAAGAGGGTTTTTAACCTTTGTAAATGGGTGCAAATAAAAGGTGAGAGTGTTGTACATGCTTGGATATGAAGAACATGAACTATCACGTAGTATAACTGCGGGGAGAGGTGACGCAAGATGGAGAAAAATACAGAACGTGCAGAAAACTGTGCAAAGACTGTGTGGAGACAACGATGATTTGCTAAAAGTAGGAGAGGAGAACTAAACATGGAGACGAGGAAAATAAGCCCAAAGAGATGGAAATGAACAATAATACTCCCCTCTTCAATATAGAGTCGAAGGAGGATGAAGAGGATGAAGCGTGACTCCGCCCCGTCTTGCATTTCCTCCTGACCTTCAAGGAGTAAATTAAGATTCAATGCTCATGGTGATTAAATTCAGATTCATACTCAATCACTGTGTTGCTATCATCAAAATAAAGCAATTTGACTTGTGTCCTAGGGGACATAACAAAGTCTTTGTACTGCTGCTCACCCCCAAAGAAATACTCCAACCATAGTCCCATCTGCACCCGCTTCCTCTGCTTGCGTGAGTGAGTGTGAGAAGAAGAAGTCTTTGGGACTTCCTGAATTGATAACTACAATGTCCGATATACCTTCATAAGGTACCGATATGCGTACCCAAGGTAGCAACGGCCTTCACCATCCGTGTGGTCTTTGAGCCAGTCAGGCCAGCACACTTCTTCATATGGTTCACCATCGATGGGGAGACCCGACAGTTGATGCAGACTCCATAAGTCTAGAGAAGTCTCCCCTTCTGCTGTGTAAAAGGTGTTGAACTCTGGGCAGAACACCTCCATCATCCCGCAGCATAAACCTTTGAAAATTTGGTACTGGAAGCGAGAAGCATAAACACTGTGATACACCCCGACTCTCACTAGAAAAGGCCCATAGTTCTCAAGCAAGCACTCCGTGAATTCCACTACTCCGTCACGGAATGCATGAGTGTTAATGGCCTTCAAGTCAGCAAACCAGCCGATAGCGACCACATGTTTAAACTTGACGGCCAAGCAATACAAGAGGAATGGTTCCTCTCTAAACCCCCACTTTAACTAGGCCAAGAAAAGGCCAAACATATGCTTCTCTTTATGAAGATTCCCCGATGATAAGTCCCACTTGGCTGAGGTAAATTCTGGAGTTTGGGTTAGCATCCCTTGGTCGGGGGTCAGTTCCAACACACCGGTGACGGCTCCCCAATCACGGGCTTCTCCCAGAAGATAAATTGTCTCACTCCTGACTACTGACTCGAGCATGTTGTTTCGGCCCGATAGTATGGTATACTCAGCCGCCTGGATAGCCAGAATATCTCACTTTCCCATAAGATTGAAGTGGTTTAGGAAAGACATTAAGTGCTTGTCCTTTGGGTAGCATACTCTGTAACCCTGGCATTGTCCGAACGAAAACTGACCCTTGTCAGAAAGAGTCAGCCGCTCGACATCCATAGAATCAGTCTCTGAGTCAGAAGACTCTGATACCATTGCTACACGTCTCCGACCCTGGTCGAGATCATTAATATTCTGCTAGGTGATGACCGGATGTGCATTAGATGGGGTGTCGATCTCGGGAATACATCCTAATTTTGTGTGATAGTCAATAAGTTGATGTTTGATCTAGAGGACTTGGGCTGTACAGTTCCCTACTGCAATATATTCTACTTCAGTAGTGGAAAGAGCAACAGTGTGTTTCTTCTTGGATGCCCAAGACACTAGACACCCACCTAGATATTGACAATAACCACTAGTGCTCTTTCTATCTATCCTGCGCCTAGCATAGTCTGCATCAGTGTAAGCCACAAGCTCAAACTCACACCTAGTAGGATACCATAGACCTAAGTCAGGGGTGCTTGAGAGATATCTAAAAATTCTTTTCACAGCACTCATATGTGATTCCCTAGGACTAGCCTGAAATCTAGCACATAAACACACTGAGAACTAGATTTCTGGGCGAGATGCAGTAAGATATAACAGTGATCCGATCATACATCTGTATAGCTTGGCGTCAACCAATTGACCTTTTGGGTCAACATCAACACTAGTTGATGTGCCCATAGGTGCAGTGATAACTTTGAGGTTCTCTAATTTGTATTTCTTCAGCAGGTCCCTGATGTACTTGGACTGTGTGATGAAGCTTCCGTCTAAAGTTTGATTAACTTACAACCTAAGGAAAAACTTCAGTTCTCCCATTAAGCTCATTTCAAATTCATTAGTCATTAAACTAGAAAATTCCTCACACATGGCAGGTTTAGTTGACTCAAACACTATAACATCTACATAGATTTGAACAACAAGGATATCTTTGTTGACTATCTTGGTGAATAGGGTCTGGTCCACCTCACCTCTTGAAAATCCCTTACCTGTGAGGGAGGAGCTTAGCTTGTCGTACCAGGACCTGGGAGCCTATTTCAGTCCATATAATATCTTATCTAATTTACACACATCGTCAGGAAAGTCAATGCATTCAAATCCAGGAGATTGTTTAACAAAAACATCCTCTTTTACTAAGCCATTTAAGAAAGTAGATTTTACATCCATCTGCTAGAGTTTTATTCCTCGGCTACTAGCAAAGGTTAGAAGAATTCTAATGGCTTCTAGTCTGGCAATAGAGACAAATGATTATTCAAAGTCTACCCTAAATTCCATATTGTATCCATGTGCCACTAGCCTAGTTTTTTTTTGACTACCTTTCCCTATTCATCAGTTTTGTTCCTAAAAACCTATTTAGTGCCTATTACAGAACCATGTGAAGGTTTAGGAACTAGGTGGCATACCTTGTTCCTTTCAAATTGATATAATTCATCATGCATGGCGTTTTGTTTAGGACATAGAGTGTGCTTTTCCTTTATTTGTACAGTTTGTTAGGAGTCTGCACATGCATGTGTCGAGCATACAGGAAGTTGCCAAGTCGTCATCTAACATGCCAGCAATACACGATGCAATGAGTTGCTTTATGCTCAAGGCACCAACAGGCACAACCTTGAGTTCCATGAGGATGATTATGCCATGATCAGGGTCAGACCTGAATGATTTTCCCTCTGGAATTATGAAGAAACTGCAAGCGCGTGGTGCCGGTCCTTTTCGAGTGTGAGGCAAGTCGGGTCCAATGCATACGTTGTGGACTTGCCCGAGAAATATGGGATCAATTTTACCTTCAATGTGTCAGATCTAGTCACATATAGGGACCCATCGGTGATTCCCAATGAGTCTTTCGAGCCATCTCCTCCCCTTTGAGAGTGACCCCGCCCCTGAGTGTCCACTACTAACCTCATTCCCACAGCAGCGTGAGCATATAAAACATATACGGGATGAGCATGTGACTATTACCAGGAGTGGACCCTACCTGCACTATCTAGTGCGATGGAGAGGATGACCCGCATCTGATGACACAGGGATCACCTGAGCAGAGGTACAGATCCACAGGAGCGATGCATGAGCAGCACACCCCTTACTCAACGGGGTCGAGTTTCTCCCCCCCGGGGAGAATTGATGGGGATCAAAGCAAGACATTTAACATTTTAATTTGTATTTTTATCATTGAGTCATTTGGGTTCATTTGTAAGGCAATTATATGCCAACGGGCTAGTCATTAGGAGTTAATGGATTAATTGGGCTAAATTAATAGATTTCTTTGTAAAAAGGCCACTTAGGCCCAGCGGGCCCCTCATCTTCTCTCTCATTGGGCCACCTAGCTTCTAGGGCCCATAGGGGCTGGTCCATGGTCCATGGTGGACTTGGACCAAGTGGAAAATTTAAATTTCCCTTCTTTCCCCCATTCAACCCTCCACATGTCCACATCCCCCATTCAAAGCCCCTTATATTGACATTCCATCCCATATAAATTGACATTTCTTTTCCATGGAGGAAATCACCCACGTATGGTCTTCCATATGCCATAAAAAAGCTATTGAGTCAATTGTGGAATGCCACCCTTGACCAAGCCAAGAAGGGGAGGGTGTACCCCCCCATTTACCCTTTTTTATATTTTTTTGTTATTCTACAGACCAAGGAGAAGAAATTAAAATTTTCTATCCCTTAATTGTCCCTCCCTAACCCTAGATGAACCACGCCAGTTTTGATCTATATCCCCTCCGTCACACCGTTTTAACCCTTCATTTATCTTTGGGGCGATCCCTGCCTCCCCCGGCCAGAGCTAATAAACTTAATTAATCATAAACCAAATAAAAAAAGTTATTTTTTAAGTCTGAATTATCTATCTTCATGATTTTATTATTATGCTTTAGCATATTCATGAATGCCATGTTAATGCATGCTTGCTGGCATGGACCCTTGGTATATGAAATGGCACTGACAGAAGGTCGAGTTACCCCCGACTGGAAGCATTCGCTATGCATGATGGTGGTATTCAGACCTATGTCCTTCGCCACATATTGAGGGTTCCAACTTAACAAACCGTGCTTGCTTTCGCGTGATAAACGAATCATTCTACTTGACTTCATCACACGAATTTTATTACATCTTATTTAGGCCACGGATGGTTCTTTATCTCGTCAATTAATCAAAAGTTTTCCCTCCTTGTGGGGGATGTAATTAACGTCATAACCTTTATGGTATGGCGGACTGCTGGTCCCGACACAAATCCCACTCTCGCCTAATAAGGGTTGGATTGAGCGCATAATAAATCTGTCACTCATGTGACTAGCACGCCTGCGCGGTCAACCAGTCAATTAATTACAGGTTAATTAATTGGTTAATCGACCTAAATAAATAAACAAACTCAGAAATAAAATAACCCAAACAAGTCTGGCATGCTCGGTGGGACCTGTGTCTCCTTTCATCTCTTTGTCGAGATATATGGGCCCCGAGGCCCTCTCAAAGACTGTTGATTATTTGCTTGTTCTATAATTGCATAGGAAGAATGATGATCGCCGTTGGATTCACTGCACTAACGTTTGGCCCCGAGATCATGGCCAGCCATGCTGCTGCTGGGTACCTGGCGGTACCAACAACATTTGGTTCCTTTCCACTGGTGGTCCGCTTCCCAACTTCTTGGGGGTAGCCTTCACCGATGTGCAGGATATCGAGCTTCGGGAACTGATGAAGGGAGAGGCCGGTGTGAAGACAAGGGCTTACAATGCCCGAAGCTACAAGAGTCCTGTGACAAGTCTAACTCAACTGATGAGTTCCATGGTGCACCATGTAGCTCAGGGGGCTCACCCCACTTACTACAACAAGCTCGGGAATCCACGCCAGAGGAATTCCCGCAGAAGAACTGCCATCCCTATGACCGGATGACTCTCAGTGTCTGGGAAATCTGTTTTGATCGGGGGAGTCCGGATCTTCCTGTACGGACGTGAAGCCCAAGCAGTCCCAGATAGGGTGGTTACTACTGTGCCAACCCGCAATGCTTTCCAGGCCCTGTCAAGAAGAAGGGCAGAAAAAGATGAAGCCAATCGCCATGACCAGAAGATGCTGGCCCCAAGGCCAAAGATCTTCAAACAAGTGTGGGTTACCAAGAGGATCCAACCTGTTCGCCGCGAGGTGCAAGACTACTACCACTCTAAGCCTGCTGAGGCAAAAGAGGAGAAAGAGAGGGGCCTGGCCCCAAGAAGAGAAGAATTTATTACGGATCCTCCGCGTCATCCAAGCTTCAAGGCATGCACCCGATAAGCTATCGTCCCCACACTGGGGAGAATATTTGAGCAACCTGCCAAAAGGGCCTGTCTGGCATACATCCCTCTGGTAGGAGGTCGACAGTTATCCCCCGTCCTACATCTGGAGCAGGGGCAAGAAGAGATGTCCAATCTGGTCAGGAACTATTTTAGGGGTCTTGGCAACCCCTCAATAGGCCAACAACGGCTGCTGCAAGCAGCCATGGCTGGAGAAGAAGGTTGCCCATCAATGGCAATTGAAGAAAAAGAAGAAAGAAGAATGACATCGTTTGTGGATGATAATGGATGTGAGAACAGCTTGGAGCTTGAAGTCGATGAAGTCGCCCCTCGGCGGGAGGAAAGAAAGAGAATCTCCGTGTTCAAGAGGTTGACCTTCCCGGAGCATGTGAAAAGGAAGGTCCATCGACAGAGGAAAAGAATGCAAGTCTTCACTTGTAATATGGCCAGGGTGCCTGGCCTATATGGAAGACTACCTGAGGAGCCTTAGGAGCTGGCTCGATTGGTCGAAAGGCTAGGGCTGAATACCCGAAGGGCGGAAGCCACGAGGGAGATGATGACAGTAGCTAGGGGAAATCAAGACCAAGCTCACCACCTGCAACTTGATGAAGCTGCCATTCTAAATGCTGATGTGATGATGGCGGAAGAGGAGGATGTGATGCTCGACATCCTGCCTGATGGTACATCAGGGGAAACAACAAAAGCCATCCCCAGCACAGCGGCCATGGATCCGACTGTACTTATGATGCTTCAAAGATACCGACCGGAGAGAGAGCTGCTAAAGAAACAATTGATGGAGAAGACAGAACAGTCTTCGGCGTCCAAGCTGCCCGAGATGCAGTGCGAATCATCGCGGGGAGCGGCCAACCCGAGCGACTTCCCACCACTCTACACCTTGCCCCAGCCAGCAGAGCCCAGCTTGGCAACTACACAACAGTGCACATCACAGCCGCTGATGCCGCCAGTGTAGCAGCAGGTGCACCATACACCCCCGGCACCTCCACTGTTGCATCCTCCTCCGTAGGCGACTGCTCTGGTCACTCCATACCTGTAGTCGACACACTTCTATCCAGAACCGGTTGATCTGACCACCATAAACAAGCTGATGGAGGAAAGGATGATCGAGCTAAACCTTGCCCAAAGAAGTGAAGGTGACTTCGTCACATTTGATGCCTACCGGGTAGCATACCTGCCACATCATGCTGCGAAGCGACTCCCTCCTGGGATCAACAAGCCTCCCAAATTCAACAAGTTCAATGGGAAGGGATCCCTAAAAGAGCATGCGCCTACTACATGACCGTCATGGGTGATCTAGCTATCAACAAGTCATACTTGCTGAAGTTTATCGGGTCCTCACTGACGGGGCTCACATTTGAATGGTATTCAAGCCTTCCGACTGGGTCGATCAGCGACTGGCCGGACATGCAAAATAAATTCAGAGAAAGATTTCATGTCACAAAGAGGGAGGTCACAATGACCGAACTCTACTCAACAAGACAGAGGGCAGACGAGATAGCCCTCGAATATATTAAGAGGTGGAGAAACCTCAGAATCAGATGCAAGCGGCCTCGCACCAGGAGGACGTTGTACAAATCTGCAAGCAGAACCTCAGGAGGGAGGTGCTGGAAAAGATGATTGGCCGAGGTAGAAGCCTTCTTGGCCAGGCCTACCCCTACATCAACTACTGCCACAACACAAAAAGGCAAAGTAGTAGAATAGTGTCAAGCGCCTAAAGAAGCTAACGCCCTTGATAAGGCATTTGAACAAGAGAAGGCTAAAGGCAAGAAGGCGGTTGGCCCTCAGCTTGCTAAAGCCGAAGATAATAAAGAGGGTCCCTCACTCCGGGACAAAATGAAGAAGGCCTATGATGGGAATCGACTCCGGACATTTATATTTTTATTTTACCTTTGTGTCCTTTAGGTTTGCATTTATATCCTTGCAAAGAGGGGAGAACTGGACTACTCCTTTATGATCGAAGAGGACGTAGGCACCCCCTTCATAGACCCGACGGACGATATATGGTCCAACCCAATTTTCAACCAAGTTCCCCTTGGGGTTGGAGGCCATCACTTCTCTTCTTTTGACCATCACTAGGTCACCTTTCTTAAATTCTCGCCCTTTGACCAGCTTGTCGAAAGCATGGGCCATGTGAGCTTGGTATAATTGAATATTCTATTGCGCTCGAAGACACTTTCCTTCGAGCTTGACGAGCTCTTCCAGTCTTCTTTCTATGTTGGTTTGTTCACTGCTAGCCAACCCATGCTGAATGGCGACCCACAGTGATGGGACCTCCAAT
The DNA here is from genome assembly GCA_024336825.1 of Amorphophallus titanum. NCBI lineage: Eukaryota > Viridiplantae > Streptophyta > Magnoliopsida > Alismatales > Araceae > Amorphophallus > Amorphophallus titanum. Next base: position 554,332 of record JANBPO010006450.1, read on the forward strand.
TCAATTAGCACCATAGCCTCTAACCCATATATAAGGGAGAACGGTGAGCAGCCAGTTGGGGTTTTATAGATTGTATGATAAGCCCACAATGCTTCGTACATCTTTTCTTCCCAATCCTTCTTATTGGATTTAATAGTCTTTGCCAGCAAAGTGCAGAGCGTTTCGCTGAAGGCTTCTACTATTGGCTTGGGGGTTGTAGGGGGACGATGTCCTCCAGTCAATTTTGTATTTATCAGCTAGTTGATACACCTTCTGGTTTCTGAAATGACTGCCATTGTCAGAGATAATTAAGTTGGGGACCTCAAATCGGAATATTATAATCTACTGGAAGAATATGGTGACCAGCTCCCTCGTTACTTCTCTTAGCGTTATTGCTTCTACCCATCTGATGAAGTAATCCATGGCTGCTAAGATATATTTGCATCTTGATGAAGATGCTGGTAGAGGTCCCACCGCGTCTGTGCCCCATTGAGCGAATAGCCAACTTGGGATGGTGGGGTGCAGTGGCGCCGGAGGTCTTCTTGACATGGTGGCGTGTTCTTGACATTTCTGACTAGCTTTAGCGAACTTGCAGCAATCGTCAAACATAGCAGGACAGTAATAGCCCATTTTATTTCTTTCAATCTTTATTTTTGGACCAGCTTGATGTGCCCTGGCTGATCTAGCATGAACTTCTTGCATCACCTGCCAAGCTTCGGCTGGGGACAAGCAACGGAGCAAGACTTTCTTTCAGGCATTTGCCATTATTTAGGACAGGGTTTCGTTTCTCATCTCATAAGAATCCTTGATTCTGAGGAGCTTCATTCTCTATTCCTTAAGAAGTGTTCTTGACTTAATGGGCCTCAAACCAGACAGACTGTTGGGCCTAGAGGGTCACACACATCAGAGTAATAATCAAATCACTGTATTCATCCTTCATGGGGAGATAGGGCCCATTAAGATTTGGTAGGTCCCGAGTTGGTCTGCTAGAACCATGGAGACCCCTATCCAGCCACGTTGGCCTATGCCCATTAAAGGACGGCAACATGCACATACGCACGTGTTTTATTCAAAACAAAAATTGGTAGCATCGCCTTTAGTGAGGCCTCACTCCGAAGGTCTCTAGAAAAGCTATAATCTTTATTCTCTCCCTCCTCGACCAAATAAGACAGTCGGCGCCCTTAAAACGCTGAGCATAAGAAACCGAAATACAATCTCCTCAAGACAAGAGTAGGATCCATGTCCTCGAGCTTAGATCAGGGCACGAGAAGAGGGCAGTGTGCCCGCAGGTATACACGAGGGATTCCAAAATGTCAAATGATTAGCTCCCTCAAAAAAAAGAAGAAAGAAAAAAAAATGAAACGAAATAACAAGTCAAAGTCGAGTGAAAAGCCTGGTCGTGGTCGTGCCTGATTCCGATAAACGAGACCCCTCGAAAGAAAAGGGGCAATGAAATGCAAACGCACGAGGCTTGGTCTAAAGATGCCTAAAAGGGGAGAGTCGAGTAGGCCCCTTTTGGCTCGCCGGGTTAACGATTTTGTCGGTCCTCTCAGGAGGTTTGCCCCCCACACTCTTCCATCTCCCCTGAAGATGAAGGCTCGATGGAGGTCCCGAAGTGTGAAACCTGCTAAGGCTTGCAACCACGTTTAAGTAAACACACATCTTTGGTTGTCTACTTTGAATAGCAAAAGCCTTCGCCACGAAGGAGTCTCGATGTTTCTGGCCGGGCAAGACCCTTAACTACCAACTCAACGTCTTCTTATTCTAACCTCAAGCTTAGGCCAATGCAAGCATGTCACCTATGGGTGCGACAACGTCTAATTCCGGGTCAACGTCGTGCGGATGGCTGTTAGGGTTCCAGGGTGTTCCATTATATACCATCTAGGGTTGTAAGGAAATAGACCCGGGTCAGGTAAATCATTTACCTCGAACGCTTTTTGGGTGTATCCCTGTGGTCGAAAGTAATTGGGAGCCTAAGCGTGGCATGATGGTATTGTCGTCAGGATAAGTCTTACCTAACGGGATTGTCATTCGAGGAGTCTAGAGGCCCAAATCAATCTAGATGCGCACTCAGTATACCTGGGAGGTTAGTAAGAAGCCCCCGTCCTCATGAAGGTCAGTTGCCATATGGGGTGGTCACCAGACATTAGTAACAAAAAAAGCAAAGCAAATTTCCTTCTAGTGTTTTTACAGGTTGGAAGAGCTCCTCAAAACCCCATTTGTCATGCCAAAACCGCAGTGAAGTTGTAGAATTATATTTTTGGCAAAATGGGTCTCTATGCATTCTGAGGGAGTAGGTGTCGACACCTGGTGTCGTCACCAAAGTCCCTGTGTTCTGTCTACCTTGTTTTCCATGGTCTAGGGAGCAGGTGTCAACACCTGTTTCATCTTGTTCTGTCCAGGTACATTTCCAGCAGCCAGGGGAATAGGTGTCGACACCAAGTGTCGACACCAATTCCCAACTATTCTGGCTGGGCGATTGTGCTCACCCAGGTGGTTCAGGTGTTGACACCAGGTGTCGACACCTCAACGGCACGGTCCAACGGTATGTTTTCGATCCGGCTCGAAACCCTAAGATACCCCATCCCAATGCTCTCTTATGATTGGTCCGTTGATCCCTAGACTCCCACAAGTGTGGAGATGTGGCTTGGGTATAAATAGGACCACTTAGGGCGCCCATTCCAAGGAGGCATTAAGGTTATTTCTAGTTTTCACCCTTTTCTTGTGTAGGACGGCAGCTACAGCTCCAACGCTCCTTCTAGATCGATTTGGGCACCAAAGCTAGAGTAAGATAGTTGAATTTTACCTTCCCATCATCACTTTGCTAGATGCTGTGTGGAAAATCAAATGACAACCTTGTTTGAGCAAGAATCCCTCGTCCTCTCCGAAGAACAGTCTTCATCCTGTTAAAAAACTCAAGCATGTCCGATGGAAAGAAAGGGGGAGCTCTAACCATGAGAAAATCTTCTTCATATTGATTTCTCAATATCTATGTGGTAATATCCTGAATATTCGGTGTAATAGTTAGCATCTTGAACCTGAGTCTTGTGTGTTTGCTCGTGAACGGAGACACGAGCGTGTGTGTGTATTTGGGTGGCCCAGCTCGACTGCTGTGTATGTGTTGGCTATTGTTATAGCGTGTGTGGCTCACATCACAGTGGAGCGTTAATCCTCACTTGGTGAGGGGTGGATGTAGGGGACACGTGTCATGCCCCAAGATATGCAGCGGAAACAATCGAGAATGCGAACAGTCGGTTAGTACACCTCGAGCAAGAAATATAATCAGAGCGCAAGACAATCGCATAAGTAATTTCACTGATAACTTTCCCAAACTATCACTTTTATTGCTAATAACAATAATCCAAATACATGAGATACTGACTCTCTTTGATTTGCTAGACTCAAGGCATGTCTGTGATCATTGTCTAGCCGCGTCTCTCAGGATCGTGATTTTTATGAGTATCGAGGTTTGGCTGGGGCCCTGACGGCATCGTCAGTCGGTTCATGACATTCTCCTCTTGTAGCTTGGTGCTTGTCATGAATTTCGTGAACGAAATTCTTATAAGAGGGGAGGGTTGTAATGCCCCGAATTTTTTTTAGATATCTATCAGATATTTACGTGTATTTTTCTCTGAGGAGCCTTCGGATCACTGTGCAGGGTGAACCATTACGTTCTCTGACTTCGGGACAGTACTAGCGCGTTGTGCTCTTTTCGAGGATTGCGGAGATAATTTTTCTGTATTTTTCATATTTTTAGAATTTTTGGGTTTTTCTATAAATAACCCCCACCCCCTCCCTTTCTCTCATTCTCTCTTTCTCACTCTATCTCTTCTCACGCTCTCCCTTTCTCTCCCTCTCTTCTCCGACAGTCGACGGAGGTGGACAGGGGTGAGGCGATGAGGTTCTTGGGCCGAGGGATGGCAGGGATGGGACGAGGGACGAGGCGGTGACGCGTGGCGAATCGGTTCGCGAGCGTGGGTGCCCGGTGAGGGTTTCTAGCGGCGTTTCGCGATGGATTGGCATCCATGGCATGTGAAATCTTCGATGGAGGTATGGGGACGGATCCGTAATCCTTGTACTTTCATTCCCGTGGTTTTGGTAGGCCGTGGTGAGCCGAGCAGGCTTATTTGAGCATTTGGGGGAAAAGAGCATGTTTTGAGGTGTGCGCCCGATCTAATGATTTGATCGCGTTTTTGGGGTTTAAATGGGTTCTCTCGATGCTAGAGAGGTTGGGGACTAGCTTCCCCTTGTTTTCCCCTTCACATGGGTGTGAACGGGGCGTGGAATGGAGTTTTCCGCGGTGTTCGCCGTTTTCGCGCTCGGGACGACCTAGCGGTCCTTCCAGTGACCGCTAGGGTCCCAAGCGGTCGTGTGGAGACTGCTTGGGTCCCCCCTATGTCGGTTCCAGCCTTGCGGTCGCGCGATGGACCGCAAGCGAGCTTAGCGATCGGGTGGAGACCGCTAAGCAGCGTCATGCGGTCCGGGGGTGACCGTTTTTCCGGTTTGGAGTCGTTTGAGGTCAGTGGGGCAGCGGCCTTGCGACTGACCGCCACCCTCTCTGGCGGTCCGGGAGTGACCGCTAGGGGTTTGTGAGTTTTTGGGGGCGTAGCGGTCCTGGTTGGACCGCTAGGCTGGCCTTAGCGGTCTACTAGCAAGAATGAACAATTGTCAAAATAGATTGAGCTCCCCCTGAAAATATGCAATCAGCATGATGAATTTAAGAGTGGATAGTATTCAATCATGTCATTTGGATTTTCATGATAACTCCCCCTCAACTTGTGCATGAATTTCAAGATGTCTTAGTGAGACTCACAGAAGGGGGTGTATAGCCTATGACTTGTATGAGCTTTTGACCCATGGTACTGGGCAGAGGTACGTTCTCACGCATAGTGAATGCGTTCAGTTGCACTTAATTCAACTTTCCACAAGTCACCATTCTATATACTTATGGGTCACAACAATGAGAGTGCAGCACATACAAGTATGCAAAGCAAGGAGCAAATGTTGGGTCCCTTAGCATGATGCACATTGGAATGCACGAGTCCACAAGATGGTGTTCAATATGCACACATATGCAAGGCATTCTAAACTGAAGGACAAACACATGGACTCCCCTTAGTCAAATGCTTATGGAAATTAGGATAGTTAAGCAGAAGGTTAGATGACCATATGAATGATGAGTTAAGATAGATGCAACCAAGATAGACATCATCTAAAGTAATGATTAACAATGCTATGCACACAGAGGGAAGGCTTCATGCTTGCAGGTTTTATTGAAAGCAAGCCAGACTTATACTGCAATAACTACATGGAGAACCTAACATGCAAAAGTGAAATAAGTTGAAAATTTTATTCCCGAACCTGTGCCTTGAGCTTTTATTTTTAGTTGATCCGTTGTTCAGCTCCAAGGCACCCTATACCCAATGTTCTCATTTGACATTTTTAGGTACCCAAGTTTTCTTGGGTCCTTGAGGGTTAGCAGTCCTTCCCACATGTGAATTTCTTTTCATGGCAATCATGTCATCTTCCCTCATCATATGACAGTCATACATGTCATGTCCAATTCTCCCACAATAAACGCAGCAAACAAAGGATTTGGTATTTTTTTATGTGCATGTGCATGTGCATGTATGTTAAGCCTTTGTGGGTGAGCGGGGAGTTTAACATACCTCTGGTGAGAATGAGTTCTTCCCTTTAGATGCCAACAGTTCTTGACTGTGTGGCCAAATCTTCCACAATGGAAGCAGCACAGAGGAATGTTTCTTCTGACGGCCTTAGGTTGCGTCGACCTGTCCTGAGGGGTGCGTCAACGCATTGGATCATTCCTGGGCCTTTGAACATGAGTATGCTGAGCATACTTTCTTCCGGAGACAGCCCATCCCTTGGCATTGCTTTCGCCCGATAGGGTCCGCCTATCCCCACTTGGGCGGCCATCCTATAACCGCCTGTCTTTCCGTTGGGATGTACGGCCAGGTCCTGACCACCCATCCCAGTTGACCCTTGGTCAAAAGTTGAGTGTCGGTCGCATTAGGTGGTCTGGTCAAGACTGTTTTGACTAGCACTGCAGTATGTCGATTCTGTTAGGCGGTCCGGTCACCGTTTTGACCAGGAACTAGACTGGGTCGTGGGCTTGAGCAGCCAAGACTTGACCGCTCATCCCCTTGGGCGGTTCTTCCCTGACCGCCTATCCCCCCTTTGGATCTTAGGCATCTGACCCTTGAGCGGCCCTCTCTGGACCGTTCATGCCCTTTGGCGGCCCTCTTGTAACCGCCCATCCCCTTGGTGTTTTTGGTTGGCCGTATCGGTTTGTTTCGTGTCGGTCTGTCTTAGGTTTGTGTTCTAGGATGATGTCTGAGCGTCGTTTCCCGACGTACTGGTTTTCGTGCATCCTGGCGTGACCTTATGGTTTGCCCGTTGTCCCGTGGATGTCCCTTGATGTCCTATGAGGGCTATGACCATGATATGAGGTGGCCAGGAGTGTTCTTGCTATGAGCAGTCTTCTGTACTACTTTTTAATGTCCTTGCCTGGTTCTGGTCAACCCGGTGTGATCCAGTGGTTGACAGATGACCTTGTGTGTGTCTCGACGATTCTGTCCAGTTCGAGACATGGTTCTGAATGTCGTGAGGTATCATCTTACCTCGGTGTGCTTGTCCAGTTGTGCTGAGGGTTCTCGATGTTCCCTCAGGTCTCTGTGAGTCGTTTCTTATGATGAGTCTTCTTCTCTGGCTTAGGATTAGATCGATTGGCAGTTGTTCCACTGTGAGCAATGATCTTGGCCTAGAGTCCAGTGACTCGAGGATCATTGTGCTAGCAGGTTTAGTTGCCTTGTCTTGAGTCTGTCGGCAATTTCCTGTGCTGCCAGTGGTACTTGGTATTACGGGTGACAGTGCATGATTAGCCTGTCTGTACTTCGACACTCATGTTTTAGAGTCTGTGTCTCGTGATCCTCCACTAGTCGTAGCCTTATGACACGCTACGGTGTGTCAGCTCTTGTAATGACCAGGAGCTCCGGATACCGATAACCCCATGTAGCATTGAATTACCACTACCAGGAACTGGGGAAGTCACCTAAGAGGCTGATGAGGCCCCTGAAAGGTTGTGGGAGTTTGTCGAGGGAGCGTATAATGAATTGGAATTACACGATAGAGGGGTAGTGGTGGGGACCAAGGGGGGTTGTGGGGTATGGGTTTGGTGAGGGATTGTGGGTTGGGAGGTGGTATCCATCATGGGCCTTGGTGGAGGGGTGGACACGGAGTCCACTTGGGCTTGTGGAGCTATGGTTGTGGTGAGGGCAATGGCAGTGGACCTACATGCCCATCTCCACAGCCTGGAGGCCCAGCTGGTGACCACGCGAGCAGATCTGGAGACTCTGGTGCATATTCACTATCTGTATGCTATGAATTATCTCTAAAATTTTTGATGTTCAACCACTAACAGTCTTAATGAATGTAGCGTGCCTAGCAGGGAGCGACAGCTAGAGGGGCAGGAGGTGCATCCAACTCGAGGGACCCGAGTGCCGTGATCACCACCCTGGAGGAGCGACTCATAGGAGCGGTAGCACAGGCCGAGGCGACAGACCGCGACCTAGCTGAGCAGGTAAGCATTCAAACGATGTTCAAGCTTATTTCAGACAATGATGGAATTGGGACATGTAGGTGATAATGTGCTGAAAATTATAGGCTGTAAAGCTGCAGGCGGCACTTACTCGGGCTACTCGGGCCTGCGCCGAGCTGGAGATCTGTGATCGCTAGATCACGGAGTTAGAGGAGGAGGGGAGACGTCGAGAGATGGAGGTTAGTAACATGCATGATTTTCTTCTTAAAGATATCTTATACTATGATCTTCTTAAGACATGTTGAATGATGCAGGCTATAGAGTTACAAGATGCTCTCACTTGAGCTGCACTAGCCGACACCGAGCTCGCGATCCATGACCAGTGGGTTGCAGAGTTGGAGGAGGCCAAGAGGAGGCATCGAGAGACCGATGCACTACCCTGGGATGTGATAGAGCTGTGGATCCTCCTTGAGGTAGAGAGGAGAGAGCTAGCCAGAGAGAGGGAGGATCGGTTGAGAGAGTGAGAGGAGCGGCTCGAGTGAGAGTGAGAGCTATCTGAGCTGAGACTCTGACTTAGTGCAGTCGAGGAACATGCTAGAGCAGCAGAGGAGCGCTATCAGTGGGGCCGGGAGTGAGCACGGGCCGAGGGATGACCCAGCACCTATTCTGGTACAAGCTACTTGGCGGGTTCCTCTACTCAGCAGAGGAATGTGACGGGTGAGCGAGCTCGGGCTGGGAGGTCAGCAGCCTCTCAGGGGTCGATGAGGCCCCCACGAGTTCCTCCCAAGAATAGGGGTGAGGTAGAGAGTAGTGAGTGACCAGAGGAGAGTACTGCGAGGTATCATAATTCAAGAACTAGAATGGCATGAGATAGATCAATAAATTGGAGATAATTTCAAGAATTGTAAAGACAATAGACAGGACAATAATTAGGAACATAATTCCAAGAACAATCATGATGAGACAATAGCAAGTATTTCAATAAAGCGCTCACTTTCACAAGAGCATAACATGTAACTATCATTCATCAGATTGCCCATGTGTATATATACGAGTTCAAGTAGTCGAGTCATGAAAATGTCAATCACTTGTGGAAATGTCATAGATCAATCTTGCTTTCGTTGGTGCAATGCCACACCCGATCAATCATGATACCGGCACACGTTTGGACTTTGCCTCGCCCATGGGATCAGATCCGGACCACGTCACTTTTGTTCTAGCATTGAGTGTCAATTCTTTTGTTGGACCCATAGGCCCTTTTGTGTTCTAAACCAATTCCACTTCAATTAATGGCCAAAAGAGTTCCAAAGATCAAGTCATATAGGAACATGAAGGTAGATTTACGAAACATAGAGTTCAAGGGCAGAACTTTTGAGTAGGGACATTATAACGGTAAATTGCTCATGAAAATCTGAATATTCATAAACTGGGTTAAATGGCGTAGACTCAGTCACCATAGATTCATAAAATAACGCCACCTATGTGGTCGCTAATTCATCATGAATAGAGGGATGAAGAAGAATTAGCATCACCTTCCAGGGCGCCATTTCCAATTGGCGTCATCTGCCAGGCTACTAATTCTAGGTAGAGATAGACTTGTCACAGAACGCCAAAAAATAGCGCTCTATGAGGACTAGGGTGTCATGTTTCTTTAGAGTGACATGACTAGACACGGTTTCCAGAATTTTTAGGGTACAACCAGCTTGACTGTCTTGAGGGAACCAAAGACTAGTGAAGTCTTACGGATGTCTCAATGAAGAAAGTACCAATCCGGTGGACGGAGGGTCCTAACCTCACCAAGAGTTGAGTGTAATGCTGTAAAACACAAAACAGGGACCAAGTCTCGGCCATAAGACAGTGGTGCCAAGATCCGACGGTCAAAGGATCAAAACATGAATGGAAAATAGTCAGAGAAATCTGTGTCCTGGTAGTGGCCGCTAATTAGAATTAGTGCCTACTGTACAGGCGTCAATTCTTAAAATTTCATAATATAGCTTTTATTTCCAAGAAATGGTGACCGCTCAAAGGGGCGAAATATTTTAAAACTACGCCCTAAGGTACGACGCCAATTATTTTATGCAATAAAAATCACAACAAATTTATCCAGATGAGGCCTAAAGATGTTATTCATTAACTGCATGAAAGCTGCAGGGGCATTTGTTAGTCTAAAAGGCATAACAGTGAATTCATAATGCCCATACCTACTTCGAAATGTAGTTTTGTGAATGTCCTCATCCTTGATTCTTAGTTGGTGATAACCCGATCGAAGATCAATCTTTGAGAAATACTTTGCTCCTGAGATTTGATCGAAGAGTTCATCAATCCTCGACAGTGGGTACTTATTTTTGATAGTGAGGTGGTTCAACTACCGATAATCAATGCATAGTCTTATCGATCCGTCCTTCTTTTTGATGAACAACACAGGTGCTCCCCATGGAGAAGTACTCGGTCTGATGAAACCCTTCTTTAATAACTCCATTAACTGTTCCTTCAACTCTTTCAGTTCAACGGGGGACATCTTGTAGGGTGCTTTCGAAACAGGTCCAGCACCAGGACAAGGTCTATGATAAATGAGACTTCCCTCTCCGGTGGTAAACTGGGTAAATCTTTTGGAAAACTTCAGGATATTCTTGAGCTACACGGATGTCATCCAATCTAACCACCTTACCTTCCATGGTAGTCACTAATGCTAGGAATGCCACACAACCTATATTGATAAGTTTACTGGCTCGGAGAGTCAAGATAACTGGTGATCTATTCTGAGGACTAATGTAAGTCAGCTCTGGGTAATCTGCAAAAGTTATTTTACCATTCCGGCAGTCTACAGTTGCCTGATGTGTGGACAACCAATCGGCACCTAGAATGACATTGTATTCCTTCAAATATAGGCACACCTGGTTGGCAGGTAGATTGTGGTCTTTAACCATGACCTTACAATTTGGGTAATGGTGTGTGATATCAGACTCTTTTCCTAGAGGAGTGGAAATTACAAAGTCCATCCATTCAGGTTCCATAGATAATGAAGCAGTAAATTTCTATGAAACAAAAGAATGGGTTGTGCCAGTATCAAATAGAACTTGAGCAGACTTAGAACAAATAGTCAAAATACCTTCCACCAGACCACCTTCTGTTGGTTCTGTCTCCTGTAGAGCTTGGAGACAACCTTGTTTCTTTGCTAAGCATTTTTCTTCCTTAGTCATTGTAGGTACCTAATTTTGGACATCCCGCGGATCCCCAATGGACCTTCGTGTAAATGACGTTTATTGTGGTGCTTGGTTTACCGATGCTTTGACTTTAAAGCACATCCCGCAGTCTTAAAGCTATTCCCTGAACCCCCTTCGATCCCCCCCACCGGAACCCCTCTGATGATCCCCAACCTAAAAAAAAGACAAAGAACAACGGCACTGCCGTCGATGAGGAAGGGGGAGTGGAAGGAGACTTATCGGAGAGAATGGCGGCTGAGGACGGTGACGGCGTAGTCCGGCGAACTCCGATCGTGGCACCGACGCTTCTCCTGTGACCAGGAGGGTGGGAGGGAGGAGGCCAGTGGTGGCGACGGCGACAAGACGGATGGAGGTCGACAGCGACGACGAGTAGGAGGGAGGACGGTGGTGGCTCCGATGACGACAACGAAGAGGAGAAAGAGTGAGAGTGAGAGGGAAGGTGGGGGGAGGAAATGGGGGTGTTGATCATGGCAGGAGGATGAAATTTTACTATGGAACTTCGGATGGAACGTTTTTCCATCCCAAATTTCAGACGTAATCATTTTCGTCTAAATATCTGTCTCGAATTTCAGACGTAATATTATTCGTCTGAATATCCATCGCCAATTTCAGACGTCAAAATTGTCGCCTGAATATCTGTCATAAATTGAGATGGATATTCAGATAGATAATATTCTGTCTGAAATACATATGGAATTTGTGACGAAATTATCCATCTAAATTTACAGACAGATTTGTGACGAAAACTAGTCCATTTAAAGTTTTCATCACTAATACCACCTTTTCTTGTAGTGGTCCTCTCACTGAGATGCCCTTCGATGTCAGAAAGCCTCCTAGAACTACTGCTGGATCTACTTCTCTTTGAGGAGTGGGAAGATTCGCCCTCCATTCTGAAACTTAAGAAATCTTTGCTCCTCCTTCTCAGAAACTTTCACTCTTCGAGTTGGCTTCCACTGCCCCTTGGGAGAATGAAAGAGGGAGGTATTTATAGAATTGGAAGAGGTCTGAGTTAAAACTATCACCATTACCTCTAGCGGTGAACCTCTTAATGGGGCACCTTCTCTTCAGTCTCATGTGTCACTTTGCTACTCACATGGAGTAAATGATTTCGCGGCATGACATGTCGACTCGCTCCCTACATAGTTTAGGGGCTACCTGTGATCCTTGTCATGTTGTAAATAATTTCGAGTACTAAAAATGAAAAAAGAAAAGAAAAAAAATGAGAAGGTTGATATGTCGCACGAGAAAGGGGGCTAAAAGCCATCATTGCTGATTTCGACGGCAGATTCCCTTTGAAAATAATGGCCACGGCAAGAAACGACTCCCCATTTTGGGGCGAGGTCTTGTCTCTTCTGGGCGCTCTTGTTCTTTTCTCAAACTGGGTCACTCTTCTTCTTAGAGGCAGTTCACCTTCTTCAATTGTGCGCACCGGTCTTGAACAACGACCAGTAGTATTTATAGATGCTTCACAAGGGCACCGCGAGTGTGGATGGCGTGATCTTCCCTTTGGCGCCTTCCTGAACACATGTACCTCTGATGCACATGTCAGAGAGCTACAACCTCGGATCACGTGACATATTTTGGTGGAATATCTTCGACATAACAGAGGGTACCTAGCATTCTGTCGAACAGTTAGACTGACAGAAATAGTTCAATTACCAATCATGTGCTCGAAGCATCATATTAGAAATGGGAAACTTGCACGAAGACAATTCATCAATCAGACAAGCAAACATGCACGCAGTAGGTACAATAAGTGCAGGCACTGTGAATGGCAGCAAGGGGTTTGCAGTTGGAAAAGCTGCACGAAGAATAACGAGCTTAGGAGAATGCACGAGGTGAAAATAGAAATATTATGCAAGAAGTATGACTGTCCCAGAATGACTCGAGGTATTAAATTCAAGAAGAGAGGACATCATGAGGTAAGAAAGTGGAAAAAATAGCATGAGATTATACAATGGAAAACATCACGAGGTCTGCAAATAAAGAAACTACACGAAGCATGACCTCGTTAACAAAAATTGCACGAGTTATGAACACTGTTCATACTCGAGCTTCACATGGTCAAGTATGGCTTATAAAGTTGAAACCTGCATGAGGTATGAATCTTGTAAAAGTGACATGGGGTAGATCCTCGTCAGTGCAAAAACTGCACGAGTTATGAACACTGTTCATACTCGAGCTTCACATGGTCAAGTATGGCTTATAAAGTGGAAACCTGCATGAGGTAGGAAGTTGGAGAAAAACAACACAGGGTAAGCTTTTCAAAAGAACTGCTCGACGTAAAAAGTTTGACACCTGCTCGAGGGAGACCATCGAGAAGAAAGCACGAGATATGCTTTTTGAAAAAGTATGCACGAGGTATGCTTGTCAAAAAGAATGCATGAAGTATGCTTTTTCGAAAATAACTCGAGGTATGCATTTCAAAAGCAAAACGTGCATGAGGAATGCTTTTTGAAAATGACGTGAAGTACGTTTTTGAAAGCAAAATCTACACGAGGTATGCTTTTCGAAAACGACACTAACATATAAGAACAACACGGCCACCCCTCACGAGCAGTGAGGATTCACACACTATCTTGCAAGAAGTTACGCCCCTTTCACTAGCTCCAATGCTTTTCTTTTTTCAGCATCCATCAGCTCATGTCCAATATTCCATTTAGATTTACTCACTGAAATGTCATATGGACCATGCTCAATTAAGACCAAAAGATTAGAATCCATAAAATTCACATATTGTCTAAACTTACTAAGCTAATGAGAGAAACAAATCCCATTAAACATTGGAGGAACAAATATTGTATCCATAGTAAATAAACACGATAATATACAATCAGCAAAACCAACTAATGCACCAAAAATGGCAGGATCCACTACAGATCGTTGGATCTGATGACTTAGTGACCCTCTCTGATACCAATTATTAGCATGATGTAGTGGTGCAAATCAAGATTCAGAGGGGGAGTGAATGAATCTCCCTCTAAAAACTTGATCAAAATAAAACTTAGCCTGAACACCTTTAGACTAATGCGGAATTAAAAGCATCCAGGAATGTAGGTAGAAATGCGCCTAACATCCATCTAATGATTGACACATTGAAAATCAAACCACAGTACACAAGAACTTTTTAGGTGATTAGGTCCTCCAGACCTACATCCACCCCACACTCAATCCAGAGTGTGGATTCCACTGCCAAATAGCTTGAAACCGCTTGGCCTCACAGCTTGCCTACAAACCGTTGGGCTTTACAGCTTAGCCAATAGCTAACTAACAGCTTGACTGCTAGGAATTACAGCTTTGCCGTCTACTGAGCATTACACCTTAGCTATCCAGAGGAATCCACCTCTGCCGCTAGGCCTTCCAGCTTATGCCACTACTGATACACAGCTTAGAAGAAATATGAAGAGTGAAAATAGAAAATCATAATGTTCAGCATCAGAAAACTGATAATTAAGACAAACCGAAATGCTCACGCAGGAGTAATGTGACTTGGATCTGATCTAGAGGACACAGTGGAGAACAGATCTTCAAGGCCTACTTCAATTGCTTCACGATATACTCTCTTGATATCTCTCTTCTTCACTATCTCGCTATCTCTTATCACTTACAGACTCACACTCTTCTTTCTCTCAGATATCTGCTGAAATGTGGCACTCTCTTCTTCTCCTTCTCCTTCTCAGATCACTTCTTCTCTCTTTCTCTCTTGGACTTTTTCCTTCAGAATTCCATCATATCTTAGTCGAAGACGCGATCGGGTCGTCTATATATAAAGCCTGCGAGAGAGGGGCACGTGAAAAGCACATTTCCCGCCCAGAGGTTCCAACAAGAGCCCGCTTGTCCTAACGTGCTCCCTGGCCCCGCCTCTGGGCTGTATTATGGTTGTGATAATGTGGTGTAGAAGCCGGTGCAGAGGTGGCCCTCCTCTCTGACTTTTTCAATATCTGAAATTATTTGGAACAAGGTTTCTTTTTCTTCAGCTGGTTCAAACCATTCCTGCTCAAGTTTTTCGAACTTAATCAAAGAGCCCTAATGTGTAAGATCTTCTATCTTTTTCTTGAGGGATTTATTTTTTGATCAGATTTTCTTGTATTTCAAATACAACTTTTCATACTCAAATTCTCATTGTTCATTTGAGATAAAGTCAAGATCAGAATTTACCTCAGTTGATTCATCCTCATGTGCCATGAGGCACAAGCTTTCAACGACCTCCTCCAGCTCCTCATCAGATGGTTCATCCTCTTCATCGCTCCTTGTGGCGACCATGGTCTTAGATTTCTTGAACTTATCCTTCTTGAACTTCCTCTTCAGATCTGGACACTCTCTTCTCATGTGTCCGGGCTTCTTGTATTCATAACAAATGACATTATTGCGCTTGCTCGGCTCACCCTTTGTTTGAACGGGCTTTCTTTGCACCTTTCTGAAAGTTCCTTGGAAGCTCTTCTTTCTTATCAAAAATTTTCTTACTTGGTAGGTTATCATGGCCAAGTCTTCTTCTTCATTGCTTCCCTCACTGATTTCCTCTTCTTGAAAATCATCATTAGATTGGTGATCTTTCAATCCCACCATTTTCTTCTTCTTCGTTTCTTCCTCTGTTGTTCTCTTCATGTTTATCTCATAGGTCATAAGTGACCATATGAGCTCATCCAGAGAGAGTGTGGACAGATTCATTGAATCCTCAATGACTGTAGCTTTGGTGTGCCACGCGGGTGGGAGAGATCTCAACACTTTCCTCATGAGTTCGGAGTTGGTGTATTCTTTTCCGAGGCTCTTGAGACCATTAGTGATCTTAGTTAACTTTGCAAACATCTCAAAGATGGATTCTTCAGGTTTCATCTTGAATAGCTCGTAGTCTCTGATGAGTAGGTTGGCCTTAGTCTCCTTGACCTCGGAGGTTCCTTCATAGATAAGCCGAAGCTTGTCCTACATCTCCTTTGCTGAACTACACATGGATACACGAGAAAACTCATTAGGATGAATAGCACATTGCATAATGTTCATGACATTAAAATTAACAGTGGATTTTTTAATGTCCTCAGGAGTCCATTCGTCTTCATTTTTGGAAAGCTCATATGGACCCTTGTCCACAGGTTTGGGGTTAAGGTCGATGCAGGTTGGGCAAGGTCGATGCAGGTTTGGCTGAGGGCTATGCAGTAATGGGCTAAGGTTGATGCAGGTTTGGGTTAAGGTTGACGCAGGTTTGGGCAGAGGTCGATGTATATGGGTGAAGTCGATGCAGGTTTTGGGCTGAGGGTCGATGCATGTCAGGGCTAAGAGTCGGTGCATGTTAGGGTAGAGGTCGATGCAAGGCATGAGGTCGATGCAGGTTAGGGCCAAAGGGCGATGCAGGTTAGGGCTGAGGGTCGATGCACGTTAGGGCTGAGGTAGATGCAGGGGCACGAGGTTGATGCAGGGGCACGAGGTCGGTGCAGGCTTGGGCAGAGGTCGATGCAGGGGCATGAGGTCTATGTAGGTTTGGGCAAAGGTCGATGCAGGGGCATGAGTAATTCGGTGCCGTCGCCACCGACACAAGGTGAGTGGAAGAGGTTGAACAATACAGGAGGGTGATTCGGTGGTGTCGCCACTGAATTGGGTGAGATGGGAGTGATTCCGTGGCGTCGCCACCAATCAATGGCGAATGGCAGTGAGTCAGTGGCATCGCCATCGATTCAGCAAAGGAAAGAAGAGAGTCTGTGGCACTGCCACCGACTCACACAAGGCTTCGCATTTTCGCTCTTCTGGGGGGGTTTAAGGCCCGGCAATCATGGGGTTTTATGGAGGAATTAAGTCGATGGGCCACTGGGCTCACCTGAAGGGATGAAATTGCATTAAACTTCCTTATATTCATGTTCTGTAATTTTAGGGGTTGTGTGAGGTTCATACTCCAGCATAGTTAAATAGCTCTTGAGTTCATCAATTGAGGATAAGAGACCTCTAAGGCATGCAGATAAGAAACATCAGCGCACACGTACACACTTCAACCTGAAATGAAATCAATGCGAAAATCCTGGAGAAAATTGGGCAGCATCTCCCCATGATAGGAGAATGCTCAATTCAACAAGCGGGCTAACACACATGGTGGCCGGTGTCAAGCTATAAACAGTTGAGAAGCCCAATAGGACTATCTCAGGACCCGAGATCAACACCTAATGAATCCTGAGGGCTAGCCTAAAAAAAATTCGTGATGATCCTGGGGAAACTGGAGTTATAAAGGTTCAAAATGTAGCCAAGTAAATGGCACTTTATGTCTCACCTTGTGCAAAGGGCTTCTAGAGGAACATATCATGATTCGATAGACCCCCTAGAACCCATGGTGAGTAGATCATACGAGAGTGTGCTAGACAACCTTTCAATTTACTACCTATCCATTTTCAAATCCTTAAACGGTGGCCAAGAAGTTAGAATCCATTCAAACAAGACTCTTATGGCATGGCAATGATGACAACGACAGGGGTTGGCATGACATCTCATGGAGTAGAGTTTGTAAAAGCAAAAAAATAGGAGGGGCTTCAAGAGCATCAGAGATTTCAACCTGCCACTATGTAAATAGTTGTGAAGGCTTAGAGCTAAGGACAGTGGGTTAGAGCTACAATTCATTAGAAAGAGGTATTATGGCAGAGCCAAAGATTGGGACGTGACGCAGGAATCTCAACACAATGTCTCACCTATCTGGAAAGGCATCCTTCAGTGCAGTGACACAATCAACTCAAGTGTTTGGGTCCGGTTGGGCAATAGATAAAGATGCCAGTTTTGAAAAGATAGATGGTGTGGAGATTTCACGTTGGAGAAAACCTTCTTGAAGCTCTTTGCAATATCGGATGCACTTTTGAACCCCGTGCCTCACACCTTTGATGCACAACTCTTAGTGAGAACATGGACACCCATTTTCAGGAGGAATCAAAGGCCTAGGGAGATGGATCAACAGGAGGATCTCTTATCACTCCTATTACACTACGCACCGATGCAACGTGAAGCAAACAGGTGGTGGTGGAGATGGGAGGAGGGATGTTTCTCAGTTAGGGTAGCTTAATCACCCATTTCAGATAGAGGAATGTGACACCGATATGCATCGCAGATTTGGACTTCCAGGAGCCCTCTGAAAGTGAAGTTGTTGATATGGAGGATATCACATGGTCGACTAGCCTCATGTGAAAGGATTGCCCCTTTCCTACAGGAGATCCCCACACTCCACTGCTTATGAGGAGACATGGAGGTAAATTTAAACCACCTCTTTACAAATGTCCATTTACTAGGGAGGTCTGGACCAAGGTTGTCAATGGGATTCACTACACTATTGAAATGTATGAGAGCATGCATCAACTGCTGGACAGCTGGCACAGGAAGTGGAACTTGAAGAGAGATAGACCAATTTGGTGGCTCATCCTCCATGCTACCTTATGGTCCATGGGGAGAAAGAAATAACAGGATCCTCCAAAAAGAAGCTAGAATAAAGGATAGGCTAGTCTCATTCATTTGTGAGAGAGTAAGAGAATGGGTAGTTCACTAATGTAAAGTGAAGTCACACAACTCCTCTCTTTGCTTTTTTTTTGGAAGGGGGGGATAGCGGGGTGCACACCGTCGATCCCAAACCTTCTTTAAGTGTTCCATTTAAATTTCAAAATTTTCATTTTTCGCCACCTTCGCAAATTCCTGCTTACCGTTGCTATGGTGGAACCAGTGATCTATATGTACACTTGAAGGAGTTCCTCTATGAGTCGGCTCGGTTTCAGCACTAGCGTTGCTTAATGGCCTATTTGTTCAGTCTCTCATTAGAAGGCCCAGCTCGGGATTGGTTTTTCTATCTACTGTACGATCAGGTTGTGAATTTTTAGATTCTTCAAGAGAAATTCATCCAGCAATATCAAGACCACGTTGGGCCTGGGTATTCTATTGTGGATCTGGCCTAAGAGAAGATGAGGCTCAATGAGAAATTCTCTGCTTTTAGCGACCACTGGCGTCATATGGCCGCACAAGTCCAAGGCCATATTTCAAAGAAAGAGTAGATCAAGATGCTTATTTCTAATGCGATGCCTGAATATTGCTTCATCTTAGCCTTGAATGACATTACCTCCTGACAACAACTCTATAGTCGAGCCCGCTTCATTCGCCATCAACTCCAGAGTTCCCTTGACTCCGAGCCCCCTTCACATTCTATATCCACATATATCTCTCCATCCACATCTACCTCCTATGCACCCTCCCCAAGTCAGCCCTCCACCTCCTATCAGCCCTCCAGGAGTCAGCCACCCATGTATACCTCCTACCAATCCCCCATGAATCAGCCCTCCTCCACATATCAATTACCCACAAGCCAACCTTTTGCTATCCACGCTCAACTATCTGGCATCCTCAGTTAGCCTTTCGCCTATTCATGCCCGCATCCATCTTAGCCTACTGTCAAGGGAACACCAGACCCTGAACAAGTTGATGTCATCCACTACATACCTACCCATCCCGCTCATTGACCTCCTTCACCTAGTCCCTCCACTAGTCACCACGTACTTCCACCTCACTCTCCACAACCCTCCACTCCATCTCATACTCCTCAGCATCTGCCTTGCCCAAAGTGAGCTCTTTATCCTTCATTACTAGAGTCTCTTTTAGATATCTTCAGGGCTTTGATGGCCACTCATGCATTGCAACTTTGTTCAGTTCATTCCTGTCGACGTGCGACTGAAAATCTGTTCCAATATTCTGAATATCATCATTAGCAAGGACATTTGGTTGAGGATTGCTCCAAATTTTAGGAGTATGTTTACGACTGTTGGGTTCGGTGTGCTCCCTCATTGATTTTGGCATTGATTTTGATGATAACTAAATATTGTGGACTAATTCCTTCCTTAGATAATGTTAGAAAGTCTTGGAAAATTTTCTAGATCTCACTGTAGCATTTCTCACTAGGACCCATATTTCTTATTGCACCAAAACCATCAACTCTAATGGTCCAGTGAGTAGCCTTTATCATCTCCCCAAGCTATGCATTTTCATTTTGTTAATCACATTCTGAGATGCCCAAGGGACGACCCATCCCTGGCAAGGGTCAACCCATTTATTTTTGGCCTTCCATAGCCACATCACACACATAGCCGGTCAAAACCTTTTTGAACCATTATTGACCATGGCCATTTTTTAAGGGCATCCCCTACAAACCCAGCTGCAACCCTTCTACACCAAAAACCCTCTCATTCCTTGCCCTATCTTCACACCTTGCTCCTGTGGACATCACCGCGGCAACCGTCGTCCCCTCCTTTTGCAGGCATCAAGGTCGATGCCTTCAACTTCCCACGCAGGTGCAAGAGAACCTCTGACTAGTTAAGGGAAGCCCCTTCCTCAACTGGCTGTAAACCTACTTCTCAAGGACAGACAGGTGACTTCCTGCGGCTCAAGTCTTGAGCTCTTCAAATGGCTCTACGGATCAAATACTCGGCTAAGCATCCAAGGCGTCAGGTTACTAAAAAGGCTTCATCCTCCGCAGCTGCACAACTCTCATCTGCCTTTGAAGATGAATCTCCTCAAGGTGTTCCCATCAAACCTAGAAAGAAATCAGAGTCGCGGTCAAAATGCATACATGATGAGGTATTGAAAGGCTCCATGTCTTCTCATATCTATCCTCGTATGATTATGCGACCCAGAGCAGTGGATTTCGATGATGTTACTCACATGGTCCCTGAGCTACATGATTTAATTGAGACCTAAGAAAATTGGAAAGAGTTCATGCCTAAACATCGCAAGATTTATCCTTCATTAGTGCTGTAATTTTATCATAATATGGTGATTAAGAACAACAACGTCTACACTATTGTCAGCAACAAAACTATTATGTTGACTCCCAGACTTTTCAGTCACGTTTTTGGGCTTCCATGTGATCATGCTGCAAAACTAGTAGATATAGAGTTGGATGAAACGAGTGTTGGCAGTATAATGATGGGTTTTGATGATTCAGTCATTTTTGATGAATGTGACATTCCAAAGGCTTTGAATGCAAATGTATTTCCCCCTACCTAGTGCATACTCCATCATCTCTTCACCACTATTTTTATCCCAGGGGAGGCAGTAGAAACAAGGTCAATAATATTTACTCATCTCTCCTGTTATCTTTGCACTGGATCCCTAGCTCCTTTTATCTTCCGAAACCTGTCACAGAAAATCCTTGTGTTTTGCTGCTGCAAATTTCTTAGCAGCATTCTTCTGAGATCTTTCTGGTTTATTCTTGACATATTCCTCACCCTCCTTCCTCATTTACCTTATTTCATCTTAAACAGGAAGTTTTGCATTGCATTGATTTAAAAGGGGAGGATAGATCCTGTCAGTACTGCATTTATTGCATTCCATCGGGGGAGAACTGTCTGTGACTTGTCTGGGCTATATCAGGGGGAGCATGTGATTCCTTGGCACTCTCTCAACTATCAGCATGCTTCTGGTATTGACCTCTATTTTCGCATGGGGAATTTCAGTTTCCTTCTGTTTTCTTTTTATTTCCCACTTGCTCTCATCACTTGGATTCCTTTTCTTTTTCTCTTTTTGATGCCGTCAAAGGGGGAGAGATTGGTTGAGTCATATACGTCATGTAGGTATGAGAGCTGAAGTGTGAATAGGTCATATACTGGTGAAGTCAAAAGAGGTAGAGATTATTGCTGAAGTCAAAAGAGGAAGAGATTAAGGGGGGAGAATGTTTGGAAAATGTGCACATGATTGTCATTAGAGAGATTGCATTAAGTCATTGTGTAAGGGGGAGAGATTGCATTGATGTTAGTACATATCTGTGTCAGCATAGTTTTGCTTTCATTGCAGGTTGTTGACTGCATATTGTCATAGCTTCAGTGTCTGGCTTTCAGTGTCAGGCTTTCATGACTCATATGACTCATAGTGTTGTCATCATCAAAAAGGGGGAGATTATTAGATATTACGTTTTGATGATGACAAACACTATGAGTCATATGTATGATGTCATATGTGTGTGTGATTCCATATGTGTTTACTGCATATAGTATGTGTCTTGTTACATATAGTGTTTGTTGTGTGCATACAATGCTTATATTGTTGTAAAGATGAATTACATAGAATGAACTACTGCACATGTGCATCTTAGTTCATATGTGGTGTTTGTGCATATTCGTGCATGTCTGTGCATGTTTGTGGATGTCTCTATATAAGCATTGCATAAAGTGTTGTACAATTGTTCATATAAGTCAACACATCATAGGTTAACCAAAAGTCAATGTAAAGTCAATACTGTGCACATAAAGTCAACGTGTCTGCAAAAAGTCTATGCACATGACATTTCACTGAATAACCTATGTGCATGGCATTTGGTCGAATAGGTGGTGTGCATGATCTTTGTCTTACATTGTACTTATATAGAGTCAACGCCAGTTGCATCATGCAATACTAGGATCGGTGCTAGTGGTGCTCTCACACAGTTAAGGTCGATGTGAGTTCTGTCTAAACTCACATTGAGGTCGATGCTACTTTGTTCATTACGCATACAAGCCTGTACACGTTACTGCTCAAGTCGATGCTATTTCCTATCGCACACTCATTGAGGTCGATGCTACTTTGTCCATTACACACATAGGTCTATACATGTTACTATTGAGGTCGATTCTACCTTGTCTATTGCACACATAGGTCTGTACATGTTACTGTTGAGGTCGATGCTACCTTGTCCATTGCACACACACGTCGGTATAAGTTACTATTCAAGGTCGATGCTAGTTAGTCTTGCATGCAGTCAGGTCGGTACAGATCACTGTTCAAGGTCGATGCTAGTTGGCAGGTCAGTACAAATCCTTGTTACAGGTCGATGCTAGTTCTATCTTGGATCATTTAAGGTCGATGCGTGTCACTGTTGAGGTCGATACACGACACTGTTGAGGTCTGTGTACATCACTATTTAAGGTCAATGCATGTTTAGACCATTGCATGTAAAAGGTCGATGCTAGCCACGTTTCATGCATACCCAAGGTCGGTGCTAGCTGCGCTTCATGCATACCTAAGGTCGGTGTTAGTTAATGTCAGTGCTAGCATACATAAGGTTCATGCATTCAAGTCAATGATAGCACATGAGTTTCATACATTAAGCATCAATGACCTATGATTCTCTGTCTTCATGTTTTTAATTACATCATAATCACCCTCATAAACCATGAATCAATATGTCAGATTTACTAGGTTCTTTTAGTCTAATCTGATTGCCAGGTGCTTGACTAAATGCCTCTTCTACTGCAGAGACTTAAGTATGAACCAAGTTTGAGTAACTTAAGTTCTGAAAGCGGCTAAGTCAAAAACATGATCGAACAGGTCAAGACCAATCATTGTCCCAGTCATGTGTAAATGAGTAATTGGGGCATGTGATCCAAGGGACGCCACGTGGAAGGCTTAACAACCTACTTTGACATGTGGATGCCTTAAGGCACTCATCTTATGACGGGAACATTCCCTCCACGCGACCAGGTGATTTTTTTTTGGAGATCGCTAGGATCCTACTATGTGGAGCCATCTAACGAAGAGAGCATCATCGTCTTCATAAAATTACCTCTGGCGCCCCTACTCTTGATATAAAAAAAACACCTGCGGAGAAGAACAAAAAGATAACAAGACAGGAGAAGAAAAGAAGGAAGAACGACAGAAAGCTAGCTCATAGAGCAAGAGAAAGAGAGAGAGGTATACAGAGTTGCAGAGAGATCAGAGAGTGTGAAGACTGAGAAGATTCAGAGAGAATTTTGAGAGCAGAGATCTTGAGAGAGTCAGCAGCCAATTGAGAGTGATTTTTCAGCAGTTCGTGAGCTCATGAGGAAGAAAGAGAGCAAGCTAGAGGAGTGGAATCTAAAGATCCTAAAGATCAGTTCGATTGGCCCTTGGATCAGATCCAAGCCAGTCTGGTCTAGGGAGAGCTTCATTTTATCTGCTTTCATTTCTAGCTTTCTGTTGCTGATTTCTATCATTATGTTTTCATTTTTCATATTTCTTCTAAGCTGTGTATCAACAGTGGCATAAGCTGTAAGGCCCAGCAGTAGAGGTGGATTCCTCTGGATAGTTAAGCTGTAATGCTCAGCAGTCGGCCATGCTATAATGCCCAGTGGTTGGCAAGCTATGAGGCCCAGCTAATGCAAGCTGTGATGCATAGTAGTTTGTAGGTAAGCTGAGAGGCCCAGCGGTTTCAAGTTGTAAGTCAGTAGTAATCCACACTCTGGATTGAGTGTGGGGTGGATGTAGGTCTGGAGGACTGAACCACCTAAAAGGTTCTTGTATGCTGTGGTATGCTTGTTTATCTTGAGTTCACTAGATGCATGCTTAGGATCGTGTCCTAATTGCACATCTGTTGACGGCCCTTGAATGTTTGCTACCTATCTGTGTGTGTCCTAACTGCACATTAAACATCTAGTTGTTCCTTAGGCCATCGATTTGCTATTTAGTGGCTCCTTCTAATAACTAAGTCAACTAGTTGTAATTCTGCATACTCTACTAATTAGAGTTCAAATTGGGTAGAATTTTTATTGGGGATTCATTCACCCACCCTCTGAATCACATCTGTACCATCTCTTAGACTCAACAATCTTCACATCCTAACAAAGTCTTCAGGGTAGATAGGCAGATTTTGTGGGGTGGGAAAACAAAGGTTGGAAGGGGATCAAATGGTGGTGGATTGGAGTAAAAATTGAATTGGGAAAGGGGAGGAAGTGTGGAAGAGGTTGCCAAAGTTTTGTGAGGATCAGACTGTGGGATTGGGTGAATACATCTTTTCTCTCACGTTTTGTCCTGCTTCACAGAACTCTGGACAGCAGGCCGAAGGAAGGATCGTGGCGGTTCGATGGCGGCACGGATGGCAGCGGCGGTGGCAGTGGGTGAGCGTCACACCTAGCGGAGGTGATAAACCTTGAAATCACTACAAGGAAGAGGGCGTCTTACCCTAAAATTGGCAACTTTCATAGCTGCTAGAGGAGGAAGAGGAAGAAGGAAATAGAGAGGGAGAGGGGGTGCACCCCTACACAAGCTTAAAGCTTCACAATAAAATTCATCAAAAGTCTCCATTAAAATTGTAACAAAGACATTTTATATCGAACCCTAGACCTAGGATAAAAGACTTAAATTACCCCTAGTCAATGGGAGAGGGGAGGGCATTAAGGGGAAGGGATAATGTGGTCAAGCCCACATGGGGCAAAAGGGGAGGGCGCCCCTTGGCACGTGGTCATGGTGGACTTGGTCAAGGCAGCCTTGTGGACTATTTGACCACATGTAGAATTGACCATAGGTTGTGTGTGGGGGCAGCCATGGTGATCTGGAAGTTGGACCAAGATTGGTCAACAAATGGGGCTCGAAAGGGGGGCCCCTTGGGCTGGCCCGTCATGGGCTTGAATGGTCCAATTGGAATGGGCCTTTAATGGTCTTGGAATGGGCCATGAATGGACTTGGTCTAGATGGGCCTTGAGGGGCCAATTGGGCTTGGAATAGTGAAGGGGGAGGGGTGGCCCCAATTGGACTCCCAAAAGGTTTTGGGCCCAATTCCTATCTAGACTCAATAAATGAAGAAACTCATTAATTCCTAATGACTAGCCCAATGGCTTATAATTAGCCTTACAAGAGAACCCAATGACTCAATGACAATATTCAAACTCAAAAATTTAGTTGCCCTGCTCCGATGTCCCATCATTATATCATGAACGACTTAAACATCAAGTTAGGATTAAAAGTCCTCTAGTTTTGCTAAATTTCATGCTTCCTACATGGAGAATTTCATATTTTCTTATGATCGCTCATACATAATCTTCATAGCATGTTATCCCTGGACCCTTAACCAAAAAGATTATAATTATGGCTTAATTCATGCCAACCAAGTTGCTATCATCAAAACAAATATCACATCAAAAACTAGATGAGCATGAATTAGTCCTAGGGGACACAACAAAATAGAGTATCGGAGAATAGAGAAGAATTCAGAGGAGAGATGGTTGCTGTTGTTTCGATTTCTAGATCAGATCTAGAATCGATTGATCATCTGAGCTGCATTGTTTCTCGAGATATATCTGTCTATTGATTTTATTCTTTCATAATTTTTTATTTTTACTCTTTATTCAAGCTGTTAGGCAGCAGAGCAAGCTATGTTGCTCAACGACGAGGAGGTATTCCTCGGATAGCAAGCTGTGGTGCTCAGCGGCAAGGAGCGATTCCTCAGACAGCAAGCTGTGAGGCTCAATGGAAAGCAAGTTGTGAGGCTCAGCGGTCTGAGATTTTATCCCCAAAACTGTGGATTAGCGGTCTGTAGGGATTCATCCCCGAAGCTATGGATCAGTGGACTTAAGTTGTGTATCAGCGGAAGCCTCACTCTAGTTTAAGGTTGAGACCAAACCACCTTAAAACTGTTGTCTCTATTGTGTGATTGTCCACTTCCTTATAGCTTCGTTTAGATGTATGGTTAGGACCGCTCTTAGCTGGCATATGATTCTGATTGCATTTCCATTCATATGATCTGTGTTTGCCTTTAACCAAGAAGTATATAAAAAGGGTGTGGCAGGAAAGATAGGTTAGGCCTATCTAGAATGTCACCTCTTGCGTGAGGAGATCTTAGATTGAACCTCAGCCTTGTACGAAAATTAGTTGTTGGTCATTCCTTGCATTTCTGTGATATTAGTTTGCAGTGAGGAGTTCACTTAGTTAGAAAACACTGCTACCTCTTTAGACCATTGAGTGTAATTTAAAACTTTAATTCCACAATAGTTTTTAACTGGGATCCATTCATCCCCCTTCTGGATCTCAACCATGTGAATATCTGCTAGCACCAATCTCTCGACAATTGGTATTAGAGCAGGTGTCTGTGTTAACAGATCCAACGATCTACAATCTGATCCTGCTATTTGGTGCACTCGTTGTTTTTACTCACTATTTTAGTCTGTTTTCAATGGCCAATACTATGAAGTTTGATGGATCGAGTTTTTACAACTGGCTAGGAAGATTTAGAGATTTTGTGAACTCCATCGATTCTAATCTATGGTTCTTAATCGCATATGGTCCATATGATCTTCCTAAGGAAGAATCAAAATGGAATGTCATCCATAGATTGAAAGATGCTGATAATCAAGCTAAGATATTTTGGACTCTAGGGGTGTGCACCAATGTGAGTTTCCTAAATTGTTGGACTACCTTGCTTACTAGGTCTTTATGACTTCAACTTCGGGTCCCAAGTTTGGAACTAGTTGAGGGATTGTCGGAGTATCAATTGTGAATCACCTATTATCCTCAAGTCCTTGACTCTGAGGACTAATGCCATCTTTAAACCAATGAGGAGTGCCTCATACTCGGCCGCATTGTTAGTGGTAGGGCAAGATAGTTGGTAAGCCTGCGTAATGCTTACCCCTTCCAAAGAAAGGATGATAGCTTCTATGCCACATCCTTTGGAGTTCAATGCACCATCGAAGTAGAGGATCCATCAAGATTCACCATTGATGATGACCCTATTGGATCCCCTAGTTGATTTTAATAGTAAAGTTTCAATGATGACAAATCTTGTGTGTATGTGTCGTTGAGAATGTTCATTGAAGAATGCTAACCAAGGTGTCCATATCTTGATTATCTTACTTTGAAGGACCAAATTATGTGGTGGACATCATTTAGAAGTCAAAGGAATGATTGGATGAGTACTTTGTGGTCTACCAATTCAAATAGGGAGCAAATGTCATTTATTTCCTTCAAGAACAATTGGTAAAACTTTTTGTCTCTCAAATCCTTCAATTGATGACTTATGCGTAAGATGGTGTGTCAACCCATTTGTGTTTTATGCATTCTCTTCATTGGTTTTCAAATGGTTTTTTGCATGGGGTTGTGAAGGTTAATACATGTTAAGATTTTATGCACCACCCTTGTGTAATTCAGTTTCATAATGCACTTCATTCATGATTTTTCTTGTTGAAATTTTGAATGGGGTTTCATGCATATTATTCAAGAGCTTTTGAGCTTGGAATGTGGTTAAGCTTAGTCATACAAACCTTTGTAGAAAATGGTTAAATGGTGCTCACACTTTGTTCATATCCATGGCTAATTGATCTTAACTTTTTGTTAAGTAAAATTAAGTTTTCAAAGTGAAATCATGCACCTACTCCATGGATTTTCATGATCATACTTCATGCATATTTAAACTAGGGCTATTGAGGTTTAATTCCAACACATTTTCCATATTCTTAGCTTTCTGCAGGTTTTCAATCGACCAAGAGGCTATCTTCGGTTGACCAAAAATAACAGTGTTGAAGGGTCTAAAAATTCTCAGAGTTTGATCGATCGACAGGGGGACTTCAGTCGACCGAAATTAATAGTGTTGCTAAGTTTTAAAATGAAGTACGGGGACCATCCCACGTACCAGCACCGTCGCACGGTGACCACAGTCAGAGAAGAAACGGGACTACAAACTACCCAGTGCAGGCTAGAGCCTGGCAGTCCTACCCAGGTGCGCCACAAGCTCAACAGTCTACCGCCGGGCTATCACAGCAGTCTGACTGCCCAACACAGGGGCGTCAGGCCAATGGTGCAAAACGCACTGTGATGCTCCAACCTTGGTGCGTCACAGTCCCTGACGCGCCTAACCAAGTGCGTCAGGACACAAGTAGAAACAAGCTGTGACGCGCACCACTCGGGGCGTCACAGCCTCTAACGGACCACCTTTGGTGTGTTAGGGGACAAGATGAAATTAGCTATGACGCATACCCCTCGGGGTGTCAAAACCTCTAACAGTCCTACATAGGAGCATTAGGGTGAAGGGTAGCGTCAGCTCTGATGCTCCCTTATTGGGGCGTCACAAGGCTCTGATGCCCCACCCTGGGCCGTCAGAGGCCTTAACCCCCCCAATGGTCAGAAACTCAATGGTCAGAAAACCATAACAGTCGGATGCCAATGGTCAGATCGCCACTCTGACGGTCCACCCTATAGGCGTCAAATGCCCTGGCGGTCTATTGTGGGACCGTTAGGCCCACGGGCCACCTAGTTGGCAAGACTACGTCCTGTGATGCACCCACCTTGGGGCATCACAGTCTATGACGCGTCCACCTTGGGGCGTCACACGCTGTGACGGTCACTGGAAGGACCATTACACCGTTCCGACGGTGAACCAGCAGGAAATGGCCAAAAACACCAACCACGCCCCCATACCTCCAATAGAGATGGGGAAAACAAGGGGGAAGCCCCCTAGGGACCCCTAGCATGCTTCTAAGCCATCAAAACACGAAATCGTGACTTAAATCCATAGATCGGGTGAACTCTCCCAAATCATGGAAAACCCTAACTCGGCATGGAAACCCATCTCTCGGCCTCCCCTCGGGCTAGAAATAATGGGAAAGGAATGCGGGGAGCTAGGGAACGTCACCCTACCTCAATCTCACCTCGAGGTGCACCGATCAACCACAAATTGTGAAGAACGCTTTGAAACCCTCGCCCCTTCACGATCTCCCACAAGCTTTACGCCGCTACGATTGCCTCACCATTATCGTCATCACCACGCTGTCACCCCGCGCTGTCTGTAGCCGGAGGGGACGCCGCCGCGAGCTCGTCGGATGAAGAGGAGGAAGAGAGGGGCGCTCACATTATCACGGGTTAACCCTGGAGAACCCAGTGGCTAGTATTCTGGACAAGCCACTATTTCTGTCCTTCTTTTATGCCGACGACTGTTGCATGGACCACCTCAGTTTATTTCACTGCCTTGACTTTCACGGCCATGCAGACTTAGTTGCTTTATCAGAGAAATGCCAGAAAGTTTGTGATGTATGTTGGCTCATCAAGGAGGCTGCTTCCCGTTCCGAGGAAACGGCTTATCAGTACTGGCCGATTTCTACTTTTTACAATGGTCCAAGAGGTATGGCCCCTCTTTCTGTCATAGTGGCTTCGCCCCATTGCTAAATTTTACATTTATTAATTCTGTTGTTCTTCTTGCCTCTTTAACAGACAGGCCCGATATTAAGCAATAGGGGCTTTATCGGAAGATCATCTCCCAAGCTAAGAAGTCTTCTTATTTTGAGATTCCTGCAGCAGTGCCAACTACTACTCCCCTGCCTCCTGGAAAGAAGAGGAAAACTTCCGAGGTCGAAGCTGCCGTTGTAAGGGCCAAGAAGGCCAAAAAAGGCCATTCGCAGTAACCGGCCCCGGCAGCGGCCACTGTTGACACTCCTCTACTTGACATTCCTTCTTTTGATGAATTCGCAAGCCAGCGAGATACTGCTCAGCAATCTGTCGACGGTAACACAGCTGGCTTGTAATTGCTTCTTCCTTTTTCTTTGCTGATTTCATGAGAGTTCTGTCCCCATTCACGCATACCCTTTTCCTTGGTTTTAGTTCAAGAGCAAGCAATTGCTGTTGTCGCTACCGGGGAGGATGTAGGCGTCTCAGAGGGTGTAGACGTGGGTCTTCCTACCATCCTTCCGGAAGATATTAGGTTGCCTTCTCCCACTCCAGCCAGTGAGGTAGAGAGTAAGTGTACCTTTTCAGCTTTGTTCCATCTTTCAACTGTTCTTTTGCCATTCTTCTTATAAGCCTTTTCATTGCAGTGTTGACGACAGATGCTCCTCGGCCGCAGGAGGGGCATAAGACGCAAATGAAAAAGGGGACCATCCCCCTGCGACGCATAACCACCCAGTTTGTGTCCAGGCATGCTTTAGAGATCACTGGTCAGCCTGTGGATATATCCTCCAGCAGCTTCGCCACCATTTCTGATACGAGGGAGGAGGAATTGGATTTTAGTGAAAGCGTGGAAGAAACCTCTAAATCTGTGGAGGCACCACTCGGACTGACCAAGGGTCTTTCACCATTCCAGCCTCCCAAGTTACTGGTGCCACTTTCATTTATGATCATGATTAATGCATGTGACTAATGAAATGCTAATGAATGCAGGTGTGGAGCCACCTCTACATGCCTATGGATCGAGTCAGCTTTCACCCTGGAGACGAGGCTGCCTATCCCCTGGCGCGACGGTGGCTACCATGCATGACCGGAGCCCCCCATGCATATGAGTTGATGGTCGTGAGACGGGAGTTCCGAGACTACCCCCCATTCACTGGTTCATATGTGGATATGATGCATTCTATACTTATATCCCGCTATATATGATGATATGATAAATTATATGCAGGTTGTATGGAGGCCGTACCTAGAGATGCATGATGAGGGCCAGCCGTGGGTCGTAGCGGGCCGACCTCGCTTTGGGCGTGACATTTGACTTCACTGCTTAAACGAGATCGAGCCGCTACGGCTTCAGTTGGTGATGAGGACACTCGGCCTGCACCAGGAGTGGGTCGAGGTAGACGAGCCTCGCGGGATTGGGCAGAAATCCCGCGGGCAGACGAGACTGATAGACTGGTGGCTGTGGTTCCAGAGCAGTTCGTCGACTGGCAGAGAGGTGGGACCCCTGTTGTTTCCCATGCTCCTGATAGCTCAACTTATCTTCAACGTTACTGGGAGACGTATGCGGGTCATCCTCAGATGAGGCCGAGAGAGGTATGTATGAATGCTTTCTAAATTAATTTATATGCTTTTTAAGATATGCCACTAATAAATGACTTATGCAGGATGCGCGGGATGCGGCGGCAGTGGACCTACATGCCCATCTTCACAGCTTGGAAGCCCAGCTGGTGACCACGCGAGCAAATCTGGAGACTCTGGTGAGTATGCACTATCTATATGTCATTGATTGTTTCCTGAATTTTTGATGTTTAGCCACTGACAGTCCCGATAAATGCAGCGTGTCCAGCGAGGAGCAGTAGCTGGAGAGGCCAGAGGCGCATCCAACTCGAGGGATCCAACCGCCGAGATTGCCACTCTGGAGGAGCGATTGGCAGAGGCAGTGGCACGAGCTGAGGTGGCAGAGCACGACTTAGCTGAGCGGGTAAGCATTTAAAGATGTTCAAGCTTGTTCTAATCCAGGATGATATTGAATTATGAAGCTAATAATGGTGGATATTACAGGTGGCAGAGCTATAGGAGGCTCTTGGTCGGGCTACTCGGGCTACTCGGGCTAATGCTGAGCTGGAGGCCCGTGATCGACGGATCACAGAGTTAGAGGAGGGGGAGAGACATCGGCAGACAGAGGACGAATGCACATTTTCTTCTTTAAAGAAGAAGTATTTACTTTTCTATTTATTTATTTATTTATTTATTTCTGTGTGTTAAACAACTATATATTTAAGGCCCATATCCATAACTTGTGAGGCAACTTTTGATGACAAAATCGTGCAAAGTTGGCCCAAAGCGGACAATAACTCACAAGGGTTGGATGAGGTCGTGACGTTGTGTTATCAGAGTAGGAGTCACACGATGCGATATAGGCTGATTCGAGAACAAACCAAATAGAAGCTGGTGGGCTTGTAGTGAATGAACCCTGCAGGAGGAGAGTACCATCTTTAACAAAACGTTACATGAACACATAGTGTAAGGCATATTGGCATGAAGCCGCCACATCGTGGTGCGCACTATGTATGATGGCTGGGGCAGGAATGAACCGGATTGGACCCATATCGGAAAGCAAGAAAAGTTTATGGGCTATATGTAGGATTTGGATCCATGATTCGTGAAGCGCCTTTTGAGGATAAATTTGTGCGGACTTGACTTAAAGCGGACAATACATCACAATGGTTGGATCAGGTTGTGACTTTGCTTGTAATGATCAGTTGTGAGCCGGGAGGAGAGAGCTATCCATTGGAAAGGGCTACCTCGACATAGAATGTAAGATGTATCGGTGTTGGGCCGTCCCAGTGTGGAACTACCACAGTGGATAGGGGTTGGGGCAGAAATGAACCGAATTAGTCTCATATCAGCAAGCGGGAAAAACTATAGAACTATATATGTAGGACTTGGATCCATAACTTGTGATACGCCTTTTGAGGACAAAAGTTTGCGGGCTTGGCTTAAAGGAGATGATATCTCACAAAGGTCGAATCGGGTCGTCATATTGTGGTATCATAGCAAGACTTGCATAGTGCGATACGTCTAGTTTGGGAATGAACTAGGCGGAAACTAGTGGGCCTGTAATGACCAGTCATGAGCTGTGCAGGAGGAGAAGGCTGGTCAATGGAAAGAGCTACCCAGACATAGAGTGTAAGATGTACTGGTGTGGAGCTACCACAGTGGATAGGGGTTGGGTGAGGAATGAACTGGATTAGGCCCATATCTGAAAGCGAAAAAAGTTAAACTATATATAAAGGACTTCCATCTATAACTTGTGAGGCACCTTTGGAGGATAAAACCGTGCGGGCTTAGTCCAAGGCTGACAATACCTGATAATGGTCGGATCGGGTCATGATAGATCCTGTCTGACGTGTGCTGGAGTTTGAAAGTTTATAGATATCTTGGTGGGAACTCTATCCAAATGATGCAATAGGTCGTATTGAGTACCTGGCAAGGGCTCAGCTTCTTGTTGATCTGTGGCCGGCTGGGCAGACTGAGGGTTGGAAGTAGAAGCATAATTTCTTTGGAACAATCGCCCGCTCCGTAGGGCTAGATTTTGTGCCGGCGTGGCCTCTGGTGACGGCAGAATAGGTTGAGCAGGGTGGATAAGTGGTGGGGTGAAGGGTGTAGGGTTAGGAGAGGTGAGAGCAGGGGTGATGGGTTGTGAGGGAAGGATAATGGGTGAAGAAGTGGGTGCGGTGATGATGGGTGTAGATGGAGATGAGGGCAGAAAGATAATGGGTGAGAGATTGGTGGTAGGTGTGGTGGTGATGATGGGTGTTGGTATGGGAGGAGGGTTAGATGGAAGGGTAGTAGTGATAGCGGTGGGGGTGATAAGTAGTGAGCGAGATGGAGGTGCGGGTGAGGGTGTTGGCGTGGATGTGGAAGGGATGGTGAACGGGTGGATGAACGGTGTAGCAGACGGAGGAAGGGTTTGGCGTACGGGTGTGAAGATGGTGGAAGTAGAGGGGTAGTTGTGGTGGAAGGCTGATACTTGGTGAGTCATACCGTCATCATCAAAGGACCATCCAGCGTTGGGGGCCGGAGGCTGAACTACATTTACCTGAGTCGGTGCCGGCGATTGAGGTTGCGGAGTGGATGGATGGTTCGGCATTGGGTTCTGGTGGATCCCCAAGTCTTTAACCTACTGTGGTTGCTGCTACGGCGGCTGCTGTGGCTGCGGTGCTTGCTGCTGCACTTGCTGCCTCGGTGGCTGCCTTCTTTTCTCTTTTAGCTCAATAATAGCCTTATGCATTTCGGCCCAAGCAATTCGGTGTCCTTCATGCAAATCATATACCAGGTCTCAGAATTGAAAACATCCTTCGATGGTGTGGCCTGACTGCCTGTGGAATACACAATATTTCATCTGATCAACAGCCGTATTCCAACTGGGCTGTTCCGGAGGAAGTTGTATGGCATTCACTAACATGAGAGCCGAAAATATGTCGGCAAGAGTTTCAGGCAGGGGAGGATATTGGGCTCTCTTCAGAACCGGGCGCTTGTTGTTGTTGTAGCCATTAGGGGGAGGAACATTGTAGTATTGTGGTGGTGGTGGAGGCTGTTGTAAAGCAGAGTAGGTGTTTTGTGGACCGGCGAAGGTGAGCGGAGGGTTTGGTGGAGTGGAATAAGCGGGAGGAGCTCCCTCTGGAGGGTTGGTAGGGGTCCATAAGTCAATCCTAGTTGAAAAACAAAAACTTCATAGAAGTGATAATTTTTCATGTCTATGCGTTTCATTCCTCCATTTTCTTCTATTTGTTGTCATTTGATTGGTTAGAGAGGATGATACCATACCCTCAAGGGAATATTTATGAAACATTATATTAAGTTAACCAATTTCTCTAAATAGTTTGCTTTTATTGCCGTCAGGACACTGGGCATAGTTATTGAAATTGAGGTTACTAAAAGGATGATGATAAGCAGATATGTTGATCTCATTAGCATTTTAAAATCCAGTCATCTCTTGTTTTTTAAGCAACCCGTCCGAGCTTAAAAGTCTGACATTATTTAGTTGCTTATCTATTCTAAAGGAATTTCAGATAAAGAACTACAATTGTGATATATTTTGAAGATCTGGTGGTAGAGATAGGTGCAAATATGTTTGATAACGTAGAAAAGCATCCCAATCTGCATGTGGTGCAGGACAGTGACATATTTCATGCATACGCAAAAGTTTGTAGGATGGATTCAAATAAAAATTAGTTGACAACTCACATTATGACTACTCCCACCACCCCAACACTTTCTGCTGTAGGTTGCACTTGCCCCTAACCAAATATTGCATTTCTTCACTCATATATTTGAATCAGCAGAGAAGTTTTTGCCTTTCGGTGATCCAACAAGGCTTGCTTTTGAAGAGATGAAGGTTGATAAATTGATGGATTTCTTTCACGAACAACTAAAGGACCAAGGCATCACAAGAGATAGATGCATGCATATGATAAGCAGTGGCTGGTTTCTACCTGATGAATTGGGTTGGTTTCAAGGCTGACACTTGATTGGCCCCAAGGTGGAGTCAAAGTTTGGCATAGCCGAATAGTCAAACCAAACTGAGATTGCACAAGTGGCAGCCAACCTTCACTGCAGCATCGCATGCAAAGGCTGTGGTGAGCATGCATTGTTGCCATGATGATGTGCTTGGGGGACCGGTGATACAAGCTCCTGAAACTTGCATTATGACTTATGTGAAGGAAACACAACCGTTTCCCAACAATGATGGTGCAGAGAGTTAAGAGGACATGATTCAAAGTGGTGATATGGTTGATGTGAAGATCTTTAAACATTTCCCAGTCAAACATGAAGGGGGAAAGGACATGAGAGATGGTGTCGAGTGGAGGACTAAAATACTCATTTCATTTTTTTTTGGGTCAAGACTGCCCCTATTTGACTTCCTTCTCTCCATGTGTCGTCCAACCTCCCGAGCCCACGTGTCGCGTCCTGGCGACATTTCCCAGTTGACCTCCGGTTCCATACGTGGTTGTCGAGAAATCGACTGGCACACCCACACCCCGGTCCAGTTACCCTAATCTCGAAAATCCCTCGTGTCACCCGATTCCCCTCGACTCCCCGTAAAAGGCGAGTGCCCGGTACCGCCTTGAGAGGAATACGGCTACGAAGGGGGATACCCAAGATATATCAAACTCCCGTGTTTCCCTTCACCGCTTTATTCCTTCCCTCAGTCTGGTCACCGATCCCCGACGAACAGTGTCACAGGTATGTCATCTCCTTTGGAGGAGGGTGAGCTTCCTCCTGACACCTCTGGAGTTGCTGGGGGGGAGCCGACAACTATGGCTCCGACTGGCGTGGATGATGAGATCATCGACATAGAGGGGATCTCTGACAGAGGTGCCTCGACTGGTGAGCTTTGTTCCAACCCTTTTCGTTGGCTGAACCATTCTGTAGGGTTGGATTATGTGCTGACTTTGTTGTTTCATTGATCCGCAGGGGCTTCTAGTTCCACCGCCTCTAAGGACTCATCAGAGGCTTCCTCTCAGTGCTCCTCGGGCAGTGGTAGCCTCGCCATGGAGACAGAAGAGAGTTCAGGTTCCTCTTCCTCTAGGATCTCATCTGCCAAGGCAACAGAGACTGAGGTTGCTTCTGCAGGTGTGGGGGGGGCTCTTTCCTCTTCCCTTAGCACTTATTTATGCTTTCTGGCAGGATGCTGATTCTTTTGCTTTCTATATTGCATTGGCGTCGAAGGAGCAGCGTGTGCTTGCTCCTACTGGAGGTGGCCGAGAGGAGCCTCCCATCCCAACAGTGGTCACTGGAGAGGATAAGGCTATGGCGGAGAGTTCCCCGGTTGTCGAGGAGTTGTTGTCTTCCCCTACTCTGGCGAGGGGTGTTGCAGGTGTGGAAGGGCTTGTTCTAGGTAAAGGCTGAGAATTTTCTCAGGTTTTCCACCTTATTTATCACGGAAAGTCTCCGGGTTGGCGCCTCCGAGTTGGCCCGGGTGGCTTAGTTGAAGGCGGGCCAAACCACATGCCGAGTGATTGGGGGTGGGCCCCATCAATGTTGATGTTGCCGTGAGTCACGGTCATGTGGCTAGGGCCCACGGTTGGACCCGTCATGTCATAGAAAGGGGCTAGGTAGACGAAACCTTGAAGGTGTTCAGGGAAATTCTCGAGCCCTTGTTCCTCTGATTTGCTTCATCATATCAAATAATCCATGATTCTT
The DNA here is from genome assembly GCA_024336825.1 of Amorphophallus titanum. Classification (NCBI taxonomy): domain Eukaryota; kingdom Viridiplantae; phylum Streptophyta; class Magnoliopsida; order Alismatales; family Araceae; genus Amorphophallus; species Amorphophallus titanum. Next base: position 591,169 of record JANBPO010006450.1, read on the forward strand.
AATGTTCTTTTCTTGGTTTGCTCTAACTCAAAATTTCTGCAAGAATAAAGTTGGTGTCAGTACCGAGAAAACATATTATATTGACATCATTAAATATAGAATTCAACAGAGGTCACTCAGAGAGTACTCACTGGGTGGTAAGTTTGTATAGTAGGGGTTTTCTTTGAGGGCGTAGACTGTTGTGACCTCTCTTTCACAGTAGCAAGATGGGTAGCTCTGTTCTCTATGTGTAGCCTGTTGGCCCGGTTAGGAAAGCAATCAAGAGCGGGGGTGAATTGATTGCACCCCTTTTTCACAAAATTAAGTTAATTGTAGAGATGGTAGATCAACACTAACACTCTCTCTCAATAAAATGCAGAGATAATGATATCAATTGATGAAGCTCACTGAACCAAGCTTAATTAGAATATTTAAATGACAAGCAACCAAGCACTCACACCTCCACAGCGCTAGATGATGATCACTCGGATGACAATAAAGCGTCCGGACAATTAATTAGACTCTTAGCTCACCAAATCACACTCGTAATATAAATGGATAGAGTATAATAGCAAACACACAATGAAGTAATCCACAGCACAATAGATTTTAGGTGGTTCGGACACACCCAAGTGTCGTCCTACGTCCACCCCTCTCAACTCCAGAGGATTCCACTACAACCGCTGCACGAAGGCAGCAATCACCACACACACGAGCACGATGGCCCATGTTCTCGTATGACGACGAGAAACCCCACACACATGGAGCACGCTCCGAACTCATCTATGAAAGAGAAGTGTATAGAAATACAAAGCCTAGTTCAAAAATGTTAATCTATGCTCAAAAGGAAGTGAAAAACACTGTCTAAAGAAGATCTTCCCCTTTGATCCTCAACCAAACTCGGAGATGTAGAAGGATGCACTGGACTGGGTAAACCGTGGAGAGGAGAGACTGCCAGTTGTTGAATAGATGAGCCCCCAAGCTGGAAGACGATGATGAGCACGATGGTCACCACCAGATCTTGGCTTGGAGTCTTGGAATACAGCGTCCGTAGCTCGTCTTCCTCCTCTAGAAGGCTGTGCACGCCCCTTCCTTCTCCTGCAAGAAGGATGAACACGTTAGACTCCACACGATGCCTCTTTCGATCGGTCAAGGGTGGCCATATATACAAAAGAGAAATCAACTCATTAAGACCAAAATACCCCTGATAAAGCCTCTTCATACCACTCTCTGACCAAGCCATGCTGAATTGTGACCCGCAACGAGGGTACTTCTAATTCAATGGGAACGACTGCTTCGGAGCCATATACCAAAGAGAAGGGTGAGCAGCCCATGGGGGTTTTGTAGACTGTACTGTATGCCCAAAGTGCCTCGTACATCTTGTCTTCCTAGTCCTTTTTGTTGGAGCTGACAGACTTTGTCAGGAGGGTGCATAGTGTTTTATTGAATGCTTCAGCCAACCCATTTGCCTGCGAGTTGTACGAAGTGGATGTCCTCTAGTCAATCTTGTACTTTTCAGCTAACTTATAGACCTTCTGATTCTGGAAGTGACTTCCGTTGTCTGAGATGATTCAGTCGGGAATGCCGAAATGGTATATTACATTTCTCCAGATAAACCGGGCCACAATTTCCCCTGCCACTTCTTTCAGGGCTACAGCCTCCGCACAGCGGGAGAAGTAATCTATTATTGTCAGGATATACTTGCATCCTAAGGAGGACGGGGGGAATGAACCCACCACGTCTATTCCCTATTGGGCGAAAGGCCAATTGGGTGCTATTGGATGTAGCAGTGTTGGCAGCCGCCTAGGGACCGTGGCATGCTCTTGGCACTTCTGACACGACTTGGCATATTTGCAACAGTCGTCAAACATTGTTGGCCAATAGTAGCCCAACTTTTTAATTTCAATTTTTATTTTCGGCCCAGCCTGATGTGCTCCAGCCGACCCGGCATGTATTTCTTTCATCACCCTCCACGCTTCTTCTGTTGAGAGGCATCGAAGGCGTATCTTTTTCTTGGCATCTGCCATAATTTGGAATAGGATTCTGCTCTTTAGTTCTAGGAATCTTTCATTCGGATCAGTTGATCTTTTCTTCCCTTTGCTTGGGTAGTTGCTGGTATTTAAACCATCTCATGAGGGGCTCACGCCAATTAGATGAGCCGACCGTTTCTATAGTTGCCACTTCAGGCTCAACTTCACCTATATCGTCCTAAATCATACTGGGGACCTATCGTCTGTTGATCACCCATATGTTGAGTGATCCATCAGGTGGGACTGCCAGTGAGCTTGCTAGCTTTGCTAATGCATCGACCTGTGCATTCTGACCTCGGTCGATGTGGTTTACTTCGACCAAGTAAAACTTCTGCATGAGCTGTTTCGCCTTGGCATGGTAAGGCAGCAATTCAGCTTTTCGGACTTCAAATTGTCCCTGAATTTGTTTGACGATCAACATTCAATCCCCAAACACCTGCAGCTACTTGCCTTGTTATTTCCTTTCCACTTTCACTTTTGTAATTTCTCTCTGGACTTAGTAATGTAATGTATTTCTTTCGATATAATAGGAGTAGTACTCAAAATGCAATTGACTGCACGTTACCACCTTGGACCGGGTAGGATTTACCGTATAAGTAGTTTCCAGCGAATAGGAGATCTCGTACGATTCGTAGCTGAAAAATTAGGCTTGCATGTCGATCGAGCGTGGTGCTGGCATCTTTTCATCCTTCGATGCTTGAAATGACTTGTCATTTTTGCATGTTCCCACGGGGGTTTGTGAGGGAGGTAGTGTAACTACTTCAGGGGAAGGACGTCTGCCTCTTATGTCTTTTCGAGGGGAGATTCAATTAAGGCAAAGGTCTCCCCCTTCGGCCTATAAAATGTCCTGAAGGGCGCCTCCTCCTCTTCACGCTGCTTATGGCTTCCCTTGCAATCATTTGCTTCCTCTTCCCATTCCTGCGAAGTGGTCGTCTCCTTTCTGTAATCGACTTCAGGCGAACCATGGAGGATGACTCTGAGGAAGAAGATTTTGGCGGTTCCTGGGGTGTTCATGCTACTTCGGGGTAGAAGAATGGTCTGCGGTGGGCGGACAGCATAGAAGAAGGGTCGACGCATGGCGTCGGGCTCCCTTCCGACCTCAGGATCGACGCCCCACCCGGGGGAAGGGAGGAGTTATTACTCCTCCTTTCTTTCATCCTCACTCGCACCACTTAGAGGGTGCTTACTTTCTATTCAAACTTCTCGAGCAGACAAAGTTAGTCGTCCCATTATCCGAGGCAATTTCCACATGGGGTGGAGCCAGTGGCTCGACTTGGAGGCTACCGACCTTATCTGTGTCGAGTGACTAGTTCGTGATGTACCAGTTTTTTCACTTTCTTGCATATTGTACTGGTTATGGCCTATTTGATGTACAAAGATGTTTAATGCAATAAAGAGGAGAGATATTATCACACTTTGTCTCTTACATGTTATGGAAGAAGCTCAAAAATAAAATTTTCACAACATTGCTACATTCCAAGTCCGAGGAATAGCCGTTCCTTCCATGGTAGATAACTGGTACACTCCTTTTCCAAGCATCTCGACCGCTCAGTAGGGACCTTCACAATTAGGGGCTAGCTTCCCCACCGCCTCCAATGGTCGAGAGGCTTCGGCCTTTCTCAAAACAAAATCTCCTGGTTGAAATCATCTATCTCTGACTTTGGCATTGTAATAGCGAGTCATGCCCTGTAAGAAGTTCAATATTGTATTACATCACTCATCTCCATATTACCCTCAAGGTAACAGCCAAGCAGAAGCCACTAATAAAACCCTTCTTAAAATCATAAAGAAAACATGTGAATCTCACAAATTTTCTGATTGGCTTGAATGATTAGTAGAAGCTCTATGGGCTTACCGCACCTCCTTCCGCACTCCTACGGGGTAGACCCCCCATGCTCTTACTTACGGGATGGAAGCAGTGCTCCCATATGAGATATTGATACCTTGTCTGAGGGTACAGCTTGATAAGGAACTTAATCTTGATGAATATCGAGAGGTGTTGCTCATCCAACTGAAACTCTTGGATGAGAAGAGGCTAAATGCGGCCGATCACGTGTCTATTTATCAAAAGAGAGTCTCGCGTTATTTTCAAGAGAAGATAATTGAGCGTAAATTTCAAGTAGGTGATATGATTTTGAAACGTAAATTCATTAGGTCTGGAGGTCCTAGGTCTAAATTGCAATCTAACTAGGAAGGGTCATTTGTCATTAGAGAGGCTTATCTAGGGAACGTACCGTCTAGTCAACGGGGAAGGTGAGGAGCTGTCTCACGCATGGAATGGGTTGTATCTTAAGCGCTTTTACCCTTAGAGTCAGGCTAGTGACAATCCGGTAGCAAGGTGTCCCTTCCCTTGACCACGAAGGAGGACCCCAAGCACGGCAATCACACACTACATGATAACTTTGGTCAGGTTTTCCCTCTACTACGCAACACCATCTCTCCTTTGGCCATACCTAGGGGAAGTAAAGGTCCCTGCCTTTCTCTCTTCGGCTAGGTGTAGGGACAAGGGGTGAATAAGGGGGAGATGACCAACCTAGACACCCTAACGAGAGGAGGTCTCAAATAGGGGCAGTCCATTATGACTTGATTCCATAAAAGAGGAATGGAAAGTAAAGAAAAAATCAAGTCAAAAGCAAAGAGCGTCAATCAAGGCAAAAGCCGGTACTTCTATCAAAAGCACAAGCTACAATGTTAAATTGCCCTGTGAAAAAATAAACACACTAGGCATGGCAAGAGTGGCAGTATAGTTTTCCCGCGGAACGTTATGAGCCCGGTCGTATGCGTGCGTAGAGTGGATGAAGGTTCGATGACGGACACAAAGTCCCGACGCAACAGATCGAATCTCTGAGTGAGTTGTAATGAGAGGGATTCAAGCCCTAAAAGCTTCTACCCCTATGCTAAGTTTACCCCCAAGATTTCTTCCACTTCTCCCTCAAAAGTGTAGCATCAATCCCAGAGTGCATAAAGTAAGCACGAAAAATTGAGGGAAGAATGCACCAAAGAGATTTTTAACCCCTATAAAAGGGGCAAAACAATAGGTGTGTGTGTTGTGATGAGAATGAAACAAGTAGGGAGGAAAGACACGCAGTATAACTACGGGAAACGTGCATGCAAAATGGAGAAAAATGCAAGTGTAGTAGAAAACTGTAAATTGTGATGATTTTGGAAAAGAGGAGGGGAGTAACTAAGAGATGGATGAACAAAATCAAGCCCTTAAGCGTGAAAAATGAAATTGATACTTTCCTCTGTGAGACGGGGTCAAAGAGACAAGATGGCGTTGTAGCATGGCTTTGCCCCGAACCAAAGAAGAGCCCCTCGTCGCGCACTGCGAACCAGGCATCTATTTATAGGAGTGCAGGAACCCTAGGGTTTAAATCCGAGGATAAACACCCAAAATAGGGATTTAGATTGACAAATCTCATGAACAATAGTGGGAATATATCCCCAAGGTGGATTAGAATCGATCTGGGAGGATTATCTCAGAGAAAATGGGTCAAAGAAGGGCTCCAAAGAGTCCTCGGGCGAAGAAATCAGAGTTCAGGAAGTTTTGGACTTTCTATTTAGAAAACGGTCTATCACACGACTGTTTCTTGAAGAAATAGTCATGGAAGGACTGCCATTTGAATGAAAACAGTCATATGGGTGACCTCCAGGGGACAAGGGGCCGAGTCGGGCACAAACGGGCAAAAAACTGAGGTAGCGGTCTTGGGTAGACAGCTACCATCAGGTAGCGGTTTACTGAAGATCGCTACTTGATGATTTTTATGTATATATATTTTTGAAGTCTACTATTCACCACCACCTCAGAGTAGTGGTCAATAGTTGACCGCTACCTCAGGTAGCGGTGAACAGTTGATCGCTACCAAGGGTGGGTTGACAGCTTCGCGCGGGTGTGTTCCGGAAGTCCGTTCGATGCCCCAAATGGCCCAAAAGTGATCTGAAAGTTGGGGAATTGAAGATAAGAGCCTCCGAAGCTCAATGGACTTAAAAAATAGCCAAGAAATGGACTAGGAATAGGCTCAAAGAAGATTCCAAAACAATGGATAATTCAGGACATTACAAAGGAGAATAAGAGAAATAAGTCAACTTGCAGGCTAAAAACGGGTGTCAACAAACATGTCAAACAATAAATCCCAGATGCCCATCAAAAATTCTCTAAAAGACATTGCCAGCCTGGGAACGGAGAAGGGTTTGCCCATCCTCCACCTCCTATTCCTAGTGAGGGCGGTTACCCCTCCTTGTCCAATCCTTCTGCTAATAATTCCATGAATCATATTCTACGAATGATGGCCCAGCTGGATCTAGCCCAGCTTCAGGCTCTTTACCGAACCTTGCAGGGGTCCAGCACCCCATCCTCTACTGTTTCACAAGGTTTGTCATCCACCTCCATTCCTCAACCCTGGCTAATGGTCCAAGGACTGTGCCTTTTGTGATTGATCTCACTCCTGTCCAGGCCAAAGTCCTTCGTTTATCCAATTTGAAAGCGGGTCAGTCTTATGGTTCAGCCTTTCAAGTTCTTGATAAGGGGAAGATCGGCCTTCCTCCCTCTCCTTAGATCAAGTCTTATAAGCCCAGTCCCTCGGTGCTGTAGGTCATTGTGGGCCTAGCTAATTTTCTACGCCCTCTGTCTGTGGCTACCCATCTTGCTTGCCCGGATATGGGTCATTCCTTGGCTCAATATCCCTCCTATGGGTTCCCCCCTCCACCTATTTATCCTTCAGCTCCTTGCTCCTGGTCTATTCCTTTCGTTCCACCTACTCCATCCCGTGAGCAAGAACTTCTTGACAAATGGGCTGCTATGCAACAATAACTCGACTTCCTTCAAAAACAGGTCAACCCACAATCATTGGCTAATATTCCGGTCCCTAATTTCCATAATATCTGGTTCACTCTATAGTCTGAGCTCCCCACATACCGCCAATATGAAGGGAATGGTAATCTGTATATTCATGTGAGGGACTTCATGTATGAGTTGGCACAATACCAGTACGATGATCACCTTATGGCGTATCTGTTTCGCCACTCATTAGATGGAGTAGCTGGAATGGTTTTATGCTCTGCCGTTGGAGGATGCTGAGAGTTTCAAGGTAGTTAAGGAAACAATCTGTTGGGTTCATGGCGCTCCCTCTTTGTCCATGCTGATGATTTTGATGATAACAATATATTGTGTGTATGTCTTGTGGAAAATGTCTTGAGTGATCAGATGAGCTAAAGTATTAGCATCTTGTCTTGCAAGTTTTAATCTTCTAACTAAGTGTCGACACGGGTGTCGACACTTCTATATGCTACAGTTTCTATAGGGAGGGTGGCTTATGCATATTGATGCCTTCGCTCCCATTTGTTCACAAGATTAACCCATTCCATCTGCTCATGGTTTTCATTCCATACTGTCATGGGTATTTTGAGGAAGTATATGGATCAAATTGTGATTTGAAGCGAAAGGAAAATTCATCTGCAGATCGATTTCACACTTATTGGGAGAATTCTGAACTAGAATTGCATTCTCTTCTTTGTTCATTTTTGTTTTCAATTTCAAACTTTTTTTACTCAAGCTATTTGGCAACGGATCTCAATCTAAATTGAGTGTACTCAAGCTGTTAGTCAGCGGATGTAAGCTGTGCATTCACTAGATCTAAGCTGTATCCAGAGGAAGCCTCACTCAGTTGAGTGAGGGTTGGACGTAAGTCTCTGAGTTGAGACAGAACCACCTTAAAATCTTTTTTTCTCGTGTGTGCTTGATTGTGCTCGGTTGTCTTCTCTACTTGTTGATCGCTTTAGCTTGAATTAGTAGCTTCTATAGTAGTAGATCTCAATTCCGCACTATCATCTTACTGCATTAGAGTCAAGTTTGGGGCAGATCTATTCACCCCCCTCTAGATCCTTCATGTCATTGAACCAACACATGGTATTAGAGCGTAACTCTCTAGTAATGGCTTAACATTCTCGAGAGATTTAGTGAAATGGAGAATAGAGGATACATAGCTAAAGGACATTATGTTAATAAGCTGTCATTATTTAATGGAACTGATTATGCATATTGGAAAAACTAGATGCATGGGTTCTTAAGAGCTCAGGATCATGAGATATGGAAGGTAGTCAGTCGAGGTCCCTTCCAGCTCCTTGAATATGAGGATAACTAGACTCGAGAGTAGATCGGGAGATCTAATCTAAATTGGAGCGCCATGAACATCATGCAGTGCACTCTACACCCTACCGAGTTCTCAAGGGTCTCCTCTTGCTCCACAGCAAAAGAGATCTGGGACTGTTTACAGGTAATCTATGAGGAAACTTCAGAGGTAAGAGAAACAAAAGCTAATATGTTGATATCTGAATATGAGGCTTTTGAAATGAAATATGATGAAAGCATATCTGAGATGTATGCTAGGTTGACTTAGCTCACTAATAGCTTAAAGAGTTTAAAATGAAATCTGACTTTGGAGGTAAGATTACCCAGTCCTTGATTAATTTCTTCAGCTATTGGAAAGAGGTGATAGTCTCGATGGGTAGCGACTCAAACCACGTTTGAGCATTCCACCATAGGGTGGTGATGAATACCAAACATTTCACAGTGTCTGAGGCTCGATGGAGCATTGGGTTGGACTCAAAGCTATGCATGTGGTTGGTGGGGTGGGCAGTGTCGTCATACGGAGTGAACGTCAGCAACTAAAACCTTAGGAGAATTGGTGCCTCCTTGATCTCCTGAGAAAATGAGGTGTGAAAGTCTGAGTCCTCGTTGATGAGACCCCTGGTCCACGCTGTCTGAAGAATATCGTCTAGATAATGGACTTTCCCTTCAAGCTCGTGCTCCACCTCCTCGTAGCATCGTAACCACTACTCCATCTCCGGATTGGAGTGCAACGGGCTATCGGGACATTGTGCAGGTGGACTATGTGGGCACTGTGAATGTGCGACAAAGACACGGGAATGATCACACACTGGTGGGACTCCGCCATGGTGGGTGCTCCTCCTTTCTGGGGGAGCCCCGTTGGAGCGTGATCCTACTCTACTTGTCGATTGAGGAGGCCTTAGCACACCTTCGTTAGTGCCTAGATCTGGCGGTTCATCTCCGCCTACTTGTTCATGGCGGGGTTGAGTGGAGCTGCACCGTGGGTCGGATGAGTGGAAGAGGATGCTTCCTGTGACTCTTGCCAGGGGCTCGGGGCTCGTCAGGAACCTTGTGTAAGCTTTCAATTAGAGATGCAGTGGAAGCATCAAAACCCTAGCGAGCGGATCGTTGCTTGTGATCAAAACCAAAAAACTAATGATCGAAACTCGCACAGGAAGAACGTTTCTATACCTTTGCGAGATTAATTAATTCCCAGATGCCCGAAGACGATCAAGTAGAGGCTCGTCGGGTTGCTAGCCGTTCAAGCGTCCAGCCTCTATACGTATCCATACGAGCAACGGGATCAGACGGATTCTCCTTCGTGATCTCCACGCGCCAACTGCTCCTCAGCACCACCATCCACCACCGGCATGAGGAGGAGAGAGAGAGAGAGGGACGCACCCAGGAGAGAGATTAGAGAGAGAGAGGGTGGCCATGGGAGAAAACCCTAATGCTTGGTCGAGGTTTGTCTCCTCAGTGTATATTTATAGACTTCTGGCATTTTTCTCAAAAAATCAGAAACTATATATAATTTTCGTCCTAATCCATCTATCCACTACTCTGTTGTGTGTGACGCTCTAGACCCAATGGTCTGTTTGGTTTTCAAGTCCATTAAGCTAATGTTGTACCCATACATTTTCCCAGTAAAAATACTATCAAAGAAGGGATCGGGAACTTCCCCGAACACCTTTAAGGCACTATCTGTCAAGCCCTTTCCACACCACACCGGGCCCAACCAAGGGTCCTAACTAGCTAGCCATGACCCATGGCAATACCAACAATTGATTGGGGCCATCCGCGGTCACCCGGCCCATGGGCATACCCGCCTTCAACCAAGCCACCCAGGCCAACTCGGGGGCACCCCGACTACAAGCCACTACATGTGGCACCCAGCAACGAGGCCAAGGTCCACCCCTAAAGACGCCTCCCTCCAACCACCTAAAGTCAAAAGAAGGCTCATCTCAATCAACCACAGGCTTTGGAGGCCCATGGTACACTCATGCGGCCCATGCACGTGTGTCGGGAATTTCTCCGAACACCTCACAAGCATGCATATCCCAGCCACTCTAAAGCAAGCCAGGGGGCCAACCTGCAACTCGAACGCATTATCCGTGTCCTATGGCAACCCTACAATAGGTTAGGGCCACCCTCGACCCTCAGATACATGGTGCGTTGGGCCGTTTATTTTCAGCACCCGGGCCGACCCAGGACTGCCCCGTCAACCCGCCATGCAACATGGCACATATCACTAAGGATGGGCCCACACACCAAAAATGCCTTCTCATGGCTCCCATGAGTTACGCTACCCATTCTCGGGCCAAGCCCAAGGCCCGCCAGCCCACTACCTAAGCCGTTCAGCAACCCGAGGTGTGTCGGGAATTTTCCCGAATACCTCACGAGCGGCAACAACAATGCCAAGCAATTGACCCCCACGGGCCAATCCCAGCATCCCGGAGCACTCGATCCTTCAAAGGACAACCCAGAAGAATGATAGAAGGTCACTCGAACCGCCCCTTGCGGCCACGCCTCGCTCAGGGGGGAGTTCACCCCAGGCATGATCGCGCCCTGGTGGGGGCAAACTCCCCCGGGGGGGTCCCCTCCACCCAGCCCAGTCAACCCTCACGTGGACTCATCCCCGTCCCAGCTCAGTGCAAGGTTAATCTACGTACCAACGTGAAGAAACCCGCGAAGATGGAGTTATGGGATCAGACAGGTCAACTCCCTGGTCTACTCGCACAAGCGACCAGCCAACTAGTTTGGGCCTTGTATCCTTCGTCCTCTTGCCATCACATAGAGTCTAAGTGGGCCCATAAGGGGTAAAAAATGGGTTTCAGAAACTACTACTGGGAAAGGTCACTTCTCACAGTCTGCCACCTTTGTTGCCATGCAATGAAGACTCTTGCCCAGACTAGAGTACACAAGACTATAGTAGACTTCAGCCATTAAGGAGTTCGATGTCAACAGGGCCATTTATTATAGAGGGTTGAAAAGTGGTTAAAGAAAAGAATTTCTCCTCTGTCACCACTGTCCTATCCTTGGACTTGAAGCCAGCCAGCCAAAGTCGTACCTTTGGCAGATGGAGGGAAAGTTCTTCACCACATTTGCTTGTGGCTCGGCTATAAATATCAAGCTTCTACATGAGAAGAAGCTGCTGCTGCCTTGAGAAAAAGCCACCCCCTTGAGTCTCTAAGAAGAAAACTTGTGAGAAAGAAAGGAAGGGAGTGAGAGCGGCCCAGCACCAGTTGACCTTAGTTTAGTGCTGTAAAAGAGAAGAAGAAAGAAGAGAAGCCAAGAGGGGAGTGCAGCCCTCCTCACGTCCAGATCGTGCCTAAGAAGAAGCTAGATCAGACTGGTGTCTAGATCTGCCCAAAAGGGTTCAAGAGTGAAATCTAAACCTACTATTTGATTGTCTCTTTCTGATCATTTATCTCTGTACTTCATTCTTCATATCTATAAACTCTTAGTTTTCCACTACTCTTGCAGTGTTTTTCTTTTTTGTTTTTGGTTCGATTCTAGCATTCTTCCAATTCCCTGTATCAGGGTTAGGTTCCCTCTGTGGTTTCAGAAGAAGGGAGAAGTGTTCTCCTCTGGGTTCCCTCTGGGTTTTCAGAGGAAGAGAGGATTTAATCCTCTGGGTCTGTGAGCAGCGGGGTGTTGTCTCACGTGTCCTTCTATGGTTACAAAAGAAGGGAGGTTTGGGATCCTCTAGTCACTACCGCTGGTAGTGGGGCTGGTCTTGTGCATTCAAGATCAGGGTGAGGGATTTGTCTCCCTCGGGTCAAGCTGTGAGTCAGTGTTTGTTGTGGAGGTTCTCCACAGTTCTTACTTTTGCAAGGGTAAGCCTCACTAGGTTCCGTGAGGGGTGGACGTAGGTTGCGGGTTTGCAACCGAACCACCTTAAAAATCCCTATGTTATGATTTGTGTATCTTGTGCAATTGCTCCTTATCCTCTATCTCCATTCACAGGTTGGTGTGCTGGTTCTAGCTAATGCAATCCTAATTATGTTTGTTGTACACTTTTCTGATCTGCACTAAGTGTTTTATCTTGACACCCCTTGCTATCATAGTTACACATGCCCAATTGAGGGAACACAACCTACGGAGCATCTCTCACACACTTGGAACATCCAGCACTTTGGATTTTTGTTCGTTGTTTTGACCCGCGAGGGGTAAGTCCCCGGGTCTAATGTATATACCCCTAAGGGGTATTTTTGTAATTATGCCCCTCAACGGGTCATATTTGTAAGTTTCTACGTCTCGGGACGACTAGATGATGTAGTTCCACCCGCATAATGGGGGAATTACAAAAACGTCCTCCTCGGGGACCGAGAAACAAGAAGTCCTATTATTTGCAGTTATACCCTGCAACTTTTGTAATTGAGGCTACGCCCCCTATCTCCCGCTTCAGTGCGAATCTTTGTACAGTCGACAACTCGTCGACAACCCTTATACTTACTTGGACTATAAATGTATTTAGTATACTCTATATATTTCCTCGGGGAAATATTATAAGAAAACCCCACGACTTTGTGAAAATTACGTATGTACCCCTCCTTCAGCTAAGTTGACACGAGTGAGCCTTCTATGAAGCCCCTCGACATTCCTTTGATCCCAGGATGCTGTCAGCCCAATCCGACACTAGGGTACTGCCTCAAACCCAGGTTCATATAGGGTGGGGTAAAATCACCAAGATACCCTTGTGACCTAGAAGTGGCCCTTTTAGCCCTAGAACCTTTCATAAATGGCCTCAATACCTTGAAAAGTCAGTAACCCTATTCTACTACCATTCCAACCCAGAAATTTTAGGAATGCTCATGGTTTAGTAAAATTACCAAAATACCCCTGGAAGTGTAAAATTACTAAAATACCCCTAAGGTCCAGGAAACCGAGCGTGTTAAAATATATACAATAGTCTAGAAATTACAATTATACATGTCCCACAACTGAAAGAAAAGTCCACAAGTATAACTACACGGGGCATACCCCGGCCAAATGTATAGGAAGAGGACAGACCGACTACTACTGCTATGCTAGACACAACTGCCAAAAACTCGAGATGCACGGTCCGAAAGTCGAGGCTACCCACCTGAAAGTAGGAAGTGTGAGTCACATCCAGACTTAGTAGGGGTCATGCGGATCCCTACCTCGCAACTAAACACGCAGGCATGCAAATATAACAACAATTAAGGCATGCATTTAACCAATACGCAGGCAGATGGCATTATTTAAACACAGATATAGTAAAGCTGTAAACATATCTAAATAGTTTAAATAGCTAATTTATATGCCAATTACTCTATATGACAATTAATCTATATGCCAAGCGCCCGGGGCCCCCCCCGCGCCACCCCAAAGCCTGGTGGCGGGCGTCAACGGCGGCCCGGAAGGGTCCTGCATCGCCCGTAGCACCGCCGAAGGTCGGGCAGGGGTTGTCTACTCCGGGTACTTTCCGGCTCCGCGACGACCCGGCCTGCGCCCGCCACCACACCCACCGAGGAGGTCACATGGCCCTCACGCCCCCGTTCGCCACCGGGCAGGATCTGCCGGACACGCTCGCCCCGGACGTGAAGACCCGCGCGGCCGCGCAGCTGGAGAACGCGTCGCAGCTCATCCTCGACGAGGACACCCGCGGCGTCCTGGACGACCTCACCGAGCCCACCGCGACGATCAAGCGCATCACGATCGCCGTGGCCATCCGCGCCGCGCTGCCCGCCGCCGGCTCGACCGACGGCGCCCCCATCACCCAGATGGGCTGGGGTGCCGGACCGTGGAACGAGACCAAGACGTTCGCCAACCCGATGGGCGACTTGTACCTCACCAAGGCCGAGCGCCGACAGCTGCGGTTCAACACCCAGCGTGCCGGCGGCACCGACATGTGGGCCGGCGCCTACCCGGAGACGACCTGACGTGGCCGCGATCCCGGCGTTCCTGACGCCGAACAAGGTCACCGTCGAGCCGCTGACCGGCTCGGGCGGCATGGGAGAGACCTGGGGCGACCCGGTCGAGGACGTGCCCGCCCTGGTCGAGGAGGGTGCCACGCTGGTGCGCGACGCCGGCGGCGCCGAGGTGGTGTCGTCCGCGCGCGTGCACTGCGCCTGGGAGGTCGTCGCGCCGCCTGGCTCCCGGGTCACGGTGTGGCCGGGGGCCGCCAAGGAGCGCACCGCCACGGTGATCGTGGTCAGCGGTGGCGACCATCCGACGCTGCCGTCCTTCCAGACCCTCGCGCTGACCTAGGGGCGGACGTGACGTCCATGTCCGCGGCCCAGCTGATCGCCGCGATGCGCCAGGCGGCCGCGCCGTCGATGACCGAGGGCGCCGAGCTGGTGCGCGACCTGACCAGGGCCCGCACCCCGGACGATCCGGCCACGGGTGGCGACGACCTGCGGGAGTCGCTCACCGTGGAGCCCGCCACGCCCAACCGCCTGGAGGCCGGCGTCTACTCCGAGATCGTCCCCTTCAACCAGGCGGAGGCGGCCATGGCGCGGCGGGAGGCGATCAGGGTCGCGGCGAGGGAGAGGACGGGATTGTGCGCGCGGTCCAGTTCGGCGTCGTGCTCGTCGTCAACCTGACTTCCACCGGACTAGGTGATCGTATTTCAAGGCCTCCGTAAGTCTCCGTGAGCTTAGGATTCTCACTAGGACGTTGAGCTGGTTGTACCCTCAAAATCTAACTATCTAGAAAGCACGTACACTACCGATGTTTTTCTGAGTCCTGGCTAGAAGCGGCCATCAGACGACCGCGATTGCCTAGCAACAGTCAGACCATGATCACGTCTATCTAGAAATAGTCCAGATAATGACCGTGTCTATCTCTGCATCTAGCCTTCTTGTTCTGGTGTCGACCCCACCAAGAAACATCCTTGACCCGATCGCCTATCTTTAGTAGCGGGTCCATCTTGACCGCATATGTTCAGAAACGATCCAGGAGAGACCGCTTCTTCGCAGTTCTTGTCTAACCCGAGGTTTGACCTTAGGATTGATTTTTCCTAAGTTCCCAAATGGTCTATTGATTGTCTAGAACCTAACACCTTATTTTAAAGTTATTTAATAAATTATGAAAGTTAAAAAAATATGTTGTTATGCTACCGGATTCCTTTTGTGACATGACCTTGTCTTAAATCATTCTTTGAACTCTCACAATCTTACTTTGATACGTTCTTTACCTTGGTTACATTATGATGGAACTATTATTGAATTGAATGCTATTGACCGAAGCTTTATTTTCTCATGGAAGTAACTTGATCTGTAACTTGAAAATGTAAGAGCGGGCACAGATAGTGTCTAAGGGCTCCACGCTAGCCCCCTCGGTAGATAGCCAAAAACGTGCTGAAAATCATAGGGTACGATGAACATTGGCATCGCATTGCGTCGGGAGTACTTTTTTTATAGACGGGTGAAAACTATAAGGCAATCTTGTGATGATTTACATGCTTGCTAGTTCTTTCTTGTTCATGACTTTCTGGTGCATAGCCTTTATGGTTATGAAGTACATTCTTGTTAATGAAATGTCACTTTACCTTATAATCTTGCTTGATCATGTTCTACTGTTCATTCACATTCTTCATATCTCTATAGTTTAATTCTTGTGGTTACTATGGTTTATTCGTGTGTTTATCGCGTTTTCCCTTTTCCTTATTAGCTAGAGTGAAAATGTAATTACTTAAAATATGCTTCCATATTGATGCGAAGATACTTACTGGGCAAGTGTGCTCATACCTATTTTTCTCAAACTTTTTAGGAAGTTCAAGTGAGTCAGACTCGGATTATGCAAGTGATGGATCCGGGAGTAATTAACGATCGAGAGAAGACTTAGAGTCAAGAAATAAATTTAAAAAATTTTGAGTCACTACACTATCCATATGCAGTCTATCACGAGACTGTCTTTCAAGAGAAGCGGTCATTAAAAGACCGCCTTCTGCCTTCCAGACAGATGGGTCCAAAACCATGCAATTGAGGCCTATCCGAGGGCAATGATGCATGAAACCTCAGTAATTGTGAAGGTAAGTCATGGTAGGAAAAAAGTAAGGCATGCAGATACATGGATTTACGTGAATTAAATCAAATTTTCTTATTTTTGTAATGAGGACAAGGTTCATGTTTGCAGAAATAACCTTATACGCGCAGTGAATATAAATCATGAAATTCTCCATGTATAGTGCACGAAATCATCAGGAATCATAGGATTTTTGTTCCTGACATTTTAATTTAGCTATCAACGAGATAACCTACCTCTGGGTTGGGCTTGGAATTCTGAATTTCTAACTGGAAGATGACCTTATCTTCTGCACACCTTGTGCCGAACCAGCAACTTCTCGCATCTCTATCTTCTGATCTTCTTGACCTAAGTTCGTGAAAATTAGAGGATAGGTAGAAGATATAAAGGAGATCAAAAAGTTCGAAAGATAACTTGCACTAACCTCATTTAGGGCTTCTAATATCCTAATCTTCACTGGTCGGACGCTCTACCTCTTGTGTAGACTATAGCGAGACAACGACTTTCGGAGATTCTACCTCTTTAAGGACTTGCTCTCCTAGCATGAAAATTAGAGGAAAGTTAGATAAAACTAAGGGGAACAAAATCTTCTAAAGGAACAACCTGAGATAACTTCTCCTTACCATCGAACTTCGCGAGCCAAAACAAGGGTTCGCACAGGTCGAACCTGAACCCTATTTATAGAGTTTACCAAGGGTTTGAGAATAGATCAAACTTAGAGTCCTAATTTGGGGCAGGACTAATCCCTAGAGTGTTCTAGAGAGTCTCTCATGCCAGATAGCTTCGTTCTAGTGCGATTAGGTTGCCAAAGATCTAAAATTTTCACATTTGTACAGTGCACGCTCATGAAAGATAATAGCGGTTAGGTGAGGACCACTTTTTAGTATAAGGCGGTCATGCGATAGACTGCCTCTACGTGGTCTAGTCCAAAATTTTTGGATTTTTGATTTTATCAACTAATTATCCGCTTTAAGGCCTATTTATCCCCTTTTAAATTTTAAAATTAACCCCACTTACGTTTTTAGCAAGGGCTTGGGCCCAAAGTGCTTGATTTTGGGTCTTGTGAGTAGATGCCAGTGCAGTTATACAGAACCAAAGAATATAGTGCAATGTCAACAAAAGGTAGGAGATACACTTGTGCTCAGGTACATGCACAAACACCAAAGAAAATAATTTACTTTGATAAATTAAGCATAAAATGGAAAATATTTAGGGACCGACGGTGAGAATTGACAGTATACCTCAATAGCAAATTGCAGGACAGTTATTCAAACCTACGCATTTAAAAATAACAAGTGATTCTTTTAAAAATGCTCAGCTGTTCCTACACAAGGTTTGCCGACTTAGTCAGAGTTGAGACAACTCATGTAGCATGTACCATATCTGGGTCGGACCAAAATGGCTGAATCGGAGCGAGTTGGCTCAGAGTTGGCCCGAGTCATACCACCTCGCGCTGGATCTGGGCCAGACCAAGTCAATCTGGTCTGCCAAGCCGGCCAACCTTGTTCCCACCACATAGGCATAAACTTCCAATACAGTTAGCATGAAAAAACTTACAGTAGCTTCCCTTCATTTCATGTCTTTCTTTGGGAAGTGATTCATAACATGTTTCTAGGAAAAAAAATCATTGAAGCACATAACATGATTATGTAAAAAAATGATTTTATTGAAGTTCATAGCATGGTCTATTACATAAAGAAATTTAATAAAATCACTTACGAAAACTAAAAATTGTAAAAACCCATTGCTTCACAAACAAGGTTCACTGACACTAAGGACATTTCCAATGCAACTGCTTGTGCCCAATGGCATCAGTAGCATGCATCAAATGAGGGTTTCACATGTCTTGGTCCAATTGTCCATGGACATTCCGATGCCTTTAAGGGCAAGCCAGTCTACAAGTCATCGCACTGAATGCAGTGCACCTTGTTAGCATGGACTACTTTTTTCTGAAAGTGGTTCGCATGGACTACTTAAGAAGGGATAGCTTGCATCTACTTACAAGATGCAAAAGGGCGTTCTTTCCTTAACCTAAATGAGCAACTGCATGTCATTGTTCTCCTTGGGAAATTCTAGGCATCAGCAATATAAATGCAATTCAAGTTCCAAAAACTCAACATGGAAGGTCATTTCTTAATCCAAATGTTTCACCTGGATGCACCATTTGGAATATTGATTTGACTTTCACATACACAAAATGTTCATCCCTTTGTTCAACCACAGGAAATCTTGTTTCCAACATTTCCATTTCCTCATCTTCATTAATCAATTTTACATAATTGACACTTATTATGTCACACCCCACTAAAGCGAAAAACACCTCCCTGCTTGCTAGATCTCATGCTGCTCGGGTGTGTGTTTTGTTGGATGTTTCTCAATGCATTCCTGATCGAATCTGGATTGGGATTGGCTCCGGTGGATTTTGGTAGCCAATATATTGTCCTAAGCTGCCCCTCTATTGTTCTTCTTGCCAGAGATTGGGGCATCTCCTTGTCAATTGCAAGAAAGTATCTGGCCAGTCTATAGCTCCTGTTCTTGCCGGTGCTGCCCCTCCGACGTCCGGCGATGTTGCTCCGGCGAAGCATGTCATGCAGACGTGGCGAGCCGTTACTGCTGGCCCATCAGTGTCCAGTGTAGAGCTTGTTGGCGTTTCAATCTCCCAACAGATGCCTTTCTTGCATGGCCAAGTTAATGCTGCTCTATTGTCTCCTTTAATTGTTGGTAGTTCTGATGGGTCCGACCACTATGAAGGTGGTGCTCCAGCTGTGGCTCTTGGAGCTCTTGTGGCCAGCCTTGATTGTGCGAATCAGGATGCCCTCCTTGGACCCATGCTTGACATGGCTCCTGCTCCCTCCGGCGCCCCTGTTTCACTTATTGCACCTGATTTGGCCGCATCTGGTAGCGATCCACATTCTCAGCCGATGTCTTCTCTTAAAGGTCATGTAAATGCTGTTGTTATGCCTCTTTCTATTGATGCTTCGGTTGGAGTGACTGTTGGTGGCTTGGATTCGACCTCAGCCCCTGTTTTAACAGTTGATGGCTCGTCGTCTCCTGCTATCCATGCGTTATCTACTGCTGGTGCTGAAGAGATCACCTACTCTGCTCGTGGGCCAGGGGACCTCCCTCCCATTTGTGCTGCTGGTGTTTTAAGGCCCGACCCCCATTCTCTTGTACAACCAGATGCATGCGACGCCCTGGTCTCCTCTAAAGGATTCACCCCCCTGCTAAATGTTGCAGCCACACCTTGGCATCCAGCCTCTGTTGTCCCTTCCTCTACGGTGGTGGCTATTACTCCTGATGGTGGCTCTATTGACCCCACCAATCTTGTACCTTATGCTCCTTCCCATCCTCCTTCTTGCATTGAGGCTGGACGTGAGGATAAGGTGCCTGGCTCGTCTTCTCTTGGTGGTGTTCCGGCTGAGGCTTCGTCTTCCAAGCCTCCTTCTAGTGATGCTGTTATTGTTGGGTCCCAGCCAGCTACATCTTCGCCTGCTCCAAGCGCTCCACAGCTTTCTTTTGCTCAGGCCCTGAAGAGATCTGTTAGACAACGTGTTCCTGATGAATGAAGATGAAGAAGAGTTCAAAACCATTCAAGCACTATGGGGAGTAAGCAAGTTCCATCAACCAACAGAAAATGTAGAAGAAGAGAGAGACCAATGGAAATCATATGTAATTACATTAAGGCAATTGAGACCCAAAATGGCTCATTAGATGTAATCATGATCCTTTCTGAATGAATAAAAGATTCTTCCTCAATTGAGCCCAAATGCATGCTTATGCCAATATTTCTTGGGAAAGCGCCTCTTCTTAAGACGTCAATCACAAAAACAGCGCCCCTCTCAAGGTCGTCAATCAATATTAATTTTTTTCTGATAAATGATCAAAATTCTAATTTGACGCCTGTTCGCAATGGCGTTGTTCAAATAACGCCCCTCAAATGGGCGCTGTTAATATTCAATTTCAAAAAAATAATTTTCCGTATTTCCACATTTGACGCCCCTGTCCACGCCGTCAATTAAATTCAAATCATCATTACAAATATTGGATCAATCACTCTGGCATTAACTCCTCTGACAATGGTTCAAATTTCTAGACACCTCTACAAATGACGCCCGTCCTTGTGCCATCAAATATTGAACTGATGACTTCGAAAAGAGGCGTTATTCCATCAAATGACGCCACTCTCAAGGGCGCTATTCAATTTCAAACATTCGACTCAAAAAGTCCTATCTTCCCCCCCTTCTCTGTCCAATTCATTCCCTCACCGTTCTTCCACCTTCGCCCAAACCCTAAACCCTAACCGAAGCCCACCGAGCTCAATCCCGATGGCGGGCCCCCACAAACGTCAAAGGGTGACGGGGCCAAAGGTGGTGGACCTCATCGGCGACGAGGAGGTTGGTGTGGAGGAGCTCCTCGCCGTGGCCGGCAAGGAGGAGGCTCCTGCGGTGGCGCCCATCGACGGAAGCGATGCCGGAGATGAAGAAGGAGAAGGAGAAGAGGGCGATGGCAGAGAAGGTACCATCGGAGGAGAAGAAGGAGGCGACGCTACCGGAGGAGAAGATGAAGAAGAAGAAGGCGACGACGAAGGGGAAGAAGATGATGGCGACGGCGAAGATGACGGAGACGATGAAGGCGCCCCCCCCTCCGGCAGCCCATGCGAGGGGGAGGCATCCCGCCCCCACGGAGCAAGGTAGGTACCTTTTTTTTTTCTTTTCTGCATTTTTTTCTTCATTTTCCATAGCTCTCGAGTTGGGGTTCTGCAAAACCTGTGACACAGTAAACTGACGCCCCCCCAAGGGGCGCGAATTAACTAGACCATGCTGGATGTCCCCGTGGCGAGGAGACGGGCCCTGAGTGCGGGATCGGATGGTGATGACCCCATCACTCGCACCTTGCTCTAGTGGTCCAGCGCGCAGGGGCCTCCGTAGATGAAGCTGCTGCGTACCACATTCGCATGCTCGTCGGACCAGGGTGCCGAGGATTCTTCCAGAGGTAGGGTGCTGGGGCTATCGCCGTGCTGCTCTCGCGCTTGTGGGATTAGAGCGCTAGGGCCCTTGCCAGAGCCAGCTCGCCGGTGCTGCTGTTGTGCAGAGAGAGAGTGAGGAGAGGGAGTGACGGGGTCGCTCCACTCCCCCTTTCCATTGGTTGGGTGCGGAAGAGGCTTTGGCCCTTGTGTTCATTTTTGTTGTTGTATATATTGTTTATGATTTGTTATATATATATATATACATATTTATTTAATATGTATATATGTCATTGTTATTATTTATTTTAGGTGCCAACAAATGCCCCCCACCTGTAGGTGGCGCAAATGAGAGACGAGGGAGAGGGGCCTACGGGTGTAGCCCAATTGCAAGATGTTATGTTTGTCTTTTCATTCATGCAAACATGTAGGCATTCATCAACAGCAGACGTTAGGTATATATTTAGGGTAACTCCTCTATATCAGGGATAGGATATGGATAGCGCCCGTGATTCATAGACAAGGTGTGACTCACAAAGCATGATGAAGGGAGGTGTGCATTCGAAGAGAGGGCACCGCACAAAGCATATGCATAGTGTAAATCACAATCTACACCCGAGTATGTTCCTCCGTGGTGTGCTAGTGTAGGCATGTAATTAATGAACCTTGCACATAGGGACACGTAGACATTCTAAGTAATACTATAGGATTACTCTAGCATCTACACATACATTTGGAGTTTTTGACTTTTGGTAGCTTCACACAACCCCCTTGTTTATTCTTAATTATGGACTTCACTGTTCGACGCGAGTCTCCTCATTTGTTTCAGTGGGGATTTCCGCCTTACTAGGATTCATCCTTATAGTAATTTTATTATGGACTTTGCCATTTGGCGCGGGTCTCTTCATATGTCTCAATGGGGATTCTCGGCTACTAGGATTCATCGTTCATTGTGATTTCATTGGGGGATTTGCTTCGCCATTTCACGCTAGTTTCCTCATTTGTTTCAGTGGGGATTCCTGACTTCCAGGATTCGTATTCCACTTATCATTCATTTTTTTCTTGAATGAAGGGGGTAGGTAACTTTTTCGGATTTCAAATCTCTTTAATGAGTGAGTGCAGTTATATTTTTGAAATTATGGTACGGCATTTTTAACGACGAGTGTTTGTAGCTATCACTCGCTATCTCCTGCCCGGGGGTAGCTTCGCCATTAATGCAATAGGCTCGTTGGTCATTAATGAGGCAGGGCTCGCCGAAAAGAATGTGAGTCTATACTGACAGGGAGAATGACGTGGGCAACATCCTCACCTCGTCGCTGGACTGGAGCGTCGTTTGTCATTAATGCATTGTAACAGACGTGCACTGTGGCCATTGCCGGAGAAGGTGCACATGGGTGTAGATCTAATTCAAATCCACTAAAAATAAAAAAAGAAAGAAAAGATATAAGAAGAATATGCTCAAGAATGAGGGAAAAGGAGAAATGGGAGCATGCGTGGATGCTAAGGGGAAATATGATCGCTAGAGACGTGAGGGCTTCAAAATAATGTAACAATAAATAAATGGAGGGAGGGATCGCAGAATACCTGAAGCGTGGGAGATGTGAGTCGACTTTCTTCCCTTCCAACCGGCCGGTCGATGGAGGGAGTCTCTCTTTTTGATTAGAAGACAACAATACCAACAAAAGCCAGATTAGATACCAAGTGTGCAGTACCAATCCTAAGTGTATATGCATATGACGTGAAGCATGGAAACGGACACACCTGTTGGGTGTTACCCTTTTAAACCCCAATATAATGGGTAGGGAGATGTGATGATGATGATATGAATATAAATGATGTGTGCAAGTGTCGCACTGTTGGAGGCTAAACACGGTTGAGAAAGAGGAAACATAGAATAATATGATGCAAGCATGTTAATACAATGAAAAGAAACAAAGAAAAGAAGCAGAGAGGAACAAAAGAAGCTTGGGATTTTCTCCTGTGAAGGCAACGTCTTTGGACGCAGGGAGAGAGTCTCCTTCAGGATGGAGCTTTGGGCGTAGGGAGCTCCCTCCTTCAACCACGAATCCGGCAGCACCTCCCCCTGTGAATCAAAGTTGCCCCCCCTGAGCAAGAGTCGCATGGCTCTACTTATAGGGGAATATCCGTGGGTTTAATCCTCAATTAGGATAATCATCCATGGAAAGAGATAATCAATGGAAAGAGTCCTCCTCAACATGGAAAGCCACCCGAAGGACTTACTTAGTTGAAACAGAGCGCAAAATGAGGAAGGAAAGAGCTGCTAGTGATTATGGAAAGTTACAGGAAAATAGCGTCGGACACCCTGGTCGCCCATTCCATCGATTCAGGACTCTTAACCTTGATATTATCTCAAGTTTGATCACATATATCCCCAAAAATTGGGTCCTTATCTCAGACTTTAACCCCTGGGTTTCCTTCAACTTCTATATAAACTACCCAATTCGTAGTGCACAACAGGGGGACACTTTCTCGGTTCGGGGCGAAGCCATGCTGCATCTTCGACTCGTCTCTTCGACCCCATCGTAAAGCTTGAAGTATTAGCTTTCATTTCTATCTCTCTGTTATCCTACTACACCTATATTTTTGCACTTTTACATGCACGATTCCCACAGTTATACTACGTATTTTTCATCCTTATTTGCTTCATTCTCATCACAACACACACACCTATTATTTTTTCCCTTTTACAGGGGTTAAAAATCTCCCCCCGGTGCGTTCTCCCTTAATTTTTCATGCTATTTTATCACATACGGGACAGGTTCTGCACTTCAGTTTTCTAATGAGTTTTTATCCTTGTGGTTGATCTTTGTTTTGTAGGAGAGCAAGAGAACGTGAGGCCCTCTTCCTCTGGCCGACTGGAAGGAGAGAAGGTTGATCCCACATTGTTCCTCGCATCCCGTTCTTCAAGTGCGATCACGTTGTAGCGGTCACCTTTGGCCGCAGTTTTCTTCCTCTTTTCCCAAGGTACGGAGTAGGCTTTTTTTCATAGTAGCATCTCTTCCTATTGCTAATCCTTGGGTGGCGATCACGGTCAGTTCTTCTATCTCTTATCGCCCCCTTTCCTTTGTTTATACTTCATGCATATTATGTGTATAGTTTGGGGGTAGGGTAGATAAATCATCTACAGGAGGCTGATGTGATTGTTCATTGGCACGGCGTTAGTGCCAAAGCAAAGAAATCATTTTGTTCATTGGCTCTAGATGGAAGGTCTAGGCCACGGGTATATTCATCAGTTCCGACAAGGTGTCGGATGCTGATGTGGCTAATTCATTGACATGGAGTTAGTGTCAAAGTAAGGGGGTTGTTTTGTTTGTTGACTCTAGATGGAAGGTATAGGTCAAAGGTATAATGTTCACCAGACTAGACAAAGCGTCATAGCGCCGAGCTATATTTTTCATCGGCACTGAGATTATGCCAATGCAAGATGTTCGGTTTATCTAGTTATTTGATTTAGACGGAGAGTCCACGCCAAAGAAGAGATATTTGATTACGGTGGGAATCATGGTGGGATTTAAGGGATTGATATCCACCAATGATGGTTTCTTATTTTCTTAACCATCAGTCTGTCGTTATTTCAATATTATAACAGATTTCAGCAATGGTTATTTCAGCATTTTCTGAAATAGCACCCTGGTCTAGGTCGCTATTTCAAGTTATAACGATTGTGTAAACAGTCGATGTTTTAACACATTTTCTAGAATATTGCATCATTTTAAATATTTTTCAGGAAATATCATAAGGATACAATACTGTAAGTTCAGAATAACGACTGTAAGCAGGGCGTTATTTCATGATATGACGCCTCTTTGAAAGGGCATTTAATTTCAATATGACACCTTACATCATGGCGTTATTTCAATTATTATACAAGTTGGTCATGGGACAGTAATAAAATCTTATCAGGAGAAAATCATGGATTCAGGAACATGGTCATGTAGAGAAAAATCACAGGATTTCAAGACTGTACTCATGCAAGACTTAAACTACTATGTATTCAAGTTATTAAATTTTTAGCATGCGTTGATTTATTAAGTACTCTGGTAAACCACGACTTCATGTAAGTCATCTATTAATTGACGCCTTGAAGGAAGGCGTGTAAAATAAAAATAGCACCTGAGGTCAGGTCGCTATTTATCTGTAAACCAGAACTCTATAAAATCGTAATGGAATCATGATAACTACACATGTATGCATGATCTTATTAATTTATGGTTTACTCCAGGATTTGAGAAATAGATCCTACCTCTTGTACTGACGGGCGATGAACTGGGGAATCCGGGGGAAGAAGAAAATGATACTCTGTTCAAAACAGAGTAACAACAACTAAGAAAGGCTTCTAGGCGTTCTTCCATGCAGGAGGAAGAAGAAAGCAGTAGGTTCAGCTTCTTTCTTCTGCTATTGCTCCTGTAGGAACACCCGTACAAGACTTAAGAAGAAAAAGCAAAATGTATTAACAGAAGGATAACTTCCTTACCATAGTTGGCAGAGATTGATGAACAGGGGGTTTATGGGTTGCTGGTAGGGGTATTTATAGGCTTAGAAATCCTATTAGGCTAGAGTTTGATTAGGATTTGAGATAACAATGGAAGAAACCTGCTAGTATTTGCCCCTTCCACTTATAAATCCCTTTCCTAGATTAACAACAACTCTTTCGACCTTATCTTCCCTGTTTGAGCCCGTCACGGCAGCGTCTTGCCATTTTTACGATTTTCAGTGAAATAGCGCCTTGTCTGGGGGCGCTGTTTAATTGGCGACAGGGACTGGGGCGTCAGTTTGTAAATTAGTGCCTTTGTAAAAAGTCTTCTTTGGACCATGGGGTTCTACCACTACATGTTCTCCAATGGCTCCTCCGGGGGATATCAATAAATGCCATGATGGCAAACATTTTCTAGTCACATCTCAAGCTCCTTGAGTCTCAAGCATAGATATGCTCATGATCTTTTCGGCTTCCATCTTGGCACTCCGTGGATGGATGTCCTATATCTCCTTGGCATGGTCCAAAATAAAGGGGAGATGCTGCCCGAATAAATTCTAATTTTTGCTTTACCGAATAAACATCGTTTCCTTTCAACCCCATTGTCCCACGGAGTTCTGCCACTGCAGGTTCTCCGGCCGTTCCCTGAGGGGAATATTAACAAACTACTATGATGGTGGATATCGTTTCATTATGCCTCGGTCCTTTCGGACCCCGGGCTATACGCCCGTCTTTCTTGGGCTTCCATCCCGGCACTCCGTGGATGGATGTCCTATATTCCCATGGCATAGTCAAAAAAATAAGGGGAGACGCTACTGAAATAAATTTTGACCTTCGTTATGTCACATCATCCCCAAACCCCATTGAGTCAAAAAGAGTGCTGCCTCTGCATGGCCTCTACTGACTCCTTTTTGGGAATAATGACATCAAAATACCTCGGTGTGTGAATACTGTTTTGGTTTCATCCCACCTCGTGATACTCGGGCATTGATATGCTCTGATCTTTATGAATTCTATCTCGCCTCTGCGTGGACGGTCTCCTATTCCCTCTTGGCATGATCCAAGATAAGGGGATATGCTGTCGGAATCATTCCACGTATTATGTAAATGGAATCAATAAATGAGCATGTAACGCCACATTACTCTGATAATACAAATTTCTTTATGCTGCTCCTACTCGCTTAATCTTATAAAGAATGGTGTGTCTTTCTCTTGCAACATTTGCGTGATAATCAAACAAAACCTAAAATTCTTTTCCCCCTGCCTTCCTCGGTATATCAAATGGTGTGTGGCTAAAAGTCAGGTTACGCCTGGCCGGAGGCTCTCACTATGAGTGATGGTGGTCTTAGGACCTATGTTCTCCGCCCCGTAGTAGGGAATAGGCTAATAAATCAGAATAAACTACAATCACACAACCGTTGATGCATCTTCTCTATCTTGCATAGGAATTAGCGCACTAGTCATATTTTGATCCCCCCCTCGGGCTCTCCTACTTTGGCGATTAATCAAGGATTGTCCTTCCTTGGAAGGACGTAATTAATGTCATAGGCTTTATGGTATGGCGGACTTCCGGTCCAGACTGAATCTATAGCACCGTGTCCTCAACTCGTGGTATCTGAGCATTCTGATCCCAACACTTGGTATCAGAGCTGTTCTTGAAACCCAACACCCCTCCGACGGTGGCAGTGAGACTTCCTCTCGCGGACGGATCTATGAGCTCTTCAGGTTCGATTTTATGTCTTGGATCGGTAGGATGGAAGTCGAAAAAGGGCTCTCGAAGCTCTCACAATGCTCAAGGGACTCTCCTGCTTGAAATCTCCTAGGATCCCATTTCCAAGAATTTTTGATCCTCTTTTGCTGGAACCCTAGGTTCAAGTCTTTAAACATGGAGGGCTTTCCCTCCCCGAAATCCATTCAAAATAGGGCTTGGATCCTTGTGAGGAGGTTTCAGACCACTCCGGGAGCAAGGACGTGCGTGGCTACCTACGTCTTGACTCCCCAGAGTGGGGTGAGTTGAGGAGTATGCTCCCGAAGTGGGCGGATGCGTGAAAACTTAGGTTGACGGGCGGTTATCAAAGGACGACCACATCAATGGCCACTTAGACTGACTTGGGCGACCAGGTATCTAGCCGCCTAGAACACATGGGCTGCCATGTTCCTGGCCACCCAGAACATTTGGGCGGCCATGGATGTGGCCGCCCAGATGCCTTGGGTAGCTAGTAATCTGACCTTCTTCTTGGGATTTGGCAATTATCGATTCAGATGCCGAAAAAGTGGATTTGACCCACTATTTTGATGGTTTTTGGCCCAGTTGAGTCATTAGATTGAAAATGGCGGCTCGAGGGTTCAACCATCTAAAAAAATGTGTCACTCTTGTGATGGCTAAATAAGGTCCACGGGATGTCTAAAATTAGGCATCTATACTAGTCACACCAGTTACTTAATTTTTTATGTGATCTCACACCTGCTAGCTTTTTAGAACCTAGTCACCTAGCTGATTTTCACGATATTAGCAGACCAACTAGTTATACCTAGTGATTTAGTTTCTCAAGTGATCTCACACTTGTTAGCTTTCTGGGAGTTAGTCACCTAGTTGATTTTCACGGTATGAACAGATTAGCCTAACACACTAAGTGCTGGTTACCTCGGAGCAACAAATTCTCTTCTTACGGTCAAATGAACAGATATAAAGTTTTGCAGTTATGCTCCTAGATGAGAGGATGGTGGTTCTATAGAGTACAATGAAAAAAAAAACACTGACAGATAGATGAGGAAGACTATAAAATGTTGTTAAAGAATAATATCCTCCTCTTTAATCATTGCTTCCATCTTTGCTTCGACATTTAGTCAATGCCGATGAATAAACCAACGCTAATTCTTGTCATCATCGGCAAGGTCAGTCAATATGGAGTTAACCAGGACCTTTCGTCCTCATTAATAAATAAATTCCTTTTGCTTCGACATTTAGCCAATGTCGATGAATAAACCAACACTGACCATTGTCATCATCGGCAATGTCTGTTAATGAATCGTTAGCCCAGACCTCTCGTCCTCGTTAGTGAACAAACCTATCTTTGCTTTGACATCTAGCCAATGTCGATGAACAAGCCAGCACTGACCCTTGTCATCATCGACAAGACCAGTCAGTATTCTATTAACCCGGACCTTTCATCCTCGTTAATGAATAAACACATCTTGGCTTTGGTATTTAGCCAATGTCGATGAACAAACCAGCACTGACCCTTGTTATCATCGACAAGACTAGTCAGTATTCCATTAACCCGGACCTTTCATCCTCGTTAATGAGTAAACCCATCTTTGCTTTGACATTTAGCCAATGTCAATGAACAAACCAGCACTGACCCTTGTCATCATCGGCAAGATTCGTCAGTATTCCATTAACCTGGACCTTTCATCCTCATTAATGAATAAACCCATCTTTGCTTCAGCATTTAGCCAATGTTAATGAACAAACCAGCACTAACCCTTGGCATCATCAGCAAGACCAGTCAGTATTCTGTTAACCCAGACCTTTCATCCTCGTTAATGAATAAACTCATCTTTGCTTTGGCATTTAGCTAATGTCAATGAACAAACCAGCACCGACCCTTGTCATCATCGGCAAGACCGGTCAGTATTCTATTAACCCGGACCTTTTGTCCTCGTTAATGAATAAACTCATCCTTGCTTCGGCATTTAGCTAGTGCCGATGAACAAACTAGCACCGACCCTTGTCATCATCAACAAGACCAGTCAGTATTCTAATAACCCAGACCTTTTATCCTCGTTAATGAGTAAACCCATCTTTGCCTCGACATTTAGCCAATGTCGACAAATAAACCAACACTGACCCTTGTCATCATCGGCAAGACCAGTCAGTATCCTGTTAACCCGGACCTTTCATCCTCGTTAATAAACAAATTCATCCTTGCTTTGGCATTTAGCTAATGCCGACAAACAAACCCCTGCTCGCCTCGGCACTAGTTCTGTAAATCAACTCATTGTCAAAGGTCTCAGCAAAGATAGGTGACTATGTTTAAAAAAAAATATGGGGTTCAAAATAGAGATGTCTCGCCAGACTTATCCAGGTATCCTGGGTAGGGGCAAAAACGGCTACGACCCGACTGTGGCAAAAAACCCGAAAGGGCACCGTAGGTAAAATCGGGTATCCCGCCACGTGAAAACCCAAAAGGGCACGTGGGTAAAAGCAAGAGGGGGTTGGATTCAGTGAAAACCCGAAAGGACGCTTATGTCAGTAATGTGAATAAAATAAAAAAATGATGTAGCTACTTTATTTACCATTCATGTCCCACGGGAACCCCTATGTGCGACAGATATATCACATCCCACCGGCATAAGCCTTATGCCTATGCTGTAATAGACCTCTTGCTTCAGCGTTTAACCCATGCCGATGATCAAACTTACTGTCGACTTTCGTCATCATCGACGAAATCGATAAGCAAACCATCGGCTCGGACCCTTCATCCCCGCTGATAAACAAACTTCTTTGCTTTGGCATCTACCCATTCCGATGAACAAAACCTACCATCGGTCTTCGTCATCATCGGCAAGACCAATAAATAAACTGTCAACTCAGACCTTCTGTCCCCATTGATAAACATAATTTTCTTGCTTCAGCATTTAGCTCGTATCGATGAACAAAACCTACCATTGGTTTTCGTCACCATCGGTGAGACCAATAAACAAACTGTCAGCTCAGACCTTCTGTCCCCGTCGATAAACATAACTTCCTTGCTTCGGCATTTAGCCCGTGCCAATGAATGAATCTACTGTCAATCTTCACCATCATCGGCAAGATCGACAAGCAAATCGTCGACCTGGACCCTATGTCAATGTCGATAAGTAAACCCCTTTTGCTTCGACATTTAACCCATGTCGATAAACAAACCTACCCACGGCTCTCACTTTCATTCGTAAAGCCAATGAATTTGCTCTTGATTCGGACCCTTCATCCCTATTGAGGAATAAACTTGCTCCTTGTCTTTGGTATTCAAGCCCACCGACAAGTACGTCATTTACAAACTTCGTCACCATCGGCAAAGCCTATAAATAGACCATTGGTTTCACCCTCTAGCCCTATCGACCAATACACCATTTGTCCTCCGGCATTCAGCCTATGTTAACTAGGGTTTAGGCTTTGAGGAGTAGTTGCACCGCGGTGGAGCGAACCCCTCATACCTTCCCTGAAGGCGTGAACACTCTCCTACCCTAGCAGCTAATATATCCCAAGCTAGATAAATTAGCAACACACCTATGTCCAAATCGGCCGAAGGAAAAAGAGAAAGAAGGGAAGGAAAGTTGTGACTTAGCAGAAAATATGCAGAGCAGATGATAATTTTTTTTTCATTTGCATAAAGAAGAAGAGTACATACTATTCGGGGAATCCCCCGGGATACATGAAGACCCACCAAAAAGGAGAAGACAAAAAGAACTATTGCAATGAACGACGGAAGATGTCCTCAAATTCCAAAGTCCCTAGGGAGGGATGACGAATCAGCTCCTGCAAATGAGGCTCTTTGGCCTGTAGCTGTATCAGCTTCTCCTCAAGCGACGCAGCTTGCCCTTCCGCCAGCTCTGCCTCCTCTATGTTCCGAATTTACAGCTGCTCAGTTGCCTCCAGCTCTGCTTTGGTCTGGGAGAGTTCAGTACATAATTCGGCTATCCGAGCCTTCAAGGAAGTCTGGCACTGAGTAGAGGCATCGACAGCATCCCGCATCTATTGGGCAGTTCCTCTCAAGGATGCAAGAGTGGTTTGACACTCCGTCCCCTCAAACTTTATGGCCATCAGCTGATCTACTAGACCATGGCCAATGAACTCCCTTCTATTCACATATTTCAGAAGCAAGATCACCCGCTGCATCCAGTCCTCTATAGTGAAGCCAAAGGCCAATAGTGTGCGAGAGAGGTGTTCCACAAGACTATAGACACCTTTTTTCCTCCCCTCTCTCTCTCTGGTACTTAAGAAAGGAGTGCGTGGGTGTGTGAGTAAGTGAATGTGCTAAATGGTGCATGGCAAGAAACAAACGACACAAAGAGATCAATCACCCACTCACGTCATTAGATCGTGATCGCCACCAAGATGACTAGTGTAGAGAAAGGTGCACTACGTACCTTGGAAAGGGAGAAGCCACTCGCCTAAATAACGTAGCGCTGGTGCAAGGAGAAGACGGGCTCCTGATGATCGCTGCACGATGAAGATGGCTGGATGATAGGCCGCCACTAGCACTGAGGCAAAACGTGGGAAGAAGACTCAGTGTGGGGCTTGGACAGTCTACACTTGGCCGCAACCAAAGATAGATGGTCTGAGGAAGACTACACATGAAGATTTGCTTTTTCTTTGAAATTCAGGCATGAGACCATACAGATGCATTTGAGAACTTGAAGATGCATGCTAGAAGGAGGTGAAGTCGACTTGTCCAAGGGCAAGTCGACTTCGACCCCGGAGCAGAAAGAAGGAAGAACGCTAAAAGGGGGGTCAACTCGAGTTGGGACTAGCCCAAGTCAAGCTGGCCCAAGCTTGGCAGCAGATTTTTGCTGCTGGGATAGGGGTCAACTTGAGTTGGGACCAGCCCAAGTCGAGTTGGCCCAAGCCAGAAACCCCATTTTGCCATTTTTTTGAAACCAAAACATATGATGGAATATCGTATGTCCATGCATGATTTAAGTATCAAGAGACATATAGCCTTGGAAAATGTAGGGATATGGTCCCATAAATCCTTATGTTCAAAATGCAAGCGTGAGGAGGGAAAACGCATGCCATATGGAAGTGTAAGAATGCATTTTTTGAATTGTGCCAATGCAAGTGGGGTTTCTTTCATGGGTGCGAATTCTTGCACTGAGGTGTATAGGATGCAGATTTGAACTTATACATGTGGGAAGGGGCTTATGCGTACAAGCAAGAATGCTTGCGAGGGCAGATCAGCTGTAATGGGAGGAGCAAGTCGACTTGCCTCATGATAGTAAGCCAAACTTCCCTGATTTTGAGATTTGGACAGCCTTCCTAGAGCATCCCATGATCAAGGAACTGAATGTATGCAATTGCGAGATGCCATTGTGTAGTTATTTTAGTTTTTGATCTGGAATTTAGCATATTCAGACTTCATCATTCATTTATGCTCATGTTATCCTGGTTTGAGCAGATTTCAGGATGTTGCTTATTCAACTGGAGTTCAATGTGCATGAGTTCATTTTAACTGGTTCTTTTTGCTCTGATTTGTGGATTTGGGTCCCAAGCGTCTTGGTTTCGTCATTTTCATTTCATCTTTTTTTGCTCATCATTACTTGGGAAATTTTTTGAAAATCAATTCACAATCATTTCTTTCTACTCATTCTGATCTCTGAGTTCAAAAATTATGTTTGGTTATTTATCTTTTCTTTTGTGCATGCTCATTCTTCATTTTTTGTTTTTGCTTATTCAGTTTTCAGCAGTCTTCAAGATCATATTTAGCTATTGCCTTCCTGAACACCAGCTTACAGTGGACTCTTCAGTCAATAGGTCCATTCACCTGCCAATGCATATGGTGGTTTGTTCCAATTGAGAGTTTGGTCTGATTTTTAGGGATCTCGGGAAAAAATAAGATCTAAAAATTCAGAGGCATTACACAGACTCCTATGGCTGGTGACCGTACCCTAATGCTGCCCCTTCGGTGCCATCAATAGTGAGAGAGAGAGAGAGAGAGAGAGAGAGAGAGGCCCTACCCCCTCCGATGCTAGCAGTTAAATGCGAGTGATATAAAAAACTTTTAAAATCATAAAACGTCACAAACTGTTGCAACATTCACACAAAATGATGTTGTAACATGTAATGTTTTTGGTAAATGGAAACATTACACACTAGAACGTAAAAGAGTTAAAAGGAGGCCATCAATGCGTGAACATTGGGGAGGGTCTTCTAAGACCTATATATAGACCCCTTGGCCAACTTAAATAGAACACAGTTACAATAGCAACAACACATGAAAGTTCTCCAATTTCTCTCTTCTCTTTTCCTTTCCCCCACAATTTCTATTTCCTTTGTCCTGAATTCTTGAAAGCTGGATTGTGATGCACCATGGCTCTTTTCGAGGATGTGCCGACGAGAGAGAGAGGAGGTCACCTACACAAGAGTTTTCGTATCTCTAGGAGGTCTTTGCATGGTGACAATATTTCTCTTAGTTCTAGCGATTTCACGCATCGACCTGCACATCGGGTGATAATAGTTTTCCTAGTTCTAGCGATTACACGCTTCGACCTGACATTGACGTGGCGGTGGTGTGGAAGAGATCGTCGGCACTCTGAAGGCACCAACGGGACGGTGAGTAGCACGAGAAGGAACGGGTAACTACTGCCTCGCGCAGCTCAGCTTCTCGCCAGATGGTCTCTCACCGGGCAATCACTCAAATCTCACAAGGGAATTGGAGGGAAGGGAAGCAAGAGGCGAAAACTCTCTTACGTACATAACTTTCTTCTTTTCTTCCATCAATGACATAAAAGGATACAACTAGCCCCTTTATATGAGGGTGGGCCAAATTACACCATGATAAAAGTACCCCTAGATAATTCAACTAAGGACATCCAAATGCTTTGACTATTGGCCTAATAAAATAAAAACAAATCATACATGTAGCCCATACATACAATACACACAATACAATCACAAAATACATAGAAAATGGAAATGGGCTTCAGGACGTCGAGTCTCCTAGCCACAGGCTCGATGGTGTCAGGGCGGTGCGGCGTCTGCTCCGTGTAACTGGTTCGGTGTCCCTGCCAACCCTCCCGGGGAGGCTGGAACTCGACTCTGTCGAGTAAGGTGGGGCACTGCTCTAAGCTATCATGCTGCAAAATTGGGATTATAAATCTTAAACCATCCACACCAAAAATAAAAAGGGGAAATTTTAGATTTTTTTCTAACAAAAAGGGTGTAGTTTAAAATTTTCAACTCTTTTTTTAAGTCATTTGACCAGCTTCTATATCGTTGACCACAGCTTTAACTTGTCACCACATATTTCCCCTTCCACCATTATTTCTCTTTTCACTGTATTTCCCTTTTCACTGCCCACTTCGTTACGGTGTCTGCTCCAAAACCCTAGCTCCCACGCCGTTCGCTAAGGGTCAACACCGGTGCTCCGTTTAGTGCAAGCCCAAGTCATTCCTACAGTCCACCTCTACCGTTGCCTCTCCTAGCCCCATCCTTTCTCTTTTCTCCATCTTCCAACCCTAACATGGCACTGGGGGGCACTGAAGGTAAAGGTAAAAAGCCAGTCTCACATCAGCGAGCACTCATTCATGTTAAAACCAGAATCGAGCCTCGTTCAAAGCGTGTCCTTGATTGACCCGCTGCTTCCAAGGAGAAGAGAACACATGTAGAAGAAGCAGTACCTAGTGGAACTAGAAGGGCGTCGGAACTGCCAACTAGAAACAGAAATTGACGGCGATGGAGAAAGGAAAATAGAGAGAGAAGATGGTCCACATTGCTTATTGTACCTAGGTGAATGGTAATCAAGAGGGGAGTGGTGAATTGGTTGCCAATAAAAATTTTAACTATGAAAATTAAGTGAAAAACACCCCTCAAAAACCAGAATCAGATAATACAAGTTGAAAAGATGAACAAACACTCACACTCGCCAGGATAGAAATCACACTCGTTGAGGCAACAAGAATGATGGCAATTAACTTTTGAGCATGAAAAGGATTCACTCAAAATCTCCGCAGAGCCCACGCGAGATCGACAGATATAGTCAAACCACAGAGCGAACATGAGGATTTATATGTTGTTCAGGTCCACAATCGTGTCCCCTACATCCGCCCCTCACAGAGTGAGGATTAAGCTTCACTATAGAGTGAGGTGCACACACACACACACACACACACACACACGTCGAAGACGCCACAACCACACAAGTGCCTGAACCTGGCCACACAATCACACACTAATGCAGCCTATGTTGGCTGCACAACCACACACAAACGCAGCCTACCTTAGCCACACAACTACACACAAAGTATTCTCAAGAGTTGGAAGATGGAAAACAAATATTCAAGAGCATGTGAGCATTATGTGGAAAATAAATACCTTAGCATACATATGTCCCGATATCCCCTGTGCATATTTGTGATGCTTTCAACATAGACCTCTGTCTGAACATGAAATGGCCAATATATGACCGACATGATTTTAAATACCCCTTTGCACCCAAATGTAGATGATTTTACTACTTTTCAACACATCTTTAGTTCATTTCATGAAATCTAACTTTCAGGTCATAAGGCCACTTATCTTCGTGATTAATCAAAGATTTTCCCCTATCCGAGGGGATGTAATTAACACCGTGACCTTTATGGCACAGTAGGTTCCAGTCCCGACCCGATACTCACTATCACCTGATTAGTTAGATAGTGCGCACCATAGGCTTCGGACCACTCCAGTCTCGAAGTCTGAACACATTGTCACCTAGGTGATTGGTATCCCCTCGCACTTAATAAATCAATAAAAGATAAAATGATTCTAACGATAAAAAGTGCATCCACACATAATCAGAACCTACTCTAGGAACAATAACCGGCCATCTCCAATATGCACTTTGTTAATATGGAAGCTCTACAGAAGAACTTGGTTGAAGAATAGGAGATGGAAGATATCAAGGAGGACATAAGAAGGGATATAGCACCCCTAGGTGCATCATAGCCTGCATCCTCTAGGGTTCCCTACTCGTCTGAAGCTCATGCCTCAGGGTCCAGCTCAAGTGGAGTCCATACTCCCGGTACCATTCTCATTGGGATTCCAAAATTCCTCTTTCGATGAGTAGTCATAGGGTTTATACTTCATGAGATTTGGAAGAACTGAGGAAAATAAAATGCAACTTCACCAAGTTTCTGAACCCTTACCAAAGTCAAGAAGAGGTAATGGTGGAATCTACTGATTCAACTCTCAAAATGATGCGTCATTTTAGAAATCATAGACATTTCACTTGCTACATACTATCCACAATGTGTGGCTTACAACCCCTCTTTAATACCCTCACATTACCACCTACGACCTTGGTGATAGACTCAATTGTAATCTCACCTTGTACCTCTTCATTGTTCATACCTATGTAATATGCCTATTCTTTTATACAATTTATAAAATTCATTCTCTTTGTACAAACCTTGTGCATTATGTGATATGCCTACATTTCCACAGACATGACATTTTTCCTCTCTTTTTAGCTATGACAAAAAGGGAGAGAAATATATTAATAGATAAAAATATATTTTAATATAGGGAGATATATTATGGGGAGATTTAATTAAGAAAGGGGGAGAAACACGATTAATCGGTCACAACCTACACCGATTGAAGATCTAGTCAAATTACAAGAAAATGACCCCATGTTAATGGAGATCAAGGCTAATCTTGATCACAGGCTAGAGTTTTCTATCTCAACCGATGGAAGGCTATTATTCAAAGATCGAATTTGTGTGCCGGATCATGCCAACACTAAGAAGCTAATCATGGAGGAAACTCACAAGACAACATATGCTATTCACCTGGGTGCTATAAAAATGTACCCAGACCAGAAAAGGAATTTTTGGTGGCCCAATATGAAGAGAGAAATAGCGGACTTTGTATCACACTGCCTCACTTGTCAATGAGTTAAGGTGGAACATCAAAAGTCTGTTGGCAAGCTACATCCTCTAGAAATTCCTGAGTGGAAGTGAAAGCATAGGGATGGTTTTCATCACGGGTTTCCGTCAAGAACTAATATCCGTTGCCACGTATCGATGAGCTACTTGATCAAATCTCTGGTGTGGAGTATTTCTCCTAGATCAACCTCAGGTCGGGTTACCATCAACTAAGGATCAACGAAGAAGACATCTATAAGTCTGATTTTTAAAGTCGATATAGGCACTATGAGTTCGTGGTGATGCCGTTCAAGTTGTCTAATGTCTTGACAACATTTATGCAACTTATGAATAATGTGTTTAGGCCCTATCTCGACCAATTTGTGGTTGATTTCATTGATGATATCCTCATCTATTCAAAAAGAAAGGAAGAACATGAAGACCATCCAAGAATAGCTTTGCAAACTCTAAGAGAAAATCAGCTATACACAAAGCCCTGCAAGTGTGAGTTCTGGCTAAAGGAATTCTATTTCCTTGGCCATATTATTTCCAAAGAATGTATCATTGTCGATCCTTCAAAGGTAGAAGTTGTCAAGAATTGGAGCTGACCAATGACCGTATCCGAAGTTAGAAGCTTCATTGATTTGGCTGGTTATTATAGGCAATTCATTAAGGACTTCTCCAAAATCATCGTTCCTTTGACTAGAGTTACAAGAAAGAAAAATCCCTTCATATGGACGAAGGATGGCGATGAGAGTTTTCTAACTCTTAAAGAACATCTCATGCCTGCGCCTGTCTTGGCTCTTCCTGTTGAAGGTGGTGGATTTGAAGTTTACACGGATGCATCTGACATTGGCCTTGGGTGCATCCTTATGCAACATGGCAGAGTGATATGCTATGCTTCAAGATAGAAGTGCCCACTCAAGGCTTTGATGCTATCTGGCTGCTTGTTGACAGGGATCATTTTCCTCTCCCGTTTATTGATCAAATTTTGGAGAAATTAGCTGGACAAAGATATTTCTACTTTTTGGATGGATACTCCGGGTACAATCAGGTTGCTATCTACCTGAAAGATTAGGAAAAGACTACATTCACGTGTCTGTATGGCACGTTTGCATTTAGAAGAATGTAGTTTGGGTTTTGTAATGCCCCTGCCACCTTTCAGCGGTGTATGATGGCAATCTTTTCAGAAATGGTAGGAGAATTTTTGGAGATTTTCATGGATGACTTCTCGGTGTTTGGAGACTCATTTGATTGCTGCCTGGAGAATTTACAGAAAGTGTTGGCACGATGCATCAAATCTAATCTAGTGCTTAGTTGGGAGAAAAGTCACTTCATGGTAAGAGAAGGCATTGTGCTAGGTCACATTGTTTTAGAGAGGGGGATAGAAGTAGACAAGGCTAAGGTTGATCTGATTTTCAATCTTCCTTCCCCTTCGTCTGTCAAGCAAATCCGCTCTTTTCTTGGCCATGCGGGTTTATATAGGAGATTCATTCAGAACTTCTCTACTATTACTCATCCACTTACAAAGTTTCTAGCCAAAGACACTCCATTCCAGCTAGATGAGTCTTGTCTTGACGCTTTCCATTCTCTGAAGGCAGCCCTGACCCAAGCTCCGATTCTTCAATCACTAGATTGGTCGTTGCTGTTCAAAATCATGTGCGATGCCTCGGATTATGCTATTGGAGCTGTCTTAGGCTAGAGAATTGATAAGAAACCTGTGGTGATCTATTATGCGAGTCACACTCTCGCTGATGCTCAATTGAATTATACCATCACAGAGAAAGAACTTATGGTTGTTATTTTTTCCCTAGAAAAATTTCGATCATATATGTTAGGGGCAACAGTCATTATTTATTCTGATCACTCTGCTTTGAAGTATCTACTTTCCAAGAAGGAAACCAAACCCCCTCTCATTCGGTGGATTCTGTTGCTATAAAAATTTGATTTGGAAATCAGAGACAAGAAGGGGTTGGAGAATGTTGTCGCTGATCACTTGTCTAGAATTGTGATTCCTGAAAGTGCTCCTATGTCTGATTCTTTCCCTGATGAGCAAATTCTTTCCATCTCTCACACCTCAACCCCCTAGTACGCTCACATAGTCAATTACTTGGCAGTCGGACAGATTCCAAGAGGGTGGTCTAGGTAGGAGAAGGATCGATTCTTTTCAAAGGTTAAGCACTATTTTTGGGAGGATCCAGAACAGGAATCTCTTTCAATATTTCATGATCTACATGATGATAAAGTGTTTGATGAAAATTCCCTATCTTGTTTGACAAAAACATCAATATGACAACATCCAATGACTTTGGCAAATTTATCAAACATCTGAATTGCAGAGGTTGTCGAAGACTTAATTGGTCACGTGGTTCGAAGAATCAATTAGTCTGGCACGTGATCCAATACTAATAGCTCAGCAGAATAATTTGCCACGTGGATTCATCTTCATTCAGATCTGACACGTGGACTTGATCGAGCTACTCTTTCCTGAAAAGTGATTGGCGGGAGCTTTC
Source organism: Amorphophallus titanum (assembly GCA_024336825.1). Lineage (NCBI taxonomy): Eukaryota > Viridiplantae > Streptophyta > Magnoliopsida > Alismatales > Araceae > Amorphophallus > Amorphophallus titanum. The sequence goes on from JANBPO010006450.1 coordinate 630,854, forward strand.
CCTTCACACGCCGAAGAAATATTGTGGGGACCCCAAGAATGAGCTCGAGGATATAAAAGAGGATCTTTCTCACGATGAGAAGTGAACATATATGAAGAGAAGCAGAGAAAAGATGAAGAAAATTCTGAAGGCAGACGAAGATAGAGAGCAAAAGGGATCAACAGAGAGCAAGGGGGATCGAGAGAAGAATATATATATATAGAGAGAGAGTAGAGTTCACGAGTAGAGAGAATGGAAGGAGAAGAGCTTAAGAGGAATTGAGAGGAAGCCACTCGAAGAATAGGGTACCAGAGAGGTTGCTACAGTTGAAGCTTCATGAAGACCTAGATGTTGTTGGCCTCTGGATCAGATCCAAGCCAATCTGCTCTTCGAAGAGCTATATCTTTTTCTTGCTTTCATTTTTGAGTTGTCTAATTTTTATCTTTACTAGTTCTTGTTGTTTCAGAAAGCTGTAAGGCTCAGCGGTGAGGATTGGTTCCTCAGATAGAAAGTTGTGAGGCTCAGCAATGAGGACGTGTTCCTCGAGTTAAGCAGGCTGTGAGGCTCAGTGGTTTGGGATTCATCCCCGAAGCTATGGATCAGCGGACTTAAGCTGTGGAATCAGCAGTATGTCTCACTCAGGGTTAAGGTGGGACCTAGGGCTCCTCACGGGGAATGCCACGTGGAAGATCTTAGATCTTGTGCCAACCTCCTTGAGTCACGTGCACATCATTTGGGGCAAGTGTGGCCGTTTCGGTCAAACCGACTGTCCCAGTCACGGCTCGGGACGGGATGGTATAGATTTGTACCGTTGCATATTGAGACAAAAAACTATAATATATCTATATAATGGGATAAAATAATTCAAATGATATGTTATCTCAGTTGGTTAAGTGTTTTGCCATTTGAACAGGTGTCTCTGGGTTTGAATCTCAGCTTCAACGTAATGTTTTAAACAGCTCAGGTGCACTCCAATTCAATTTCAAATCAGAAAATCCCCAAATTGAGCCCTAATTAGGGTTCTAAATTGGGGCTTGGGCAAAGGGAGAGTTGGATGATGTTGACCTTGATGGGCAAATTCAGGAGGATTCAACTTCTGAGGCTGATGTCCAGCCTCACATCACATCCCACATCGGCATTCCGTGTCCATTCTAGGCAGATAGCATGGTGAGCCTGATATCCAACCACGAAGGTTATCTGAGTTTATTGTTGCATTCAGATCTACAGACAAGGGAAAACAAAAACAAGCAGAGAATGGGCAGAGCCAGGTCTATAGAAGAAAATTAGGCACATGACATCAAGATGAGAGCCATCAACCCAAATTACCTTGTGTTCATAGAGGGGGAGATGATGATGATGATAGATGCACAGGACCTGTACAATTTGGTGGAGCTGGTCCAACTTTTTGGACAATATAGGTAGCTAAACGACAAGAAGATGAAGAAAATTATGGTGCTTATGGAGGTGCATCTCATTGGGATACTTTGGGGCAACCAGACACTACACCACAATATCATGATTGGCAATCTTGGGGCCAGCAACAACATGATACAGCACTCCAAGATCATGGAGATAGGGCCTCAATTTGGCTATTCTTAAGTAACTCTTATTCTTCTTAGGTAACATGACACAACACCCTAATGAGGGCTCTTATTATTTTCAGGTAGCTCACACTCCTTGGGAGTCATGGCCGCAAGATTATAACACACGGCCGCAAGACCCTTGGGAACAGCTTGCACAAGAGCAACCTCATGTAGAGGGCTCTTATTCTTCTCATTGAGAGTCTTGGGGTTATCACACTGGAGGCCAAGTTGTAGCATCCAGTATTGTCAAAATAAGGAGCACCAATGATGCACAGTTCTTAGGGCAATGGAATGAAACGGCAGATGCATTGTTTAGTTATAGATATGCACCAAGAGACTAAGATGAAGATGGATTTTCAACTTATCCACCCCATTCATATGGTCATTTCTATGTATTTTTAAATTTCAAACTTTCAAATTTTCAATCCATTAATGGTGAAGAAATGATATTTATTATGGTTCTAAACTTACAAATATACATCTTAAATTGTTTATTGTGTTCAATCATATATGATTTTACATTCTATTACTTTTTTCTTATTTTTTGATTTTTATATTTCCCTTAATTTTAAACTTGTATATACATGTATAATTATATAGTTGTATAAGGGGGAGAGCAGGATAAGTGTTACAACATAAAAAAAATCTCCCAGAGGGGAGTGCTTCTTTCATTTCACTTCAAAGGAAGAATGGGAGCTACATCAAAAGAAGAAAAGAAAGATACAAGGAGGGAGCAGGGACCGGAGTTCCCTACTCCTATCTCTCACCTCTCCTCTCTCTCTTCTTTTTTCTTGCAAATCACCAAGGGGAGCCTATCTCTTCAGCCAGAGGGAATGTCTTGCCAGTTGAAGAGCCCTTTTGCTTCATCGCGGTGGGCTTTGTATAGGGGGTTAGAGCCCCTATTTCGGAGGGAAACCTCCACATCTTTTTTTTTCCTTTTATCTGCTGCTACTGCTGCTCCTATGGTATTGCTGCTGCGCTGTCGAAGGCGCGTTCGTTGCTGCTGTCCCTTCCTTTGCAAGGGGTGAGGCGGAGCAGGTGGGAGCCGTAGGTTGCCGTAGTGGCCGCTGCTAGTTCGCGGGGCTACGCAAGCATTCAATGCATGGAAGGGGGGGAGAGAAGAAAGAAATATCACACGGGACGAGGGAGAAGAAGAAAACCCACGGGGTGAGAGACACAGAAATAAGGTGAACAGTGCCATGATTTTTTCCCTATTTCCTATTATTTTTTAAGAAAAAAAAAGAATCCTTCTTCTTTTCTTTCTCCCCCTTTCATCTCTATTTGTGCACATGTCCTCTGTGCCCCTTCTCTTCTTTTGGCCCATTCTCATTTGGGCCCTTTTCTCTTCTTCTTTCTTTTCCTTTTTTTTTTAGTGCCAATAGCTCCTCAATGGGTACACGTGCGGGTGGTGTAGCGGTCGTGTTGGCTGCAGTCTCCAGGGACGATCCTCGAAGAGCATTGTAAATACTCTGTCGGTACTCTCGGGCTGTAAGACGATGCTGTCGAGGGGGCAACTCCTCTGCAAGAGCACGCACAAGGGTACTCGGCTCAACGTCATTTTCTTCTGACGATGACGATGGTGGCTCTAACTCTTTTTTCATTTGGGTGGGCTGCACCAGAGGGCCTGCGGGTATGCCTAGCATTGAACGCAGTGGCGCCAAAACCCTCACGGGAGGGAAAGAAGGGGGAGAGTCACGTTCCAGGGATGACTCCTCAGAGTGGTCAGTGAGAATATCGTCATAGTGGGGAGGAAATGATAGGACCGCCATCAAATACAGTTCTTTACAAATATAAATAGCCAAATAAATATCACGAGCTTAAAATAAAATAGACAGAATAATTCTGACATATCCAGAACGAACACAAAATGTCACGTGGTGCTCTCTATCAAATTTATCTGGCATGTGATCCAAGGAAGGGAGCTGAACTAACAATCAGCCACGTGGAAAGCGCACTCTTATCTCCTGACATGTGGAGTTCTAGTGGAGTAATTTTGTTTCAAATTTCCTTGGGTGGGAACGTGTTTTCCACATGCTCAATCTCTCCCGAGTCTATAAATAAAGGCCCGATCGCTCAAATGGATGAAATGAAGTAGCATGCAGCAGAAGAGAGCGGAAGAGAGAAAGCGAGCCAGAGTTCGAGAGACAAAAGAGTCAGAGAGAAGATTAAGAGAAAGAGGAGTGCAGAAGCAACGTCTGAGAGCTAGAGAAGCTGAGAGTCTGGGAAGAGCTTTAGAGAGAGTGTTGCTGAGAAAAAAAATAGAGTATCATGAAGATCTGAGAGAGAGTGAGAGCAGTGAGATTAAGAGATCTTGGTTCTGTCCTGACTCTTGGATCAAATCCACAGTCAGACTGCTCGGTTGAAGAGCTACATTTTTCATTTCTGTTCTTGTTCTCTCTGGTTCTGTGTTTTTCATTTTATATCTCTTGTAAGCTGTGTGTTAGTGACAAGGAAGTATTCCTTGGAAGCAAGCAGTGAGGCTCAGCAGAGCAAACTGTAAGGCTCAGTGGTCTGGGATCTAGTTCCCAAAGCTGTGGGTCAGTGGTGTGTAGGGATTTTATCCCCGAAGCTGTGGATCAGCGGACTCAAGCTGTGAGACAGTAGTAAGCCTTACTCAATTGAGTAAGGGGTGGATGTAGATCTCTAGCCAGAGGTCGAATGACTTAAAAATTCACTGTCTCCTGTGTGATTGATTTTTGCTCCCGTGTGTTTACAATTTCATTCTGCTCATCATTTAGATGAATGCTTAGGAGCGTTTAATAGAAAGCACATTTTCAACTGCTTAATTCTGTTATCTGATATACATGCTTAAGCTCTTCATCCAATAGGTATATCAAAAGGCGTGGTTGGAAGGATAGGTCACGCCTATCTGGAATTCCACCTCTTACGTGAGGCTAGCCTCCGCCAAGTACCATACCTGGATGTCTGACTAAGTGTTAGTTACAATTATCTGCTATGTTTTGCTATTACAGAAATTCATTCATCTCTTACTTGCATTTTGAGATTCCTTTCTTACGGTCTGCCATTCTACATTAATCCTCCAGTTGTTAATGTAAATTGCCTTGTCTGCGTATTGATTACTCGTTGGCGTGATAATTTGTTCTTAAGTTTACTTTTTAAAACACATTTGGGGGGATACGGTTAATGTTTTTGTGGGGGGGGCCCCTTTTACCCCCCCCCCCCCCGGTTGCCCGTTTGTTCCTGGTCTTCCCCACTTTGCTTCCCAGCATTAGGGGTTCCGGTCGGGTTCCAAACGTTGTGAAGGTGTGGCTCTATCAATGCATGTGACTCAAGGATTGGACTGTCCATTATTAGTGGTGATTATGCATGCATTGCATAGATATTTCTTATGTTCAATAATGTGAGGACAAGGTAGAAATGGAGGGTCGGCACATGGAAGGATAGGCATTTCTAGATCATGCCTCAAGGTGCCACCGATGGTCTCTCTCTCTCTCTCTCTCTCTCTCTCTCTCTCTCTGTGGCACGCGCGCGCGGTCTTAAGTCCCAAAAAGGAAGACTAACCAATAGGATGCCCTTCTACGGTGCATGCGTAGTAGATTAATTTAACGGTTGAGCACAAGGCATAAATATTGGATTAACTGATCAATTAAAGACAAAGTACACAATGCATGGGAGATTCTTCTTAATTATGATATGGAAAGGATAGCACTCTAGTGCAACACAACCCTCCAAATTGAAGTTATTGCAACAAAGTAAGTACATGGGGAGGTCAGTTATCGATGCCATCTCTTACCTCTTTTTATACAGGCCCCTACGGATGTCATGACTAGTTCCATCGGGAGAAGCTTCTTTAATGGACATACCCCCATTTAGTTTAGACTATCAAATCTTCTGCAAGTCTCCGTACTTGTATACTGCTAAGATCCTTGTTGTTAGACATGCTCGAATACGCCTTATTTGCTTCTATGGTTAAAATAGAGGCATGTAGATGGGATGGGTAGTTATCCCCCATCATTTTCCTAGCTCTTTGCATGTGTATGGCTTGTCACTTTAGTATGCGTTTTTCCTTTCCATATTTTGAACCTTACCTCCCTCTAAAATCTTATGATTTTTGTTTTGAAAATTCACTTAAAAATTTTCCAATGCATGCATTTGTGTATGCCAAAAAGTGTTACATGTTACCTTCGTTCAGGTCGTCGATGGTTCCGTTAGTGACATATCTAGCCTGCAGCCTTCCTCGACTGCTTTGCTTGATGCTCCCCGGGCCCCCCTGCGCTACCACTGCAACATGATCTCCTCACTCCGGTTCATGATGTTGCCCCCGACGAGTTTGATGGTTCGGTTGATGAGCAGGGCCTAGAGTTTGATGCTTCTTTCCAGCCCGCCGGCATGAGCAAACATTTAATTAATGCAGGACATGCCAGCCACTTTCATGATAAAGTTTTATTATACACTCGTCTGACTAATCAGGTAATGATGGGTGATCGTGTCGGGACCGAAAGTCCGTCATACCATAAAGGCTATGGCATTAATTACATCCTTCCGAAAGAATGAAAACCCTTGATTAATCGCCAAAGTAGAAGAGCCCTTGGGGCTGAAAAGAATACATACAGATAGCGATCGTTGTGTAAAAATAGAACAAGTTTTGATCATGCACACATGCAAGCAATATGGCAGTATTTACTCTTATTTAACTAGTCCCTGGTACCAAAGTGGAGAACGTAAAATTGGAAGGTCACCATTACGCATAGTGATATCCTCCAGCCGGACGTAATCTGACCTCATATAGATCACCATTTGATATACCAAGGAATCAAGAAATGCAAGCACTCACACTTATATTCACACGATTATGAGTGGAAATATAGAAGGGAGTTGTTTTCCTGAGGTTCATGTAGGCAAATTAGAGATCATTTTGTTATCACTTTTCATTTGATATTTTATTTACATATTTATTTAAAAAATTTGAACAAAATTTTGACAGCACCTCCCCCTATCCCGAAGAGTATCGGGGAGGGTATAGGAGGTTCATCCACGAAGAGTTGAGATGAACTCTGGAAAGGTGATCATGCTTGGATGGCACTCCCATACCCTATGATGAGTGGGAGACCTGAGGGCTAGCCCTCTAAACAGTCCATATCACTTACAAGGTTGTCGATCAATGGCTGCCTTTTTCCTTTTGAGACTGCTCGTAACATTGGGGGTGCACACATATGGGCCCATGAGTGTGGACCTTGCATGACCCCACTTGGGTGGACTCGTATGTTGCTGGGACAATGTATGCCAGAAATGGCACATATCCAAAATTTGTTCCCCTAAATTGGGTACGCGGCTCTCGTAATTCAGCATGAGTAGCCATGTGGTCGCTACCACAATAAGGGATGAAAATCGAGCAAAAATCTGGAGAAACATAATGCGGAGCTAAACAACAAATCCCTAGCAGAATTTCGATAGCATCTCCCCCTGCCCCAGAATATTTTGGGGAAGAAGTATAGGAGACTGATGTGACACGACCTCGGACCTAGGCAAGCAAGCACAATTCACAACTCGAACAGGCCAATATCGGAGGCCAACTCACCCGACACTCAACCCAAAACCTGGGGTGACTCGGCGATGCCGAGTGGAGGATGTGAGGGCTGGTCCCCCCGTGATTCATGAACAGAGTGCAACTCACGAAGCACAACTAATGGAGACGTGCATGCATATAGAGGACACTGCATAGAATATATGCATAGTGGAAATCACAATCTACACCAAGACTAGTCCTCTGTGGTATGATAGTGCAAATATGTGAGCACTGAATCTCTAACGTAGGGATACACAGATGTTCTAAGTAACACTAGAGGATTATTCTGCGTCTACACATACATTTGGGGTTCTCAATTTTTGGTAGCTTCGCACGACCCCCTCTTGACTTATTCTTAATTCTGGACTTCACCGTTCGGCACGAGTCTCCTCATTTGTTTTAGTGGAGATTCTCGGCTTACTAGGATTCATCCCTTATAGGAATTTTATTGCGAACTTCACCGTTTGATGTGAGTCTCCTCATTTGTCTCAATAGGGATTTCTGGCTACTAAGATTCATCCTTATTGTATTTTTATTGTGGAGTTTGCTTCACCATTTTCGCGTGCTCATTTGTTTCAGTGGGGATTCCCGGCTTCCTGGATCCACATTCCATCTATCATTTCTTTTCCCTTTTTTTTGAATAAAGGAGACATGTAGCTTTTTTCTCATGATTATCCCTTGTGTGATTGTAGAAATTTAAGCATCCATAAAGTGTTAGGAAGAACTTTTTAGCATCCATATCATTAGAGACCATTGCTAACATTGTGTGTAGAGTGTGTGGAGTTTTGTCTGGGTGTATTTCATGAGCTACGCTAGCGACAAAGCTATGACTTTTGCCGTAGAGGCATGCACTAACCGAAGATTGGCTTTTCATTCCTTGGTGTATACTATGACGCACACATACCTAGAATCGAACAACTTTATTTAGTAAGGCAACGCTGTAACGACCCAGAGCTCCGGGTACCGATAACCCGATATAACATCGGATTACCACTACTAGAAACTGGGGAAGTCACCCAAGAGGCTGATGAGGCCCCTGAAGGGTTGGAGGAGTTTGTGGAGGGAGCATATAATGAATTGGAATTACACCACGCGCAATATTAATTAGAACAGTAATTTAAACTGAAGTACAGAAGCAATTAAGATATATCAGAGTGATAGTCAATGTATAATAGTCCAGAATTGCCAAAAGAACAAGTCCACAACAACAAAAAGTCTGAATGTACAACTACTCAGGGCATACCCTGGTCAAAAGTACACAAAAGACCCCACCGATACAAGCTGGCTGGCTAAACGCGGTCGGGAAAAGCACGGGGACCTCCGAAAAATCGCTGTCTAGATCAAGCGGTTCATGGGGAGACGTTGGGGCCATAGCAGACCTAGCAACAGCACCAGTCGTCGGCACCACCAGCGGGGCCAGAGTTGCTTAGGCTTCCACCACCTGTCTAGCAGGAGGAGCATTCATCCCCACTGCAGCAACTACAAGAGCACCGAGGACCTTTGAGGGCCTCTCTTCCACTACAGACTCGGGAGATCGCTGAGACATGTCAGTAACAAGGACTGGGGGAAAGAAGGCACACGATGCCTTAAAGCCTCAGACTAACCCTATTTATAGGGGAAAGGCTCCCCTTCGAAAAAGGTAGTCCCTACCTGCGACGGATGGTATCCTCCGTTGGGCTTACACATCTTGGGGAAGCATTGACCCATTAATGACAACCAAATCACACAAAGATCAAGTATCGCACAAGAAGGAGAGATGGCAGAACAGACAATTTTATTGAAAGGAGAGGAGGGTACAAGCCGTTACTCGTCTGCTTTGGGACAGAATAGGTCGGGTTGGAGGCTTAACACCCCATTGTTATAAAACAGGTGGTTCACCTTCACCAAGGCGTCCTGCCACCCTTGCAGGTACCCCTGCTTGTATTCCTCTAAAATGTCACCATTGCTGCCTTCCCCCGATGGCTGGTCTGGTGTCGACAGTGCTTCCTTTCGGAAGCACAACCTATTGTAGGGGGCCTCCTTTGATGAAGAACCCGACTTCTCAGATGACATCTTCTAGAGCGTATCCTCAACTGCCAAGGGAACTCGGGATGCCCTTAGGGTTCCCCGCAGGGTCTCCGTTTATAAGGAGAAGGCGAAGCCCCCAGAAGAGGCAAAAGAGTCTTTACGCCCTCCTAACTTGGTGGAAATCGAAGCGATAGAATCCCGAAGATTACGCCTTCTCACATCCTTCGACGGGACTTCGGCCACCGGTTCATATCCCAAGGAAGATTAAAAGTAAGGAAAAGAAAGCATGAAGGTTATGTGGAAAGTCCAGAACGCTCCAGACAGTCAAAATTTGCGAAGAAAGGGCAAGTATTCATTACTGGGCAAAAATGATACAAGGAAAGGGCTACGTCTGTTCGGACGTACCCGGATGACAAACCAAAGAAGAAAAAAAGAAAAGATTTTTTACATCAAAACCATTGTTAGAGGTTATTTTGTAAAAAAAATCATTCCTAGAAATACATTAGCGGGTATATCACTGTGTAAATCTGAACTGTGCAAAAATGTCATTTGTATTTACACGCTGCAACACTTGCACACTTTATTTTATTTTATTTTTATATACTTCATACATCATTCATCATAAATCTCCCCGCCTATTGCATGGGGTTTAAAAGGGCAACACCCAACAAGGTGTGTTCTTATACATGATTTTCATGCTTATCTTTTATTGTGAATTTGATGCTACACAATTGATTTTCTAATCAATACTTTTTATTGTTGTCTTTGTTTCTTGCAAGGGTAATCAAAGGAAAACCCTCTTCATCGGCCGGCCGATTGAAGTAGGAAGGAAGTCACTCACATCTCCCGCATCCTTTTGAGGTATTTATATTCATGATCCCTCCATCTATTCATTGTTTACATATTTCGAGGCCTTCGCATCTCTAGCGATCACCCTCAGTATTAGCACCACGTGCATGTTTTTCTTTTGCTATATTCTTTTAGTGGATTTTTAATCAGATCTACAAATTGGCGATCACGATGGGACTCCTTTTATTTTTCTTTGAATTACCCCTCCCTTTGGCACCCTCGAGTGTCCCTCCTTTGACACCCGCGTGTGTCTCTCCTTGGTGATCTACGTAGCATACTCTCTTTGTGCACCGCGTGCACGTTTCCCACTGGATTGGCCAATTTGAGAACTGTGCTTAGCATGAAGATTTGGTTATTGTCGTTTTCTGTTCTCAGGGTGATTAGTGACTTCCATTAAGGCGTTGTTTCCATATTCAGCGACTCTTTCCACAGGCGCTGTTTCAATTTTATTTTTAGTATTTTGAAATTTTCTTAATTGGCGCCCCTTACAGAGGCGTTATTTCTAAATTATACACCTGACTCCAAGGCATCATATCTGAGTTTGCATCCTCCCACTATTCATTGCTTTTAACGCCCCTTTACAGAGGTGTCAATTTTTGATTTAGGGCCTATTTCTAAGGCGTCATTTGGGCCCCTGAGCTCTCCAGATTCACTGTTTACGGAATTTAACGCCCCTCTACAGAGGCGCCATTCACAAATTTAACGCCTCAGTCAAAGGCGTCATTTCCATTTATCTTATGGCGGTTACTGTTCACTGATGATTGACGCCCCCACACAGAGGCGTCATATTCATATTCAGCGCCTCACTCCAAGGCGCTATTTACCAGGTTTATTGTAATTAGTGACTGTCACACAGTCGATGTTTACTGATACAGCGACCGTTCTGGGTCGCTATTTCCCTCTGTTTTCACAGAACCGTGATTTTGCTGTTATCTCCATCTGTTGGCTGCACTTATTGATAATGCTACTGTTCTAACTTGCTACATGAGTTAGTTATATAGGTTGATGCATCTTGTTTTTGATGTGGGATGCTATGCAAGCTAGGACTCTAGGGGATGACGTGACACACGAATAACTAAACCAGCAATGGTTCAATAATTCAGGTAGCGATCGCTCGACACCTAACATTCTCAAGGGAGAAATTGCGACCACCAACAAGAAACTATAGCTCACAGGCATCCCAAGATAGGGGAAGCACACGGATCCACATGGTTGAGATACCAGCAAGTCTAGGGTGCGTAACTCCACACTCGTGACTCAGATGAGTCACGGGACGGTCACACTCTCTCACCGTAGTAGTGAAGTATATATATAAAGAACTGGCTAGGAACCTAATATGCACACAAGCCGCAGCCTCAAGAGTGAATACTAAATAAGCAAGTTAACCAAGCAAGGAAGCGGATGCATACCTCCACGCTCGAGGCTTGGGGAAGACGTCCTGGCCAAGACTGTAACTCTCGGTACAGTGATAATAATTAATTACAGTAGTGATTTCTTTTGCCCACTCCACGCAGGGAGGTAAAGGGATACACAAGAACTTCGGGAGCACCGAACTTGGGTTGGCGGGCAGCAAGTTGTTTGACCCCGGGCAGTTGCAGGCGGCTATTCCGATCCTGTGATGTGCTGGTTGGCAGGACATCGACGACGGACATCCAAAGGGACATCATCCTCTGGAAGGCTTCTGAAGGTGGCGCTCTATGGGGACAAAGTAAGCAGGTCCCTGGTTGATCTCTAAAAGCGATGGTCGCTGATCTGGCACCGGCGTATTTCTGGAAGATTTATCTTTGACCCCCTTTTCTGCTGTCCCATTTTAGGATAGTCCTGCGCGGTCCAGCGAGAACGATTGCTGTGATCAGGTCCGATGTTGGATCGATGTGAGACCAGCGGCGTTGGAAAGCTCTCTTATAGATATACGACCTCAGGCTATGGCGGGAATTTTAGTCTCTCTATAATAGCCGTGGCTGAATTTAGAATAGGCTGGTTCATAGACACAAATCTGACAAAGCAGAAAGTGGGTCCACCTAAGAACGAGGGTTGACCGAAGGGGAGACAATGGATCTGGGAGATGGGATTATTGTGGCTGAGAGAGGGGTTTGTGAGGGACGTGCCAGAATTTTATGGTAATTTTACGGGGTGGTTTTGGTGGGGGAATGGATTTTATGGTGGGGGATTGGATCAAGTCTGTAGGGGCAGAACTAGATCTGACTAAAATTTCTTGTTTGAAACTTATTTGTTGCACATCATTCTAAAATATCTTAAGGGCATCTCCCATAACAACATAAGGTGTGGATTTCATCACCCTTCCTTAGCCCACAAATCACAAACTTCTTTGCATCTTTTGCATCGTCCCCAGCCTAATAAAAATCAATAGACATTGACCCTTGGATCACACTGAGATTAGGTGTAGCTTAAGTGTATAATCTTTACATCCTTCAACTTATCGCTTCTTAGTGACCTTCATCATGCATGGTTTACAGTAGTCATTCTTCCAGCTGAATTCTCGCACTATCCTCATCTCTTTATTAATCTAGCTTGCCGATTATAAGGATAGTGAGATTCTACCAAAGAGACTATAATCTTGTTCTTGTTGAAATTAAGGATCACTTGCCTCAATTATTCCTCTTTAAACGTGCTCTTGGATATTACATCTCGGATCTACACCCATGCAACTCAAATAACTCCTATAAGTGAAAAAATGTAGCTCCGCTATCTATCCTTACATGCTACCTTTGCAACTCATTTGCCATGGGGAAGCACTATAAGAAATGGCACTGTTAGCGATGGAAGTTTCAGACAGAATAATTTGAGTCGCAATATCCACTGAAATTTAGATGGATAGTTTTCGTCTGAAATGTCATCGCTATTTCAGACAGATACTTATCTGTCGCACTATCTGTCTCAATTTGAGACTTATATTCAGACAAAAATTAGTCTGTCTAAAATATTCTTAAAATTTCAGACGAAAATACGTTTCGTCTGAAATGGCGTCTAAAAATCGAGAACCCCCACCCAAATTAATCGGCCCCGTCCCCGCCACTCCCTGTCACTCACTTCCCCCCACTCTCCCTCTCATTCTCTCTTTCCTCCGTCTCCCTACCGCCACCGCCGCCGCTACCGCCATCGCCGTCCTCCCCATCACCACCGGCCGTAGTCATCCTCGCCGTCCTCGTCCTCGATCATCGGCCGAAACTTGCCATCACCGTCCTCACTTCGGTAGGCAAACCCTCTCGATCCCTCTCCCTCTCTCTGTAACACTCTCCCTCTCCCTCTTCCTCTCCCCCTCTTAGTCTCCCTCACTCTCTCTCCCTCTCCTACTCCATCACTCCCTCTCACACACACACTCGGTAGAGGAGGCACTCACCCAGCAGAGGAGGCGTTGGCCGAGGGTGGTCGACCCCGTCCCTCTCCCTCTCCCATTCTCCCTCCCCCTCTCATGGTCCTGTCCCTCTCCCATACTCCAGATTCCCATGTCTGGGTCCCTACTCCAAGTGGGCGCTTTACCACCAGGTCGGCATATCAGCTGGCACGACCGACTGGAATCTGTAGACCATCGCTCTCCAAACTCTGGCATCATGCTTTCTATAGACGAGCATCTATCTTTGGCTGGAAAATCCTCAACAGAGTGATTCTGGTTGACAGTAGAGTTGCTGACTGCGGGATTCAGATGGTGTCTAAATGCTCCTACTACATCACCCCATGGTGGAGGACCTTAATCATCTCTTCATCAATGGCGAATTGGCGGCTAATCTTTGGCGATGGTCTGCTCCGCTGATAAACCCCGGGGCTGTTATGCATGGTCAGATTACTACACGCCTTTGGAGCCTCCTAGGACACTCTGATATCACCTCGCCTGCTGGTTTTGTCACTCTGTATACCTGCCTCCTCATGTTATGAGAGATATGGAGAGCGAGGTGCTCAAAATGGTTCGGCGATGTGTCTGTTCCCAGTGGACATATTATAGCTTCCATCTCACACAAAGTCGGTTGGGCATTAAGCAAGGTTCATTTCAGGAAGGAGATGTCAAGGAACTAGGCAACAATCCTTGCGCGCTATGGTTATCAGCCGAGGCTCTGCCACAAAGCCCTAAAACTGGTTCGATGGATACCCCCTATTACTGGCTTCTACCTCATTGTTGACGGTGCTTGTAAAGGAAATCCGGGGCCATGTGGTGGCAGTGGATGTGTAAGAGATTAAAATGACAATGTAGTCGTGGCTTTTGCCCACTTCTACGGCGTGGGGAACAGCTTAATTGTGGAAGCAAGGGCGTTGTGCGATGGGCTGTGGCTGGCTGAGGCTCATGGCATCACCCTCTCTAGCATCCAGTCTGATTCGGTAGTGCTTGTCCAATCTTTCTAGAACAACTCTTGCCCGTCCTGGCATACCCTCTGGTGGTGGCGTGAAGTTTAGTGCCTTCTCGCTGCAAGAAAACCCAATATGACTCATGTATACCGGGAAGAAAATAGGGTGGCGAATTCGTTAGCATCTCATGCTTGTACTGTAGCTTCTAATACTATCTTCCTATTAGCAGTCACCCTCCCCCGAGCATGCAAAGGAAATGTTATCTTGGACAAATGCTCGTTCAGTAGTATCAGGATGGCATAGTCCTATGGTCTGTCCAGGGAATGCCCCGTATCTTTGTGTAATCTCCTTTATTAGAAATAAATGGTTTTTTGTGCTGGGACCCCCGACATTTGCTTTCTGGCATGTGGAATCACTAAAGATACTTTTCTGACAAGGCATTTGTGGGAATTCTCCCTCCACTCACCTGAGCAAAACTGTGGGGGGTCCACATCATCCAGTTTCCTGCTATATAAAAGGGAATCTCTGAGAAGACTGTAGTATGAATCAAGAAGAGAAGCAGCAAAGCTAAGTGCAAAAGAAGATATACTGTGATGAAAAATCAGAGGAAGCGGAGCAATCAAAGAAGAAGAGGAAATTGAGAGCAGCGAGAGCGCCTGAGAGAAAAGCGAAGAGTGTGAGAGTTAGCAGCAGAAAGAAGGAGAAGCTTTAGAATAAAGTATCGTAGAAAAGAAGAAGAGGAGAAGAAGGGAGAGCTACTACAGTCACGATTTCTAGATCAGATCGAGAATCGTTTGCTCATCTTTGAGCTACACTATTTTTCTTGCTATATCTATTTATCATTTCAGTTATTTTGTTCTTTTCTTTCATCGTTGTCTTTCAAGTTGTTAGTTAGCAGAGTAAGCTGTGATGCTCAGCGGCGAGGATCAGTTCCTTAGATAGCAAGCTGTGGTGCTCAGCTGTTAGTAAGCTATAAGGCTCAGTCGATCAAGCTGTTAGTCAGCGGTTGTAGGGATTCATCCCCGAAGCTGTGGATCAGTGGTCAAGCTGTGTGTCAGTAGAAGCCACACTTAAGTTTGAGTGTGGGGTGGATGTAGGTCTCAAGGTTGAGACTGAACCACCTAAAAACCCTTTGTCCCTTGTGTGTTTGTTTGTCTGCATATTGCTCCGCTAGATGCATGATTAGGACCGCTGTCGATTAGTATACATTTCAGAACGTAATTATAGTTTAATGATGTAAGTGTCTCATCAACCAATCAGTATATCAAAAGACATGACAGGAAGGATAGGTCAGGCCTATCTGGAATGTCACCTCTTGCATGAGGAGATCTTAGATCAAACCTCCACCTAGTATGACATTTGGTTGTTTGGGCACTTTCTTCATCAGAGTGATATTTGTTGGTTTTCGCTGTGAGTAGAATCTTGCCATTTGTTTTAGTTCAGTAAGAGTAGACTTTAGTTTTAATTCTGTAAAAAGTTTCACTGGGATTTATTCACCCCCCCTCTAGGTCTCAGCCATACACGTTCCAATCCCTTTACCTATAATCAGAGCGGATCACCAACCTTATCAATTGGTATCAGAGAGGGTTTTTGTGATTTCAGGTCTAATGATCTACAGATCTGATCTTGCCTTTTTGGTGTATCCATAGATTCTGATTATGCTGGGTGTCTGGTGGATCGCAAAAGCACCAGTGGTTACTGTTAGTTTCTAGGGGGCTGCATGGTCTCATGGGCCTCTTGAAAATAAAACACTATGGCACTGTCAACTGCTGAGGCCGAATACATGGCTACAGGTAGTTGTGCAGCACAGGTGCTTTGGATTCAGCAGCAGTTAGTTGATTTTAGTGTCTCATTGAATAATACACCCATCTTGTGTGATAATACATCTGCGATTAATATTTCAAAAAATCTTGTTTTACATTCTCACACGAAACACATTGAAATTCGTCACCATTTCTTGCGAGATCATGTGAATAAAGGTCATTTTGAACTTGTTCATGTACATACTGATAATCAACTTGCTGATATTTTTACAAAATCTTTGAATGTAGAAAGATTTGTTAAAATAAGGAGAGAATTAGGTATTTGTAATCTTGAGGATTAAAGTCACATTTTCATGCATATACTTGTATATACATTACATTACTGTGTGCTTGAATGCCATGATTACTTGGTATATAAAATCATGGTTAGAGAAGGTTAGATTAAGTCCAACTGGAAACTTCCACTATGCGTGAGGTGGTCTTCGGACCTAAGTTCTCTGCCATGTACCGGTAATCAACTTTGTATGACCAGATAACTAATTCATGGTTGCTTGCATGTATATATTTTACAAACCCTTTTCTTTGAACAATTCTAAGACCTTACCTCATTGTTAAATAAAAATACACTAGTTTGATCTTTTGAGAAACATGGCATGAACTAGGGGGGGGGGATTTTTCTTTGGTGCATTCATTTAGGGGGGGTTATTGCTATGACATAGCAAATTCTGTTTATACATTCAAGACAATTACCCCCACACATGTTTCACATGATGAAATAAATGTCTCTAATAGATAAGGATTTTAGATCTTCTTTTCAACACTTTATAGGGAGTTTGAATCTCTACACAAAAATCAAGCAAATCGTGAGGAAAAAGTTGCCTACTCCAATCAAGTTTTAATAAGTGGAATGTGGAACTTAGTGGCCGAGAACCTCCACTGAAATAAATGAGAAAACTCTCATCGAGCAGTGAAGTAAAATCCTCATAACAATTCAATAAGTGACGAATCCTAGTAACCGAGAATCACCCATGAAACAAAGGGTGAAACTAGGGTAAAATGGTGAAGTCCTTTAAAAAAATGAGCTTGTGCGAAGCTACGAATAGTCGAGGAGCTAACATGGAAGTGTAGAGATTTTTCTCAAGATGGGTCTTACCATTGCTCTATTGGTAATGTAGCATGTGATGTTCACGGCTTCGACCCAGAAATATCTCGGTAAGTTATTTTCTGTTAGCATGGTCCACGCCATTTCTACGAACATTCTGTTCTTTCTTTCAACTACCCCATTCTGTTCTGGAGTCCTCAGTGTAGAGAAAACATGTGTATATCCTTATGACCTGTAGAATTAATTGAACTTGTGATTATCAAATTCTTTCCCATGATAACTTCGCAGAAGCATAATGTAGTACCCTTTCTCTTGTTGGACTTTCCTATAAAAGACTTCAAATTCTGCTAGGGCATCATTTTTATGGGACAAGAAAAATACCCAGCAATACCTTAAGTAATCATCCACAATCACAAGTCCATATAATTTACCTCCCAGACTGTGTGTTCTACTCGGACCAAATAAATCAACATGAAGCAACTCTAAAGGTCTAGTAGAAGTTACATCAGATTTACATTTATATGATGATCGTGTTTGCTTCCTTTTACTACATGCTCCACAAGCTTTGTTCAAGTCAAATTTCAATTTTGGTAAACCAACAACCAGATCATTTTTGGATAGTTTTGACAAAGTATTAAAGATTGCATGACCATGCTGGCAGTGCTATAACCAAGCATCGTCAACATTATTAGCAACCAAATAGAGATTATTACATGAAGGGTCCACTAAGTCTATTGTCTATACATTGGTATTTCTAAGTCTTATGAATTTTATTTCATGTGTGTCTTTAGCTACTACAGAACAGTGTGTGGAGTCAAACATCGCATTGCAACCCTTGTCGCATAACTAACTTATGCTAAGCAAGGTGTGGTGGAGACCTTTAACAAGCAAGACATTTTCAATCAAATGAGTTAAGTCCTTACCAATCTTTCATTCACCAATTATTTTACCTTTGTCTCTTCCTCCAAATGTACCATTCGCCATCCATTTCTTGTTAGTCTGTGAACATACTTTTGTTTCCAGTCATGTGTCAGGAGCCCCCACTGTCAAGGTACTATTTGCTTCCATGGGCTTTCAAGTAGACCTGCAACACAAAAAATAGCTTGTCTATAATTTGGGTACCCAAGCTTGCTTGGGTTTGGGGCGGTTAGGCACAAATGGTATGAAGGATCCATTCATTTTTCTTGCAATTTTTCTATCATCAGCTTGCATTACTCGGCATGTGTATATGGAATGCCCATGTCCACCACAGTAAAAACATGAAATGATTATGCGCGAGCCGAGCGCGAAGCTAGCCACCAGGGGGCCGTGGTCGACCAGCCAGGTGCGGTGGCATTCCTCCGCCGTCAGGTCGTTGCGGCGGGTCAGAAGATAGGTGCACTTCACCGCGTCGGGGCCCAGCTTGGCGCCGCCGGTGAAGTCGAAGACGAACTTCTCCTGGGTCAGGAAGACCTGGGACTTCTTGATGTCGATGAAGGTCGCCTCGTCCTCGCCGAGCTCTCCCAGCGCCTGAATACCTTCCGGACTGGAGGCGGCGGCCTGGAAGTCTTCCAGACTGTCCCACCAGACCTCGGTGATGCCGGGGACGGGCGGCAACATGCCGCGCACGGACCGCAGGGCTTCGTTGGCCGGGGTGTCGATGATGTGGCTCTGGACATAGCGTTTGGCGCGGATGGCCTTGGCGCGGTCGCGCACCTTGGGGCCGTGCGACTTCAGCCAGTATTCGGCGAAATCGGCGGGCGAAACGTCCTCGCGCCGTTCGAGCACATAGACCAGCTTGATCATGACATCCTCCCGCGCCGGCCTTGCTCGGCCCTGGCTTGTCGCCCAGGTGTAGCCGAGGATCGCTGTCCGTCCAGGGGGTTTAGGCGCCTGGCAGCCTGCCCAGATCGTCCAGCACACGCACCACCTCCCGCGCCACCAGGCGCGAGCCCTCGCCGGTCAGGTGGACCGTGTCGATCTTCAGCCGCTCGGCGCCGGCCCGCGCCAGCACCGTGTCGACGTCTATGACCGACACCCCCGTCGCCTCGGACAGGCCGATCAGGCCCAGGTTGAAGCGGCGGATGCGGGTCGAGAACAGCTCGCCCAGCCCCTGGTAGCTGTGCACCTGCTCGCCGGGCGTGAGGCTGGACAGGTTGTAGATGAGGATCGCGGCGTCCGAGCGCTCGCGGATGCGCGCGATGATCCGCTCCAGGTTGTCCATCGATGTTTCGACGTCCAGGAAGTCCTCCGGCGCGCAGGTATCGCGCAGCCAGGCCTGCTGTTCCGGGGACCAGCCGCCGAGGTTGTACGGCTGAAAGACGAAACCGTCCCGGCGATGGCGCGCAAGCTGGGTGAAGACGTCGGGCTGGATCGACAGGGCGATGACGTCGGCCTCGGTCTCGAAGACCGCACGGCTGAACTGGCTGGCGGCCGGATAGGCGCCCATCGGCAGGTTGCGGTCCGCCAGTTCGGCCGGGACCACGCCTTGAGCCATCAACAGCGCATCCGAGCGGTTCCAGGTCTCGTGCTTCAGGCGCCCGAAATAGGCCATCGCGATCAGCGCGCTGCACGGCCCCATGAGCGACTGGTTCGGCGCGGTCGTCTTCTGGTTCTGCCCCTGCGAGGCGGTCGGCCAGCCGCAGATCGTTCGGTTCTTCGTCGGCCAGGGATTGCTGTCCGACATCACGAAGACGCCGCTATTGGCGTGCACGGTCATGCAGTCGTCGGCGCGGCTCTGCTCGGTGGCGGTGAGGAGGTCGAAGGCGTCCCCGTCGATCTTCATCGCGGTGAGGAGGAAGCTGCCGAGGTTGCAGACGTTGTCGCCGAAGCCCGCCCGGTTCAGCGGCGTCGTGGCGGGCGCGAGCCACCGCTTCGCCTGCGTGACGGCCCGGTCGCGCGCCGTGCCGGTGTCGCCCTTCAGCACGGCGAGGCCGAGCGCCATCATGCTGCTGGCGCTGTAGACGCTGTTCATGGCGGTGTCGGACGACCCCGGCCCGCAGAGCTGCCCCGCGACCGCGACCGACTTGAAGGTGCTGTCCGGCGTGCCGAGGGCCGCGATCGGGTCGAGCGGGGGCGGCGGCTCTACCTCGAGGCCCTGGATGACGACGGTCAGCGCGGGGTACTCGACGTCGCCGATCGTCTTCGTGCCGGTCGTGAGGATGCGGAACTGCGTCGGGTCCGCGCGCAGAACCGCCCCCAGCGCATGGTAGCGAACCTGGCCCTCCGTGCCCGTGCTGGTGAAGTCGATCGTGTCGGTTGCGGGATCGAAGGTCGCATTGGCGTCGGAGAGGAAGGTGACGGGCGCCCCCAGTGCCGAGGCGCGCACCGGGATAAAGGCCTCCTCATCGAACGGCACCGCGATCCCGCCCGGAGCCGCCGCGCCGACCTTCATCCGCCGGGTGCCGATGCTGCCCTCCGTCGAGGTCTCTTCGATCGAAACGCCCGCGCCCTCGACGATGTCCGCCGGCCATTCGATCTCGCCGGAGACGATCTCGACCGCGTTGGACACCGCGACCGCGGTCCCCGTGGTGCTCGTCGCCGTGACACGGCAGGTGAGGCTGCCGGTGAGGTCCGGGGTGAAGCCGCTCGACGTCGCGTCGGCGATCTCAACGCCGTCCAGAAGCCATTGGAGCGTCTTGTCCGGCGTCGGGGTGCCGGTGACGGTGCCGCCGTCGCAGGTCTGCTCGGTGCCGATCAGGGCGTCGGCCCCGGAAATCACCGGGTCCACGGTGAACAGCGGGGCCGTCTCGTTGGCGACGATTGCCACGTCGTCGGAGAGGACTAATGCCTAGGGTCTTTCTGAAACTGTAACACCTCAATGTTTGGGAAAACTACATAAATATCATCATGGAGAAAAATTACAAATATACCCCGCCTCAGGCGGAAACATCCTTTATGGACACCAAACCAACTTAAGGGTCCGATCACAATCAAAAGAGTGATCATGTCCATGAAGTAATTCCGACGGACCGACAGTGATCATCTTGGCGATCTAACGGTCCGATCGTGATAGAATTCAAGTATTAATTGTTCGATTAGGGGATAGAAGCAAATGCAATGACCCGATTAGGACGGAAGTAAATTTAAAGGCTCTGGTTGCAACTGCATATAATCTTGAAGACCCGATTACACAATCAGGACCATATGTAAAGGTCTTGAGGGACCGATTGTAATTCAAATTACATGTGTTCAAGAAAATAACGTCTTCAATTTTTTTTGCAAGAGTATATACCCATCATGGGTGATCATCAAGATTATTTATGTCACAACGTATAGAGGCAAAAGGCGTTCTTTGATAGTTAATCAAAGGTGTTTGGACTTGTTCTGATGTAAATTAACATCGACTCCGATCGGTGGGGAAAAGTCTTGTACACGAACCTTAAATCATCTGGTAAACTCAAAACGCGAAATAAATACATGCAAATAAACATGTTGATGATACTTGAAACCCCCCAAAATTTTAATTCATCATCAATATGTCCATAGAATTATTTATTTATTTTTCGCGTGTAAACAGACTGGCACGCCTGGTGGGACTTTTCCTACCTTTCATTTCTCTGTCGAAGAATAGCTTTGCCTCGATAAAGGTTGTTACTCCTTCACACTTTTGTAAGAACATCAAAGGATTCCCACCATTGAAGTTGCCACTAGGGGCATCAAAGTTACAACTATCAGGTGCATCAAAGTTAAAGCTATCGGGAGCATTAAGGTTAAGGCCACTGTGGGCATCAAGGCTAAGGGGTTCCTTTTGAAGCTTAATGTTGACACAAAACACATCTGAGGGGGCAATGCCTTGCCGGCCGTCATTATTGCCGCCGGGGGCATTAAGGTTAAGCGCTTCCTTTCGAACCCCAAATATCAACATAACACATGTCCAAAGTTACTATTGCCAATAGGGGGCAACATTGCCCCATCCATGACTGTTGCTGCTCGAGACATCAAAGTGAAGGTTCTTTCTGAAGACAAAGTGCCAACAAAATCTATATGTTGTTCCTGCTAGCCGGGGGCAATGTCACCACCGTGGTAGAAGAGGAAGGAAGCATCACGCCGAACGAGTCACTCAGGCTTTCGAGCGCCCTAAAGCTCCATCGAAGAATGACCAGCAGGCCTTGATTTTCTTCGACCAAGACCTAGAAGGGGCAGCCACCCCGCATGACGACACCCTTGTAATCTCGGCTACTATAAACCATTGTAATGTAGATAGGATACTAGTGGACAATGGGAGTGCCCCAAATATTTTGGTGTATGAATGCTTCTTGAAAATGGGCGAAAGTCCATCCAGACTTCGCCCGATTCGAACCCCCCTCTGTGGGTTCAATGGCCAGGCAACTTATCCCGAGGGAGCCTTGAGCCTGCTGGTTACTCTCTGTATCCCTCCCAAAATTGTCACATTTCTGGCGAACTTCATGGTGATAAAAGGGATGTCAGCCTACAATGCTATCTTCGGCCGAGGCATCATTGGCCAAATAAAGGTAGTGCCCTCAACCTATTACCAAAAAATGAAGTTTTTCACTAAATACGGTATCGGGGAAGTCTGAGGTAACCAGACAATAGCCATAAGGTGCTACGTAATCTTGGTCGAAGTCATAAGGCTAGAAGGGAAAAAGAAAGAGGTCGAGAAAGTCGAGGATAAACTGATGGCAGGAAAGCCTGGCGGAGAACTGTTGTCAATCTTCCTCAGAGATGACCTGACCCTTGAAGTAAAAATTGGAGCAGACTTACCACCCGATGTACAAGAGCAATACAAGAATTTCCCTTCTGAGTACATTCAAGTCTTCGCATGGTCTGATGAGGATCTCCCTGGCATTCTCAAAGAGGTGGTGATGCATAAACTCAACTTTGATCCGTCGGTGAAACTCGTCCAACAGCGGAGAAGGAAGCATGCCCTAGGAAAATAGGCAATCATCAAAGAGCAGATTAATAAGGGAAAGAAAACTAGGCTATTTTGTCCGGTCCTTTACCCTATATGGCTCGCAAATATCGTCCTGGTGCCAAAAGCTTCGGGCAAGTGGTGAATGTGCGTGGACTTTACCGACCTCAACAGAGCCACTCCAAAAGACTGTTATCCATTACCGAGCATCGAGTAGCTGGTCGATTCAACCTCGGGTAATGAACTTCTCAACTTCCTGGACACGTACTCCAGCTACCACCAGATCCGAATGGACCCCGAAGACACCGAGAAGACTGCCTTTGTCACTGACTTTGTTGTCTATTGCTACACCCTAATGCCTTTTGGGTTGAAGAATGTTGGAGCCACATATCAGAGGCTGATCAAGGTAACCGGAGAGATACAAGTCTTGACCCATCCAATCCACCTCTCACCGAAGCCCATTCTTCCCAACACATCAAAGAGACATTGTCAATTCACCCTATCATAAGTCTTCTCAAAATCCAGCTTGAATACCACCTCTGTTCTCCTCTGATTCTTTATAGCAAATAAACACTCATGTGTCACTAGGAAGTTGTCTAAAATATGTCTCCCTCTAATGAAAGCTCCCTAAAAGTGACTAACCAGTCTATCCATAACAGTGACCAACCTCTCTGCTAACACCTTCGTGATGATTTTATAAGTGCCATTTGGTAGATTGAGAGGCCTATAGTCTCGGAATTCTTGAGCACCAACCTTCTTTGGGATGAGCACTAGGAAGGTTTTATTTAAACCCCCCAAATGAGTCCTTCCCTCTTTGACCTCTCTCACGGCTGCCAAAAGGTCATCATTGATGATCTCCCAACAATTCTGAAAGAAAGCCAGCAGGAAACCATCCGGCCCAGAAGTTGTCACTTCCAATAGAAAACACCGCCTGATGGACCTCATCCTTAGAGAGGGGTCGGGAGATATCCTCCCTCTCTTCCTGAGAGAGACTGGGGAGGAGATCATTTGCAATCCGCGGCTTGCTATACTCATCCTCAGTGAGTAGCGAAGAGAAGAAAAGTCTCGCCTGGTCCATAATGTCCTCCTCAACAGAGAACGAAAGGTCCCCCCACCTTGATCCAAGAGATGGTATTGACCTTCCTCCTTCCAGAAGCAAGACATTGAAAATAGGCTGTGTTTCTGTCCCCCTCTTTAATCCACCTATCTCTTGATCTCTGTCTCTAGTAGATCTTCTCTCTACATGGTGTCTTATCAAATTACTGCCTCAATGAATTTCTAAGTGCCCTGTCCTCATCATCCATAAGGACTGCCTCCTCCAAGTACTCCAGACCTTTTAGCTGCTGCAAAATTATGTCATTCACTGCTCTTCCCGGAAGGGATTTATCAGCTCCCCAAGTCTGAAAAACCTACGCCGTGTGCGTCAACTTTCTAACCAAAGTACTCATAGCAGAGAAGCTTACAGCCTGAGCAAACCACACACTTGAAACAATAGCCATAAAGTTTGGCTCTCTGAATCATAACTGCTCAAACCTGAAATTGTATCTCGTGTCATACATCATATTAGTCTTCAAAAGGATAGGCTTGTGGTCAGAAATAGATCTCACCAAAGATGCCACTTGCACAAGAGGGAAGTGGTCCTCCCAGTCTAATATTGCCCTCTACACTGCACCAGTGCATCAAATACTGTCAGGATGGAAACGAGGAAAGAGTATTTGTTGACTTGCACCCATTTGAGGTCTTCGAGTGTCATCTACTCGACGCACCTCTCTATATGGAAGCATCTCAGGAACTAGCAAAGAAAAAGGCACCTGCAAAGAATAAAGAAAGAAAAGCTCCATCGGACGACTGGTTCTCGCCACCACCACCCGGTTATGTTGAGTCTCAAGGGGTTTCTCACATTTTCGAGGTAGGAGATGTCTCGAGGGCTGCACCACCAGCCACTTATACTAAGGAGAACGAGACTAATATAGGAAAGATATTTGAGCACATCGAGGTGCCACCAAGGCTTTTCAAGCCCGTGCTAGACCTTGAATGTGAAATAGTAGAGTCATTAAAGACGATGGAGGTTCCCCGCTTCTGTGAGCCATCCACAATCTTTTATGTTGGGGAGCCAGTTGACGAAGAAGATGAAGATTGTGTCATCCCTGAAGAATCAACAAGCCAGATGGTGCCAATATCCGGCCTGGCTTATACAGTTGATCGGGTCTCCCGCCTCTCAACCAAGATGCAAGTCCCTTCTCTCCAGCCTTTCGGCCAGAGGGAGGCATTCAAAAAGTTGTGGTATCCACCCAACACTGATAAAGAACTCCTGAAGATTACTCAAAGCCCAGGCCTAGGTTATACGATTCAAGAATACTATTAGATGCAAGTGGGTGTTATTTCCACCATCTTCATAGCTGAAAGCTCGTCAGGAGTAGTTTATGATGACTACCTGACTAATAGTGAAGAAGTAGAATCCCGCCCACCAGAGGGTGCATTTTTCTTTGACAACAATTCGGGTCTAGAGGGGCAGGATGAGGTTGTCGTATGCAGATGCTGGGAAGAAGTCATCTCTGAAGAAACACTCTTTCAAATTGGAGTCAAGTTTGATGAGGCCACAAGTGAAGAGAGCAAAGACTCTGAAACTGAGAAGGAGCGTCTCGAGTTCGAGCGCATACTCGAAGAGTGCTGGGCCCTACTACAACTAGAATGGTCAATAGAAGAACGAGCACCCATATATTCTCAGGAAGCTGGAACCCAAGTGACAGAC
This sequence comes from Amorphophallus titanum, assembly GCA_024336825.1. NCBI lineage: Eukaryota > Viridiplantae > Streptophyta > Magnoliopsida > Alismatales > Araceae > Amorphophallus > Amorphophallus titanum. The sequence goes on from JANBPO010006450.1 coordinate 656,566, forward strand.
TTGCTAACCAAGGCGATGGAAGCAAAAGGTGCTGAAACCCTAAAGGTGCTGAAACCAGGTGCTAAAACCCTAAAGGTGCTTGCCGTCCATATATGGAAGAAGTCCCACCATGTGTGGCCCTCTGCAGTAGCCACCGCACCTTGCTTGGTCCGATTCTTGAGTGGAAACTAGGCAGATGATGGCGGGATGTGCTAATCATACTTGAAGTTTTGGCCAAATCAGAAAGGATAGTAGGGTTCCAAGTGAATACTCCCACCTTTCCTGAAGACGAGCACATTTGGGTGTATAGATAATGCCCATTCAACTAGCTTAGGTTCCAAAATTTTGAGGATTGTACCCTGACCGTGTCCTCTTAGTCGGAGTTCATGCCTAGACTGCATTTAGCTTGAATGCATCTTCTAGCCTTGACTAGCTATCTTTTAATTGCGGCCATTAGTTAAACCATGTTCTAGAGATCGCGATGTCTGTAAAGACCGTGTTTAATTCAGGTTTCTAAAATTTGTGTTTCTGTTATGACCGAGTTAAGTTAGGCTTCTGTAAGTCCAATTTAAGGGAGTATGACTGTTTGCATCTCTGTTCTTGAAGGGAGGCTAAGGTCTCTACTTACAAGCTTGAATATCCTTTGACATGTTCTCATTGAATTTGAACTTCCTACCAGAGTCTTGTACCTTGGTTACCTGAGCTTGAATGTTGTAACTCTTTTGGCCATAACCAAATGATAGAATTATCTAGAAATCATTGAATGGGACTTTGGTCCAAATGACCCCAATGCCTATGCATATAAGGACCATGTCTGGTCCTAAGAGGAGCGCCCAAATTACTCATGCCCGCATGAGTCAAATGACTTATGGTGTAGCATTGCATCGAAACGAAATGTAAGATTGATCTGGATAATTTAAATGTTAAATGATTGATTGCTAAATGATTGATTGTATCGGCCCAATTGCGTATTCATGTGAATGTATGGCCAGATCTTAGAAATGTTCTTTTGTACATTGTCATATCGTAGAATGATCTACTATATCTTGTGTTTTTAATTTCATTTATCTCATTTCCTTGAACTTAGTAAAATCTTGGCTTTACAGCATGATTTGATTATTTTGGTTTACATAAGAATTCATGTGATTGTTTCCACTGTTAACTTGTTAATTACTTAGATACTGCCTGGTAGAAGAGATGTAATTCCTACTGAGCTTTCGTTGACCTATTGTTTTAATATTTTTCAGATAGTTCAGATGAGGAAAATCAAACTGATGGGGAGGGCCAAGAGTGAAAAGAGCTACGAAGTTCTGGAGACCCGTAGTTTCTATTTCTTTAAGTCCAAAAATTATGAGTCGTTGAATTAGAGTTTTGAGAATTGTAAGCATGTTATGAGTTATTGGAAGAAGTTGATATTGAGTCTTTTGTAACCGTGGAGTTGATTATTAATAAAGTTGGCTATGCCATCTCTATGTCTTATTTATGTGGATGAATGGATGTCAATGTATTATTGCTCTGAAAGTTCTATTATAACAGCCACGCTCTATATTCCGTAATGGGGCATGACAGTTTTGTGGTATCAAAACCCAGGTTTCATAAAGACCTTAAGTTTAAGTATAGGTCAAAATGTCATGATTATTAGAACCTAAAACTTAGATAGGTACTTTATTGCCTACTGCTGAGATTGGGTAGAGCCTTGGGATAGGTGTTAAATAAGTTAATAAAATAATTCTTGAAAATAAGGTAATTGACTTTATGATTACTTTGCAGGACGTAGTTGCTAATCAATGGCGGTGGAGCGAGCCTAGTGGCGCGATATGCAACACACTTTTCAAGGGCTAACCTAAGCCCTCTAGCAAGTAGCACAAGGAGCTGCACATCATGGTGCTGGGGACCTCCATAAGAGTTTGAGAGGTTCAAATCCCCCTAGATTCAACAAGTCTACTGAGACGAGGCGGAGCATTGGATAAGGGATAGGATTTTAGGGTAATGCAATGCACCGATCAGGAGAAGGTTCTCCTAGCGACTTTCCAATTGGGGCGAGATGTTCAAGCCTGGTGGGAGTCTATGGAAGCTACTCTACCTCAATCACAAGTCACATGGGAGGAGTTCTTAGAGTACTTTAATGACAAGTATTTCTCTAAGAGAGTACGAGAGCTTAAGGCAGCCAAGTTTGTAACTCTAAAATAAAGAAGTTCTTCTATGGCAGAGTATGAGGCCCAATTTGTGAGACTAGCCCATTATACTTCTCACCTAGTATGTACTGAGAAGATGAAGGTGAAGCGGTTTATGAATAGGCTATGACCTCTATTCATTACCCAGTTGGCACCGATGGACATACAAACTTATACCAAAATGGTGAAGAAGGCACAATTGCTAGAAGATGCTTTAGTTGTGGCCGAGTCTATAAAGGGAAAGGTTGCTAAGAGGATCTGACACGGGACTGACGGAGAATGTTTTTTTTACAGCAAAATAATCATTTCAACCTTTTGAGGTGCCAATGAGAGGGGAGGTACTCTTTCACTAACGGTGGTGACTCACTAACAGGAGATTATATTTCACCCCAGTCTTATTGAAAGAGAGAGAGAGAGAGTTGACCAAGGTTAAAGGCTAGCTAAGTTAATCATGCCCCCCATCTCGACTCACTCGTGATTAACCATCGTGTGGAGCCATTGACTGGCAGTAGAGGCACGATGTGTTGGTCGTACATACTTGAGGGGTATTGCTTGAGATAAGTTACATGCATGCTCCACGTGAGATGTGGGGTTTAATTGTTCATTGAACTGGGGAAGTGGTGCATAATATAATTTCAAATGTTTTTCATTAAGGGGTGAAAATTGAGTTTCCCCCCTATTGTTGACAACTATATACGCAGCTCCTTCGTAGACCTTTTGAACCACATAGGGCCCAAGCCAGTTTTCATTCAACTTACCCTTGGGATTGGCAGCCATCACTTCCTTTCTTTTGACCATAACCAGGTCACCTTTCTTGAATTCACGCTCTTTGACAAGCTTGTCGAAGGCTCAGGCTATGCGAGCCTGATAGATTTGTATGCTTTGTTGAGCCTGGAGTCGATTCCCTTCTAGGTCGGAGTGCTCTTCCAATCTTCACTCTGTATTTGTTCGGTTATCTTTGACCAACTCATGTTGGATTGTGACCCGAAGTGAGGGTACATCTAATTCAATAGGGATGAATACTTCGGATCCGTAAACCAAAGAGAAGGGTGAGCAGGCTGTTGGAGTTTTATAAACTATATGGTAAGCCCACAACGCCTCGTATATCTTATCTTCCCAATCTTTCTTGTAGAACTAATAGTCTTGGCCAAAAGGGTGCAGGGGGTTTTATTGAATGCTGCAGCCAACCCGTTTGCTTGTAGGTTGCACGGAGTGGATGTTCTCTAGTCAATCTTGTACTTTTTGGCCAGCCTGTAGACCTTTTGATTCTGGAAGTGACTTCCATTATCTGATACGATCCGATCGGGGATGCTGAATTAAAATATTATATTTCATCTGACAAATTAGGTCACGATTTCTCCTATTACTTCTTTCAGTGCCACAACTTCCGCCCAGCAGGAGAAATAATTTGTTGCTGCCACGATATATTTCCACCCCAAAGATGATGCGAGCAATAGGCTCATGACATCTATTCCCCATTAGGCAAATGGCCAACTGTGTGCATTTTTTGGTGTCTGATATAATATATTGCTTAGATATATTTTTACAATTTAAATACATTTAATACTCATTCTATTTTCTAAGGATATTTGTAGAACCTTTCTACTTTATATTTGCCATGGATTACACCTAACCAATGGTTTGCATATTTTTAGTCTTGCAACAACTATTGCTCGTATCCAAAATCTTTCTACTTTTTTTTGCATGTAACTTTCGAATAGCGTAAAGTACTTTGGACGTGCACATCCTACCAATATAGTAGGGCTATAATAGGTAACATCTTCTATTATGTATTGTTTATTTTGACATTTTTTATCGATGTGGAAAAGATATACGTGTGAATCTTATGAAACTCTGAATAAACAAAACACATGAAGAATAATGTTAACTTGAGAAGGAAGTAGGCGACTACACACATAACACATAGCTTTGTCTCTTACACAAGTATATGTTAAAGAGAGGCTCGTGAAAACATAGAGATGTGTCTAATGGATAGCTTATAAATACAAGACTTGTTCTCAGCAGAACATAACTTTTGGAATCTTTTGTAAACAAGAGAATTGAAGTGCTGTGAACAACCCAACTGTTCACTATTCAAACATTTCATTAAAAAAATCATTCTTCAGTGAGCCAAAACTATCATCAAAACATTCAAGAGTCCAAACCCATTGTAATTAAAGAGCTTCCATGTATCCTAGCATTCTGATTCTTGGTACGCTCTTTTATCTCTTTTTGGTGATTTTAATTCTCCACATTACCTACTACTGGAGGTGTCGTTCTTGTAGAACAATCTTATTTCTTTCTATATAATAGTTACTGCTTGTGAGCTGTTAAAGATATAAGGATCACTTAAGGGTAGATATATTAGAGAATTGGTCATCTGATCGAAACTCAATGTGTGCGCTTGCGGGCAATTATTCTGGTGAGTTGGTATACATGAGGAAAATCCAACAAATATACTTCGTCTAGTGAAATAATAGAACCCCAAACTAAAACCCAAGTACTAGATGTAGGTCGTCATAAGATGTTCAAACAACTATTAAAGTTTAGTGTTCGTGTGATTACTTTATTTATTTTATTTCATTCACACTAGTTTGGTTTAAGCATAGATTTGTTTCCAACTTGAAATTTTTATTTTGCACTCCTATTCTCCCGCTTTTGGGAGGTGCTTCACTACTAAAAAACATCTTCGTGACCTTTTTGGTATTGAAGTTGCTTCCTCGTCTTATTACTATATTCTTTCTCAATCAAAAGCTACACCAAAAAGAGATTCATAAAATAGTACATGAATCACAAACTGAATAATACATCAAAAATTATAAAAAATGGTACATGTATCTCTGTCTCCCCCCCCCCTCTCTGTCTCCCTCTCGCAGATAGAGAGAAGGGGGAGACGGGGGGGAGAGACTGAGAGAGAGGGTGAGGTTCCAAGAGAGAGTGTCATAGAGGGAGACAGAGAGAGTCGGGGAAGAGGGAGAGACAGAGAGAGAGACTAGGGAGGGGGCCGAAGTAAAGAGAGACCAGGAGAGAGAAAGGAGGAAATGAGTGAGGAGAGAAGATCTTAGTCTTTGGGGCTCCGTTTCTCGCAACCTTTAGAGAGACAGAGATCTCAGAGAGATCTCGGCCATCTCATAAGAGAAGACAAACCATGGTTGAAATGTTCTAATAACCTAGATAAGTTGTCATTTTATGTTAGTATGTTTCAATAGCCTAGTGGCATGTTTGGATAGCCAAGACAAGTTGGCATATTTGAATGGCCTAGTGCCATGTCCAGGTAGCCTAGACATTGGCATGTTCTAGTACCCTAGTAGCATGTCCTGGTATCCCAGACAAGTTGGCATCTTTCGGTAGGCTGGACCATGTTGGCATGTTCCAATAGCCTAGTGCATTAACATTTTCTTCACTCCACTTCTCTTTAATGTTTTCCAAGCTCGATCTTCTTTCCCTCTTATCTTAGTAAGGACTAAGGAGGCAGAATTTTATGGAATGGGAGGAGAAGATTAGCCACTAGGGAGATACGACGGTATAGTCCACCCCATATCCTTCCAGCAGATTGTCAACCCACAAATAAGGGAGAGGGGTCCCACCTCTCCCTATAGAGATTATGGTGGGACCAACATTGAGCTCTCCTCCTCTGCCTCCGCCTTGTCTTTCCTCCCTATTTCCTTTCCTTTTCTCAATTTTCTAAGAGAGTTGAACCAAAAGGGGTTGGCCACCAATGGGCTTCAGAAACTCACCAATATGGTCCCCATCTACCAGTGGGCATTCAAAACACTTTTTCCTCTCTAACTTTTTACCCTTTTTTATCTTTCTTCCTTTTTTTCCTTCACCTTTTAAGGGGCCTGGCCCACCTGTCAGGTCCCATTTATTTTTATGCCTTCTCTTCCAAAATATTCATGTTCCTCTAGAGAAATTTGTACCTATGACTATGATACTTTTAAAGAGTACATTTATGCACCCGGTCCTTAAAAACTGCCCTTATATCTCTTCACATAGAAATAGGATCTAGCAAAAAAGACCAGGAAGATGCTGAAGGCAGTGATAATGGTGATGAGGACTTGGAAGAAGCAGATGAAGATGATTCGGACTTGGATCTTGCATGGAAAATGCTAGATATTGCAAGAGCAATTGTTGAGAAGTGCCCAGAAGATTCAATGGAGAAAGTGAACATCTTGGCAGCTCTTGGGGAGGTAGCAGTTGAAAGAGGTTAGTTTTTCCCATTTTTTGCTCGTACTCTTTAGCCCTTTGGTTTAAATTCAAACTAAAGCAGTTTTTGCTAATTGCAGAGGATATTGAAACTTCCTTGGGTGATTATAAGAAAGCCCTCTCAATTTTGGAGAATCTTGTGGAATCAAATCATCGACGAATAATCGAATTGTATCCTCAAGTATTTTGTTGGGGCGGGGATGACGGCTACATTTAGAATTTGGGTTGCGTTTCATGAAAAAGACGGTAAAATGCAAAAATAACCTAAGCAGGGTTCAAGATAAAAGTGAATTCCATAAGAACTGAAAAGTTGGGAGTGAAAGAACATGGGTAAAGTGATGAACTGGATGGTTTATATGCAAATGCTTGGGAAATTAATGTAAAAATAATAATTTGACCAATGTCCAGAGTTTTCCTGTGTTTCCCTGTTTGTCTTAACTTGGGGTGCGTACTTGTGCCTGTGACCTGAGATGCGTACTTGTGCCTGCAGAGCACACTTTCCTGGTTTCAGGTGCAAGTGGGATATGTTTCTGCATCATCTGCTTCAGAATCTCCTTTTTCTAGGTGTAAGAAAGGATAAAAAAATCTAAGGCTAACTGTTTGTTTAACCTTAACATAAATTTCAGAAATTTCAGGATATGTCTGGTTTTAGAATTGGGATCAAAAACTGAAGAAGCAATTTCATATTGCAAAAAGGCCATCACACTTTGTGAGTCTCGCCTGCAGATGCTGAAGAAATCTGTCGTGGACCTGAAAAGTGAAGGGACAACAGGAGATTCCACTTTCTCCGCGAGTGGAAGTACTGACCATTCTTCGTCCATCTCTGAGAAGGAACAAGAAATTGAACTTATTGGTGGAATCTTAAGTGAGGTAGGGACAAGACTCGGAGACCATCCTCCTTTTGGAATTGGATTTTCAGCACTCGGCGCCTCAGTAATTTGTTTTTTAAATTTCCTATTAGCCATTCGAATTCTAAAAGAAAGTCACACTGAAGAGAAAAAACAAAAAATTCAAAAAAGAGAATCAAGATTTGTGAATATAGATCATAAGTTAGAGGCAGAAAGAACATGCAACAGTGACTTCACGCTCTGGGCGGTTGCACCTACGGGCGGCTACACCTATGAGTGGCTCCACGCCAGGCGTCCCCTACAAAACAACTTGAGAAGCCTAGTTGAGACTTACCGCTGTGAGACAACAATGTCCTCCCAAGAACGCTCCGGGGAGTGTAGGAAGCTAAGGAAATGAGAAGAACTAGAGTAAGAGAAGGAAAAAGAGGGAAACCTATTTAACTCTCTCTTTGCCCTGGGTTATGGACTGCCCTGACACCCCCTGTATGCGAGGTCAGACTGCCAGACCACTCCCATTTGCAGACTTTCCCCATGCCCTGACATTTTATTCTATTCTATTCCATTCGTCTAGTCATGTTGCCCCACACCTTGTAGAAAAATTTGGCTAGTTCAAATTCTGTTAGCATTCGAATCCAAGGAAGATCTAATATCGTCAAGCCTCAAATAATATTTAAGTCTAAGGAATGTCCAGGACAGTCAATGTTCTACATCTTTTGTCGTTTCCTGGGTGTCGTTACTCTCACTGTCTAGTTTGACCTCTTAGCTGCACAGTTTAAGCTTTGTCTTATTTTCTATTTTTAACATTTCTGCCATCCAACTTTATCAAATTTTTCAATAAACCGCCTAACTCTCTATCGTAGCATTTAATCCTTTAATATATCGCTATTCTCTCATTTAGCCTTTCACTATATCGTCTATTTTGTCAATATATCACTTTATCTCGTCAATATCTCACTCAATCTTTCAATATCTCGCTTTTTCTCTCATTATATTGTCTATTCCTCCATTATATCGTCTATATGAAAAATGACAAAGTAATCGTCTAATGGCCACTTTCTCTAATACTTGCAACTTATATCTACTCTGATATCGTCTATTTCTCTCCTTTTCACATCATCGTTTAACACCCATCTGCTTAGACGGAGCATCGTCTATCACCTATCCACTTAGACAAAACATCGTCTATCGCCTATCCACTTAGATGGAACATCGTCTAACCCCTCTCCACGTCATCGTCTAACGCTCTTCCCTCTTAGACAAAACATTGCCTAAAACATTGCCTATCTCTCTCTCCCTTAGACGTAACATCGCCTAACGCCTTCCATGTCATCGTCTAACGCTTTTTCGCTAAGACAGAACATCGCTTATCTAACTATCTGTCCATCTATCTCTTTTCTCTTAGACGGAGCAACATCTACCGTCTCTCCACATCCCCAGGTGTCGAGTTTTAACCAATTACGGGTGCTCACTCGCTCGGGTTCAGAATCCAGAGAGGAAAAGATAAAACATGCCCCAAAGTCACTCACAGAAGCAGACTTGGGCTATTCCTTGCTTCTTCAAACACTATGCCTGGGCATGTCGTCCTGCATGGGCTGCTGATTTAAAGATACATAGAAAGCCAATTCAGACAAAAAAAATGCCAAGAAAAGTCAACAACAATGAAACATCACAAATTGTACAAGTGAAACAACAAAAGGCCAACTGGGCGAAAGAGGCCTCGAAGAATCTAAGTCTTTTAAGGCAACAACTTGAGACATGAATTTCAACCCTGGGGGCATGTTCTAATCAGCCCCAAAATAGATTCTCCTTTCCCTCAAGACATGACATGAGGCAGAAAAGGAAGAAGAATAGATAAGAAAAAGGAAGAAGGAAGAAAAATTATTGAAGAATCAGGCTGCCATCTCAGAAAGTCAAAAGGACATATCTAGCAAAGAAAACTCCAAAAAAACGTAGGGGCAAAGCACTAAATAATGCTCCGAACAAAATCTCACGCGAAACCTCAAGCAAGGTAACTCCAATATGTAAGAGCCCAAGCACAAGTCCAAAGTAGAAGGCTCCCAGCCAAGTCCCAGGCAAAGTCAGAAAGGCCAGTCCAAAAAGAAGGCTCCAAGCAAAACTCTAAGTGAAGACAAAAAATACAAGCCTGAAGAAAAAAAAAGACGAAATACAACCACTGGCGGAGCCAAGAAGGCAGATTCAAGGGGGACCTCTGTCTTTTCCCTTTCCAATTCCAATACTCTGTCAGTGGAGTATGTCCCAAAATGGTCAGTTTTCGAACCTCTTAAGTCTCCAAACATGTCTGCCTGGCATCAAGCCATCTATGCATGGGATCCAACCCCTGCTTTAGTACCAAAGTGATGTTGAACACCAACTTATTTCTTGATCGGCCAATTTTGAGTATTATTCCATTTTGGGCTCTAAGCCACCCATGGTAATTAAGCTCATTTTCCGGTAACACAAAGCATGCTTCAGGCCTAAACCCGTGCTTGTGACACCAAACCAATTTCAGCGTCAACCTCTCTCCCCCTATCCACAGGGAGGTTGTAAAACTCCCTATAGGATTTTATCCCAAAAAAAGGAAAGAAGAAAAAAGGGGAAAGAGAAAGAGAGAAAGAGAGGAGCACTCTTGGCCCAGGCTCTTCAGGCAGAAGCTCAAAGCGAAAATTTCATCTCGGGAGTGAGAAAGAAGAAGGGGAGGAGGTGGATGAGAGAGAAGACAATGGATGAATTGGAGTGGTATTATGGCTTCTGATGCCTTCTTTTTGCAGAGGGATCGGATAACAAGCGTGGATTGCCCTGGAGCAATAATATAAACATTAAAAGGCGATCGATTTCCACTCAGTTCTCTTTTTTTATTCCCAATCCCATCTTTTGGAGACAGCTCACTGCGAATACAGCACCAGTTCAATAGAGAATCTCTTTGCTATTTATTAGAATATATATATAGATATATAAAAGCACCATAACAAGAACAAGGGTTAAGGGGCAAACAAGAAGAAAGGACCGAAGGCAAGCAAGCACCAGAGTTGAAGGCAAGCAAAAAGAAAGATTTGAGGACAGACCAAAGCTTACAGGAGAGCTTCTGATCAAGAAATGGTGAAGACGAGTGGGAGAACACATGGACCCAGAGAGAGAGAGAGAGAGAGGAGTACGGCCCTGGTACCCGGTCCCGAATGCTAGATGAACCTCTGCTAGCGAAGCTTCCAGTTGATTCATGAATGGGGGTGGGTGAAGAGAAACAGACGATTCCCGGAAGGGGACGAAAAACAGACAAAAAGTTTCGCAAAAGAAAAGATAAAAAGACCGAAAGCAGAGACCGGTTGGAGCCGCATCCACGGGAGAAAGAAAAGAGGAGAGAATTATCACAGCAGAGGGAGCCCCGGAGAAAGGAGGACGAAAGAAAAGAGGCACCTTTGGTGCAGAAATCCGAGGATTCACCACCAACGACGGGGAAACCCACATCACCAAACCGATCACGCCACCATCACCGCAACATTGGAAACGCCAAATCGCGAGAAAAATCCCATCTTTTACGGTCCCCCTCCTCCCATCCTTCCTCTCCTTCCTGCTGGCAGTCTTACCTCGGCGAGTTGGGACATCTCAGGATGCCGCGAGATCGCGCGAGAGGGGCGGCGGCGGGTGTCGTGGATCGAACCCTAGATGCGAGATTGCGCCACAGAGGCTGCCTGGAACTTGGAGATTTGGTGGGGGGAAGGGGAGAAGAGAGGAATAACTAGATTTGACAGTCGAGCAGGGACTCCGTCTTCCTTCTTCGCTGTGACATACATACTTGTTCTTGTGTTGTTTCTCTTATCTATCTACCCCAAGTTTACTTGCTCGGGGATATTAATAATTAATTAATTAATTAATTAATTGATCGGGGAGCTTTTTACTGTGGTCAGTTTACTGTTATTTATTTATTCGTTTCCCACAACAGTCTACTTGGTATTTATGGCTGCATTGGGCCGAGTATTCTTATAATATCTCAATTCATTCTTCAACTGGCATTACACCATTTGAGGCCATTTATGGCATCCCACCACCTACCATAGCTTCTTATATACCAGGCACCTCTAAGGTTCAGGAGGTGGGTGACACATTGTATCGGAGAGATCAGATTTTAAAGGAAGTGAAACTGCACCTGCTCAAAACTTAAGAACACATGAAAAGGTTGATAGACAGACATAAAACAGACAAAGGATTTAATGTGGGCGATTGGGTTTACTTAAATTTGCGGGCTCATCATCAACAGTTAAGCGCTACAATTACAAACTTAGTGCTAAATTTTATGGACCTTATCATATGACACAGTGCATTGGCAAAGTTGCACACAGATTACAACTTCCAGCACAATCAAAACTGCATCGTGTATTTCATGTATCTCAACTAAAAGTGCAAACATGGCACCGCTCCTGTCAGCATTCTGGACTTTTGCAAATCCAATGTTCTCACCAGCCCAAGAACCCGCACATCTACTGGGGCGCCAAATTGTTAAAAAGGGTAACAAAACAGCTCCTCAGTTGTTAATCCAATGGAAGAATTATCCACCTGAAGATGTTACTTGGGAGGATTACTACTCCTTTATCTGGTCTTCCCCTGACTTTGACCTTGAGGACAAGGTCATTTTTACTTGGTTCTTGTTCTACTGTTCCAGCACTTCTTGTTCTTCTGTTCTTCCATGGTTCTCTCTTAGTCAGTAATTCGCAGAGGTTCCTTAATTCCAACACGGAGAATCTTGCCCATAGCAGTTCTTACGAGGCTTTCCTGGAGGATCCCAACAGGATTCCAAGGAGGAGGGGTACCATATCCCAACTCTAGTCGTCATTCACGAGTGAGTGTATATACGCATATGATTTCTCGCATCATCGCTGTTTATTTCTATCTACCTCCCACGTCCAACACCCCACCCTGAATACAGGGGTTAGGGTGCCGATTTCTCGGTGCGATGCGATGCATGACCGCGATTTTAAGTTGACTTCGTCCGCAGATCCAAATTTGCTAAACGGGCGGAAAACCCAGAGTTCCCCTGATCGCAGTAGTACCACTAGATCAGGTTGTAGCGGCGGTGTCTGCAATTAATCTTCCTTGTTGCATGTTTACTTTGTTCTGGGTTGTGGTGGGGATTGAGATATCTGCAGGGCCACATGACCAGAACCCTTTTTCTCATTCAGAATCCTAGTAATGGTCACATTTTCACTGTTAATGGTCAACGATTGAAGCTTTACTTGGAAAATAAAAAGTTGTCAAAAGAATCCATTGTTTTGAGTGATTTGGAATAAAATTTTCGTGAGCTTTCATGTGTCTGGCTGAAGACGTAAAACTTAGCGCTTCTGGGAGGCAACCCATGATTTTTGTTATTTCATATTTTTAGTGTGTTTTTCAGTCGCCGGGTCAAGGAAAAGAAGTTGACGCTGTCACCACTATATCATTGATGGAGTTTTACACCGCAAATCAAGTTATCTCTTTCCTTCTCAGCAATCTTTAAAGTTACATTATTCTGTTTCTTATTCCTTACATATGCCCTTGAGGACAATGTCATTCAAGTCGGGAGGGGGGGGGCGAGAAAAATTTCATGATGCATATAGTACGACCTGATAGGAGTTTTCAAATGATGTCACTATTGCATGAAAATGAAAAGATGAATTTATGCTCTTATTGAAAGTAATTCTGGAATAGAAAAGACTAGGGGGAAGGATGATGGAAAATTTCTTCGATCTAGCTATAGAAAACTGATGTAAGAATCTCTTTGAAGTTCTTTAGCATTTTAGAACATGAAAATCACATTGCACGTTGATGAAATAAGCAGGACAAGCCTTCAGTTATTTTGGGTATATTGTCTGATATTTTACACTTCTTAAGGAAGAGATCTTTTTAATATAGCTTTCTGCCAAGTTATCTATCAAATAAGTGTAAAAGCACAATATTAAAAAAAGAGAAATACCATGAAAAATGTCCCGAATTCTTAGTAACCAGGCCTACTTCACCTAAGACGTGTCGAGATTCACGTCAAATGAAAAAGGGAACCCTTATCTTAGTAGCTGGGCCTACTTCACCTAAGACATGTTGAGGTTCATGCAAAACAGTGAATGGTAGTGCAACATCATGTGTGTAAAGAAAAGGGGGATCAAAGAAAGGCAGGCAAAAGCTATTTTGCTCAATTCTCTGATCCAGGAGGTGCAGAGTTGAAGGACACCTATCTAGAATAGCAAATGAGAGATGCAACTATCTATGCTATGGATTTGGTATTAGCACTGGCACATGTGCTAGTGAACTTTGATTTGTATTCTTAATCAAATCTTTTTAATTTCCAAACTTAAGGTTAGAATGCATTAATGCTTCTGGATTCCCCATCCTTAGTTGATTCTATGATGGAATAACTAGATATGATGATATGAACTTAGCAAACTCTTGCTGACTTGTACCCAGAAAGTTTCCCAACAAAAATATTAATAAATGAGGGTTTGGGAGTTTCCCCAAACACCTTTAAGGTGTAGGCTGCCCAGCCCTCCCTATGACTCACCAGGCCCAATCGAGGGTCCCAACCAGCTAGTCATAACCCACGACAACATCAACAATCGATTAGGGCCATCCCCGATCACTCAGCTCACGTGTTTACCTACCCTCAGCACAGCCACCCGGGGCAACCCGAGGGCACCCTGACTGCAAGCCACGACACGTGGCACCAAGCAATGAGGTCGAGATTTACCACCAAGATGTCTCCCTCCAGCCCCCTAAAGTCAAGGGAAGACTCATCTTGGTCAACCGTTGGCTTCGGGAGCCCACAACACCCTTATGCGGCCCTCATACGTGTGTCAGGAATTTCTCCAAACACCTGGCAGGTGCTCGTATTCCAGCCATTCTACCACAAGCCGATCACCAACCTGTGACTCCAACACTCCAGCTATGTTCTTTGACAACCCTCCAGTAAGTCAGGGCCACCCCCGACCTTTAGACATGCGGTGACGAGCAGTTTATCTTCCTCTCCCAGGCCAACCCGGGGCTCCCCGCCAACCCACCCTACAATGCGGCATACGCCACAAAGGCAGGGCCCGCACGCCCGAAGTGCCATCCCTTGACTCTTGCAAGTCTTACCCTTAGCCCAAGGCCAAATCTAAGGCCCGTCGATCACCTACCCAAGCCATTCGACAACCCAAGGTGTGTTGGGAATTTCCCCGAACACCTTGGAGCGACAGCAACACCGCGACAACTATAAGCCCCCGTGGGCCAATTCCAACATCGCAGAGCACCCGTCCCTTCAAAGGATAATCCCAAATGACAATAGAAGGCCCCCGGGACTACCCCCGTGGCCACACTTTGCACAGGGGAGAGTCCGCCCCAAGCGCGGCCGCGCTCCAGGGAGGGCGAACCCCCTTGGGGGTTACACCCTCCTCCCAGCCCCGTGGTCCTCACGGTTATTCCCATTCCCAATCTCATGTGGGATTGAGTAGCGTACCCGTTGTTGACATCTAAAATATTGCTACATGGCAAGCACGCAGTAAGAGCCAAGAATTTCTGGCCAGGCGAGAAGAAGCTAAAAAAAGTGCAAAGAAGGGTCCTTTCGGACTATTGAAGCTTCAGGTCACCTAACAAGAGTATCAGGGACTTTGCAACTCATCACCTCGGGAAATCTGGAGAAGTCTACAACAAACCAGCAATGCAGTAACAGCTGAACACATGACTACATGGGACGAGTCATGCATCGAGCAGTTCACCAAGAAAAGACCCGCGAAAATAAGAAAACAACAATCTCGAGAAATTCAGCTCAAGGGCCACGATCACGTCCTGAGAACATAACGCCCAAGAAAGAAATGCAGAGCAGAGGGTACTCAATCAACAGGAATGTCGATAGATTCCCCAATACTCACAAGTGTCACTGCCAACACCAGAAGGGCCTGTTCGTCATTCGGAAAAGGATTGCCGAAAAACTGGCGAAACCACGGATCGTTCATCATCGGATTCCGATGAACGCGTTCTTTGTAAGTGCGTTGGGCGTAGATGTTGACGACGCTGGGCGCGGTTTTCTTGACAATCGTCGCGTAACTATTGCCCGTGCGCACATCGCGATCAACCGGTGTATTATCAACGCGGATGGCCGGCGCAGTTTCTTTGGCCAGCGCATTGAAATGAACGGCGACCACAATCGCCGCACCTGTGATCGCACCCAAAGAAAGTCCCAGCAACGTTCTTGTCAATTTCATACCTTTGAAAATTGACACGCAGCGAACAAAGACGTTCAAACGTTCAAATCAATTATTCGTGCTAGCTTGCGCCTGCGCTTTTTGAAGGTCTTGTTACTCCCTGAACCGGAGGCCTATGTGGATGTAGAAGGCCTCCCTCCCTGATTTCAAGTCGCTCGAAGATCCAGCAGGGCTTCGCCGTCAACCAAAAATCTCCCCCCTTTCGAAGCTCAGCCTTTAGGGTCTATTTATAGAGCCCATAGGTCTTAGCTCGAAATTAGGGTTTCCAGCCATTTTCAGGTCTAGATAACGAAATAAAAGTTATAGATAATTGAAACATCTCAAACCTGGAAGAAACAGCACACGATTTGGTGGAGTATTCGCGGAGAAAATGATGGAGGAAGTTGGGAGAAAAACCATGAATAGAGAGAGAAAAGCTATTAAATCTTCAGGAATCGAGCAGTTAAACGGCCATACGATAGACCACTCATCTATATGAGTGGCCACGCCTAGGCCATCCATCCTTGTTGGTGGAAATTCAATAAATCAGAGAATAATCCAAATTATCCATCGAACTGGCTGAAGAAATCGTCGTTGGACTCTCATCGATAAACGGCTACCTCTAGACTGTTCACCATAAGAGCGGTCAAAGACCAACCACTCATGCCTTGTCAGTGAAAAATCAAAAGTAATAAGATAAATAAATAATTATTTGAACAACCATTGTGCTTGGAACGATTCGCCGAGAATCGCCAGCGCCGCCGGTTTGTCGTCGCAAACCACATACACGCGTTTGCCTTTCGCGTCAGGTTCGAGCGCGTCGAGTTCCCGGGCGGCGGCTTCGCCGACGAGCGACGGTTCGCCGACGGCGAGCGCACGGGATTCGCCGGAATCGTCGTCCAGCGTCGCCCGGACGCCGGCGCCGTGAACGACGGTCACGGTCGTCCGGACGAGTCGTTCGGTTTCGAACGCCGACGCCTGCAACGTCGCGAACGCGCGGGCGACCGGGTGGTTCACGCGCGTCTGCACGTCGCGCAGCATCGCGATGACGCGCGCGCTCCGGTCGGCGAACGCCGGCGCGACCGCGAGTTTTTCCAGCGCCAGCTCGGTCCGGGAGAGCGTTCCGGTCTTGTCGAAAACGATCCGGTCGGCGTGCGCCATCCGGCCGATCAGATCCGCGTGCTTCGAGACGAGCCCGAGCCGGCTCAGTTTGTAAAGTCCGCTCCAGACCGCGATCGGCGTCGCGAGCCCGAGCGCGCACGGGCACGCGACGAGCAGCACGGCCATCGCGTGCCGGACGCCGCCCTGCAGGTCGTGCCCGAGCTTCCACCAGCCGAAAAACGTCAGCGTCGCGATCGCCATCACGGCCGGGAAAAACCACGCGATGATTTTGTCCGCGTTTTCCTGATACCGCGACGGCGCGAAGTGCGCGTCCTCGACGGCCGCGAATATCGCGTCGAGCCGGCGCGCGCCCGCGTGCGGCCGGATGAGCAGCGCGCCGTCGCGCGACCACGTTCCGGCACTCACGGAGTCGCCCGGACCGCGCGGCACCGGAAGCGCCTCGCCCGTCATCGCCGCCTCGAGGATGTAGCCGCGCCCGTCCACGATCACGCCGTCCACCGGAATCGCGCCGCCCGGCGCGACCATCACGAGGTCGTGCGGCGTGACGGACGACGCCGGCCGCGGTTCGGTGTCGCCGTTCGGCATCCGGACGAGCGCGAGGTCGAACGTCTTCCGGAGGTTTGCGACGGCCGCGTAAGCCTTTTCCCGGGAGTATTGGCCGACGCGCCGGCCGACGGACCAGATGACCATCACGACCGGAACGGTGTCGTAATACACCGCCTCGCCCCGGCCGTTCAGCGTCGTCATCAGCGAGGTGGCGAACGCCCCGGCGGCGCTGGCGACGAAAAGACTTTCGACCGTGATGCGCCGCGCGGCCCACGACCGGAGCGCCTGCGCGACCAGCGGCCCGCCGAGAAGCACTCCCTGCTGTTACTCGACAAAGGCGCCAACGAGCAGGTTGGGAAAACCCCGATGACCGATTAACGCCACGTCTACAAGGGCAACTTCGAGACCGTGGCGATGACGGAATCCGAGCACAAATGGGGCTTCGTCCTTAAGGCGATCAAATGACGAATCTGGAGCTGATCTCTGCGGCCATGCGCAAGGCCGGCATGGTGGGCGAGGGCGATACGCCGTCCGCCGAGCAAGGCGAGACCGTGTTGCAGCTCCTGAATCAGCTCCTTGCCGCATGGGGTGAAAACTCCATGCGCTTCCCCTCGTGGTTCCCGCAGACCTCCACCGCTGCGACCCTTCCTTTGCCGGATTGGGCGGAGCGTGCTGTCACCTACGCCCTGACCATCGAAGTCTGCGCGGAGTACGGCCTGCAGGTCAGCGATGCGACGGCTACCATTGCCGCCAACAGCTACGACGCGCTGCTTGTGAAGCGCCTCAACCAGCAGCTGCAGCCGGTGGACCTGAACCTGCCTGCCGGTGAAGGCGACAGCTGCTTCGAGCGCCTGTACTGATGGCTTCTGTACCTCTGCCAATCGGGAGTTATTCGCTCCCAACGCCCACGGCTTCCTGCCGTCGGCTCGTGAATTGCTATGCGCAGATCGCCCCGTCGGAGCGTCCCAAGAACCAGCCGGTTTCCCTCGTGCGGGATGCCGGGATTCTGGCATGGGGAGATACGGCAGAGACGGAGTGCCGCGGGGCCGTGATGTTTGGCGGCACGCTGTACGTGTGCGCCGGGGATCAGGTCTACAGCGTATCGAGCGTGGGCACCTGTACCGCACTGACCGGGGCTGTGATTACCGGCAACGGTGTGGTCAGGATGCTTGCGGACGAAACGCGCATCGTCATCATTCCCGGCAATGGGGATGGGTTCAGCTCCGACGGCTCCACGGTGTCAGCCATTGCGGACGCAACTTTCACCGGGTGGGATGCCTTGGACATGGCCTATGTCGAGGGCTATTTCGTGTTCATCCGGCCCGACACCGCGCAGTTCTTCAACCCGGATGTTGATTCCCTGACCTTCAACGCGCTGAAGATCACCACGGCCGGAGCGGTTGCCGGGAATCTCCTTGGCATCGCCTCCAACAAGGGCGAGCTGATCCTCGCCAAGACCACCAGCTCAGAACGCTGGTATGACGCTGGACTGACTCCTGGCTCTCCGTTCTCGCGCTCCCCGCAGGGTGAGTACGGCTTCGGCTGTGCCGCTGGGGAGTGAATAGAGTGGTAGTAGGTGAAGGAGAGTAAGGTTGTGGTAGGGACATAGAAGAATTCATAAGTAGACAATGGCAAAGAATAGAAGGTGGATCAATGGACTCTTTGAGGGCTACCAAGTCTTCCGAATTAAAAACTGGGCTAAATTCCCAAATATACGTTAGTCCCACTCCCCTCACTATTTTGAATGGACCCAAACGCCAGAAAAGTAGCTTCCTCTGCATGCCCCTGTGAAATCTCTCAGGCCCCACCCTCATCATTTGCATATCTCCCTTAGAAAATTCCCAAAATCTACCATAAACATCTGTGGCTAACTTATATTGCATGTTACTTAAATTAATTTTCCTGCAAATTACAGCATAGAAATCATGAATGTGTTGTGCACATGACTCTGCAAGTTCCAAGGGACAAGACTTCGTGGGGAGAGGAATAAGATCTAAAAGCCTCCTCGATCGGCAACCTATATCTATCTCGAAAGAACGTTGGCAGGCAGACCAATTGGCAAAATCCTTATGTGTTAGCCAAAGGTAAGACCAAGTTCGAACCTCCTAGATGCTCCCCAACTAGATACCAAAATAAATCCTCAAGACTCCTATTGATAACCTCCATTTGACCATTAGTTTGGGAATGATAGGCAGATGAAAAATGAAGATTGGTGCCCAACATTTTTCAAAATATTTTCTAAAAAAAATTGGCAAATTACACATCATAGTCAGATAGTATAAGTTTTGGAAGGCCATATAATTTGACAATGTCTCTCATAAAAAACTTTGGAACATGGGAGGCAAATGCTATCTTGTTGCAGAGGATGAAGTGTGTCATCTTGAAAAATCAATCCACTACAACAAAAATGGAATCATGACCCTTGACAATTCGAGTAAAACTCATAACAAAGTCCATGTTAATGTTCTGCCAAGACTCATGTGGAATATGGAGGGTGTACACAACCCAGTGTTTTGCTTTCATTACTTTGCAAGTTGGCAAGTTTTACATAGGCTGACAATCCTAACAATGTTCCTCTTCAAGCTAGGCCAACAGATCCTATCCTCTACCATGGCAATAGTCTTATCTCACATGAATGTCCTGAGCTGCCGTGCCACTAGTATGCAACTCCTAAATGACAAAATCCCTTAGGAGTCGGGCATTTCTTAAAACACGACTTTAGAAAAGGCGTTTCTTAAAAGTAACACACGCCTTCGAACAGGGCGTCAATTCTTAAATTAACGACCTCCACAGAGGCGTTTAATTTTTTTATCTTTTATTTTTTATTTTTAACGTGAAAAGAGAATTAAATACTAAACCTAAAATCTCTCTCTTGCAAAGAGGGAGAGTACTGTTCCCTCCGCGCCACAAACAAGAGTGTCCACTCTGTTGTAATTTGGACATAGTCTCTGGGTAATAGTCTCGTGTTGGTTAAATGAGTTGCGGTTCATGTGCTTATGACCACTGGATCCTTGTATCTCAATATTGTGATGTTGTGGATTAAACATGATATATCAGAGTATGGTCTTGACCTAACTCCTCTTGTCATCTCCAGTCAATTAATGTCCACAGTTCATCTCCACTCAATTAATGTCCACGGCCTATCTTGATCGTGAGGGGAAACGTTAGATAATAATCTCGTATTAGTTAAATGAGTTATGATTCACGTGTTTATGACCTCTAGACTCTTGTATCTCGGCACCGTAATTTTACAAATTCAACACACTCCACCACTTTCTTTCGAATTATTACAGGAAGCATTGCTAGCTTGCATGCGCACTAGTTTGGGTCCAGCTGAATTCGATTTGATGGTTCAAGTTGCGAGGCCGTGTCATGGAAGGGATCCATGAAAGTCAACGACACATAGAAGACTGAGTCAAGAGGCAGACACCGGTGTCATTCTAGATTTCAAACCTCAACTAGGGCCGATCTAGAAGGGAAGACATTAATGTGCACGGTTGGTTGGTTAGGTTAATTTTAATGCCAAGTTGTGTTAAATTCATAGGTCCATTACTTCGTAGTGACACGAATTGCTAGCTTTGATTTTATAATTAGTGGGAAACAATGGACCCTTTGGAAGAAAGATCTATGCAACAGTTTGGTGGAGATCTACACGTACTGGATGATGACGGTGATATTTTCAGGCAGAGAATTCATCCAACACATTAAAGTTGACGAGCTTTTGATGATCAGCTGCTCGTATCTAGCTCATGGTTTGTCGACTCGGGTCGACTCGGGCGTGTCGTATCGGATGAGGGAAGAATCAAGGCATATACTTTAAGAATTCTGTGAACCATAACGGACCTATACTAGTCCATCATACACTATGACGCCCCTGCACCAGTCCGTTATATACACTGTGAGACAGGATTAAAAATAATCTATTTAACTTAAAAATATGCCTAGTTAATTAGATTTAACTTATTTCTCTTGATTTTATGTTTCAGTATTGAATCATGATTAGAATTACATGTTTCATGGTACTTAGAGTTATTTTTGAAACATATGATACACGTTCACACACTCTTTTCATCCCTTTGGAGCTTTACTACTCTTGGGAGGCCTCTCAGGATCCAAGTGGTTTCGGGTTTACCCGAGCCTGGATGCTGGGTCGTCATAAAACTTCTCTTTGGAACTAATCCCTGGAGCAGCACCTGTCTCAATAGCTCTCCACAGGATGTCCCCCACGAAACTTAAGGAGTTGAAGAAGCAGCTTTAGGAGTTGTTGGAGAAAGACTTTATTCGACCCAGCACGTCCCCTTGGGCCGTGCCAGTCTTATTTGTCAAAAAGAAGGATAGATCTCTTAGGCTCTGCATTGACTATTGATAGTTAAATCAACTCACAATCAAGAATAAGTATCCACTACCACGTATCGATGAGCTGTTTGATTAGATTTCTGGTGCAGAATATTTCTCAAAAATAGACCTCGGGTCTAGTTACTATCAACTAAGGATTAAAGATGAAGTCATTCATAAGACTGCTTTCCGTATCAGATATGGCACTATGAGTTCGTGGTTATGCCGTTTATGTTAACCAATGCCCCTGTAGCTTTTATGCAACTCATAAACAATGTCTTCAGGCCTTATCTCGACCAGTTCGTAGCTGTCTTCATTGATGATATTCTTATTTAATTCAAGACCAAGGAAGAGCATGAAGAGCACTTAAGAATAGCTTTACAAACACTAAGAGAACACCAACTTTATGCGAAGCTCAACAAATGTGAAGTCTGGATAAATGAGGTCTCTTTCCTTGGTCACATTATATCAAAGGAAGGTATTGATGTGGATCCTTTTAAGGTGATAGCTGTCAAAAATTGGAGCCGACCAATGACTGTATCTGAAGTCAGGAGTTTCCTCGGTCTAGCTGGCTATTATAGCCGATTCATAAAAGATTTCTCTAAGATCGCCATCCCTCTGATCAGGCTTACAAGGAAGGAAAATCTTTTTATATGGTCAATGAATTGTGAAGAGAGTTTCTTGACTCTCAAAGAACATCTCACTACTACACTTATATTAGCACTACCCACAAAAGGTGGCAGCTTTGAAGTCTATATGGATGCATCAAGCATTGGCCTTGGTTGCGTCCTTATGTAGCATGGTAGGGTGATTTGTTATGCTTCGAGGTAATTGAAGTGTCATGAGGAGAACTACTCAATTCATGATCTGGAATTAGCTACTGTTATGTTGCCTAGAAAATGTGGCAACATTACCTTTATAGATAAAAATTCACTGTATTTTCATACCATAAAAATCTAAATTCTAAAACTGCAAATAAACCTTGAAAATCCAAGAAATGGCAGATTTGTCTAGAAAAATCTAAAAATTGCACAGATACCCACAAAGCGTCAACAAATTGCAAATAAATCCAGAGATGTCAAGGAATGTCTTGAAAAGTCAACAAATGACATAAATATCTAGGGAAGTCATAAAAAATACAAAAACACCCTAGAAAGTCAAGAAATGACAAGAGAAGCCCTACAAAGTCGAGAAACTACAATTGTGCCCCGAAAAGTCAAAAAATGACAGAAATACTCTGGAATGTCAAGAAATGATAGGAATGTCCTAGACAGTCAAGAAATGACTGGACTACCTCGAAAGTAAATGAAATGAATATCCCAGAATGTCAAGAAATGACGCAAATATCTTGGAAAGTCAACAAATAACAGAAATACTCACAAATGTCAAGAAATGACAGCTAGGAAGTCAACAAATGACAGAGATACCTAGGAATGTCAAGAAATGATAGAAATGTCCTGGAGAGTCAGAAGATGACAACACCCCAAACAGTCAAGAAATGGCAGTGATGTCCAAGAAATCAATAAATTACATATGTATCCTAGAAAGTCAAGAAATGATGGATAAGTCCAGAAGAACATCAAACTGCAGAAATACCCAGAAAGGGTCAAAACTACAGAAACACCCAGAAAGGGTTAGAAATTACAAATTTACCCAAGAAGGGTCCAATCACAACAAAACTCAAATTCAACGGCCAGTTCTTGACCAAAAGCAAATTCAACGGTCCGGTCATGGCTAACAGTAAATCCAACCGTCTAACTGAGGACAAAAGTAAATTCAATGGTTCCCTAGAGGTTAGGAGCAAATCTAACAGTTTAATGACGACCAGAAGTAAATTCAACAGTTTGATCGTCTGCGGAAGCAATCCAAAGGTCCAAGTGTAAACAAAAACCTATTCAGTGATTAGATAGCGATCAGATTTAAACCTAAAGACTCGATTATATAATTGGGACCAAATGCAAAGGTCTCAAAAGGCCGCTTATAATCCAAATTGAATGTGTTCAATGAATGAACATCTTTGAACTTTGTGCAAGAGTATGTGTCTCTAATGGGCAATTGCCAGGATCACCATCATCATCATCATCATCAGAGCCTTATCCCAATTATTTGAGGTCGACTACATGAATCCTGTTCCACCAAAAATTTCTATCAAGTGCTATATTCATATTTAAACCCAAGAAACTAATGTCCTTCCTAATAACATCTGGCCTCAAATTTGTCAAAGTCTCCTTTGTCATTTACATGAATAAAACATTTGGTTCCAAAAACCTTGAAATGAGCAAGTGAAGGTTTCTTACCTTTCATCAGTTCATATGGGGTCTTTTTGCTAGAAGGTCTTACCATTGCTCGATTTATGATGTAGCATGAAGTATTTACGATTTCTTCCCAGAATCTTCTAGGTAAATTGCTCTCCACAGGCATTGTAGGAGCCATCTCCACCAAGGTTCGGTTCCTCCTTTCAACCACTCCATTTTGTTCTGGAGTTTTTAGTGATGAGTTCTGTGATTTATTCCACGCTTCCTACAAAAATCACCAAATTTTGAGTTCTCAAACTCACCACCATGATCGGATAAAATGTTGGAGATTGAAAACTTACCATCTTGTTTTACTTTTCTAAAGAATGCCTAAAATTCATGGAAGGTATCATTTTTGTGAGTCAAGAAAAACACCCATGTGTATCTAGAAAAGTCATCTATAAGTACATATCCATATCTTCTACCATTCATGCTAGCTGACCTGGTAGGTCCAAACAAATCCATATGAATCACCTCAAATGGTTTTGAAGATAAATTTTTAGTTCTGGTTTTAAATGACTTTCTAGTTTATTTTCCTTGGGTGCAGGCCTCACAAATTTTATTATTCTTTTTAAAAGAAATATCAGGCAGACCTCTAACCATGTTGAATTTAACTAGCTTATGAAGCACATTGTAGCTAGCAAGACCTAGCCTACGATGCCACAACCATGCTAACTCTTCTTTATTAGCAGTAAGACACAAGTTGTTGTGAGTTGCATCATCTAAATCAACCATGTAAATGTTGTTGACCCTCTTTCCAATGAACTTTACAATTTCATAATTTGGTTCAAGTATGGTGCATGCATGAGAGTCAAACGTAACCTTGTGACCTTTGTCACATAACTGACTTATACTTAGCAGATTATAAGCTAGACCTTCTACCAACAGGACATCATCAATGCAACAAGACAAAGTTTTTCGTACCTTACCTGATCCAACAATCTTACCTTTTGTGTTTCCTCTAAAAGTTACATGTCCTCCTTTTTCAACTAGCATACAGAATTTATCTTTATCACTAGTCATGTGCCTTGAACAACCACTATCAAGATACCACCTATTATGTATGGCTGTAAGGCATTCCTGCAAGGAGAATTATACAAAAGATTTTAGAACCCAAAAATGCTTGAGTCCCACTTGACCATTCATGTCATTAAGCTTTCGTCGAGCTCGCCCGCCGGACTGGACATTTCCACAAGATCGGTCGGAAGATGGCCTTTTCCGAGACCGACATAGAAAAGCTCATGGAGGCCATGGCATGCCGCTCAAGATCAGGAAATACCCCAAGCGCTCGCCGTTCTACTATCTCCGCGGCACAGTCGCCGGGCTCCGATTATTTGAGAGCACGGGCACTGCTGACCGAGACCAAGCCGAAGCGTACCGGATCAAGAGGGAGGGCGAGCTCTACAAGCAAGGCGCCCTCGGCGTCGAGCGGCCCGCGACCTTCGCCGCCGCAGTCATCGCCTACATTGAAGCTGGTGGAGAGGGGCGATTCTTGGACCCGTTGAACGAACATTTCAAGGGCAAGACCCTGCCCGAGATCGACCAGCGGGCGATCGACAAGGCAGCGGTAGAGATTTACCCCAAGGCCGGGCCGGCCACCCGTGTCCGCCAAGTCTATGGCCCGATGGGGGCCGTTCTGACCAAAGCAGCTAAGCTGCGCATGGTCGGCGCCGTCCGCCTGCATCTCGACAAGCCCGATATACCCAAGCGGCCCGTCCAGCGCGCCAGCTGGGAGCACTCCGAGAAGCTGCTCGCCGCAGTCAATGACCGGGTGAAGGCTTGGATCCTCGTCAGCTCGGCCACTGGGCTCCGGGCCTCGGAAATGATCCGCCAGCGTCGGCCCGACTATTTCGTCCGGCCAGGTTGGGTTGCCATCGGCATGACCAAGAACGGCGAACCCGCCCTGGTCCCGCTGCCCGAAGCGGCGCTGAAGGCTGTGGAAGCCATTATGCCGCAGGACGACGACACGCCTGTCTTCGGCTATCACACGGTCCAAGGCGTCAACGCCTATCTCCGGCGCCACGCCAAGGATGCTGGCCTGCCCCACCTGTCTACCCACAAGCTCGGGCGCCACACCTTCGCCGGCCGCATCCTCGATGCCGAATACGGCATCAAGACCCTCAAGGAGGCGGGCCGGTGGAAGAGGCTCCAGGTCGTCGACGAGCGGTATGGCTACATGGAGATATCGCCGGTCCACAAGATCATGGTGGAGGTTGCGGAAGGCAAGAAGCGGGGGAACAGGCCGTGAAGATCACTGCACGGATTTTGCACGGATTGGGTGTGCATATTCGCGTTCCGTTCGTGCTTTTCCCCGTGCTTTCACGTAAGATGAGAACAGGAAAATCCATGAAAACCAATACTTTCAGTGACCGGCAGAGAGGCGTTTCCTCCCTAGACTTGGGTAATTTAAAATGTAATTTATTTCTTGTTATTTAAACTGATTGTGGGTATCGAGTCAAGACTAGAAACCCGTCGTGTCGTAAAGGTCATGGCGTTAATTATATCCCTTGGAAGGGAAAACCTTTGATTGATTACCAAGATATGGGGCCTCATGACCTAAATATCAATTTTTGTGAAAAGTATGAATAGTGTATTGAAAAAGCATTGAAATCCCCCATACTGGGATGCGAGAAAACATTTAGAGTTGTATCGGTCGTATGTTGAACATTTCACGTTCGGACGGATGTTCGGGTTGCAAACATTATAAACATGTCGGTAAAGCAGGAGCATATGTATGCCGAGGTAGGACAAGTTTATTGTTTGAAGAAACAGAGGAATTCAGTTAAATCTTGGCCAGGATGACTTAAAGCTATCAGAGTATCCGCCCAATGCAAAGTAGGGTTGTGGTCATGATGGGGTGATCCCTGGGGACCAAGCATGCCTTGCAAGGGTACATTCAATGTCCCCCCTCGTACGGGGTCAAAGGGGAGGAATAGAGTGATACTGCTCCTTTTTGTTTGATAAGATCTGACGACCTCCAAGCATTTTTGTTGAAATGGGAGTTGCATCGACGCAGGGGACTACCTGCGTCGACACACCCTTCTTATAGCTCCAACCCTTATCTCTCTTCTCTCTCTCTCTTTTTTAAAAAGGGGGATTTCGGTAGACTAAAAGTTCAGTTCGGTCGACCGATCCTCCCAGGGATGGGGACTGGCTACAAGCGTCGACCCCAGTAGCATGGAGCATCGACCCTAGTGTTCATCATTCGACCGTAGCCTAGCAGCAAATGCAGTTTCAGTTTAGAAGGGGGGTTAAATGCATGTGGGACTTGGCTCATCATTGAAATTTATTCTTGGAGTCATGCACATAGAAATGCCATTTTTTTTAATATGCACATGTAAAGTTTGGTGACTTTCAAGAAACCTGAAAGGGTTATGATGTAGATCTACCCTATATGAGGGGTGTTCGAGCAAAGGTTCAAGAGGCCAAAAAGGATGTGGAAATTGCTATGCATATGTAGTGCTTAGATCCTAAGATCACGAAAATCGATTGAGCAAAACAGGCCATTCAGATGCCATGCTTGATTCTCTTTTCTCTCTCTCTTTTTTTAGACTACACTGAACCACTCATACATAGGAGGAATCCAAACATAAGCATGGTGATAAAGGGGTTGACCCTTGGGGTCAACCCTCACAGCAATAAGAGGGACGGTATATTGCGCCTGCAGGCCGCCGGGGCCATAAAGCGATAACGTCACCGTATACGTGCCGGGTGAAGCATACACATGCGAGGGGTTGCTGACATTGCCCGCCGAGGAACCATCCCCAAAATCCCAGGAGATCGACGAATAGCCGTACGAGGAGTTAGCAAACTGGGCCAGTACTGGCGGACACTTGGCGCCGGTAACATAACTGGTATAGGTTTGAAAATGCGGATTATAAGGTTGCACCACTACCGTCACGGCATAGGAACTGCTGAACCCGCCCGCGGGATTGCTGGCCGTCAGCGTCACCGTATAGGTCCCCGGCGCCGCATAGCTATGCGAAGGATCCGCAAGCGTCGACCCCGAACCATCGCCAAAATCCCAGTTGTAGTTCACCGTACCCAGCCCATAGCTATTGGTATAGTTATAGAGATAGAGCGTGCTGCCGTAAAGCATCGTCACCGCACTCGGTGAAAAATTAGCCTTCGGCCCCAGTACGCTCACCGTACCCGTATTAGAATTCGACGTCACCTGGCATCCCCCCGCGTCATAGATGGTGAGCGAGACGGTATAGGCGCCCGGGTTGCTATAGGTATGGCTCACCTGTCCGCCCACCACAAGCGGCGTCACAAACCCGTCCCCAAAATTCCAGGTACCGGATACGATCGAGTTACCCGGCCCCACGGTAGAGACATCCTGTAACACCACCGGCTGCTGATAACACACGTCGTTGTTCACTACCGTCAGCGCCGGCGTCGCCGTACCCTTTATGGTCAGCGGGATCGTATTGCTCTGATCCGTACATCCAAACCCAAATGAAGTCGTCACGACATACAAACCACTTTCTCCACTCTTGAACCCGGTGAGGGTCCAACCAAAAGCACCATTGTTATACGGTAAATAAGGATTCGTAAAGGTCACCGTTCCATTGAAAGGCGTCCCATCGGCATAATAGAACTGTGGCGTATAATCGTAATAATAGCCGCTGCCGATCTCCCACGGGTTGCGGGCGATGGCCAGCTGGACATTCAAGGAACCGTTTACGCACACGCTGCCGGGCGCGCTGAGTACAGGCTGCTGTTTGCTCAGCACATGCACGACATCGGCATTCGATACCGTGCAGGTCCCATTGGTGGCGGTAAGACCAGCATAGTAGGTACCCGTTTGCGCATAGGTATGCTGGACAGTACCCACGGACCCGCTGGTCGTCGTGCTCGAGCCGTCCCCAAATGTCCAGGACAGGCTGGTGGCCCGCCAGCCAGATCGTGACCCTGACGACACCCTTTTTGCCTGATGGTCAAATCTACTATACGCTCGACGGGTCCGCGCCTACCGATCACGCTTTGCCTTATACGGGGCCTTTTACGCTGACGGCGACGACGACGGTGCGGACCATCGCCTATAAGGACGGCCGGCCCGCATCGCTGGAAAGCATCGGCTATTTTGTCAAGCTGCCGCCGACACCACCCCTGCCGGATGTTTGGCTGGACCCTTCGACGATCCTCACCGAGAATAAAGACAACCGGGAGCCGGTGGTCGATCGCTGTATCCGCGGGACCCCTTTGAAGATGCGGAATGCCGTGTATGCGCATGGGGTGGGTACGCAGGCCCCCAGCACCCTTGCGTATACGATCAAGCCGGAGTATCGCCGGTTCGTGGGGCAATGCGGCATGGATGACTACGTGGCGGATGATAACGAAGGGAAGGAGAAGACGGCCTATGTCTCCGCCGTCTTTAAAGTGATCGTCGACGGTATTACGGTGGCCCAGAGCCCTGACATGCGCACCCAGGTGCATCCCTGGAGTTTCGATGTCGCCTTGCCGCCCGGGAGCCGGGTTATCGACCTTGTGGCGGAGGGAGCGGGGGTTAACAATATCTATAATTATGCGGATTGGGTCAATGCGGGGTTTGTGACTCGCGGCGGGGCCCCGGGAGCCGGCGGTTCGGGACTTGCCGGGGGTGGTGGCTCGGATACTTCGGGGCTTACCGGCTATCGCTTACTGGAGAAAGACCGCGATATCCGCATCCCGGAGACGGACGCGCATTATAACGACGCCCCTTATGCGGACCCGATACCCGACGCGGACTATCCCCACGCTTCGGCTGCGGCCTATGAGGCGTTCAATGATATGAAATTCGGCGTTCGCATCCACTGGGGTATCTACTCGATCTGGCAGATGGATCATGAGTCGTGGGGGTTCCTCAAGCTGAGCAACGAAAAGAAGCAGGAGTATATGAGCCTTTACAAGACCTTTAATCCAACCGGTTTTAATGCGGAGGAATGGATGACGTTATTTGAGCGATCGGGCATCAAGGTCATGGCTTTTACGACGAAACACCACGAAGGCTTTTCCATGTGGGATACCAAGACGCGGGTAAAACGCCGGGCCAACTATACGGCGCCGGGCGGACCGAAGATCGAAGACTGCGATGTGGCGTATAGTATCATGGAGACGCCCTTTCATCGCGATGTCGTAAAAGAGCTTTGCGATGCGGCGCTCAATACAAGAAAAGTCTCAAATGATTACACATGAATGAGCATTTACGTGAAGTGATTGATGCCACTCCAAAAACATGAAAAACATGATTGTTCCATAAATATTCATACGTTCACACAATCAAATAGGAAGTATTATTCCATCACATTTCAACATCAAAATGTAACCAAATGTCATTGTAGAGCTGTAAAGCACATACTCTTCCAAACATACAATGTTTTAAATACATTCAACCACAAGATAGAGATATGCTTCCACAAACACACAATATTTGATATTATCAAAACCAGGGTCAAAAATAATGTGAGAACACCATACCCAACATCATCAACAAAGATCACGACAAATCGGTCTAGATAAGGCTGGAAGACACGCTGCATTAAATCCATGAAGGTTGTAGGAGCATTGGTTAGCCCAAAAGGCATAACCAAAAACTCAAAATATCTGTACCGCGTGCTGAAAGCTATCTTATCAACATCAGACTCTCTGATCCTCAGTTGGAAATAACCTGATCGGAGATCAATCTGAGAAAAGACAGAAGTAGATTGCAATTGATCAAATAAATCATCGATCCTGGGAAGCGAATACTTGTTCTTAACCGTAACCTGATTTAATTGCCTGTAATCTATACAGAGCCCCAGGCTACCATCTTTCTTCTTGACAAATGGAACTGGAGCACCCCAGGGAGAAAAACTGGGATGAATGTAGCTTTTTTCTAGCAACTCTAGTAGTTGTGCTCGCAATTCTCTCAATTTGGCTGGAGCCATTCGATAAGGTGCCTTTGCTAATGGCACTGTACCTAGAACCAACTCAATCACCATTTCAATTTCTTGTTCTGGAGGCAAGCATGGTAACTCGTCAGGGAAGATATCAAGGAACTCACAAACAACGGGGATACCACTGACATCCTACCGTGGTGCCTCAACAGCAACCACTGAAGCTAAAAAT
The DNA here is from genome assembly GCA_024336825.1 of Amorphophallus titanum. NCBI lineage: Eukaryota > Viridiplantae > Streptophyta > Magnoliopsida > Alismatales > Araceae > Amorphophallus > Amorphophallus titanum. The sequence goes on from JANBPO010006450.1 coordinate 687,336, forward strand.
CCCTGACAACCTGCATTAAGTAATCTACATGCTTGAATAGCAGAAATAATTAAACGAGAAGAACGGGATCGAATACCATGAAAATAAAAGGCTGGCTTCCCAGGTGGCTGAAAATAGATCTTCTTAGATCTGCAATCAACCACAGCTCCATACTGCTCTAGTCAATCCATACCCAGAATGACATCATAGTCTACCAGCTGCAACACATACAATCTCGTTGGCAACTGCCGGTCACTAATCATAACAGGAGACTCCTCCAAACGCAACAGAGTAAACATGAAATATCCAGATGGCAATTCAACGAGTAAATCACAACTGACCTCAGAAGTGGGTTCCTCAATGCATGCAAGAAAATCCTCAGAGATAAAGGAGTGAGAAGCACTAAAATCAAATAAGACACGAGCTGCATGACCGAAAATCATAATCATACCTTCGACAAGGTTGGATGCCACGACCTCTGCTCGCGTAATATGAGAAACCTTGCCCTTCTGCTTCTGACTTGTCGCTACAGAAGATTGGAAAGAAGGTGTTGCTGAAGCTTGCGGGAAAAACTGCTTAGACGGTGGTGGCGGAAAAGGAGGTCTGAACTGAGACTGAGACTGTTGCGGCTGAGAAGCTTGTGAAAATTACACCGGCTTTGGCCACAAAGGATAATCTCGAACCACGTGACCTTGCTGGTCACAACGATAACAAACCACTGGCAAGGAGCAAGGCCTGCCAGGATGACTACCACCACATCTCGTACACAGCTTTGGAGGTCCCATCACTTGTCTCTGCTACTGAGAAGGCGGAGCAGACTGTTGCACCATGCCCAATGATACCTGTCACTCGAATCTCTTCCTCTTCTTGAATTTCTTGAACTTAGGCTTCAAAGAAGAAGTATCACTCACAGCAGGAATAACAGGAGGAACTCCCAACACAGAAGGTTGATAACTTGGCTGAAGTGGAACAGTTGGCTGAACCGACGCCACTTGAGGAAAACCATGAGATCTAGCCATATCTAGCTCAAGTGTTGCTGCTGCTTGATAAGCATCATTCATCACAAACACTTGCGTTGCTATTAAATGCTACCTTAGAACGGGCCTTAAACCACGCAAGAAATGCTCTATCTTGAGGGCTTCATCTGCTAGAACATGGGGCGTATAATGGCCCAATTCCATGAACCGATTGCGATATTCCAGCACTGACATTCCACCTTACACGAGATGCATAAATTGATGCATCTTGTTCATGTGGAGGTATGCAGGACTGAAAGTACGCTCAAAAGTGGTGACAAATTTTGTCCAGATGATTTGTCAGAGTGGATGGGAATGGAAGGTGACTTCCCATTCTGTAGTCCACCAAGTAAGTGCTGCGCCTTGAAGCTGAAAAGTTCCAAGCATCACCTTCTCATCTTCAGCACATTCCATGGATCGGAATACACGCTTAGTTGCATCCAGCCAAACCCTAGCTGCATCTGGATCAGCTTGACCTTCGTAAGTCGGCGGATGGAATAGCAGAAATTCCTTCAATGCATGACCACGGCCACCAGGCACATCCTCTTGCTCAGGAATAGCAAGAGCTGGAGCAGGAACTGGAATAGCTTGAGCTTGATCCGGAACAATCACTGGAGGAGATGAGGCACTACTTTCTTCCTGAGGAGCAGGACCTCGACCTCGACCACGGCCTCTCCTACGAGGTGGCATATTAAAGCTAGAAAACTCGCACAATAACAAAAATTCCATCAAAAATACGGAAAACATCCTAAGCCAGCAGTAGACAACTCAACTGGACTTGCTCTAGACAATTACACATTTCAATTCCTTATACAAATCCTCAACTCCGCTCTGATACCAACTGTAATGACCCGGACATCCGGATATCGATATACCGATAATATCGATACACCGATACCAAGAACTGGGGAAGCCACCCAAGAGGCAGGTGAGGCTCTAGAAGGGTTGAAAGGGTTTTGTCGAGGGGTTGCATAACGAATTGGAATGGCACGCGCGTAGGATTAAATAATACAACAATTAGAATTATAGTGCAGAAGTAATTTAAATATATCAGAGTGGTAAAAATATATACAGTAGTCTAGAGTCACAAATACACAAGTTCGACAACTAAACACCAATCCAAATATACAACTACTCGAGGCATACCCCAGACAAAAGTACAAAAGGATGACTATATTACTGCTGGTAGACTAAGACTAGTCGCCTAAAGCACGGGAACCACCGGTGGATGGCTGCGGCTGCTCACCTGAAAGGAGAAAGGGTGAGTCACAGCCAGACATAGTAGAGGTCACGAGGATCTCTACCTCGCACTAAACAAGCAATCATGCAAATATAAGGCAATTAGAGTGTAACGACCCAGAGCCCAAGGTACTGATAACCCGGTACAAGTACTGAATTACCGTTACCATGAATTGGGGACGCCACCCAGGAGGCTGATGAGGCCCCCAAAGGGTTAGTGAGATTTGTTGAGGGATTGCATTAGAAATTGGAATTCACAGCGCGCATTGTTAATTTTTGACAATGATTAATTAAATTAAGGTGGAAGTAATTAAAAATATCAGAGTGCCCCCAAGCCCTAACTCCTACCATGGTGGAAGTTAGTTCCGTCGGCGATCGGCGCCGACGATCCGGCGGCGCGGAACAATGTCCGGCGGCGGAAGTTACTTCTGCGCGGCCGATTCGGATTGGTGATGGCTCCAAACTGGTCGAGGGAAGCGTTATGCGCAGCGCATAGAAAAAATTGTTCGGCGTTGATTTTCGTCGTTTTGCGTGCTACGCGCAGAGTCGCGTAGCACGAAGGGACATAACCTTAGCTCGCTTTTCCCTTGACAGCTATTCAACCCTTTCTTGAAACTTTTCCTGTACGTGTCCATTGATGAGATGGGATGTAAATGTTTGCATCCGCCGGCCTAGCCGGTTTTCGTCAATGGAGGCTCACATGGTAGCATTGCGGAAGCCATTTTGGCATTCCCGTGCTGGAGACATCCAGCGCGGCACCGAAGCTGCCTTCAAGGTGGGCGCCCGCGTACACAAAAAGACCGGCGGCGCTAACGAGAAGCTCAAGGAAGCTGTGCGCCTGGCGCGGGAGCGCATCAAGTCGGAGTAGCTTTTGGCGGGTCAGGGGGAGGCGCCGCCAATTAAGCTGATGCCGATCGATAAAGCGATCAGCCATTCGAGCTTCTGTTGCGGCGCCAAATCAGTAAATGATTATCTGCGCAAAGAGGCGTGGGGTAAGCACGAAAGTGGCCAGCACAGGGTCACTTATGCCGCTCTGCCCAACGCCGAAGCCGTGTGCGGATATTACTCGTTAGCCGCCGCAACCGAAGAACTGGGCAAACTTCCCGGCCGCTACCATCTTTTCGGCGGTGGAAATCATTTCGCATGCATGCAGTTGGTTTGGCTTGGCGTAGACAGTACGGTCCAACGCAATGGCATCGGCAAGGCCCTTGTCGGCCAAGTGATCGAAACCTTTGCTTCTGTAGGGCTCCAAATCGGACTGCCGCACCTCATTCTCGTGCCAATCGATGACGCGATTAAGGACTTTTACGGCAGCTTCGGTTTTCAAGAATACGACGACGGAAAGAAGATGTTTCTTCCTCTGCAAACCGCAATGGATGCAGTGAGTTGACTTCAATCACCCTTGGCAAATTTGCCAACGAACGCCCCACCTAACCAGCGGGGCTTTTTCTTTGGAGAAAGCCATTGGCCGTAACTGACTGGTCCACTGACCCTAATGCCAATTCCACTATCGACGGCCTGGATATTTCCGAAGGTTGTCCTGCCGCGAACATCAACGGGGCGATCCGCTCGGAATAGATTTCATGGGACCGTTTCCACCTTCTTTTGAAAATGAATATATCTTGGTGGCGGTCGATTATGTGTCGAAATAGATTGAGGCTATAGCCACAAGGACTAATGATCACAAGGTGGTGATGAAATTCATAAAGAAGAATATTTTCTCTCGATTTGGCTGTCCCAGGGCTATAATTAGTGATGAGGGTTCTCACTTCACGAATTCTCAATTTCGAGCTTTGCTTAGAAAATATGTTATTACTCATAAGCTCATCACTCCCTATCATCCCCAAACCAATGGCCAGGTAAAAGTGTCCAATAGGGAGATCAAGAACACTTTACATAAGACAGTTAGGCCAGATAGGAAAGACTGGTCCAAGAGATTAGATGATGCATTATGCGCCTATAGAACTGCATTTAAAACTCCCATTGGCATGTCGTCTTTTAGACTCATTTTTGGAAAAGCCTTCTACTTACCAGTTGAGTTAGAACATAGAGCATATTGGGCCATAAAATAAGTAAATTTTGATCTCATTGAAGCTGGGTCCCACAGAGCTCTACAACTTAATGAATTGGAGGAACTAGGCAATGAAGCCTACAAAGATTTCAAGATTTACAAAGCTAAAACCAAGGCAATTCATGATAAGCATATTCACAGGAAACATTTTCATGCTAATCAAAGTTTGACTTTTTAATTCAAGGTTATGCTTGCTCCCTAGTAAGTTAAAATCTAGATGGGATGGACCGTTAGTTGTAGTTAAAGCATTTGACCATGGAGCCGTTAAAACTTTGAATCCTCAAGATGGTCATACCTTTATTGTTAACGGTCAACAATTGAAGCCCTACTTGGAGAATGAGCAGTTATCACCAAAGGAATCTATTGCGTTGTGTGATCTGGAATGATCTTTTTGAGCTTTCATGCGTCTGACTGAAGATGAAAAACTTAGCACTTCTGGGAGGTAACTCATGGTTTTGTTATTTAATGTCTTACTTTAGTGTGTTTTTCAGTTGTCAGATCACGGCCAAGGAGAGGAAGCAGTCGCCGTCCATAACACTAATGGAAACTCGCCCCGTAAATCGGGTTGTCTCTTTCCTACCCAGCAATCTTTTTATTCTAGTGTTCTGTTGTTTTCTATTGCATATGCCATTGAGGACAATGTCATTCAAGTTGGGGGAGGGAGAGAAAAATTTTCATGATGCATATAGTACAACCTGATAGGAATCCTTACGTATTGTTCTTCATTTATTGTCTAAAAGTGAAAAAAGGTTCGGTAGCTCTCTGACTTGTTTCTTTGTGTATGTCTCTCCCTCTGTTTGCTCGTCGAAGTCCCTTTTATAGGAGGGTTGTCCTAGTGTGGAAGGCCTATCCCTTGACTGGGAAGGGCGTAAGTCGTGGAGTAACGTTCCCGGTGATCGTGACAGGAGTTTTCCTTTGAGAGACGGTTTCCCCAGAGTCGGCCGATCTCCAGGAGAGTCTTACGGCATCCGAGACGCGTGCTCGCCCATCGTGGGGTTGGACCCAGCGTCGTGGGATGTAACGGTCGGTCGTCATAGAATCATCCGGCGGTCATTGCTCCTGGGTCAGAGCCCTTCATGCTGTCGAATCCGAGGGCCACTCGTTTTAGGCCGTTTGTAGTGGGTCGAGGTTGTAGTGGCCGCGTTGTGGACCGCGAGTCATATTAAACTTTAGGTAAATGGGCCTCTTATAAATTGAGCTGGATTTATCCTCCTCACTATCTATCCTTTACTCTTTGTGTTATAAAATTACAAATTTGATCAAATTATGTAAAATTTACCCGATGCGAGAAACTGATAGCTGGTGCTGTCAGTTTTGCCTGCATGGCGTACATGTGCACCCGTACCTCTTACTGGACCCATTAAAACTGTTGCATAAATGTGCAAATGGGTAATCACTGGGTTGGATTTTTTGGGTATGTTTTATTCATTCATTTTGGCATGGAGCCGAAAAAAGATATTTATTTATTCTCAAAATCGAGGGCGAAGGAGAAATGGACTTGTTTTCAGGCCCAGATTTACAGACAAGTACTCACAATTTAATGTAACATGAGAAAATGAGCTCTGTTCCAGTTTTCAGTCACCCCGGGATACTTAACTATCCATGCCTCCGTGGGCTATTCTCCGTGGCTGCGGCGTCTTTGGGGAGGGGGAGTGGGTTCGTTGTTGAGGTTGGACGGCTCCGTTAGTGGGCTAGGTGCAGACCCAACTATGGCCCGGCAAACTATCGTCTCCAGCGCACAAAACCCATCCCGAGAAAGGCCCGAAAAGTTTGGACCGACTGTCAGGGGAGAAGAGCAGAGGTCAATTCCCGAGCTAACAGACAAGGCCCGGCCCGGCCGGGTCGTTTGGACCGCCAGGCTCAATTTCACATGAGTAAGGCTCATTGCACACTCGGGTGTGATGTACACCATGGGTGTGCAGTATTTTTAATTTTTTTTTGAAGTGGCTCTTAACATATTCTAATTTATGGTGCAAATCATGTAACCATCGAAGTCATTCTATGGATATAGCTGGCATTGACTTGGCCGATCCACTTTCTGCTGATGTAAGACACTTATCTGAACATATTATTTCTCAGTTTATTGATGCTTAGTGATATCTAAATTATTTATTACTCTTTTCTTCCTTTGAGGGGTAATGCAATGTGCGTATTTCCTTTTGCTCTTACCTTCACTTATGATGCAGATGCTTGTAAATAGCAAACACCACATGAACATTCATTAGCTATTACAGAATCTTTAGCCTGTTCCTTCATACTGTAGGAACATTGACAAGTGCATACTCTCGGAAGTATTTGTAGTAAAAAGAAATTCCAAGGTGGTTGGATGTTCCCAGAAAGGTTTATGTTGGATCATGGATGTGGTGAGGAAGTTCCATGCTTACCTGTAGGGTGCTGCTTTATGCTGAGGAGGATATGCCATGTTCATGTAAGGGGAGATATTTTATAAGGGATTTATGCAGTCATATGTTGCCATCACTATTCTCATCGACGTTTGTTTGCTGAAAAATCCAGAGAAGTGCAAATACTAGTTAGGGTACTTAGGACTAAAGCAAAGTGGGATTATGACATGTGCGAGGAACCATTAAAGAAGAGTCTCAGAACAGACTTAGCTCACAGTCTGAAGCATAAAGAGGGAAAAGTGAAATCCTTACCATCTGAGAAACAGGGGAAGGGACATCCTTCTAGGATGGAGGGAGCGAGTCCCGCTGGAAATTAGTTCTACCTGATAGAACATAGTGATTGATGAATGCAGAATATTTTCCATGGGCTGGGCATGTATGAGGGAATGTCATTTAGAGATTAGGTAAAGGTAAGTAAGTGAATTCTGAGTTCTTATCATCTCTAAGGTTGATTCATCTAAGGTTGTGTATGATACAAACCCTGTAGGTGTAGGACCATGGGTTGTGGGTTGGAAGGTTGTTTTCTTTTCTTTTTCTTTTTGATGGAGTACACAGTTTTTAGGGTGCTCATTGTCCTTTGTAGGGTGGAGCTGTGGGTGTGCATACTTTTATGCCTTTTATATATAACATGTGGTAGAAACCACTTTCTAGTAAGTCATGTTGAAGTTTAGCAATCATTTCAGCTCATGTTTACTGCTTTGGTTGTTTGGTATGCAAAGCTTCATGTCTTTGGATTATTTTCACATCAGTCGTGACTCATTATTTTGATGCATAGTTTATCATAATTCCTTTGACAAGTTTGGTGAACTCTTTTTTCTTTGGGTGGACAAGTTGCTCCGAAGGGATAGCCCTTGTACCCATTGATTTCATGGGCGACCTCGAGGGTCATCACGGTCACAGGGGCATAACCACCCTCGCGTTGTGCGTAGACATGCATCTCACGGTCGCCACGGTAGCGCTTCATATCGACTTCCAGACCGGTCGCCTGGGAGAGCATCGTGTACTGGGCCTTGGCATTCTCGAACCATCCCTGCACGCGCGCCACGTCCTTTTTCAAGGTCTGCTCCCTGAGCCAGCCGCGGGCGAGGGTAGTGAGGAGGATGAGGACGAGGGCAACAACGGCAACCGTCAAGCCGATTTCAAGAAAGGTCATCGAGAATCTCCCGCGAAAACACAAACAAGCCCCATTGGCCGTTTCAAGGTGTTTCGCATTACGTTACCTCTTATATGGGGTGTCCCAGCCCAAAAAACCACCCCCACGCTCATTTTTTCCTTTTTTTACTAGCCACTAGCTACTAGCCACTCTAATCTCCCCCCCATGCTCCCCCTCGCAGACAATAACCCCACCCACACCACTCCGGTCGTCACCTACGGCCTCATCGCCGCCTGCGTGGCCATGTTCCTTTACCAGTGGGGCGGCGGCAGCCCGGAAAGCTTCGAGGCCTTCACCAACACCTACGGCTTCATCCCCGCCCACTTCTTTGGCGGAAACGACGGCACCGCCCCCTCTGCCTGGCTCACCATGTTCACTTCCATGTTCATGCACGGCGGCCTGGCGCATATCGGCGGCAACCTGCTCTATCTCTGGATCTTCGGCGATAATGTCGAGAACGCCCTCGGCAAGGTGAAGTACCTCCTCTTCTATCTCGCCTGCGGCGTCGCCGCCGCGCTTTCACAGGCCTTTATCGACCCCGCGTCCACCATCCCCATGGTCGGCGCCTCGGGCGCCATCTCCGGGGTGCTGGGCGGTTATATCCTCCTGCATCCGCGCCAGCGCATCACCGTGCTCATCCCCAACGCGGGCCTTACCCAGGTGCCCGCCTTCATGGTGCTGGGCCTGTGGTTCGGCTACCAGCTCCTCCTGGGCATCATGTCCGACTTCGGCCGCAAGCTGAACAGCGGTCAAGGCTCGTTCGGCAAGTTCATGACCGATCCCGAGCTGTACAACAGCCTCGTGGCATCGGCCAAGAACGTCGAATGCGTGTCGCGCGAGCTGAAGCCGATTATCTCGGACGTGCGAATCTTCACCGATCGCATTGCCCGCGATCCCGGGGTTCTCGGGGTTCGCGGCGCGCTGCAGAAGGCTGGCCCTCTACCAGCAAGGGACCACCCCCACAACCTCCCCTCGGCATCGCCGAGTCACCCACGGGTTCGGGAGAGGGCCGTGTGAGTTGGCCGCCATTGTCGGCCCATTCGGATTGCTTGAGTGCTTGCTTGCTTACGTCTTAGGCTGTGTCACATCACCTCCTCTTTGGCGTCTTCTTCGGGCACAAGTATATCTATTAAGATAGTTAGCTATATAAACATTTTCAGCACAATATTCGATTTACTCAATTATATGATTTTTTTATAGGTCCAAGTATCGGCTCACGACCAGTTGTACATGCGGCACCCCCACCACCTCCCGCTGCAGGTATGTATATTTTAATTTTTTAGCGTAATATTTGATTTACTAATGAAATTTAATTCTTACAGGTCCCAGTGCCCTCCCATCAGTTATATAGATGCCACCCCCACCACCTCCCAACACATGTATGACTATTTTAATTTTTAGCGTAATATTCATTTTACTTATGAAATTTAATTCTTACAAGTCCCAGTGCCCTCCCGTCAGTTATACAGACGCCACCCCCACCACATCCCAACACAAGTATGTATATTTTAATTTTCAGCACAATATTCGTTTTACTTATGAAATTTAATTCTTACAGGTCCCAGTGCCCTCCTACAAGTTGTACAGACATCACCCTCACCACATCCCAACACAGGTATGTGTATTTTAATTTTCGGCACAATATTGGATTTACTTATGAAATTTAATTATTACAGGTCCCAGTGCCCTCCCATCAGTTATACAGACGCCACCCCCACCACCTCCCAACACAGGTATGACTATTTTAATTTTCACTGTAATATTCGCTTTACTTATGAAATTTAATTCTTACAGGTCTAAGTGCCCTCCCGTCAGTTATATAGACGCCACCCCCACCACATCCCAACACAGGTATGTATATTTTAATTTTTAGCATAATATTTATTTTACTTATGAAATTTAATTCTTACAGGTCCTAGTGCCCTCCCACCAGTTATACACATGCCACCCCCACCACCTCCTGCTGCAGGTATATATATTTTAATTTTAAGCAAAATATTTATTTTACTAATGAGAATTAAATTTTACAGGTCACACCACCCTCCCACTAGTCGTACAGGCGCCACCCCCACCACCTCCCGCTGCATGTATGTTTCGGAAATCTTAAAGGTCACACCACCCTCCCCCACACGATATTTCTTAATATATATATTTTAAGTTTAAGTAAAATATTCAGTAGAGCTCGGCGAGCGGCACGACGGGAACGCCCATGCGGTAGCCGCGGCTGTTGGCGAGGAATGCTTTCCAGAAAACGTCAATGCCGAAGCGCGCGTCGGTCTTGTCGAGCTCTTCGTCGAGCGCGCTGACGAGGACGACGCGCCAGAAGCGGTCGATGGCGCGCTGGGTCTGGCCCTGCTGCTTCAGCCACGCGAGCATGGAGATGCCTTCGGGCGAGTTTAGACCAGCAGGGCCGCTTGGACGGCCGCTGGTGCGAAGAATGGTGAGCATCGCGCGGCCGATGGAAATTTTGTCGGCGAGCGAGAGGGGCGCGAATTTGGCGAACGAGCCAGTCATGTGGAACGGTGCCGGAAGAATTCCTGCTTCCATCTCGCCTTGGCGGCCTTGCGGATCGAGGAAAAGCAGCCGATCGAAAAACTTCACTTTGTTCGTAGACCCGACGCGGCGGTAAAAATCGTCGAGATTGGTGCAGCAGCCGAGCGTGACGTGCTGGCAATTGTCGACGTGCTCGCCGTCGGGCAACACGTAGGAGGTTGCGCGGCCGCCGAGGAAGGGACGCTGTTCGAACAGCCGAACGCGCCAACCGGATTCAGCTAGCGCGACGCCGGCCGCGAGTCCCGCCAGACCGCCGCCGATCACGATCACACTTTTCAAGGATGTTCTCTTCCGTCACGCGCCCGAAACGGGCCTGGGCGATGAATAGCATTTTTTCGGCGCGCGAAAGACGAACGCGCTCGCCAAACACGGCAAAGTCAAGAGATTCGATGCGCGCGAGAAGCGCGCTGTAGGTGTGGGTGAGAAGCCAGAGCGTGCCGCGGCTTTCGGGACTGATGAGGCCGAGAAGCTCGGCGCCTTCCTTGTAATTTTGCCAAGCGCGGTCGGCTTCGAAGCGGAGGAGCTCGCGGACGCCGAGAGTGGCTTCGCGGCGGCTGAAGTCTTCGTGGACCACGTTGTAGCGCTCGAGGTCTTCCTGGGGTATGTAGACGCGGCCGAGCGCGTAGTCGTCGTGAACGTCGCGAATGATGTTGGTGAGCTGGAAAGCGAGGCCAAGTTTTTCGGCGAGATCGAGAGCGCGCTGATCGGTGAAGCCGAAGACGTGCGTGCAGGTGAGGCCGACGGTACCGGCGACGCGGTAGCAGTATTCGCGAAGGCGGTCGAAGGTGGGATAGTCGCGAACGGTGAGGTCAATCTCGGCGCCGGAGCTGAGGTCGAGGAGGTAACTCGCGGGCATTTTGTAGCGACGCGTAAACCGTACAACTCAATCTGGGACCCACAAAAGCGATCCGAAACCCACGGATTCAGATCAGGAAAATTCCAGGGCATTACAGCTCTCCTCCTTATAAGAATTTCGTCATCGAAATTCAGGATAAGCACCATGCCATAAGGGGAGAACACTTAAATCAACTGACAACGCTATCAGAGCTCCAGTCAAACCTCGATACTTGCAGAAACACAATTCCTGAGGGATATAGCCAGACCTTGATCACGAATGAAACGCCTCGCTCCACACACAACACACATCGATCATCAGAGCAGGCATCACACAAAAAGTATAAGTCTAGCATCACTTCAGCTGCAATGAAATCTAATCATGGCATCACTGCCACCATCTCGGTTACCGAGGAGACGCAATCCTCGTCACGAGAACAACCATCGATAAAATCCCATGCTCGGTGGACCCACCAAACATCAACTTCTCCACTTGCTGATTGACCTCGCACCCTTCTCAAGGGATAACCACCACAGAGCCTCCACAGCTCACACAGTCATTTCAACAGACTGCCACCAATCCGTCTGCTCCATGCCATGGACCAACTCACCTGGCAAGCCGAACACCAACAACAACACAGGACCAGCTTTGTCAGAAATACAAACTTCCATCATATCCCAGATCCAATCCGGGAAAACGCCCATCTCATAATTGGCCACTCAAGGTCTCGCTGGCACACGGTTCTCGTCATTCTCGACTCGCTACAATCAGCATCTTCTGTTTGTGAAAGATCATTCGCCGGTCACCGATTATTCGTCAACGGGAAACCCTTACCGGCCCAACTCTTGCTCACATGCTCCTTCATCAATCCAATGAGCACATTCTAACTCTCCATAAGCCATCCGCTGACTCTCACCGGTCAGCACTGCATCTCGAGTCGATCCTTGCTCGGACACCGCATCCGATCTTGACCCTCAGGCCAACTCTACCCTCTTAGGGGAGCACGACGAAATCAACGACGAGATCTTACAATCCTCGGTCCACAGCAGCACTCGACCCAGGCTTACAGGGAAATCCTGCCATGCGAGTCACAGACCAAGGACCACCATCCAACGACAACGTCCCTCCTGGGACCCCCATATATATGCATCGTCCATTACACCGTCGCATCCCAGTTACATCTCTAATATTCCAAATGGACGCCTGTCAATCCTCAGCTCCGCTTGCACCACAGAGCCACAAGACAGCCTTACTAATCCACGACACGTCTCCAGAACAGACAAGTGCCGCCTGCCACCACAGCTACCTGGCCGACGACGCTGCGACCAATGCACACGGGTCTCCAGACAATACAGACCTTGCCGAGGTCGACCACTCGACTAGCCTTACCAGCCGCTCGTAGCTACCAACTGGGACCCATAATCTCTCAGAGATCACTTCTCTAGAACCACGATCCCATCCTAGAACACAACTTCCAATATAGGAATAGGGTACTCATGCGACACACTTGTCGACATATTTCCCCAACTCTCCATCTTGTCAGTGCCACACACCACGATGCCTCATGCAATAGCATGGCAATCGACGCGGCTCACACAGCCAGAGATAATCTCGCATCGAGGAACCAATCCTCCGTTGCTCTACCAATCCTCGGGAATCCGCTCGTAGCGACCAACGCTACGACCTGTGGGTTATGGGCCCACCACACTTCCGCTGCGCACTCTGATCCACGCATACAGTCAACATAGATGACTTGGGATCCGTCATCCTGACGATCCTCAACTCGGCTGGCTAATTCCAGACGACAGGGTGAGGAAAGCTCAATTACCTTGAACCCAGAGCACAGACTCTCTCTCTTAGTCTGGCGATCCTCTGCAACTCCATAGGCTCCGATCCCCAACACATCGGGAATCACGACACTAGCTGCAAATTCTCGCGAACACCGCCCAACGAGCAGTCATCCTTCTGGAACGACACCAACACACCCTTACGCATCAGGGGATGGGCATCGCTTCTCACAGGCAACCACCATGCCAAAGCGCAGAACACGTCTCGCACGGACTTCATGGCACATACAAGAGGCCAACCAGTTCGGACACACGATGCAAGACGATAGAACTTAGCAGAAGCGCAATCCCCCCTTCAACCAAGGAGAAATCGACATGTCTCTTACAAACGGGAGATCTCCACCCTTGACCTGATCTCGAACCTCGCGCACATTGGGAGCCGCACCTTCCAGTACTAGAAAAATCATCTCTTCTGTCAGGTCAACTCCGCCGACAACACTTGTCAAGTGTCTCGTCGGGCCACACTCACAACATCTCTCGATGCACCATCGTTGCAATTCCTCGAATTGCAACTCGTCACGCCTCGAGCACTGGCTCTGCCGATCGCCGGCCATATTCTGCCACAGCGGTTGAGCTAGCCACTATCACTCGCTCCTTACCCATGCCTGCCTCTGACCTCGGAATCATTCTCACGCCAAAACGCTTACCAAGTAACGAAGAAAAGCACAAAAGATACTAGGCTCGAAGGTTGCTACACCTCTAGCCACCGAACATAATTCCCTCAAATTTGTCCGTGCCAACACCAATCCACTCTTGATTCTTGGGTCTTCAAAATATCCATCTCCTGAGCTGCTGCCGCGCGAACCACCACGCCAAGAGCCACAACATGAACCATGATCGGCAACCTCCAACGCTCATCCTCGAGTCCCGAACTCGTCGCGGAACCTTCACAACTTACTTGCCGCCTCGCACGGTGCATCCAAGGCGATGTGCAATGGCCTCGAATCCCACGATCTGGGCGACGAACCAAGCCACTGCCACTCAAGCTCGAACCAACTTCAGGGCGAACACAACCCATTCACACGCAGAAACGCAGGACTTAAATTTCACTGGGACAACTCTACCCATTCCTGCCTCGAAATCCGCAAAAACAATCGGGACCGGCACGTCATCTCCGACGCCACAGAGCATGACGAGGAAATCAAGCTCGACAATCAACAGCTCACCAAGAAGATCCTACGCTCGCCCGAGCGCATCTCTCGATCAGAGCACCCGCTCTGTCATCTCAAACCACGACCTTAACATTTCAGGGGCTGCCTCAAGTTGAGGTGGCCAAAACAACATTAACACCTCTGGGGCACACTCATGGCCACCTAGCTGTGAACAATCCTCACCAGCCACTTGACCTTGCTGTAGATTCCTCGAACGCAGCACTGCAAACTCGCACCTGCAGGCAACCTCTGCCCAACATAGCACAATCGGGGCCACCATCGCTGGGGAAGAAAGCACTCTATCTCATTTTTTAGGCCCCACGTCGGCACTCCAACGAAAACAACAACCGCCTCCACAACGCCACGCCGTGCACTCTAGCTCTCAAGCGAGAAACAAAAGTAGTAATTAAACACAAAACTCTATGCCAACTGCGGACTGTACCGGACCTTATGGACTATGATCACTGCAATGTCTCAAATTCCCATGTACGTCCACAACCTCTACTCTGATACCAATTGTAATGACCCAAGATCCGGATACCGGGGGTGGCGGTCGAGTATGTGTCGAAATGGATAGAGGCTATAGCCACAAGGATGGATGATCATAAGGTGGTTATGAAATTTGTGAAAAAAAAATCTTTTCTAGATTTGGTTGTCCTAGGGCTATCATTAGTGATTGGGGTCCTCACTTCACAAATTTTCAATTCTGAGCTTTGCTCAGAAAATATGGCATCACTCATAAGCTCGCGACCCCTTATCATCCCCAAACTAGTGGCCAGGTAGAAGTGTCCAATAGGGAGATTAAGATCATTTTACATAAAATAGTTCAGCCCGATAGAAAAGACTGGTCTGATAGGCTAGATGATGCATTGTGGGCCTATAGAACTGCATTCAAAACTCCCATTGGTATGTCACCTTATCACCTCATATTTGGAAAAGCCTACACCATGTTGAACATACAGCATATTGGGCCATTAAATAAGTTAACTTTGATCTCACTCAAGCTGGGTCCCAAAGAGCTCTGCAATTAAATGAACTAGAGGAACTACGTAACGAGACCTATGAAAACTCAAAGATTTATAAAGTCAAAACCAAAGCATTTTACAATAAGCACATTCACAAAAAAATAGTTCATGCTAATCAAAAGGTTTGGCTATTCAATTCGAGACTATGCTTGTTCCCTAGCAAATTGAAATCTAGATGGGATGGACCGTTCATTGTTGTTAAGACATTTGACCATAGAGCTGTTAAAATGTTAAATCCCCAAAATGGTCAAACATTCACTGTTAACAGTCAAAGAATAAAGCCCTACTTGGAGAATGCTTAGCTAATGCCAAAAGAATCCATTGTTCTACGTGATCTGAAATAAATTCTTGACCTTTCATGCGTCTTACTGAAGATGGAAGACTTAGCGCTTCTGGGAGGCAACCCAATATTTTTATTATTTGATGCTTTATTTTAGTTTTTTTTTTTCAGTAGACAGGAAGAAGAGTCAAAGAGATGAAGTCACCAATGTCATAATGTTAGCCACGCACTACACATCAGGTTATATCCTTCCATCCCAACTGCATTCCTTATTACATTGTTTTGTTACTTCTCTTGCTTACATATGCCATTGAGGATAATGTCATTCAAGTTAGGGGTACGAGAAAAAATTCATGATGCATATAATACAGCTTGATAGGAGTTCTTTCATAATATCCTGCATATCATTCTATCTTGCATAAAAGAGGAAAGAAGAAATCCCCGACTGAGTTTTCTCGATTCATGTTATTATTGAAAGTAATTCTGATATATCGATATTTCTCCCTTACAACTTTTCGACAGATTAATTATCCGTCAGAAACACCGCGGAAGCCATTTTTGACCCTTATTCGCTATTTGTCACCCTTGCTCGTTATTTTTCACCTTTACAGTTTTCCGACGGAAGACAGTTCCATTGGGAAGTCTGTCGTTAATACGTTATATATCAATATTTCTCCCTTACAACTTTCTGACGGATTAATTTTCTATCAGAAACCCCGTCGGAAGCTATTTTTCACCCTTATTCGCTATTTGTCACCCTTGTTCGTTATTTGTCACCATTGTTCGTTATTTGTCACCTTTACAGTTTTCCAATGAAAAAGTGATCTGTCGAAAAATACGTCGGTACTTGTCCCCTTACAACTTTCCGACAAAATAAGTTTTCGTCGAAAAAACCATCAGAATATATTTTTCACCCTTATTCACTATTTGATACCCTTGTTCGTTATTTAACACCATTATTCGTTATTTGTCACCTTTACATTTTTTCGATGGAAAAGTGTTCCGTCGAAAAGCCCATCGGTAATATGTTGTGACGGAAAAGAGATCCATCGGAAGTCCATCGGTGATACGTTATATATCGATATTTGTCCTCTTACAACTATTCGAGGAATTAAGTTTCTGTCGAAAAAATCGTTGGAACCTATTTTTTACCCTTATTCGTTATTTGTCACCCTTGTTTGTTATTTGTCACCATTAGATTTTCCGACGGAAAAATGTTCTGTTGGAAACTCCGTCGGAAATAAATGTATCTCCCGCCACTATCAATCCCTTCCCCCTAATGTCCCTCTCACTCTTTGTACACTTCACCAGTTCCCCCCCCACTCTCCCTCTCACTCCCTCTTTCCACTGTCTCCCTACCGAGGAGAGACCGTCGATGCCATCCTCGCCTTCGCCACCCTCACCGTCGCCACCGGTGCCGCGCCATCGCTGTCCTCACTCGCCATCCTCTCTGGTCCGGTAAGCCCTCTCCCTCTCTTTGTAACACTCTCCCTGCCCGCCGCGCCTCCACCATCACCGTTGCTGCGTCCCCCTACCCTCTCTCTGTTGTTGTTATTCTTTTTTTTTTAGGTTGGGGATCATCAGGGGGGCGGGGAGAGTGGGGGGTTGCTCTGGGAGGGGAAGGGGATCCAGCAGGGGGTTTTAAGGGAGGAGGGAAACCTCACCGGTTTGTTGAGGGGTGGACGTAGGTCTGTGGGTTTACAGACTGAACCACCTTAAAAACTCCATGTGCATCTTCAAGAGCGTCTGAAAATTTCCTCGCCTCGATAGACACACGGGAAATCGTACTCTGGCTGCAAGACCCGTTGCCGGTCGTGGATAAAGATGTCTTTTTGCGTTTCCTTGGTTTGCCGTGGAAGTCGATCGTATCCGAAAGCCAAGACAAGATTTTGTATGAAGCCGCTACGTTGGCTTCCGCTACAGACCCATTGGTTCACAAGCGCGGGTACATCCAGGTAGTCGATTCTGATCCTTCGAGGCTGTTGCTCCCAGAGCGATCTCTACCCATCTTCTTGCTACCTAGTTTTGCCGCCAGAGCGTCAACGATGAGCTTCGATGCTCGATTACGTCAGATGACAATGCTGGAAGCGGTGAGGCGCTCAGAACCTAGGGGTATAGTGGTTCTCTCTTCTGGAGAGGGCATTCCGACCGGCCTTAGGGACCTCTGGGAATCTGGCTTCAGGTCTTTTGTTACCGTCGTTTCGCAAAGTGAAACGACGCGAGAGGTTCTTCGTGATTGGGCCGTAACTTCTCCCGAAACTATAGCGACCCTCATCTCCACCTCAACATCAGATTTTGTCTTCGATTGCCTCTCGCGATATGAAAGCTTGTACCCTCTGCAGCGCAGGGTTCTTCGTATCCGGGACCTGAAGGGCGAATTTAGGCGGACCGATGTTACGGACTTAGACGACCCTCAGAACTCAATTCTCGATCGCTACGAGTTGTTGGAAGAGCGGTGGCTATCTCCCTTAACCCCATCAGAACTCCCGCGCAAGGAGTTTGACGCTTTTTTCAGTGGCACTTCGGGTTCGTGGCTCGCTTACGCGGCGGGAGTGCCTTGGACTAGAGATTCGACAGCTCGCGATGCTCTCCGTCACATAATGCGCAGACTTGATTCTGAGGGCTCCGAGGCAGGAACAATCGGTTATATAACTTCGGAGCCAGGTGCAGGTGGAACAACGTTAGCGAGGCAGCTAGCGTGGGATGCTGCGCGTGATGGTTATCCGGTGCTTGTCGCACGCCAGCTGCCTTTCGTCCCGGATCCTCTTCCGATCGCCAATTTTCTTACACGCGTTAATGCGGAGGTCTCTCGCTCGGCCAAGACAGAAGAGGTAGCAGGAGCTGTCAATTCTGAACGAAAGCGGAGATACGAAACACCTTGGATTCTGGTGTTCGACACGTTACATTCCCAATTTCGCGAAGGGGAGCTTCTTAAGTTTCGAAAAGAAATGAAGAAGGCTGGAAGGGGAATCCCTGAAGATAATGTGGGCCTGAGCTTTGTGCAAGGGGCGCTGGTGACGGCGGGCGTGATTGCGGTGGTGGCCCTCCTGCATTATCTGACCAAGCTCAATGAAGTGTTTCTCTTTTGGATTGCGTTCATCTTCACCCGTCCTTTCGGGGCAACGTTCGGTGATTTCCTGACCAAGCCCTTAGACCATGGCGGGCTGAATCTGCCGCGGGAATATGCCTCCCTTGTGACCCTGGGGCTTTTGGTGGCCGTGCTTTACGTGTCTACCCGGTATACGGCCCGAACCGGCCGCAAGCGTTAGTTGCCGGCGGCGGCCTTTTTTAATGTTTCGATATCGTATTTGGTCATCTTCATGTAGGCGTCTATGACGCGTTTGCGCAGGGCCTGGTCCGGGCTGTGCTGGTACTCCATGAGGATGGTGGGGACGACCTGCCAGGAGAGGCCGTATCTATCGCGCAGCCAGCCGCAGGGGTCTTCGGCGCCGCCTTCGGTGAGTCTGTCCCAGTAGTAGTCTACTTCCTGCTGGTCCTGGCACAGGATGGGGAGCGAGATGGCGTGGTTGAACTTGAAGATGGGGCCGCCGTTGAGGGCCATGAAGGGTTTGCCGTCCAGTACAAACTCGACCATGAGGACGCTGCCTTCGGGCTTGTGGGAGGGCCAAACTTCGGAGTCCGCCGGGTAATGACTGATATGGGTTATTTTGCTGTTGGGGAAGATGCCGCAGTAGAAGTTGGCCGCCTCCTCGGCTTCGGAATCGTACCAGAGGCAGGGTGTGATGTCGGGCATGGTCAGGGCTTTCGTTACGGCAGCAGGATAGGCCGCCGGGGCGAGGGGGCAAGTAAAATTTGTGGAAATTTGGAGCGGGTAAGGGGAATCGAACCCCTCTCTGAAGCTTGGGAAGCTTCCGTACTACCGATGTACTATACCCGCAGGCGAACAGGGGTGGTTATGCCTAAACCACCGTGGCTTGGCAAGGGGCATGAGGCCCGTTAGGCTACCGGAAATGCCAAAAAAACTGATTGCCTTTGATTTTGACGGGACGATGGTCAACACGGAGCAGATGACGCTGCCCCGTTTTGTGGCGTTTGTAGAGCAGGAATATGGCGCGAAGATTGGGGTAAAAGCGTGGCGCGAGACGTATGATGGGCGGTCCGGGCAATCGCTGCTGGATGAGCTTAACAAGGTTTACGGCAAGAGGCTGAAATGGTCGGATTTCATTGGCAAACACAATACGATGCTGCCGGTGATTTTTAAGGGCTTCTCGTCGACGAGGTCGGGAACCGCGGCGAGCGCCACCGAGGCGTCGCGTTCCCCGCCGTGTTCGGTCGCGTCCATGTAGAACGAGGAGCGCGACTTCTCGGCGTCGTCGAGAAGCACGGAATTCGCGGAGACGAGGATCGGCGCCGCGCCGTTCGGGAAGATCCCGAAACGAAGGTGGCGCTTCCGGAGGAATTTCCCCGCTTCTTCGATCGCGGTGAGCTGGCGCGGTCCGGGATTTCCGGAAACGGCGACGAAATAGCGGAAGCCCCGGGTCGCGAGCGAGTCGGCGAAGTCGACGAGGTAATCGCGGAGAACGTGCGCCCGCACGCGGATCCCGAGCGCGCCGGTGTTCGCGTCGACGCCGAGCGGGGCCGGGGGAGCCAGCACGCAGGTCCATCCGTCGTCCGCGAGCTTCGCGGCCGTCCGTTCCGCGAGCGCGGCCGCTTCGTGCAGATCGAGCGCGATCGGAAGGGCGTCGCCGTGATCTTCGATCGGGCCGACGGGAAGGAAAAACATCGTCCGCTCGCATGGGAAGGCGCGGAGATCGGCGGCGCGAAGGCGATCGAGGCGGTGAATCGGCATGGGGCGGGTCTCCTTCGCTACTCGAGGGTGGCTTTCGTCAGAACGGCCGGCCGGCGGCGGCCAGAAGCTCGGCGGCGTTTCCGCCGAGGATCTTCTCCGCGTCTTCCGGAGCGAACATCTGCGACGCGACGGCGTCGCGGATCCGGTGCGTGCCGACGCGCTGATTGTTTCCCAGGATCGGCCAGTCCGATCCGAAGATCACGCGCTCGGCGCCGACGCGCCGGACGGCTTCCGCGATGGTTTCCGTCGGCTGCCACGAGGTTTCGAGGTAGACGTTCGCGTGGCGCTCGGCGAGATCCATCGCGCGTTCGGGCTCGTTGAAGCCCATGCGGGAAAGGACGAATTTCGTTTTCGGACGGTCGCGAAACCAGCGCTCGAAGCGCCCGATCTCCGAGAACTCGGGCCGCCGGTAGACGAGGTGGGCTTTCGGCGCGCCGGTTTGTACGAGCACGATCCAGTCGCGCTTCGCGGCCGCGACGAGCTGATTCGCGTAAAACGCCTCGCCGGGATCGATGCCGTCGGAGGCCGGATGAACCTGCAGGATGCGCGCGCCGCGCGCGTGGGCCTCCGCGATCTCGCGCTCGACGGATTCCTCGGAGTCCTTCGCCGCGCGCGGCACTCGGATCGCGGGGATGAAGAACGGATCGTTTTCCGCGAGTTCTTTTGTGAAAAATTGGAGTTGTGTATTTATGTATTTGTGGATGTCAATTAATTATTGCTCTGATTGATTAGATATAACTACCGCACTCTAAGTTTCTACATCGGGATGTGACATTTTTCTTCTCGTACACTCTACTATCACACTATTATTATTTTTGCCCCTGTCGATCCCCACATGTGTACCCTTTTTGGAGAATGTCAATAAATTCCAAAATCCATTTCGTTGTCTAGTAGCTACAACAGTCTTTTTGATCAGTCTTGAGACGAACAATAACATAGAGAGTTTACGTGCGTGGTGATATAGAACTTAAGTGTTGTGTAGGCACCTTACTCTATATCTTGTCGAGTGCAGCCAACATGTCAAAAGTTTTACACATGTACCACTCAATAAAAAGGACAAATTTTTATCTTGTTTGATGCAAGTAGATAAAGCATCATCTACTCATTCATCTAAATATTCTAATCATTTTTATATTAGATGAAACATCGTCTATCCTTAATTTTTGTTATTTTCCACTTAAAAGAAGTATCATCTAGCGTTTCGTCTATCTGTACTTCTATTAAACGAGGTATCCTCTAATGCTTCAATTTGATAGATCAGACGAAGTTCCATCTATCATTTTGTTTATCTTTGCATCTAATGTTTCATTTTGATAGAGCAGACGAAGATTTGTCTATCTCAACTTTTGTCATCTTAGATCAAACATCATCTAACTCATCATCTAAGTTAGACGAAGTTTCATCTGACATTTCTCTTTAGTTAGATAATGCTTCATCCATTGTGAGCTTTTATCATTTTTCTTGTGAACTGAGATTCGTCTATCAGCTCTCGCATCGTCTAACTTTTCTATTTTAGACGATGTATCATCTAATATTTCGTCTAACTAGAGACTTTAGACGAAGTATCGTCTAATGTTACTTTACGCAATTAGATGGAGCATCGTCTATCATTTTTCATTTAGATGATGTATCGTTTAATCTTCTGTTTATCCCATTTGCGCTAGATGATATATCATCTAACCCTTCGTCTATCATAGAGACTTAAATGGAAGATCGTCGAAGTTACTTTCTTGTCTCTTTGTTTATGTTGAGTTTGATTAGACGATGTATCACTTGTCACTCAGTTCCATTTGTTCACTTAGACGATATTCAAATTTATTTAGTTAATTATGTCCTAGATTTTTAATTAATCTTGATTTAAGTTCATGGAGACCTGAATTATGTTGAACCTGTAGACTGATTTAATCATTAAACATGTATGACGGACGGCCTTGCAGTTTTGATCCCGAACTTTATGTCAGTCATTCTGATGTTGTAATATACCTAATTGACTGTTTCCAAATGCAGTCAGAAGCTTTGGTTGTAAAGAAAAAGAATAAGCGTTATTGTCCCATATATTTCCAAAAGGTTTGTCCTATTTTCTTTCCTTTTAGCTTAACTTCATAACCAGACTGTGGATGATTCAAACATGGCAGAAGATCAAATGATGGTTTTGTGCAGGAAGATATAGAGAGGGATCTCTTGAAGAGCTCAAAAGTGTCAAGAGGGTTGGGTGTTTCCCAACATGTAATGGTATTTAAGATGAACACTTTTTTCTGTAATAATTATGATTCTGCTTATGCAGTTTTTTATGCATAGTGGTGATTACTTATTGTTCATATAGGTGGGAAGTTTGGAAGATGTTCTGAGAAAGATGGAGGTGGGTAACCTTCTCATCAGGCAGTTTGAGTTGAATCTAAGTTCTAGGCCCAACTGATATTCTTTTCATTGCAGATGAATGATAAGAACTCTGGCTGGGAAGACTTGATCTTCATACCACCTGGTAAAGGTGTTTCTGAGCACATCAATGAGGTGGCCGCATGATGGAGACTGTACGATGGCATCAATAACTCAGAGAATCTAGATATTGGACATTTCTTTTCAGTTTGTACATGTGGAGGAAGGACATTGCTACAAAGTAGCAACTACTCTTGGAATGACTTGTCTCGAAGAGATTTTGTATTCAGTTTCAAATGCCTTTTTTGGTTCGACATTGAGGTTTCAAATGGTACTCACGGGCTGTTTATTTGAGCGTGCACTGGTATTAGACGAGTTTTGATAGTTTTTATAGAAAGATCAGTGTAGCCTACATATTTTTTAGTATAAATGCTACGTGTGCTGTTAGTCCTGTTTCTGTGCAGTTGAGGATTCTCCCCCCACAAAAGCAGCCACTTCCTGAACATTTGGAGTGCCCGATCTAGCGTCCGGTATGCTTAAGAAAGGGCTTCTGAAATAAAAATACTTTTCTGCCTTTCCAAGTGGATTAGGAGTGTAATATTTTGTTTGGTTAGTTTTATTGATTTAATGTTCTATGATGTTTAGGAGAGCTTTTCCATCCTCCCAGTTCTTTTTTATCATAATTTCCTTTTCCTCGAGAAGTTGTAGTGAGTGAGCATGTGCATTTTTTTTTAAAGTTGGTAGTACCACTAATGTAATAAATGAAAAGGAAGAATGAGCGAAGTGGCATTTTACGCGGTCCTTGCGAGACGAAACGACGTTCGATCTCGCGGCGACCCAAGTCAACCCGATAGCGCGGATAAAGCTCGGACGTGGTGAACGCACAGAGTTAATCGGCGAACCATCGGCGGCCCGTCGTATTGGCAACTATCATTAAAGGATGTGAATCTCGGCTTTTGTTCCGGGGATGTAAGGTTGGTGTAATCCGATGGACCTACGGTTCTGCGATGGTTGGACCGTCACCATTTTTGATCGTCGTCATTCTTGGACTGCTGATTTTCGTCTTTCACGGGCTCGCAAAAGGCGATCACCGCCCTGATTCACGACATATCGAAGCTACTCAAAAGTAAGGCTCCGCATCGATTGATCCGATGAAAGTCTCCGTTACGCCGGACGATATCGAACGTGCGCGCTCGGCGCTGAGGGCGTCCGCGCACGCGATAACCGAGATCGAATTCGAGAAATGGGTCATGGCGATTGCCGAGGGTATTGCCGAGGCGCGGAAACGCCGGCGCATAACTCGGCCTGAAAAGTAGCGTGTAGGGCATCTCAGACTGCCCTGTCCGTTCACTGAGGGGCTTACAACCAGAGCGGCCTTTGCTTCCCGATCGTCGAGGTGTTTTGAGAAACCTCTCGGCTCCTTCGCATCCGTAAGGATGGCGTCAGGCACATCGCCTAGGATCGTCAAACCAACTCTGTAGCTCTTGGACCCGTGTAGCTCCTGGACCCGCGGTGGACGACTGGCTGATACGGCAGGTCACGTTTCTGGGCATCCCGTTTCAGAACTGGATGGTCGTCACCGTTGCGTTGATTCTGATCGGAGCAATTATCAACGTCGGAGAAAGGAAATAGCGGCGCTTTGTTTTTCGGATGAGTAAGCGCAGCTGCATCGGTTGAAATCGCGACACCTCTATTTCTTCCGCATTCGGAGATCGAGCCGGTGTCTAGAACCTTCATTCTCGCCTTGCTGTTATCGCTGCCGGGTTCAGCGAGCGCCGCCGTGCTGTCGCTGTACAGCCCGTTCGACTGGACGCACAACGGCAATTACGGAAATAGCGGGCAACATCACCCTGAACCGGACGTGAAGCGACCGCCTTCAATTGCCAGCGACGGTTTCAAGGGCTGTGGGCGGGGACGAATACGCGATCCAGCAAGTCAGAAGTGCCGGGGTCCTGCCGATATTCGCTGAAAGGTCGCCTCAGTGCGGGCGCCTCTTCATTGCCTGCAACGATCCCGCGGCAGCGGACGAAATTCCGCCTCAGGCCAATGCGCTGCGTCTGCGTCTTTTGGGAACCCTGGCCGATCGCCATCCGGCGCTGGCCTGGTCGGCCTTCTCCGAGCATGTCGACCAGTTGATGACCGCCTATCCGCAATATCGGCCGCTGATTCTGGCGCAGAATGTGCCGGAGCTGTTCTGGCAGGCTCTATCGCCCGAAGAGATGGAAGCATGGCTGACCCCGCGCATTCCGGCGGCGATGGCGCCCAATCTCCAGCGCGGTCTGGAAATGCAGCGCTTCCTGCGCTCCGAACAGACGGCGCTGATCGCCGAGGCGGATGGGTTCCTCGCGAAGCGGCCGTGATCGCGCTCGCCCTCGATCTGCTGCTGCCGCCGCTCTGCCTGTCCTGCCGGGCGCCGGTGGCCAGCCAAGGCGGCCTGTGTGCCGAGTGCTGGGGCGGGGTGCATTTCCTCGATGCTCCCTGCTGTCAGCGTTGCGGCCTGCCCTTCGCCGAGGAGGTCGAGGGTGGGTTCCACTGCGCCGCCTGCCTGTCCGATCCGCCGCCCTATGACCGGGCCCGTGCCGTCTTCCGCTATGATGAGGCCAGCAAGGGGCTGGTGCTGTCCTTCAAACATGCCGACCGACCGGGGCTGGGGCGCTTCTTTGCTCCCTGGATGGCGCGCGCCGCGTCCGAGCTGCTGGCCGGCGCCGATCTGATCGTGCCGGTGCCGCTGCATCGCTGGCGGCTGCTGCACCGGCGCTACAATCAGGCGGCGCTGCTGGCGATGGGGTTGTCGAAGCGGTCGGGCGTCAAATGCATACCTGATCTGCTGCGCCGCACCCGCCTCACCGCCTCGCAGGGCACTATGGGGCGCGAGGAGCGCGAACGCGGTGCCCGCCGTCATGAGCACGATGAGCAGGATCCACACCGTCGTCGCCGCGGCGGCGCCAGCGAATTGCACGAAGACTATTTCCGCGACGGCGTCCGCTACCTGCAGATGGTCGAGAACCATTGCTGCTGTTAACACCAGCACCAGCCTCTTGTCGACTAAAGACTGAAACCGTGCGTACTGCATCTGTGCTTTCTCAGCGCCGATGAGGATCGTCGGCATCGTGATCTTCTATCTGATCCTCGGCCTGTTCATCGGCATCCCGGCCAGCGTCCTCTATCCGATCATGCCGACCGCCGAGCTCGCGGTCGTGCTGATGTTCATCGCCTTCATCGGCAAATCGGCGGCGACAGCGGGCGGCCCGGCGGCGCTCCAGCTAATCCTCGGTCGACGGCGTCGACGCGACCGCCGTCTTCGACCCCGAGCTGCGCCGCGTCGTCGTCGCCGATCCGTCCGACACGAAGGCGGTGCTCCGCGCGATCGCCCAGGCCCAGCGCGACGACGAGCTCGGTGGTTACCTCGCCTGGCGCAGCGAGCACGGCGCCACCCTCGATCAGGCCACCGCGCTCGACGTGCTGTTCGCCGGCGAGGCGCAGCTGGTCGCCGACGTCGCCGCGCTCAGGACCGTCGTCCGCGACGACGCCGGGGCCGAAGCGGTGCAGTGCCCCTATCACGGCTGGGAGTTCCGCAAGGACGGCGTCTGCAGCCTGATCCCCTCGCTGGTCGAGGGACAGGATATGGACTGCACCAAGATCAAGGTGCGGTCCTATCCGGTGCGCGAGGATGCCGGGCTGATCTGGGTCTATGTCGCGGCCAGGCCCGGCGCGGCGCCGAAAAGCGAGCCACCGGCAATCGACGTCCCGGTCAAGAAAATCAGGTGGCATGAGACACAGCTTTTCCGCTGCTCCATAGACCATGCGGTGATCGGCCTGATGGACCCGGCCCATGCCGCTTACGTTCACGATCACTGGTGGTGGAAGCGCAAGCCTCGTGTGAAGGAAAAGCACTACGCCCCCCTGCCCACCGGCTTTGTGATGACGGCGCACAAGCCGTCCAAGCCGGCCTATGCGCTGCTCGGCGATGTGACCACCGAGATCACCTTTGAACTGCCGTCCACCCGCTTCGAGACGTTGAAGGGCCGGCTGTTCGGCAAGACCTTCAAGATCGTGGGGCTGACGGTCTGCACGCCGCGCGATGCCGACAACACCGACATCATCCAGGTGTTCTGGTTCCCCTGGTGGCTCAGTTTCATCCTGCCGCTGTTCTGGCTCCTGGGCCCCACCTTCATCGGCGACGACCGCAAGATCGTGGAATTGCAGCGCGAGGGGCTGAAATTCAATCCCAACCTGATGCTGATCCAGGACGGCGACCAGCCCGCCATCTGGTACAGCCGGGTGAAGAAGGCCTGGCTGGAATCGACCGAAAAAGGCACGGAATTCGTCAATCCTGTGCAGGAACGCGTGCTGCGCTGGAAAAGCTGAGCTGACCGCCTGATTCAGGGGTTGCGCCGGGCGCTGCACCGCACTAAACGGTCCCCTTAACCTACAACTTGGCCGGACCCGAGCGCCCTCAAAAAGCGCGGGCCCGTTCGCGCGCGACCATCCAGGCCGAAAGGCCCGGGACAATCCATGTGCATCCATGCATCTCATTTAGATAAAAAGGGGAAAGAAATAAAAAGTACATCAAGTCGATCCCTCTCTAGGCCCCCCGCTATCACTAGTACCATCCTGCTTCTTCTCAAGTGGGCCCATGGCTGTGCTGGCCCCCTCATGTTGTCATCGTCTCTCTGCCTCCTCGTTCCTCTAGTGGCCGGAGGAGCTGGTAAGGTAGTCTCGGTACGCATTACTGCACGCACCACTCTGCGATGCGCTCTGCTCAGGCCACCTGCCCAATAATCAGAGGGCTTCCTTCAATGCCCTCACCTCTCCCCTCATCTCTACCGCCTCTATGCGGGAGTGTTCTACAGTAGATCGGTGGTACGCCGCCTCTGCTGCTTCTGCTCTACATCGCTCAGCCTCCATCTAAAATTGCTCGACCTCTACTCGGGACTACTCCACCTTTGCTCCCTTTGCCCAGAGCCGCTTTACCTCAATCACTGTTGCTACCAGTTCTCTCATCTGCATGTGCATTCAAGTCATATTAGTCAATTACATTTCATGATCATGAAGTCAAAAGGGAAGTTCGGTTGGTTTGCTTACCCTCTCCGCAAGCATGGCCTCGGCCACCTCGGCCCGAGCAACCACCCGAGCAAAGTCGGCATCCCGCACAACCCAGTCTGCTGGTGGCTATGAGTAAGAAGATGGAGCATCTGGACTCTATTATTGTGCTCCCTCGGCCCGCTGCATTTAGAAGTCAGTCAACTAAGTTTCATAGCAATGCATATTAAGTTTAAGGTCAAGTAAAACTCACCAAAAGCTCCAACGAGCGTTGCAACACATCCCACTGCTAGATGGTAGAGTGGAGGAGGCCTGGGAGCTCCACTATCCGTCGCTGAGGGTCTAGCTACATATAGAAAGTCAAGTTGTCAGTGCATCAAACATCATTAGAGAGCATAAGTTTAAAGGGACATACCAATCGTCGCGATCCACAGAAGACCTGGACTCTGTAGCACTTGGCGTAGGCCTTTATGTAGGCCTCATCCCTGCTGGCTCGGGCTCACACCACCCGACCTCTCATCGACCAGTCCTGGACCTGGTCCACCGCTCGGGTGACCCAGTCTATCTCTCCAATCAGTCCATTGGAAGATCGCCCCACGTGCTCCTCATCTCTCATCGGGAACTCCACCTCTGGCTGATGGATGCCCCTGGTTCTCATGATTAGACGATAGTGCAGTGGCTCGATGATGTTCATGTAATGCAACCACACATCTCGCCTCTCATATGCCTGGGCCACCTCCACCCAGGGCTGCCCATCGTGACCTTCGTCGCGGTACGATATCCAACACACCTGAAAAGGAGAGGCAGTAGAGTCCAGTGTCAATGTCAAAGTATAAAATTGCATTTAGAAGTTTAAAGTTTAGATTCTCACTGATGCATAAGGTAGGGTGTCAAGGTAGTCCTGGATCCCCTGCACTAGGCATTGCAGTGACTCGGTGTCCCATATCGCCATCCATCGCCTCGCGATGGGCACTCAGTCGGGGCGTACTTCCTTCCCTCTCCCTAGGCCGGGGAGGTACATGTCGGTCCATACCTGCATTGTCAAGTGTCAGCATGTAGCAATTCATAAAATCATTAATCATAATTGCATGGTTACCTAGAGCAGTGGGGAGAACTTGCCTAGCATCATCGGCCGATCAGTGGTGCTGAGGGAGTCAAACAGGAACGCTAATGTAGCAGCCCGTCAGTAAAGGGAGGAGCTTGTAGTTCACCCCATCTGCCCTCGTCACAAAAATTAGCTTCCCAAATAGCAGCATCAGGAACCGATAAAGGATGACGTCCACCTCTGGGCCTGGTCCCGCTGCTACTCTCTCTCTAGCTCGATCCGTCAGCCACCCTAAGTGCTCCTCTTGCAGCTCCCCCTTGGCTATGGCCGCTCCTCTCAGTCCCAAGCTCTCATGCAAGGCTGCTCGTGCCAGCATGGACGAGTGATGTCTCGGACTCATCAGCTCCAATCCCAGCAGCTCCCGCGCCAACTCTCAGTAGTTGGCATACGTCGTCCCGATCACTGGTGCTCCGTGTACCCATAGTCTCGTAATTCATGCCACATCCTCCAACGTGGGGATCATTTGTCCCCACGGGAATAGAAATGCCTTGCTGACTGCATCCCATCAATCATGGAGCACGTAGAGGAGGGTAGTATCCAGCCTCATCACCTCTATCACGAGTAATTTAGAAAACCCCATCGCGGCTAGTCTCTCTCTCTGGAAGTCTGACACCGCCAGGTACACTGTTCGGACCTGCAGCCACGACATCCTCATCCGTCGCTTTCCGTGCACACATTTAATAGTTGATATCAGTCATCC
Source organism: Amorphophallus titanum (assembly GCA_024336825.1). Classification (NCBI taxonomy): domain Eukaryota; kingdom Viridiplantae; phylum Streptophyta; class Magnoliopsida; order Alismatales; family Araceae; genus Amorphophallus; species Amorphophallus titanum. The sequence goes on from JANBPO010006450.1 coordinate 716,921, forward strand.
ATATAGTTTAATAATCCATGCATCACATATATTTAAAAAAGAGAGAGAGAGAGAGACTCGTCAGGATCCTAATGGTCCTCTCATGACCGTTTGTCTGGCCTTAGCGGTCTGGGTCAAACCGTTTGGCGCCCTAACGGTCGCTGGAATGATCGCTAGGCACTCGCTGTGGTGAACGGCATTTTCACATTTCCCCAACTCTAGAAAAGGCCTGGGGGGGCTCTACATCTCATCTATGGGTCCTATGACACATTCCTTTGCTATCCTACCCCCATGCATGCTTTGAAAAAAAATTAAAAGTGGATTTTTGGGTCTATCGACCAACCTCAAATGAGGGGGTTCCGACCATTGCCTCCAATGTTTCCTTAGTCATATGCTCATTGTCATCGTCTCTAGCACCTCCCTTGGGGGCGAGAGCCACCGTAGATGGTTCCCTAGCCTTCGACAGTGGACTTTCCTCCGTTCGGTCTGCCAGAGCTGCCGGCTCGTCCTCCTCGGCCATACGACGTTTTAACCACTGCACCGCTCTTTTCTTCACCATCCTCATGCGTGGGTGAGTGAGTTTTTTGACAATGGGATTGAAGAGATCGCCGGTGGGGTTTTGTTTTGAGCATTTGAACAAAATGAATGGGTAAGAGAGGGAGGTTTGAATGGTCACCTTCGATTTTTGAATTCACCCAGAGCCTTGCGGTCATGCGATGGACCATTAGGTAGTCCTTGGCGGTCATCATGGGACCGTTTTTCCCCAGGGTCATGCCCATTGGATAATGTGAATCGCCTCAAGGGTAGCGGTCTATCGATAGACTGTTAGGCACCCCTTGCAGTCTTGGCATGGCGGTTTGGTTGCTGAAAGTGTGCTATGGTTGAAATGCTATATTTTGTTCCATCTTTGTGTGGCCTTTGCTTTATGTGATGCATCATGCTTATTCTTTTGATTAATTATTGATGGTTAACCTTTTAATTGTGAAATTCATGAGTACCATCATATTGCGTCATGTCCAGCCAGGTAGGTAAGTTAGGTAAGCATCTCGCTCCCTAGTCCATTAATGCATTACTATATAGTATTTATGATATATTATCTCAGGAATCGGCTGATCATTAATGTGTTCTGAGATCTGATGTTCCCCTTTAACAAAAATGATGATGATCTAGGTGCACATGTTTAATCGTTGGATAGGCGCCGCAGCACTCGACGGAGCACCCGGAGCACACCTGCCTCACTTTGGCTGGGCGACGACGGCACCTTTTAGAGTTCTTCATGTGAGAGGCCATGCTGGGCCTACCTTTCTTTTAGTCCGTGTGTGGACACTTTTCTTTCAGTCATGGACCTTTGTAGGCCAATTAGTCTTTTATTGTGTTTTAGGCTTGCTTAGGAGGCTTAGGAGGTCATTGGGCCAATTATTAGTTCACTCCTCTGGCCCACTTGGGCTGGCCGCCATTTCCCTCTCCCTGGGCCCACCTTGGGAGGTGCGCCCCCACCTAGGGTTAGGGTTGGGGGGCGGACCATTCCCTCCTCCCTTGGAGAGAATGGCAGCCGCCCTTCCCCCCCTTGCTCTCTCCCTCTTTTGGCAGCCCCCCCATTCACTCCTAGAATCTAGGAGATTTGAATTCCCTTCCCAAGTAGTGGCCGCCCCCCACCTTCCTTTCCCCTCTTGGCTAGGGTTTAACCCTAGCACTCCCCCACCCCATATAAAAGTGATGTATTTTCTTTGCTAAAATTAATTAATGAAGAATTTTTGAGTTGAGAGAAAGTTCCTTGTGTGCTAACAAGGAGAGGGCGACCCTCTCCATCTTCCTCCTTGAGGGTGCGACGCCCTCACCACCTCTCCAGCCCTTGGGTGCGACGCCCCGGGGTAGGAGACCTCTTCCAGGGATCCCAACGTCAGCATCCTTCCACCTTCGTTCACGGCGACGAGTTCGGCGAGGCGACGACGCAAGCAAGATCTCCTTCCTCTTCCCCGGGCGTCCCTGTGCTGACAGCAGATTTGGTGTCCAGAGATCGGCCTGGTGCGTCCTCTTCCCGGCAGCGTCTCCTCCGGCAGTCTTCACGACTTTCGTACCCCTTCCAGTCACGAATCCAACCCCACCGGTTTCACCTCAAAACTCCACCCACAGCGAAAGTTACCTTCATACCTACTTTCGGTGCGCGGACTGTCACCCTGACAGTCTCGCCAGAACCTGAGCCACCTTGTCCGCCAGTTTACGCCATCTTCCCGTGGTTTTCTGAGCGACCACCCTTCACGAACTTTATTCCTCTGCAAGTCACGAATCCAACCCCTCTGGCCTCGCCTCCAAACTCCATCGGGGCATATTTTTGTCTTCAGGCACACTTTCAGTGCGCAATCTCGTGCTACAGTACCCGAGCGGATCTGCCAGCAACGGGCCCCCAAAGGAGGTACCATCTCCCGTCCACGGATCGATCTCTACCTCCATAGGCAACACGTCACACCAAATCTCATCCTGGTAGGCGTGGAACTGTAATGGCACCAAACATCGCAGCTTGACCGGAATATAGGTGGAATCAACCCAAGAGACATAATAGGGGGAGGGATGGTCCATGGGGGTCAACCCAAGATGTGTGACAGTACCCGTGGAGATAGCATTAATACAACTCCCGCTATCAATGATCACCTTGCAGGCTTTCCCACCTAACCTGCAAAAGGTATGAAAAATGGTGGTGCGACGCAAGTCATCACTCACCACAGGCTGGGTCAAAATGCACCTGACAACACCCAGCTGAACATCATCCTGACACGGTGGGAATTGGGCACCTAACTACTCACCCTCCATCAACTCGTCAAAGAACTCCTCGGTGAGCTCCTGGTCAGCCTCATAACTGACAGGTACAACAGTAGGTGTGGGCTCACTAGTCGAAGAGTCCCCCATGACCAAAGTAGGCCGAGTGGGACATGTAGTAGCGTAATGACCAACTCCTCCACACCGATAACACTCATGACGAGACCCAGCACCTTGAGGTGCTCCACCAGCCATCGGTCCCTTCCCCTTGTCATCACGACGGACCGGGGGTGGTGGAAGCTGGGGTCGGGTGAGAACATGGGGCTGCTGAGGCCGAGGGGTAGGGACTGGAGCCTGGGGTCGAGGAGGGTAGTCCCTCGGAGGGGGTGGTCGCAGTCTAGGAGCAGTGAAGTCCTGCCAAGCGGGTTCCTGTGGACGGGCCATAGCTCCCCGAGTGTAGGGTCCAGTCATGGTACGAGGGTCTGACCCACGGGGGTATGTGGGTCCTGGGCGGTGGACTGGAGCAAACTCAGACTCAAACTGCTCAATCTCACGCGCGGCTTGGTAAGCCTCCTCCAGGGTCGTCACATGACGGCGGAGAAGCTCATACTGAAAGTGCCACCGTAGACCCCGACGGAAACGAGAGATGGTCATGACACTCTCCTCGGTGACCCCACATCGCAAGTAATACTCATAAAAATCAGCGATGTACTCCGTCACTGTCCTATCTCCCTGACTGAGACTCTGCCACCGATCAATGAGCCTCTGTCGGTAGGATGCAGGGAGGTACTTCTGCTGGAGCTTGGCCTTCATGTCATCCCAAGTCTCAATCTGGGGCTGTCGCCGCTGTATCAACAGGCGCTCCACATTGGTCCAATAGGTCTGAGCCTGACCAAGCAATTTCATCTTGGCATATCGGACTCTCCGATGGTACCGGGGGTAACCCCATTCTAGCTGTTGTTGTCCGGGGCATAGAGGATGTTGCCCCTAGGTCCGAGGATGAGCATCCCCCTGAGATAGCCGCAATATTGCGAGAATTTTCTGATGTCTTCCCCGAAGATCTCCCTGGAGGCCTTCCACCTATGAGGGACATTCAGCACGAGATCAACCTCATCCCGGGCTTATCTTTGCCCAACCTTCCCCACTATAAGATGAGTCCCACGGACCACGCCGAGCTACAATGGCAGGTCAAGGAGTTGATGAGCCGGGGATCCCTTAGGGACAGCAAGAGCCCTTGTGCTGTTCCTGCATTATTGGCCCCGAAGAAGGATGGCAGATGGAGGATGTGCATTGATAACCGTGCAATCAACAAGATCACGGTAAAATATCATTTTCCCATTCCCCAATTGGATGACTTGCTTGATATGATGTCGGGAACCACTATCTTTTCAAAGATAGATCTTCGTAGTAGCTATCACTAGGTTTGGATCAGGCCTGGGGATGAATGGAAGATGGCATTCAAGATCGAGGATGGTCTTTATAAGTGCTTGGTTATACCCTTCAGGCTTTTCAATGCCCCTAGCACCGTCATGCGGCTAATGACCCAGGTTCCACGCCCTATGATAGGGGCCTTCTTGGTCGTCTACTTTGATGACAATCTTATCTATAGCCACACTAGGGAGGACCACCTAGACCATCTTAGGCAGGTTTGTGTCATGTTGAGACGAGATAGTTTAATTGCCAACCCAAAGAAATATGCATTCATGTCCGATCAGATCACTTTTCTCGAGTTCATTGTGTCTAGAGATAGAGTCTCCACTGATCCGGAGAAGATTAGGGCCATCAGGGAGTGGCCCCAACCCCGCACACTCCACGATGTCTAGAGTTTCCATGGCTTAGCGATGTTCTATCGTCGCTTCATTCATGGCTTCAGTTCTATTATTACCCCGATCACTGATTGCATAAAGAAGTGATGTGAAACAACCTAGGGACCAACCGAATGACCCTCGGACCTAGCAAGCAAGCAACTCACGGACCGATAGCTTCACTCGAGCGGACTCACCTTCTAAGCGCACACTCGTGCCCGTAGGCAACCCAATGATGGTGGTGAGGGTCCGAGATGGGACCTCGTGGCTCCGGGGGATGGCTAGCTTGGGATTAAACCTCCAAGGGTCCAGGGATGCCCACTCTCATGGGCGGCCAGCACGCCGGGGGCGTGGGATGTAATGGTTCTCTCACTCTTTTTACTCAACTCCGGATGGCTTTTTAGCAGTCCCGATCCAAGTCTGCCACGGACTCATTTAACGGTCAGTCGCTGACCCGTCATCTAATGTACGACGCATCCCATTTGGTCCGTTAAGATTTGCCCTTTCTGCCACATATAACGCACATAGGTCGATCCGTTATAGAACTTAACGGCCCTACGGAGGTCCGTTAAATTCATCCGAGCTCAGGAAATGAACTGCCTATTTTCGCTCTGTTTGCCCTGCCGACTTTTCTTACAAATCACACTCACATCCTCTGCTCCGTTCTTTATCAATACATTCATGCATTCACATACATCCACGCTCTCACGTCATTCCACAAACATTCATTCTCGCATTTCACTCCCAAAAATACATTCATACAAACCATGCATTCTTCCGATTTCCACATTCACATACCTCGTCATTTCCTCGCATTCACGACATCCAATTCACGCAAACATGCATTCATGCACATTCATCCACTATACTATATTTGCATTTCAATAAAATTTCCTCTTTTCTTCATTTCACTATGTCAAGTGTTACATAGTGTGTCAATTAAAACAAAAAACTAGAAAGCCAGAAAAATCAGAAAAAATTACAAAAATCAAAGAAAATCACAAAAAAGTCACTCCGCCAGTTTATCGCTATCCCCCGTGCCCTCATGTTGCCATGACTGTGGCTCCATGGCACTGTGTTCTTCCTCTTCCCTCTGGCGCCTTCTCTCCACCTCCTCATCCCTACGGTGGGTAGAGGAGCTAGCTAGGATGCCGCCCACCGATGCGCTCGGTGCCGCGCTCCGTGAGCCTCCGGCTGCGCCGCTCCGTGACGTCGCTCACTCGGGTGCCCGGCCCATCAGCCGGACGGTCCGCTCCATCGTCCGAAGCTCGATCTTTAATTCAAAAATCTTGACTAGTGCCTCACGAGCCTCGGTGCGATATCGATCGACGTCCGCCGCTTCCCCACTCAACCGGGTCACTTCCCCGCTCAACTGGGTCACCTCAACACTCAAGCGGGTCGTCTCCCCCGGGAGTCGGTCCATCTCTCCTCGGAGGTGAGGTACCTCGGACGCTTCTGCCAAGGCTGCAGCTAGCTCCTTTGCCTATACATTTGCATTTGCATTTCAGTCAGTTCACAAGCATGCATGATCATAAAGCATTTTTAGGGAAGTTTAGTTCCTTACCCGCTCTGCGAGGGTAGCCTCGGCCTCCTCGGCTCGGGCCACGGCCCGGGTGAGGGGGTGAGCGAAAGCTCAGTAGGAATTACACTCTATCATCAGACATAGTTTAAGTAATTAACCAATTAAACATGTGTAGTGATGTAAGAAATGATCACAACCGAATAAATAAATGAACATGATAATTCAAGAATGAATTGCAGAGAAAACAAGTAAGGATCAAGTAACTATTCAAGTGTTTGGCCTACAAGCATGCAAGCAACAAGTCCTGATCAAGAGCTTTCCAAGCAAGAATGAGTATTAATGAATGTCATAGACCATGCACTTAACAAGTACTCGGTGCAATGCCACACCTAGTCATTACAAACTCCCTGAGACACTAGTACTTTCGAGTGCTCCTCCCAGGACCAGATTGGGTCCTTAATGATGTCTTGACACTGATTTAGTGGATCAACGATCCCAAGTAATATCTAGACATTCAAGTCGATTTTGTAACTGAAGTCTGCACAAGCCTTTACAAGGTCTGAGCATATAGAAGTCAGTGCACATTTTATGTCCGTGCACTTGAAACCCCGAGCACTTCATGTCCGTGCACTTGATACCTCGTGCATCTTTCTCACTAGTCTATCAAGTCCTTGCACGTCTTTATACATGAAACCCTGTGCAGTTCATGTCCGTACACACGATATCCCGTGCACATCTCTTCTACTCTTCAAGTCCTTACACGTCGTTGCAAACCCCGTGGAGTCTAAACCCCGTGCATATTTCTTCAAGTCTTCAAAGTTCTTGCACGCTTTTACAAACTCCGTGGAAGCTAAACTCCGTGCATATTTTTCTAGTCTTCAAAGTCCTTGCATCTTTTGTAAGGTCCGTGCAAGCTATACTCTGTGCATGTTTTGTGTTTCAAACAAACTCCGTGTATGCCTTCACGGAGTCCGTGGAAGCCAAACTCCGTGCATCTTTTTTCTGTTAGACTAGTTTTAACAGAACTAATGTTTGCTTCTATTTTGACAGGTAATGTTCCGTGGAAAACATGGGTGGCACGTGATCCAAGGTTGGATGCAGCCTCAGGATCGTGACACGTGTAAAGTGAATGGCAAGATGATGCCACGTGTGAAGGTTCTAGGGTGGGTTCTCGTGGAAGACACACGGCCTTTCTGCTGCTGGTATAAAAGAAGGCTCTCTCCTTCTTGGAGGAGTTGATCGTGGCAAAAAGATTCGAGTGAGAAACTGAGAGAAGAAGTCTGAGGAAAAGAGAAAGAGAAGAAGCCCGATCCAGAGTGTTGAGAAGATAGCAGAGAGAACTCTTCTAGGAGCTGTCGATACGACTGCCTTTCTGCCTCACTGAGGAGGGCACTGATGAAGGTTGGCCGACGATCATTTTTGCTTCCGAGATTAATCTCGATCAACTCGTCTACGGTCGCCTGGCCGCCGTCTTCAAGCTCAGGTGGAGCTGGTTGGAGGTCGACGAAGTCTCCCTCATCATCAGTGT